>CM053790.1:722057913-722677913 GCA_028749045.1 Cupressus sempervirens | reverse complement strand
GTTTTTCCAATTTTTGAAATTTCTTGTCAATTGATGTCAAAATTTGAGGCATTCAGAGATCGAATATTAAAAAAAATTAGCAATAAAAATTACTTTACTTAGAATCTAATTTTGAATATGTAATTTATTTGTATACACATGATAAATTTTGTTTTTGGTATGGATCTTTAAAAATTGCTTTTTCAAAATGCTTGTCTCAAGACCATGCCACACTTGTGTACAGACACCATAATTTAACTAAATAAATGAATTTTTGTAAATCATTTTAAATAAAGTTATCTAACACATCAAAGATTGATAAAAATATTTTTTCTTAATTTTTTATTGAACAATTTTTTTATTAATAATTTTTAATTGGCTATAAAGGTAAATTTTAAAATCTCTCATGTATGGACACCATAATTTGATCAAAATTTTAAAAATTTCAAAAATTCTTTTTTTTTTAAAGCCTCAAAAGAATTATATTAAGATTGATGACATATAAATTAATTTAGAAAAAATAAAAAAATAAAAAATTTATTAAAGTTTTAGTGAACATCACTATTTTACATTTGGGTACTACCTTTGATTAAAATATAATGCAAAAATACTAAATAAAATTATAACACTATAAAATTTATATTTTTAGAATTAGGATAGTGAGAACTCTAATGGGTTTTTGTTTTGTAAAAAAAATTGATTGGGAAAAACTTCTAAAAATTATGCCAAGGCTTGAGTTTGTTAGTTCAATACCTTAGGCAAATCTTGAGAGATCAAGGTATAGTCTTGGTCTCACCAAACTTATCTCGAAATGAAATCTAAGGTGGGAGGAAACAATCTTGCCCCATGTTTTAAAAATTAGGCACCTGTTATTTGAAATTCAAAAAAGGGGTGCCCATTTTGAAAAAAAAAAAATTGGCATTTAAAATGCCAAAAAAAAAGGGCACTTGATTTTTGAAAAATATCTAACACCTAGTTTTGTTTTTAAATGAGTGCTCGTTTTTTAAAAAAAAAAATTTAAATTTTTTTTCAAAAATGAGCACCCAATTTTTTTTAAAAATAGGTGCTAATTTTTTAAAATTTGGATCGAACATCCAAGGCTAATATGGGTGCCCATTTCTAAAAGAGAATGATCTCAACCCATGGACTTCTGTAGTTTTGAGACTCAACTCTTGCTTCTACCCATCTTATTGTTGTGAGAAACCTTTTGCTACCAATCTAGCTTTATACCTTTCAACTTCATCTTGATCATTAAATTTGGTTTAAAAAACCCATTTACCTCCAATCCTTACCTTTAGGTAGATCTATAAGCTCCCATGTATCCTTTCTTTCTATGGACTCAATTTCTTCATCAATGTCTTTGATCCAATGTTCCTCCTTAACCACTTCCTCAAAACATAATGGATCACAAGAGAAAAATATAAAATTTGAACAAAATTCAAACTCTTTTCTTCTTAATCGTAAATATCTTTCAAAATTCTTCTTTTTTTACCTTTTCTTACTGATTATGTATTACTTACAATTTTAGAGTTTTGATTTTAATGATTTGTTGTTTGACCTTGCATGCGGTTCCTTTGTGGAGTGCTTGGTCCTACTTGATTTGGCTTACTCACTTTAAGTTCTTGCTCTTCTTCATTAGGTATAGATACTCCAATTGTGATTACCTTATCCTTGTTACTATCCCATGCTTCTTCCTCCTTAAATATGACATCCCTTCTTGTAATCATCTTCTTTGAAATTGGGTTATATAATCTATAAGATTTTGAATCCTGACTGTAACCAATGAAATGCATTTTCCACTCTCATCTCCAATTTTCTTCTTAATTCAAATAGAACCAAAACATATGCAATAAAACCAAAAATTCTAAAATGAGATATATAATTTTCATACCACTCCATGCTTTTTGTGGCATTTTATCTTTCATGCTCTTCATAGGACTTCTATTCAGGATATATACATCACGTGCAACAACTTAAACCCAAAATTCATTAGATAACTTCTTTTCTTTCAACATTCTTTATACCATGTCTACTATGGTTCTTGTTTTCCTCTTTGCTACACCATACTATTGTCGTGTGTACCTGGATGTAAATTGTTTATTGATCCCATGACATGTGTAAAGATCTAGGAACTCATTAGAATTGTATTCCCCACTTCTATCAATCTAAATATTTTGCTTTTCTTTTCAACAAGTGATTTGAACTCCTTAAAATTATTGAAAGCCTCAAGTTTCTCCTTCAGGAAATAGATCCAAGTTTTCTTGCTAAAATCATCAAAGAATGTCAAAAAAAATGAAATTCATCTGAAAGATGAGGTTTGTGTAGGACTACATATGTTAGTATGAATCAACTCCAAAAGATCTCTCTCTTAATTGAACTTCCTACAAGAAAACTTTCTCAATGATTCTTTTCCTCTATACTTGACTTTCACAAGAAATAGTAGGTACACAAACATTTGACCATACTATTCCTCTACAATAAACCTAATCCATCAAAATGAAGGCATTCATACCTCAAATGCCACAACCATGTCTTATCTAGGGCTTCTTCCTTCAAGTTAGCTTCTATGAATCCTTGAATCCAATGGATTTGAAGAGGATACATCATATACCCACTAATCTCAACTCAATAATCAACCTATCTCTATAATTTTTATTCAAGATTGTGCATGCATTATCCTTAAAAATAACTTTATACCATTTTTCTGATTATTGACCAATACTCATTAAACTATGTTAACACAAACACATAGCAAACATAAGGGATAAACATATTTTCTCCATTTTTAGGCCATACATGAATAACATATTTTCCCATGACAAGTAGTATACTATCATTTCCTAATTTTATTTTAGATATTATAGAATCATCCAAAATAGAAAATGATTCGCTATGTCATGCCATGTGGTTACTACAACCACTCTTAAAACCATATATATCCTTAGAACTTTCTTGTTTCACATTTCATGTTATAAACAAATGACCTAAATTACTATTTGATGCATCTGAATAATTTGTACCATGATTATCTAGCTCTACTTGTTTCTTCATGCATTCATTAGCCAAATGATCATGCCTCTTACAACAATAGTACTTAGTACTAAAATTATCAAACCTCAATGACTTTTGGTTTCTATCACATCCTTTGTTATTGAAACTTTGATTAGGTTAGTTTATCCTTCCTCCTTGATCTATATTCACTTGCCTAGCTCTGCCTCTTTCTCTTACTTTGAAATTTGTTCTTCTTCTTCCTCTTGATGAAGTTTGAGCTTTGAAAGCATTCTCAAAAGATGAATTATTATTTATGTTAACTCTAGACTCATGAGATAAAAAGGAACCTATTAGTTCATCCATAGACAATATCAATAAATCTTTTGATTCTTCAGTGATACGTATGATAGAATCAAAATTACTAGGAAAACTTCTAAGAAACTTCTCAACCACTTTTTGATAGGAAATTTCATCCCCATGTGTCATTGATTGATTAACAATATTCATTGCTTTAGTAAATAAATTGTCTATATTATTGAATACGTTAATATTAAGATCCTCAAACTTTCTCCTTAATATTTGCAATCTTTCTACTTTCACCTTTGTTGTATGTTGATAGGAAACTTGTAAGGCCTCCCATGCTTTCTTGGATCTTGTTTCTCAAAAAAACCTTGAAAATAATGACTCATCCATTTCTTGTAGATTGAACAACAAAGCCTATGAATCCTTCTTATCTTTATTTTTCAACAGATAATTTTCTCCTTATGGCAATGCTTGGTAGGCTGCCCAGTCTTGCAGTTCTACAAAACCCTTCTCAACCAAATTCCATATATCTTGAGAGAAAAATAAAACCTTTATTTTAATTGACCAAATAACATATTTCTTACTAGTAAAAATTAGAATTTGAGGCTACAATTTATATTGCTCATCATTGCCATGTCTTGGAATGTAATTCTCCAAATTTAGGTTGAGCTTTCTCCTTCAATGTAACCTATTCAAATCCATAATAACTTTTCTTTGATACCACTTTGTTAGAAAAGACCACAATTCAAACCAAAAAAATCACCAAATATATATTCTACAACACTGTAATTTCATAAAAAGATCATAACTATAATTGCTACAACAATACCAAAACCTTAGCACACTGCTACAATATAATGAAAAAAAAAAAATTAGAATTTTATTCATTCAATCAATACAAAAAAATAATTACACTTTCTCCTGTTACATAATTTCTCAAACTACTTACGCTCGGTCTTTTCCTCAATGTGTGGTATCCTAACTAAAGCATGATTGACCAAAATTGATCCAACACTGATTAAAATAGTGGTGGAAGTCTCCACTTTATTATAAGTATCATTCAAAAGTGAAGTTTCATAAACTTAGATATCCTTAATACATGCAAAGGTAAATGCATTAAAATATTTCCAATTTCTAACTACAGCATGTTAATTTTTCATGTGATGGTGATGGATTAAAAACTATGATTTATCACTATTGCATGTCAAAATTATCATTTCTATTAGTTTTCACATATATTATTTTTTTCTTTATATAGGATTGTTTTAGCCTCTAATTTTATTTAAAATTAATATTTTAATTAGGCTAAACAATTTAGTTGGAAGGTATGAAAGTAATCCCTCCCTAACACACACACCTTTGAACTCCACATAATCATATCATTTGGAATATAGTCAATAGTAAAAAAATTAATTCAAATTATCTCTATCTGTCTCTTGTTTACATAATATAGAGACTAGAGTGTGTTCCTATCATAACTTGATTCCACAACTCCAACATATTTAAAAGTTCACTACATGCATCTTAAATAATATTTCTCACATTATATTGATTTCCTCCAAGCCCAAGAGCTCTTCCTCTAATTGGCTAATTTCATCTTCTCATCAATAAAACTTGGCCAATACACTAGATTCTAGCTTTGCTTGCTATATTCTACTAACTTGTTATGCATGTAATGTTTTATAATTGTATTTTGATGATAATATCTACATAATTAGCCAAAGAATGATTTATTGTAAATGATAAAACTTTTTCATGTAAACCTTTTCTTAGACAAGGAAATCATTCAAGGGTCATTTGGACCTTACAAAATATTTAAAGAGGGAATGAAAAATTGTTGGTGCAATATAAGATAACCATTATAACTAGTAATTGAATTTTAGATGAACAATCAGCACAAGCTTGTAGGGAAGTAATTAGAAAATAATACAAATAAGTCTATCTTGTGAGCCTATAGAGAAAGGTTAACTAGGTTTAGATGGTTTAAACAATTGAATTGTGGTTTTGTGAACTCATAATGTATTTTGGATGGGTAAAATAAAACATTCATGGAGTCTCAATGAAATATAAATCTCACAAGTTAAACTTTATATCACAATAAAAATTCATTGTAAGAAAAGAGTGAACAATTAAAAGAGGAGAAAGATAGTCTTATAAGAAACAAGCTCCTTATCACTGTAAGTGTCAACTTTCTAGATAAAATCCTGAACACATTATTCTTACAATATTTTTTTACTATAAGTGTTGTATCAACTATAGAATTTAGGGCTTAATGTTGAATCAATCATGTATTGTAAACCCAAATTATTTACATTGTAGCATGATACAATCTCTTGTAAATAAATTTATAACTTTGATTGACGGAACGACTCACTTGGGGTTACCTCTAGAATTCGCTTGTCAATAATTCTTAATGGTTTGTACCAAAAACTATGCTAAAAATACAAAGACAATTGTTGATTAAAATAAATAGGAGGTAATTTTGATAAAAACAAATAGGAGGTAATGTTGATAAAACAAAGTAAAATTTTCTAGGCTATTGACCCTAGGGTATGAAAAACAAAACCCAACCTATGTTGACATCGAAAAACTAGCAAGAACATATGAGAACATACCACAAGATAGAAAAAATTCATATATCAAAGGATTCATAGATAGATTCATTTTATCTTATGATCATAAATTTCCTTATCAATTTGATATTTTTTTGCAATTGGTTTAGGATAATATATCCTAACTATTGATGTGTTTGGGTTTGGAAAGTAACAAGAAATTGTGTGCCAAAATTCTGGAAATAATTTTCAATATTATTATCTACAAAAACCTATAAGATATAATTATATTGAGCACATTTTTTATCACATGCAAGAACAATTGTTAATGATTAAAAGTGGTTCATGTAAATCATTTAGATAAATGATCTACTTGTGCTATATTTTTTTAATCCAAGCATCGTCAAATATTTGAAATAAACAAGCTTTAGCTTAATTTTGGTAAACCAATAAGTTAGTGGACACTTGTGATAAGGATGAGCAATAACTGAGGGAACTACAACCACTTTGTAAACATGTTTTTGGTGCCCATGTATCATAAAATTACAGGAACTTTTAATTCCTAAATTTAATGTGTTTTTTAAATAATGGATTCAATTGGGAAGTCAAATTTAATTGGCTTTTTGGTAATTTATGGAAGAGTACAATGTATTAAGGTTTTATAGTTTAGCTATAGAATCCTACAAACCTCCAATACATGTAATAGAGAGTGTATTTGCATTGGAACATGTATGGTAGATGGAAAACTTAGATCCAATACATCTATGTACTCTTGTATTGTCAAAAAAAGGAAACCAAATTTCCTTCTGTGTCTTTTGGATGTGGAGGGTTCACATTAGGGAGAAAAGAATTCAATGTGGAACATGAGTTTTCTACAATTTCTAAATTTCATGTTGCTACGTACTGACAATATGATCCAATAAACATAATTGGAACAAAGCTTGTACAAAATGGGAACTTCATAAGTAAATTTCAACATGAGAGTATTCCATTGATTGAAATTTTGAAAACATGGAATTCTTGTAAGTGGTCAAAAAGAGACAGAGAAATGTGTTAGCGAAAATAATACTTTAATTGAGGAATTTTTAGCATGAATTAAAGAATTGTACAAATAAAAGAAAAAGTGTAGCCTTTGACATCCTATAGTTTCTACCAAAAAGTGGAACATTCAAGTAAAACATCCATATTCTAGATTCCATAAATAAAGAATATATAGCTTGACATTGGCCTTGAGGAAAAATTACCACTTTTTTGGAAATGAGGAAGAATTTTGAAGACCCCAAGACCTCTAGATATTTTGAAGACTTTTCTAAGGATGAAGTATTTAGCAAATTATGGGATAATGAGCATCTAGATGCAGCAACTAAACAACATGACTCTAATGATGAAGATTATAAGTGTGAGGTTTCTAAGGATCCTACATCCACTACCACTAGCCTTTGTTCCATTGAATCTACTCCCCAAACTACTACTATTACTAGTACGTTTCTAGATCCTCCACTTGAACTATATGTTGTACTCAATCAAAAGATAAGGGAAACTTATGGAAGAGAGGCAATTTTTTAATTTAAAAATGGGTTATTCAGGTGATGGTGGGATGGGCCCAATAGGTTAAGGATCTTGGCAACCCCTTCCCATAGTAGAGCAACCAAAGCCTAATCATAAATGATTCATCGGAGATGATCCATCTAGTTCATCAAGAAAAGGTGAACCCATTGCAACATTGTATTTCTATTGGAAATGACTATTAAATTGGAAATGACTATTAAATGCATGTTTTATACTAGTTTGTATCCAATTACTAAAGAACTAAAATTATTTTAGAAAACTGAAATTTCAATGTATAACTGTTCCTTCAAATTTTTCATTTCTACCTCTAAATTTAATTTATATGACTGAACTTCAGTATTTCTATCTAAAAATTCATTTTTTTCAAGCATACGATCTAAGATAAATTCATCCTAGCTAAGTTATATATGGTCTCACACTTTTCCAATTGGAAATGACTATTAAATGCATGTTTTATACTAGTTTGTATCCAATTACTAACGAAATAAAATTATTTCAAAAAACTGACATTTCAATTACTCTTACTATTTTTTATGATTTTTTTAAAAAACATATAAACACCATTTTATAGAGCTCCAAGTCAAGAATATTCTCATATAGAGTTTATAGTTTTTTAATTAGATATAGTATATTATAATTAAAAAATTCTATAAGCATATATTTTAACACTCGAAAAGATGTCAATTTTGAGAAGGAGAAAAATATTGAGTGATCTTAATTTAAAAAAGAAATTATATAGCATTCTAGACGAGAGAGTACTCTTCTAGAATCCATAATTTTTATTCTGGTAATAATAGATATTTTTTTTAAAATGTGGTGGGAGATGAAAACTATCAATTTTAGGTGAATAAAATTTTGAATCATTATAAAAGAGAAAATATAAGTCTAAAGCCAGTTTTTATTTTGTTTGTTCTAGCTATATATGTTATCTATAACATAGTTTGAGATCAAAGGGAAATAATTTTATTTCCATATAGTTTTGTGGTGGGAACTAGACCTCTAATTTTTAGCAATTTTTAGCAACTAAAAGAAGATGTATAAAATTAGGAAAATATATAAATTCTTATTCCAAATGATTATTAAAAATTTTAGTCCTAAAATTCATTTATTTCTACACATTTCATTAGTTTACTTTGTTTTCAAATTCCAAGTAATAATACCAGTTTTATATCATTAAAGGTGAACATTTATATTTTGGTTAGCCTTTTGCTTTACAAAAGGGTGATACAAGTTTGTGCTTTTACCCATGAACAAAAAGCTAAGTGATCTAAATATGTAGAAAGAGATAAAACTTAATAATTTGAAGGAATAATTGAAAGAAAGAAACATAAAACTTAGTGGCAGTCATATTAATATAGATGCATATGTGAAATTCTAAGAAATCAGGAAAAAATTGCAAGAAAGAAATAAATGTAATTTGAAAATGAATAAGCATCTTCACTAGATATTTTCAAAAAGTTGGAGTCTAGTGGACATACAATAGGTTGGACACACAAAAGTGTCATCCAATTAAGACTTCAATGTGTGTTTGCATTATGATGAAAGAGCTAGTTTGACAATTCAAAATTTGCATTATAAATCTAGATTTGGGTCATTCTTTTCAACAAAAAACTCCCTCCCATTACATAAACATGTAATCTCATATTTGGCCTTAACCTATTTGGTGGAAGGTAGAAATTCATGCCACTATACTATTATTTCAAATGATTATCTATATGTATGATCCCATTCTACATGAAACCAATCCTCCATCAAACACTTCTCCTCACATGCATGAAAGCTTCAATGCTCAAGCAACTAATGATAGTCAATTTAAAGGAAAACAATAAAACTTATATTTTAGGGAAGAAATATAATGGTAAATGAAATGGAATTGCTATCATAATTGTACTGGCTAAGTCTTCTAATATTATTCAATTATTCTTACTAGGTCTCCAAATATCATTAGTTGTAGTGAAAATTTGTAAAGGGAAGTCAATTCTTAAATGGTTTTCCTTATCGAAAATGGAAAAAGCTATAAAGAAACAAAAATATATTAAATCGATTATGCTAAATAACTTTAACATCATCAAGGAAATGAGGAGAATGAAAATATGTAATTCTAACATAGGTCATGCATGTTCTCTTTTACTTTTTGCACAACAAGACTCATTGTCTACAATTTAGTTATTTTAAAAAGAATCATATTCGTTATATTTCTATATAGTACCCTGTATAACTATAAATCATGCGATATCATATATTAAAAAAATGTATTGGATTGTTAAATCTAAGTTGTAACTTGTAAGAATCTAATATCACCTATATAGTTTATTTTGTAATTGATTTTATGAACTATGTTGTGTAGTATAGGTTTGGAAACACACATTTTAGGTTATATATCATGATTTCGTTACATTGAGAAAAAAGTTTTCAAAATTATTTTACATAATATGGTGTACAAAAAAAATGAAAAAATTGAAATACAAATTCTAAAAACACAATACTCACTTAGTTCATACTAATGTATTGAAAATATAGTCATAATTGTATGATTTAAATTTAAATTTATTTTAATAAATTTTTACTTCTAATTTATTTTTCTTTAACATAACAATTTTAAGTAAAAAAACTTCACCATAGACTGAGGGGCCATCAATTATGGTTGGATATTTATTATTATTAAAGTTTAGTATAAAATATTAGATAATTTTTTCATACAAATTATCAATATTTATATTAAAATATATTTTATGAATTTAAAAATATGTTTTACAAGACAAATCTAAGCCAAAAATTTAGTTTGTTTCTATCTAATTGTTTATTAACTTTGTAAGTATACTTATTGTTTTTCAATGACCACATTGTTAAGTAGAAATCTTTCATGGTCCACACTAATATTTGTGAAAAAGAATGCTGAAAAGATTTGAATAAAATTTCATCTGAATCACAATCTCATTTCAATTTTGATGGGGCTTTAAATTTATTTTGAGGGAGGGCTGATGAATTTGGTACCCCTTAACATCACACAAATTTTGGAGAAAACCAACAAATTTGGACTAAATTTCAGTTTTCCAAGCAGAGTATCAATACTTTTTAAATAAGCCAAATGTTGAGTAGTTAACATGGCAAATCAAGTTGAAGTTTGAGAAAGACAAAGGCATGGTATTAAAAAAATGAGGTTTTCGAGTTGGCCATGTTAAAAAATATTGTATAAATTAGTTATTTTATATCATGCGCTAAATTTGTATTAGGATGGATCCATGCTTGACCAAAGTAAAGATAATCAAGTTAAAATCACTTTTTTCATTGTTGAGGAGTATATTTTACCATTGTGTTATAAGTTCTTGCCTTTAAATATTGTTATTTATTAAGTTTGAGTAGACTTGAACCCAAGACCTCCCAGATAAGAGGCTAATTATAAAATATTCACATATCTAATTATTTGAAAACATAAACATATATTTATAAAACTTATTATATTTATTCAATAAATACATGTTGACATCCTAAAAATATACTCAATGGATAAGCAAAGAAAATGGAATGAGTTTATATTATTAGGCCAAAATACCCTACAAAATATAGGCTTCCAAAAAAATTCTTCTATAGGAATGAGGGAGACTTAGAGTTTTATTTTTCAAAATTGTTAAAAGCAATATAAAAGTTAACTTTTTTCATGGCTGGATAGCCAGTGACAACTTTCTCAGGCATAAGCTATCCAACCACAAATTTAGTAGTGGTTGGATGTATGCTAATGCCTACCATCCATACCTCATACGTTTCTATTGTACACAAATTCACATTCATTCTTATTATACATAAATTTCCACGCAACTCAGTTTGTAAAAGAATAAAATGATTTTTTAAGGTTTTCAAAAACATTGTTTATGAATCAAGTGAAAAAAGTCATCCTTAAATTAAATTTAAAGAATGTTTCTGTGAAAATTTTGAAAAGAATAAGATGTTTATAGCGTTTGTCATACTAAAATGTTTAAATTATAAAAATTATTTAGAAATCCAATAGAAAATATCATTTAAAAATAAATTTCAAATATTTTATGTAATGCCTACCCCTAGGTCACATTTTTTCTGTCATTGTCGAGCTCTTTTGGGGCTAGTCTCATGTTGATGGTTAGCAACATTGTTTTGAGACTATCGGATATTGTGCTATGGATTCAGTTTATTATGTGATGAGATCACTTAGACTTTATATTTCATGTATGCATGATGATCGTTTCACTATTTTCAGTTATTGATGATGATTAGTTAGAAGGTTTATTATCATATGTATTTTCTTATGGATAGTTACCCCATATTTGCATGTGTATGGTGTGCATGTTTGTTCTTATGTATGTCATGTCTGATGTGGTTAAGGAAGGATGTCATAGTCACTTGCTAGTTAGGATCTACACGATGCACCACTTCCTACCATTGCCTATTTAGTTTAGTATATATTGTGCTTGTACATGCATGGTTTTTGTGTAGGTTGAAGGTATTGGTTATCGACTTCCCTGAATTGTTAGGATGAGCATACCCTAATGCATTATCTCAATGGTAAGAAAGGGGAGATAAATTCTCAAGTCCAAATCCCAACCTTTTAAGCCATTTGTCCTAATCAGAAATTAAGGCAAGTATCAGAGTTGAGTACCCTTCGAAGACGTCGGATGACATAATTCATGATATTAACCCTTGGTTTGATTTTGTATATATTTTGGCTATGATGAGTTTTTTGTATTTTATTTTATGAGTCTTTGATGTATTTTCTATTAATTAAGCCTAATTAAAACATTTAATTAATGATTTAATTTAATGAAAAATTAATATGATATTTTAATATTTATTTTATTTAATTAGTTGAGAAATTAATTAAATAAAATAATTGAAATTGAAGATAAAAGTTATAAGTTTAAATTTGGAATGTGACAATATTTATTTTAATAATAATATATCTAGAGTTCATTTATAAATAAATGACTAAATAATAATATTATTAAATATTTTAGCAATTAAGTTTTGAAAATTAAATTTGAAAGTGGAAAATATATTTAAAATTTTCTAAATTTTATGTGATTACAATTTAAATATATTAAGATTAAATAAGTGGAGTTATTAAAGTTAGTGCATGAGATTTAATAATAAATAAATTAAATTTAAAAGAGTAAAGTAAATATTATATTAATTATTGTGCATTATTTTAATATTTAAGAGTTTGCAAATTCTCGAGAGTTGTTATGTAGAAAACATAGGAGCTTGCACTCTAAGTATGCACTAGTTGTCTACACTTAGGAGTTAGCATTTTATTTGAGCACATGGTGTCTACGACCTTATGACTCATCTAGAAGGTTGGAGAAGACTCATGCTTGGTTGTCATGCTTATCTTCTAGTTGTTTCTAAACACATTCTAGATGCATCTTAGAGGCATTTAAATAGAGGTTCTCCTAGTGTGTTTGGGGAAGCTTAAATGGAAGCTTCAAAGCTTACATACATTTGAGAAGCTCATATGCTTCTACATGCTCATATGTTTCTACATGCTTCTATGCTTCTTTAAGCACTTCTAGTCATGTGAGAATTTCAGTTGGCTTGAATCTTGGAGGAATTGCATATGAGAAGAAAGAAAGGGCTTTCTATGGACTTTTGAGGCATGGAAAATTAGCATCAGTGTCCAAGTGTACTCGTAATCATCACATATTCCATTTACACTCTTTCTCTTTCTATCTTCATCATGTCTGTTATATGTGTCTGAAACTTCTCTATGATTGAATATGTAATTTGAAATTAGAATCTAGATATGTATTTATTTGGTTGCAAAAGAAATCAATAGAGAACTCATTACAAAACCCTAGCTTCAATTTTAAAAAAAATTAGATCTGAATCAGGTTTGGGTTCGAACTTATATTGTGAAATTAGATAGACAAGATTTGAAATTAAAATAGAAATTCTAAGTTGAAAATTTGAATGGTTAGATGTAATCTTTCTATCAAATTATATTTTTAGATGCGTAAGGAACAAACCTATTAGATGGATGAATGGGTAAATTTAGAGAACAATTACCTTTTAGGAGAAATTCTTAATTCATCACAAACTACCCTATCGTTGCCCCTTGGATAGACCCGAACTTAGTCATTCATAACGTTTTATCGTGATCGAATTTATTTGATTGATCTGATCAGAATTGGCACAACTTGGCTCTCTCCAACATATTTTAATTTCAGCCCAATCCAACAGTTCATTAGGGAGATATGTCCCTCGTAGTGGGACTACTTTTATTCAAGGATAGATATTTCTCCATTTTCTATAACCAAGAGTTCTTTATGCTTAAACTTCACAAAAATAATATATCAAATCATGGAATGAATTAAAGATATTATTGCAATCTTCCCTTAGTAGAATCTTATTTTTATGCATTAGTTTTATATGATTTATTAACTAATCTAATTTAATTAAGATTAGTTAATAGTAGAAAAAAGTATAATTAATCTATTTATCAACCAACATAGGAGGTATTTAGTTGAGATATTAATATTGGAGATTTATTATAATTTTTTATTAGTAAAGTAATAATTTGAACATTGATGGAATGATACATAGTTGACTCTTAATGAACGAAACTATTATCAGCTGATAATCATGTAGTTATTGGCATAGCTACTAGTTAATTTAATCGTAAAATTAATTAGATTTAATTAATAATAAAGTTTTAATTGTTTTATCAAGAGAATATTAGTATTCATTGAAAGAATAACGAATGCGGTCATTATATATTTATTAATAAGATGTCCAATATAGCTTGTTATTAAATATTAACAAGTTATTATTATTGAGCTATAAATATGAATATTTGTGTACTAGATTATAGTTGACTTTTAACTTACAAAATTATAGTTAGTTGTTAGTCAACTGATATTAATTGGAACGTTGCCATGGATATGTAGTTATTAATTAAATTAATTAGAGTTAATTAGATTTAATTAATAATAAAGTTATGTAATAAAGTTTTAATTGATATGCTAATATCGATTCTTTTAGTGAAGTTGATAAGTATTTACTTCGAAGTTGACAAGTCGTACTCTCATGACTTGAATAATGACCTTAGATATTTTAATAGTGAGACTTAGTAATATTTAATTGAGAACTATTATAATGTTAATAAGTCATGAATGGTGTACCTATGTTAATTGATTGATTAAATTGATAATTTTAATAAAGTTATAATCCTCTTATTCGAAGACTAGTAATTGGCTCTCTTATAATTTAGACAAATAATGATATTTGATTTATGTTAAAAGTTGAAGTAACATTAAGAAGAGTCATTCAATTTGTACCATTGATCTTTGCAAAATAAAGTGAATGATTTTATTAAGTGTCAAATGATTTAATATTTATCCTTCAACTATTCTTAGAATATTATTTTAAATAATGGAAGGATAATGCTATCGGGGAACAAACGGGTTGACTTGTAGGTCAAATGATTAAACTTAGACACTTGAAGTATACTTGAAACAAAAACTAAAGCTCTACACATTATTCAGATATGTGATTTTAGTAAATCAAAACATGTGTTTGCATTGTGTATTCTCTATGCTTCTTGTTTTGGGTTTTGGGTTGACTAGCTTGTTGACCAGTCTTAGGTTGTTACCAGAGGCTTGGAGGTTATGCGAATGTGATGGCATGTTGATCTTATTTGGTCTCGATCTTTATAAACCAAATCATGGTTATGTGATGGAATGCTCTATGAATTAGTGATTGTTATAGTTGAGATTCTTATGAATGAGACACTTGAGCTAATCATTTTTGAGTCATCAATTAGTTATCCTTGGGTTACTTTCTAGTCACCATGATGGGACTGAAATGTTGATTTATTTCTTGATGATGTCATGTTATGACATGTTTTGACTCAACCATTTTGGAGTCTTCGATCAGTATGATTTAGAGATATTCTTGGTTGCTTGTTGAGAACCAATGGATATTGTGATTTATTTTGAGATATATTTTGGTTATTGAGAACCAATGGATAATTTTGATTTTCAGTGATGCCTTCATTTTCCAATAGAGAACTGTTGTGGTCATGATTTTCTATGAATGGTTTTCAGATGCTCATGGAGATTTAATGCTTTTATTGTAGATATTTGATAATTCTTTGTATGGATTATCTTTTGGATTTTCTTTCCAGTCACTTGTATAAGACTGGGGTGATGTTATGATTCTATGAGCTTAGGGTAGGTTATCTACTTGTAGTGTCGGGAAGTGGCTTGCAATGGGGGCTAGGGCCCTAAGTGGCTGCAAGGGTAACTCATTGTAAGTTTGGTTAATAAGTGATAACATTTACACACTAAATGGTGATTAAATGAACGTAAAAAGATAATTGTTTTGGTTCTCGCCCATGCCTTGAGTGCTTCTACAGACTAGGATGGGAGTAGAGAGAATGCATGGTTGCGACCTTGCATTCCATAATATGCCTTGTTAGTATGAGAGGATACTAGTGGCCGCATAAAGATCAGTATGGACCTGTGGAGTTTAGCTAACTGTCAGGGTAACTTGTACATGATATATGTGATGACACTATCCCGCTTGCATATAAGGTTCCTACATGTCATTGTGTGCCTTTGGGAATTAGATGTCGGTTTTGTGTTGGAATCTTTGAGTTAGTATACATTTAGGATTCCTGAACTTAGAGAGTATCTTTACTATGTAATTTTTGATAGCCTGTTTGGGACTTGAGATTATCTGCTCAACATGGTGGGAATGGACCACTTAGGTACCACGTGGTCAGGTGGTAGTGTTTTTCCACTCTTATCATTTGAGATCCGTCCAAGACACAATGGCTGATGCATTCTATGTAGGTATTTATCTTCATTTTGTTCTTGGATCATTATGATAGATGATATACCTTATGATGGATGTATTTACTGGTATGTTTCTTACATAGATGATTTGCATATGTTAGATAATGTTATCTTATGCTTTACTTGCATGTTAGATTACTTTCTGTATTTGATGTAGTATGATTTAGGTGTGACATTTCTATTATATTGATATCGTTGATCTCTTCAGTGATTTGAAATGTTATGCATGGAGGGATGGCTAGGGCACACGATGGTCTAATGATGCTATTTACGGTTTTGAGGAACTGTGCACTTAGTTATTCATGTTTGTGATATATGGTTATCTTTTATGATAGATGTTTATACACTTATGATGATGATGTATCATATATAGTTTATGGTTTCATTTATGTTATCGCATCATGGATTATAGTTAGTATGATGATGGACTTTATTTATGCAGATGTTTATTCTTTTAAGCTTTTTCATACCTTGTAACATGTACAGTGGATGATTGAGCTAAACTAAGATGTAATTACTAAAAGGGACACTTGTATATTGTTGGTTGTATCATTGTTATTTCATAAGGTTGTGATGTTAGATGATTAGATTATGTTAGATGTGATTCAATGTTAGGGGATCTTTAAAGAATGTAATCTGTTATGTGTGTTATGTTTACTTTTGGATGGACATTGCTATTGCTTTCACTACTAAGTTGTAAATGGTTTATCTTTCATGTTAAGAAAAAAAAATTGTTTGGCAAACTTAGTGAAATTCTAGGTTAATTCTTTGGATCCTTTGGCAGAGCATTACATTTGGTATCAGAGCCCATGTTTCAACATTGGGAGCTCTGGGTATATTTGAATGTCACTAGTCATTAACTATTTGAACAAAATGAAAACTTTGAACTATTATGTGTATCTCTTTCAAACTAAAAACTTGTAACTAGGTGAACTAAATAGAATTTAAAATTGTTACTTGCATATTTTTCATACTTCAACACTTAACTTTCAAAACTAAAACTTCTATTTAATCCTAAACGAGGGCAAAATTGAAAATTGAAACTCATTCTAGTTGCAAAACATGTATCTTTTATCTAAAGTTTCAAGGTAGTATACATTTGTTTATCTTTGCAAGCATTAAGTTGCTCTTTTTTAGAATGTATTAAGGGATTTATTTTTGCAGTTGTTAAAAGAGTGAATGTTAGATCGATATGGTTTTTCATTTATCATTAAACTAGAATCATATTGCTCTAAGTGTGTTGTAGTGTCACTAGTGGAGTTATAATACCCTATATGGGAAAGGGTTCAACGGGACCCGCATAGTGAGTATCTTAGTTTTTCATTCTTGTAGGGTTCCAGGAGTAAGCCTAATTATAGGGGGGGTGGATTCAGTGCCTACACTTAAGTCACATTTTTGCTGTCATTGTCGAGCTCTTTTGGGGCTAGTCTCATGTTGATGGTTAGCAACATTGTTTTGAGACTATCAGATATTGTGCTATGGATTTAGTTTATTATGTGATGAGATCACTTAGACTTTATATTTCATGTATGCATGATGATCATTACATTCCTTTCAGTTATTGATGATGATTAGTTAGATAGTTTATTATCATATGTGTTTTCTTATCGATACTTACCCCATACTTGCATGTGTATGGTGTGCATATTTATTCTTATGCATGGCATGTTTGATGTGGCTAAAGAAGGGAGTTGTAGTCACCTACTAGTCGAGATCTACATGATGCACCACTTTCTACCATTTCCTGTTTAGTTTAGTATATATTGTGCTTGTACATGCATAGTTTTTATGTAGGTTGCAGGTACTGGGTATCGACTTTCTTGAATTGTTAGGATGAGCATACCCTATCGCATTATCTCAATGGTAAGAGGGGAGATAAATTCTTAAGTCCAAATCCCAACCCTTTAAGCCATTTGTCCTAATTGGAAATTAGGACAAGTATCTGAGTTGAGTACCCTTTGAATAGATCGGATGACGTAATTCGTGATATTAACCCTTGGTTTGATTTTGTATTTTTTTTGGCTATGATGAGTTTTTTATGTTTTACTTTATGAGTCTTTGATGTATTTTCTATTAATTAAGTCTAATTAAAAAAATTAATTAATGGTTTAATTTAATGTAAAATTAATATGATATTTTAATATTTATTTTATTTAATTAATTAGAAAATTAATTAAATAAAATAATTAAAATTGAAGATAAAAGTTATAAGTTTAAATTTGGAATGTGACAATATTTATTTTAATAATAATATATTTTGAGTTCATTTTTAAATAAATGACTAAATAATAATATTATTAAATATTTTAGCAATTAAGTTTTGAAAATAAAATTTAAAAGTGGAAAATATATTTAAAATTTTCTAGATTTCATGTGATTAAAATATAAATATATTAAGATTAAATAAGTGGAGTTATTAAAGTTAGTGCATGAGATTTAATAATAAATAAATAAAATTGAAAAAAGTAAAGCAAATATTATATTAGTTATTGTGCATTATTTTAATATTTAGGAGTTTAAAAAATTCTGGAGAGTTGTCATGTAGACAACACAGGAGTTTGCACTCTAAGTATGCACTAGTTGTCTACACTTAGGAGTTAGCATTTTATTTATTCACATGGTGTCTACAACCCTATGACTCATCTAGAAGGTTGGTGAAGACTTATGCTTGGTTGTCATGCTTATCTTCTAATTTTTTCTATATATGAGAAATATGTTAGCAAGAAATACTAATCTATTCAAAAAGAAAAGCATCAACTAGCATATAAACCATAACATAAATGAGAGACTAAAGAGGAAACCCCAATTGGAAATGTGAGCCAAATGAATGGACTCTCCCAATAGGATTTAGCTTCTTGCTTGGTAGATGGGTCTAAATATTGGGATGTATGCTCAAGGTTCTCAAAAATTAGCTTCAATGGAGATGAACAATGGCAAATTGGTAGCTTTGTGAGCTCTCAATTTGGCATCATAAGGGTATGGTTGATGGCTTTTGGCTCTCAAAAGGGCATTATAACTTTAGCTCCAAGATTGTGATGAAATGGCTTGGGAGGGGATTCAATTTATAAGCTAAGGGCTTGAGGGATGGAGGGCTAAGATGGAAGGAAAGATAAAAGCTTAAGGAGGGCTAGGATGCACTCAAAAGGGAGCACATGGATTGTGCTTGTTTAGCACCAATCAGAGAGTGACACATGTCACAAGGTGAGTGGATGGAGAAAAGGGGAAGGATGAGTCAATAAAGGAGGCTCAAAGGATAATATCTTCATAAAGACCCTTCATTATGGCTTGTAAGAGCTTGTAAGAGTCTTTATGGCTTTTGTAAGAGCATTCATTGTTGGGTGGTTGGGATATTTTGAGGGGAGTTGAGATTGTTGACTTTCTTTGGCTTAAGAAAGTCTTAAGCTTGTTTAGGAAATGTGACAACATTAAGGGGTGGATTAGGCTTGGATTTAGGATTAGATTAGGGATGTTAGAGATTTGCAAGTGGATGGCATTCATGAGGGTGGGTGAGTTAGTGACTAAGCTTAGTTAGTATGGGTGGATGGGATGGATTAGGCTAAAAAGAGGGTTTAGGAATAAGTTAGGGGCTTTTAGATTTGAGGGTTTTATTTATCAAATAGGTTTATTTAATAAATGGGGATTTTGGATTTAGATAGAAGAATAGGATTTAATTGATAAATAATAGGTTATTTGATTCATCAATTAGGACTATAGATGATTAATTAAATTAATCAGTTAGAGGATGGCAAAGGATTAATTAAATAACCATTTAATTAATGATGCCTTTAGAGATTACTAAATAGGATTACTGAAGCGATGTAATCAAATTAAGGTGTCTACAGTTTCTAGCCACATTCTAGATGCATCTTAGAAGCCTTTAAATAGAAGCTCTCCTAGTGTTTTTGGGAAAGCTTAAATGGAAGCTTCAAAGCTTACATGCATTTGAGAAACTCATATGCTTCTACATGCTCATATGTTTCTACATACTTCTATGCTTCTTCAAGCACTTGTAGTTATGTGAGAATTTTGGTTGGCTTGGATCTTGGAAGAATTGTGTATGAGAAGAAAGAAGAGACTTTCTATGGACTTCTGAGGCATGGCAAATTAGCATCAGTGTCCAGGTGCACTCATGATAATCACATATTCTATTTGCACTCTTTCTCTTCCTATCTTTATCGTGTCTATTATATGTGTTTGAAACTTCTCTATAATTGAATATGTAATTTGAAATTGGAATCTAGATATGTATTTATTTGGTTGCAAAAGAAATCAATAGAGAACTCATTAGAAAATTGTAGCTTCAATTTAAGAAAGAAATTATATCTGAATCAGGTTTGGGTTCGAATTTATATTGTGAAATTAGATAGACAAGATTTGAAATTAAAATAGAAATTCTAAGTTGAAAATTTGAATAGTTAGATGTAATCTTTATATCAAAATATATTTTCAGATGCGCACGGACAAACCTATTAGATGGTTGAATGGGTAAATTTAGAGAACAATTACCTTTTAGGAGAAATTCTTAATTCATCACAAATTGCCCTATCGTTGCCCCTTGGATAGACCCTAACTCAGTCATTAATAACTTTTTATTGTGATCAAATTTATTCGATCACTCCAATCAAAATTGGCACAACTTGGCCCTCTCCAACATATTTCAATTTCAGCCCAATCCAACGATTCATTAGGGAGATATGGCCCTCATACTAGGACTATTTTTATTCAAGGACAATTATTTCTCCATTTTCCATAATCAAGAGTTTTTTATGCTTAAACTTCACAAAAATAATATATCAAACCATGGAATGAATTAAAAATATTATTGCAATCTTCCCTTAGTAGAATCTTATTTTTATGCATTAGTTTTATATGATTTATTAACTAATCTAATTTAATTAAGATTAGTTAAAATTAGAAGAAGTATAATTAATCTATTTATCAACCAACATAGGAGGTATTTAGTTGAGATATTAATATTGGGGATTTATTATAATTGTTTATTCGTAAAGTAATAATTTGAACATTGATAGAATGATAGATAGCTGGATCTTAATGAATGAAACTATTATCAGCTGATAATCATGTAGTTATTGATATAGCTACTAGTTAATTTAATCGTAGAATTAATTAGATTTAATTGATCATAAATTTTTAATTGTTTTATCAAAAGAATATTAGTATTCATTGAAAGAATGATGAATGTGGTCATTATAAATTTATGAATATGAATATTTGTGTACTAGATTATAGTTGAATTTTAACTTATAAAATTATAGTTAGTTGTTAGTCAACTGATATTAATTGGAACATTGCCATGGATATATAATTAGTAATTAAATTAATTAGAGTTAATTAGATATAATTAATAATTAAGGTATGTAAAAAATTTTTAATTGATATCCTAATATTGATTCTTTTAGTGAAGTTGATAAGTATTTACGTTGAAGTTGACAAGTCGTACTCTCATGATTTGATTAATGACCTTAGATATTTTAATAGTGAGACTTAGTAATATTTAATTCAGAACTATTAGAATGTTAATAAGTCATGGATTGTGTACCTATGTTAATTGATTGATTAAATTGATGATTTTAATAAATTTATAATCTTCTTATTCGAAGACTTGTAATTGGCTCTCTTATAATTTAGACGAATAATGATCTTTGATTTATGTTAAAAGTTGAAGTAACTTTAAGAAGAGTCATTCAATTTGTAACATTGATTTTCACAAAATAAAGTGAATGATTTTATTAAGTGTCAAATGATTTAATATTTATCCTTCAGCTATTCTTCGAATATTATTTTAAATAATGGAAGGATAATGCTATCGGAGAACAAATGGGTTGACTTGTAGGTCAAATGATTAAACCTAGACACTTGAAGTATACTTGAAATGAAAACTGAAGCTCTACACATTATTCAGCTATGTTATTTTAGTAAATCAAAACATGTGTTTGCATTGTGTATTCTCTATGCTTCTTGTTTTGGGTTTTGGGTTGGCTAGATTGTTGATCAGTTGTAGGTTGTTACCAGAGGCTCAGGGGTTATGCGAATGTGATGGCATGTTGATCTTATTTGGTCTCGATCTTTATAAACCCAACCATGGTTATGTGATGGAATGCTCTATGAATTACTAATTGTTATAGTTGAGATTCTTATGAATGAGACACTTGAGCTAATCATTTTTGAGTCATTGATTAATTATCTTTGGGTTACTTTCTAGTCACCATGATGGGACTGAAATGTTGATTTATTTCTTGATGATGTCATGTTGTGACATGTTTTGACTCAACCATTTTAGAGTCTTCGATCAGTATGATTTAGAGATATTCTTGGTTGCTTGTTGAGAACCAATGGATATTGTGATTTATTTTGAGATATATTTTAGTTTCTTGAGAACCAATGGATAGTTTTGATTCTCAGTGATGCCTTTAGTTGCCAATAGAGAACTGTTGTGGTCATGATTCTCTATGAATGGTTTTCAAATGCTCATGGAGATTTGATGCTTTTATTGTGAATATTTGATGATTCTTTGTATGGATTATCTTTTGGATTTTCGTTCCAGATGCTTGTATAGGACTGAGTTGATTTTATGATTCCATAAGCTTAGGGTAGGTTATCTACTTGTAGTGTCGGGAAGTGGCTTGCAATGGGGGCCGGGGCCTTAAGTGGCTACCCGGGTAACTCATTGTAAGTTTGGTTAATAAGTGATAACATTTACACACTAAATGGGGATTAAATGAATGTAAAAAGATAATTGTTTTGGTTCTCGCCCATGCCTAGAGTGCTTCTACAAACTAGGATGAGATTAGTGAGAATGCATGGTTGCGACCTTGCATTCCATAATATGCCTCGTCAGTATGAGAGGATACTAGTGGCTGCATAAAGATCAGTATGGACCTGTGGAGTTTAGCTAACTATCAGGGTAACTTGTATATGATATATGCGATGACACTTTCTCGCTTGCATAGTAGGTTCCTACATGTCATTGTGTGCCTTTGGGAATTAGATGTCGATTTTGTGTTGGAATCTTTGAGTTAGTATACTTTTAGGATTTCTGAACTTAGAGAGTATCTTTACTATGTGATTTTTGATAGCCTGTTTGGGACTTGAGATTATCTCCTCAGCACGGTGGGAATGGACCACTTAGGAACCACGCGGTCGGGTGGTAGTGTTTTTCCACTCTTATCATTTGAGATCCGTCTGAGACACCGTGGCTGATGCATTCTACGTAGGTATTTATCTTCATTTTGTTCTTGGATCATTATGATAGATGATATACCTTATGATGAATGTATTTACTGGTATGCTTCTTACATAGATGATTTGCATATGTTAGATAATGTTATCTTATGCTTTACTTGCATGTTAGATTACTTTCTGTATTTGATGTAGTATAATTTAGGTGTGACATTTCTATTATATTGATACCGTTGATCTCTTCGGTTATTTGAAATGTTACGCATGGAGGGATGGCTAGGGCCCACGATGGTCTAATGATGCTATTTACGGTTGGGAGGAACTGTGCACTTAGTTATTCATGTTTGTGATAAATGGTTATCTTTTATGATGAATGTTTATACCCTTATGATGATGATGTATCATATATGGTTTGTGGTTTCATTTATGTTATTGCATCATGGATTAGAGTTAGTATGATGATGTACTTTATTTACGTAGATGTTTATTCTTTTAAGCTTTTTCATACCTTGTAACATGTACGGTGGATGATTGAGCTAAACTAAGATGTAATTACTAAAAGGGACACTTGTATATTGTTGGATGTATCATTGTTATTTCATAAGGTTGTGATGTTAGATGATTAGATTATGTTAGATGTGATTCAACGTTAGGGGATCTTTAAAGAATGTAATCTGTTATGTGTGTTATGTTTACTTTTGGATGGACATTGCTATTGCTTTTACTACTAAGTTGTAAATGGTTTATCTTTCATGTTAAGAAAAAAAAATTGTTTGGTAAACTTAGTGAAATTTTAGGTTAATTCTTTGGATCCTTTGGCATAGCATTACATTTGGTATCAGAGCCCAAGTTTCAACATTGGGAGCTCTGGGTATATTTGAATGTCACTAGTCATTAACTAGTTGAAGAAAATGAAAATTTTGAACTATTATGTGTATCTCTTTCAAACTAAAAACTTGTAACTAGGTGAACTGAACAGAATTTAAAATTGTTACTTGCATATTTTTCATACTTCAACACTTAACTTTCAAAATTGAAACTTCTATTTAATTCTAGATGAGGCCAAAACTCAAAATTGAAATTCATTCTAGTTGCAAAACATATATCTTTTATCTAATGTTTCAAGGTAGTATACCTTTGTTTATCTTTGCAAGCATTAAGTTGCTCTTGTTTAGAATGTATTAAAAGATCTATTTTAGTAGTTGTTAAAAGAGTGAATGTTAGATCGATATGGTTTCTGGTTTATCATTAAACCAAAATCATATTGCTTTAAGTGTGTTGTAGTGTCACCAGTAGAATCATATTTTCCTATATGGGAAAGGGTTCAACGGGACCTGCATAGTGAGTATCTTAGTTTTTCATTCTTGTAGGCTTCTAGGAGTAAGCCTAATTCTAGGAGAGGTGGATGTAGTGCCTACCCTTAGGTCACATTTTTGCTATCATTATCAAGCTCTTTTGGGGCTAGTCTCATGTTTATGGTTAGCAACATCGTTTTGAGACTATCCAATATTGTGCTATGGATTCAGTTTATTTTTGTGATGAGATCACTTAGACTTTATATTTCATGTATGCATGATGATCATTACATTGCTTTCAGTTATTGCTGATGAATAGTTAGATGGTTTATTATCATATGTGTTTTCTTATGGATACTTACCCTATACTTGCATGTGTATGCTCTGTGTGTTTGTTCTTATGTATGGCGTGTCTGATGTGGTTAAGGAAGGAAGTCGTAGACACCTGCTAGTCAAGATCTACATGATGCACCACTTCCTACCATTGTCTATTTAGTTTAGTATATATTGTGCTTGTACATGCATGGTTTTTATGTAGGTTACAGGTACTGGGTATCGACTTCCCTGAATTGTTAGGATGAGCATACCCAATCGCATTATCTGAATGGTAAGAGAGGAGAGATCAATTCTCAAGTCCAAATCCCAACCCTTTAAGCTATTTGTCCTAAATGGAAATTAGGACAAGTATCTGAATTGAGTACCCTCTGAATACGTCAGATGACGTAATTCGTGATATTAACCCTTGGTTTGATTTTATATGTATTTTGGCTATAATGAGTTTTTTGTATTTTATTTTATGAGTCTTTGATGTATTTTCTATTAATTAAGCATAATTTAAAAAATTAATTATTGCTTTAATTTAATGAAAAATTAATATGATATTTTAATATTTATTTTATTTAATTAATTAGAAAATTAATTAAATAAAATAATTAAAATTGAAGATAAAAGTTAGAAGTTTAAATTTGGAATGTGACAATATTTATTTTAATAATAATATATTTGGAGTTCAATTTTAAATAAATAACTAAATAATATTATTATTAAATATTTTAGCAATTAAATTTTGAAAATGAAATTTAAAAGTGAAAAATATATTTAAAATTTTCTAGATTTCATGTGATTAAAATATAAATATATTAAGATTAAATAAGTGGTGTTATTAAAGTTAGTGCATGAGATTTAATAATAAATAAATAAAATTGAAAAGAGTAAACCAAATATTATATTAATTATTGTGCATTATTTTAATATTTAGGAGTTTGAAAATTCTGGAGAGTTGTCATGTAGACAACACAGGAGTTTGCACTCTAAGTATGCATTAGTTGTCTACACTTAGGAGTTAACATTTTATTTGAGCACATGGTGTCTACAACATTATGACTCATCTAAAAGGTTGGAGAAGACTCATGCTTGGTTGTCATGCTTACCTTCTGGTTGTTTCTAGCCACATTCTAGATGCATCTTAGAGGCCTTTAAATAGAAGCTCTCCTAATGTATTTCAGAAAGCTTAAATGGAAGCTTCAAAGCATACATGCATTTAAGAAGCTCATATGCTTCTACATGCTCATATGTTTCAACATGCTTCTATGCTTCTTCAAGCACTTCTAGGTATGTGAGAATTTTGGTTGGCTTGGATCTTCGAGGAATTGCATATGAGAAGAAGGAAGGGACTTTCTATGGACTTCTGAGGCATGGGAAATTAGCATCAGTGTCTTGGTGCACTCGTGATAATCACATATTCTATTTGCACTCTTTCTCTTCCCGTCTTCATCATGTGTGTTATATGTGTTTGAAATTTCTCTATGATTGAATATGTAATTTGAAATTGGAATCTAGATATATATTTATTTGGTTGCAAAAGAAATCAATAAAGAACTCATTAGAGAACCTTAGCTCCAATTTAAGAAAGAAATTAGATCTAAATCGGGTTTGGGTTCAAATTTATATTGTGAAATTAGATAGACAAGATTTGAAATTAAAATAGAAATTCTAAGTTGAAAATTTGAATGGTTAGATGTAATCTTTCTATCAAATTATATTTTTAGATGCGTACAGACAAACCTATTAGATGGATGTATGGGTAAATTTAGAGAACAATTACCTTTTAGGAGAAATTGTTAATTCATCACAAATTGCCCTGTCGCTGTACCTTGGATAGACCCTAACTCAGTCATTTATAACATTTTATCGTGATCAAATTTATTCGATCGCTCTGGTCAAAAATCGCGCAACTTGGCCCTCTCTAACATATTTCAATTTCAGCCCGATCCAATGGTTCATTAGGGAGATATGACTCTCGTACTGAAATTATTTTTATTCAAGGACAGATATTTCTCCATTTTCCATAACCAAGAGTTTTTTATGCTTAAACTTCAGAAAAATAATATATCAAAGCATGGAATGAATTAAAGATATTATTGCAATCTTCCCTTAGTAGAATCTTATTTTTATGCATTAATTTTATATGATTTATTAAGTAATCTAATTTAATTAAGATTATTTAATAGTAGAAGAAGTATAATTAATCTATTTATCAACCAACATAGGAGGTATTTAGTTGAGATATTAATATTGGAGATTTATTATAATTTTTTATTAGTAAAGTAATAATTTGAACATTGATGGAATGATACATAGCTGACTCTTAATGAATGAAACTATTATCAGCTTATAATCATGTAGTTATTCACATAGGTACTAGTTAATTTAATCATAAAATTAATTAGATTTAATTGATAATAAAGTTTTAATTGTTTTATCAAGAGAATATTAGTATTCATTGAAAGAATAACGAATGTGGTCATTATAGATTTATGAATATGAATATTTGTGTACTAGATTATAGTTGACTTTAAACTTACAAAATTATAGTTAGTTGTTAGTCAACTGATATTAATTGGAACATTGCCATGGATATGTAATTATTAATTAAATTAATTAGAGTTAATTAGATTTAATTAATAATTAAGTTATGTAATAAAGTTTTAATTGATATGCTAATATTGATTCTTTTAGTGAAGTTGATAAGTATTTACTTCGAAGTTGACAAGTCGTACTCTCATGACTTGAATAATGACCTTAGATATTTTAATAGTGAGACTTAGTAATATTTAATTGAGAACTATTATAATGTTAATAGTTCATGGATTGTGTACCTATGTTAATTGATTGATTAAATTGATCATTTTAATAAAGTTATAATCTTCTTATTCGAACACTAGTAATTGGCTCTCTGATAATTTAGACGAATAATGATCCCTGATTTATGTTAAAAGTTGAAGTAACATTAAGAAGAGTCATTCAATTTGTAACATTGATCTTCGCAAAATAAAGTGAATGATTTTATTAAGTGTCAAATGATTTAATAGTTATCTTTCAGCTATTCTTAGAATATTATTTTAAATAATGGAAGGATAATGCTATCGGGGAACAAACGGGTTGACTTGTAGGTCAAATGATTAAACTTAGACACTTGAAGTATACTTGAAATGAAAACTGAAGCTCTACACATTATTCAGCTATGTGATTTTAGTAAATCAAAACATGTGTTTGCATTGTGTATTCTCTATGCTTCTTGTTTTAGGTTTTGGGTTGACTAGATTGTTGAGTAGTCTTAGGTTGTTACTAGAGGCTCAGGGGTTATGTGAATGTGATGGCATGTTGATCTTATTTGGTCTTGATCTTTATAAACCCAACCATGGTTATGTATTAGAATGCTCTATGAGATGTTTGTAATTACTGATTGTTATAATTGAAATTCTTATGAATGAGACACTTGAGCTAATCATTTTTGAGTCATCGATTAGTTATCCTTGGGTTACTCTCTAGTCGCCGTGATGGGATTGAAATGTTGATTTATTTCTTGATGATGTCATGTTGTGACATGTTTTGACTCAACCATTTTGGAGTCTTTGATCAATATGATTTAGAGATATTCTTGGTTGCTTGTTGAGAACCAATGGATATTGTGATTTATTTTGAGATATATTTTGGTTATTGAGAACCAATGGATAATTTTTATTTTCAGTGATGCCTTGAGTTGCCAATAGAGAACTTTTGTGGTCATGATTTTCTATGGATACTTTTCAGATGCTTATGGAGATTTGATGCTTTTATTATGGATATTTGATGATTCTTTGTATGGATTATCTTTTGAATTTTCTTTTCAGTCGCTTGTATAGGACTGGGGTGATTTTATGATTTCATGAGCTTAGGGTAGGTTATCTACTTGTAGTGTCGGGAAGTGGCTTGCAATGCGGACCGGGGCCCTAAGTGGCTGCCAGGGTAACTCATTTTAAGTTTGGTTAATAAGTGATAACATTTACACACTAAATGGAGATTAAATGAACCTAAAAAGATAATTGTTTTGATTCTTGCCCATGCCTCAAGTGCTTTTACAGACTAGGATGGGAGTAGAGAGAATCCATGTTTGTGACCTTGCATTCCATAGTATGCCTCATCAGTATGAGAGGATAGTAGTGGCCGCATAAGGATGAGTATGGATCTACAGAGTTTAGCTAACTGCTAGGGTAACTTGGACATGATATATGCGATGACACTTTCCCACTTGCATAGTAAGTTCTTACATGTCATTTTGTGCCTTTGGAAATTAGATGTCAATTTTGTGTCGAAATCTTTGAGTTAGTATACTTTTAAGATTCCTAGACTTAGAGAGTATCTTTGCTATGTTATTTTTGATAGCCTATTTGGGACTTGAGATTATCTCCTCAGCATGGTGGGAGTGGACTACTTAAGTACCACACGGTCGGGTGGTAGTGTTTTTCCACTCTTGTCATTTGAGATCTGTCCAAGACACCGAGGTTGATGCATTCTTTGTAGGTATTTATCTTCATTCTATTCTTGGATCATTATGATAGATGATATACCTTATGATGGATGTATTTACTGGTATGTTTCTTACATAGATGATTTGCATATGTTAGATGATGTTATCTTATGCTTTACTTGCATGTTAGATTACTTTATGTATTTGATGTAGTATGATTTAGGTGTGACATTCCTACTATGTTAATACCGATGATATCTTTGGTGATTTAGAATGTTATGCACGGAGGGATGGCTAGGACCCACGATGGTCTAATGATGCTATTTACGGTTGGGAGAAACCATGCACTTAGTTATTCGTGTTTGTGATATATGGTTATCTTTTATGATGTATGTTTATATCCTTATGATGATGATGTATCATGTATGGTTTGTGGTTTCATTTATGTTATTGCATCATGGATTAGAGTTAGTATAATGGTGTACTTTATTTACCCAGATGTTTATTCTTTTAAGCTTTTTCATACCTTGTAACATGTACGGTGGATGATTGAGCTAAACTAAAATGAAATTAATAAAGGGGACACTTGTATATTGTTGGATGTATCATTGTTATTTTATAAGGATGTGATGTTAGATGATTAGATTATGTTAGATGTGATTCAACATTAGGAGATCTTTAAAGAATGTAATATGTTATGTGTGTTATGTTTACTTTTGGATGGACATTGCTATTACTTTCGCTACTAAGTAGTAAATGGTTTATCTTTCATGTTTAAAAAACAAATTGTTTGGCAAACTTAGTGAAATTCTAGGTTAATTCTTTGGATCCCTTGGTGGGGCATTACATTTTAATATTTTTGAATATTAGAATCTTAAAATAAATATCAGACATTTAAATATTTTTAAAATATTAAAATCTTAAAATAAATTTCTATAATTTAAATAATTATATGATTGATTTTTATTATTACATAATTCTATAATAGTTTTATTAAGGTGTATGAATTTGTAGTACAAATTTATCATTTTATAGTTGAGTAAAAAATTGGTAAATGATTATATTATAGAAAAAAATGAACTTATAATGTATCTATAGTGTTTTATTATTATTTGAAAGCTTGAGGTGTCATAATTTAATTGATTTTGTTTTAGTTTTTCTAGAAATATTTTATGAAGATAAAGTTTTATGATTGTTTGACAAATTGGAATATTATGAAATTTAATTTATAAATTGTTTAGTTGTTCTTATTAGTACAGAGGCATTGTTTGATTTTTCTTAAAATTTACTATTAAGTATATTATAAAAATCATAAAGGATAAAATTGTGTATTTGAATAATGTGAGGAGTTCAAAACAAATCACATGTGAATGCCTTTTAACTAAAATATAACAAAAAAATATTAAGATAACATTTTAATATATTACTTAAGATAAGACTAGTTTTTTATATATTATATATCAAGAGTTTAAAAGGAACAACAACAAGGAGCGAGGCAGAGCCTCAACCAACTATTTGAGGAGCAACAAAAAGGACCAATCCACCAAACGAGACCACTATCTGAGATACATATATATTAGGGCTATATAAGAAGACAAGAGAACTAGAAGAATAACAAAATGAAATCTAGTCTTGTGGGAGAGCATCTTCAAACTTATTGATCCAAGCAGTCCACCCTAGGGGACCCTCCATCCATATAACTTTTTTTTGATCCAGAAATTGGTGAAAGACATGGAGATTATCAGCAAAGGGGTTTTTACTATTCTCGATCTCTTGCATGAGCTTGTCAAGGGCTTCATCAAACGCCACCTTATTGTCCATTATACTTGCGAATTCGTAACCATTCTGTATCTCGTAGATAAACATGGTAGCTTGACCATCCCTCAAAAATCTAAGGAGATTCCTTTTTTTCATATTCAAAACACAGAAGACCTATGAATCAATTTTAAAATATATGAGATTTCTATGAAATCCTGTAAGAGTCCTCGAAAAAGCTTGGAACTTAGCATCATTTCTACATTTCCATATATGCCAAAGGATGAGCGATGAGAGAAGCTACCAGAAAAAGTTAGCATCTTTTCTAAGGCCTCTAATAAAACTTGAAATAATATCAAATGTGTAAACATAATGAGTAATGCATATACCAAACATGAGCCAGAATTCTCTAGCAAAAGAGAAATCAAAGAAAATATGTCTCATAGTTTCAGGAACTCTGCAGATAGAAAAAATATCAATGTTAGCTTGCTGAATTCTTATGGGGAGTCTGTCCAGTAGGAGCTACCACTTAAAACATTGAATTTTAGGCTGAATAGGAGTTTTCCATAGTTTATCAAATATTTTATGCCAATCTGTGGAGGTAAAGGAACAATACTAAATATCATTAAGGTGGTGGGAAATAGAGGTATCATGATTAAGAAATCCATAGATATCTTTAGCTTTGATAGAAGTGAGGAGAGTACCATCTTGCCACCTAAAGGAAAGATATCGGTGAGAGTCTATATCAGCATTACGGGGGAGATTAGTTTGAGAGCAAGCCATTTTGATAAGATTGTAAGTATGCTTATGAGAAGTAGGAAGGTCATATTGATTGGCAAGGACATCTCAATTGATAAGCTAATTGTTTTCAAGGATATCCATGATATAGTTAACACCTTTGTTGGCCCAAAATCTAGCCGAACAACCTTTAGTTAAAGCAAGAGGTTTTCCCTAATGGAGAAGATTCCATCATAGTGATTGGTCACCTTGAAGAGTGAAGTTATAATCAAAGGTTGAGTTATCAAAATGGTGTCGAATGTTCTCCCAAGCTTTCCATTTGGAATGGAAGACCCAAGTTCCCTTCACAGAAACATGGAATTTGCCAAAAATCAGATCACTGAGGGGGAGATGTTTCCAAGATTTAGCAATTTTAGGAACACCATTTTGAGTGTTACTTCTGATAAGTGATTTCTAGGGCTCGTTACCATCAAGGGATTGAAGGATCCATTTAGAGGCAAGAACCATTCCTTGAATCTTGAGATCCCACTTGAAAGAATGGACTTTCTTCATACCTTTGCCATCTGACCAAAGAAAGTGTCTAATGGCCTTCTGAACTTCCAAAATCTGATAGTTACTAAACATCCAAATAGAGGAATAGTATTTACTATAGGAGGAGAGAATCTTCTAGCAAACCTGAACTCTCCCAGCAAGGGAAAGGATCCTATGATTCCATTTATTAATCTTTCTAAAAAATTTATCTTTTATCCATAGCCACATATCTTTGAGGGAAGGGCTCACAGAAAAGGGGATACCAAGATACCTAACAATCTTGTTAGGTCCCCCCAAAGAAAAACTAAATTGGTGAAGCCAGTTTGGAGGATGATCATGCCATCCTAACAAAATGGATTTAGAGCTAGAAATATGAGCTTTTAAAGGTTTACCAAACATATCAATTTTACTGTGGAGGTAGATGAAGTTATCCAAACCAAGCTCTAAGAAAAGAGAGGTGTCATCAGCAAATTGAATATTAAGAAGCTCAGAGTCATCAGGAAGAGTAATACCACACACCTTAGGGGAGATGGTGTCATCCTTAAGGATATAATAAAGAGCATAGAAAGCAATGATAAAAAGAGGAGGAGCAAGAGGGCAACCCTTTCGAATAGATTGAGACAGAGGAATAGGATTGGATAGGGTGCCATTGACATCAATCATGGTAGAAGCATCTTTTAGAAGATTTGAACATACTTAAAGAAAATATCAGGGAATCCAAAAGCTTTTAACATCATCAAGATGAAGCCCCATTGAATTCTGTCATAGGCTTTCTTGAAATCAAGAAGAAGCATAGCTACTTCCTGATGTGAAGTATTGGCCCATTCCATGGCTTCCTAGCTAGTAATGAGATTCTCAAGGATGAATCTACCTTTAATGAAGCTGATCTGAGTGGAGTAGATAAAATTAGGGAGAATAGCCTCTAACTGAGAGGCCAAAGCTTTCACAAGAATTTTATAGGAAGCATTAAGTGATAGGAGGCCAATTTTTGATCAAAGCTCTGTCTCCCTCTTTAGGGATGAGCTTTATGATACCAGTGTTAATAGCACTCCCCAAAGTTCCATGTGAGAAGGCCTCAAGGTATAACTCATAAAGGTCCTTGGAGATCCAATCTATGTTAGCTTTGCAGAATTCAATAGGAATGCCATCTGGCCTCGAGGCTTTGTTATGTTTTAGCTTGCAGATGGCATCAACAAATTCTTGATGGGAAACAAGGCTTTAGAGGGCAGAAATATCATCTTCTAAAAGCTTCTTAGGAATAAGCTCAGAACATCGAAGTCTCATCAACCTTGAACTATCACCATCTTCAAAAGTAAATGTGTTTTTATAAAAAATTTCAAAGGCCAAAGAAATATCTTGGCCCATAAGCTACTCCTTATCATTATCATAGATTCTATCAATTCTTTCATTTCTTTGTTTCTCTTTGAGAAAATTAAAAAAATATTTAGTTCCTTTGTCACCAAACTGAATCCAATGATTGCGGGCTTTGATGTAGGCCGCTTTGGCTTTAATGTGTTGGTGTTTCCTGAGTGAATTCCTGGCAAGGGACACTTGCTCAACAAAGCTGGTAGAATCCAGTTGGGATTGGATATTGGTCTTAGACATAAATAGCCATTTAGAAAGCACCTTCTCGATACGTCTGTGATTCTTGGCTTTTATTTGGCCAAAGGTTTGAAAAATATTAGTCTAAGAAGAGATATTAAGCTGCCATCTATCAATATGAGACAAGCACTTATTTTGCAAGTTGATGAGTCTAATCATATTAATAGCAATGATCACATCCTGATCTTCAAGAAGAGAAGTATTAAGGATGAATTTATGGGTGGAGCTACAATCCGAAATGGGGAGGGGCCTGAAATGAATCTGAGCTAGGGTGGGACAATGGTCAGATAATGTAGCAGGAAGGATAGTAACAAGAGATCCAAGATGATTCAAAGAAAAGGAGAAGAAGTTGTTATTATCATAAAATCTATCAAGCCTAGAATAATTTTGGTTAACTCCCTGTTGAAGATTACACCAAGTGAACCAAAGAGCTCTATTACCAGGAGCATCTCCTTCAAGGGGATTGAATAAGTGAAACTATTGCTTAAAATTATCCCAGTGAAACTTTTCAATATGTTTCCATTCAAAGGGGGAGCCACCAATTTTATCTCCAAGACTTTCAATCATATTAAAGTGTCCACCAAAAAACCAAGGAATGCTGGGAAGGGAAGTCAACCAATCCCAAAGGATGATTCTTTCGTTATAGTCATTAGAGGCATATAGGTAGGAAATTCCAAATTGAAAGTTATCAAGTTTAAAGGTCACCTAGGCAGCTCTGTTACAAGGAAAAATTCTAAAATTAGTTATAGATCGAGAACTCTTAGGGTTAATAAGGAGAGCCACACCCAACTTGCCTTTGGTATGATTAGTCACAATCTTGAAGGAATCCTTATAGATAAAATTAAGGGCAGTATCTAGGTTGAAACCAATTGTCTTAATCTCTTGTAACATTATGATATGAGTTTTAGCTTGAGAATCCATGAAATTTTTAACAATAACCTTGCAATCAGAAGACTTAAGGCCTCTCACATTCCATGACACAATATTCATTGAGAATGCATTTTATTGGAACTAGTAAGGGGATTAGAATCCCCACCTTTCTTTTTGTTTTTGGAACCAAGAGGTCGACCCTTTTTCTTCAAGCCAAACTTAATCAAAGCATCTTCATATGCACTGATATCCTTAGTAAGTAAAGTAGAGTCTTTAGTAATCATATCAGAGCTTGTAGGTGTAGAACAAGATTTAGTATACAAAGAACATTAAAAAATAAAGTAAACATTCAAAAACCAAAACTAAATTCACATATATGCTTAGACAAAGAAAGCAAAAAAGAAGTGCAAACCTCACAAGAGAAAACACTCCATGCTTTCTTGATTCTGTAGATGTGTCCTTTTGATGTGGATGTATGCTCAAGATGCTCAAAAGCTACTTCAATGGAGATGGGTAATGGAAAATTGGTAGCTTTGTGACCTCTCAATTTGGCATTATAAGGGTAAGATTGATGGCTTTGGTTCTCAAAATAGCATGGTAACTTTAGCTCAAAGATTGTTGATGAAATGGCTTGGGATGGCATTCAATTTATAGGCTAAGGGGTAGAGGGATGGAGGGCTAAGATGCAAGGATGGGGAGATGGTCAAGGAGGGCTAAGATGCACTCAAAAGGGAGCACATGGATTGTGCTTTTTTAGCACCAATGGGAAGGTGACACTTGTCACAAGGAGGATGAGTGTGAGAGGGTAGGGTAAAGGGTTGGTTAAAGGCATGATGAATGGGGTTGAGTATGTAAGAGAGATGTAAGAGGAATGAGTGTGGAAGAGGGAAGAGTGTGGAAGATGGATGTAAGAGTCATGAGTGGGCTTGTAAGAGTCTTTTATGGTTTGTAAAAGCACTCATGACTTGGTGGTTGGGTTTTTTGAGGGGAGATTTTGGTTTGGTTTAGGAAAGTCTTAAACTTGTTTAGGAAATGTAACAACATTAGGGGTTGGATTAGGCTTGGGCTTAGGATTAGATTAGGGATGTTAGAGATGTGCAAGTGGATGGCATTAATGAGGGTGGGTGAGTTAGTGGCTAAGCTAGTTTAGTATGGGTGGATGGGGTGGATTAGGCTAAATGGAGTATTAGGGATAGGTTAGGGGTTTTTGGATTTGAGGATTTTATTTATCAAATAGATTTATTTAATAAATGGGGATTTTTGGAATTAGATAGAAGAATAGGATTTAATTGATAAATGATAGGTTATTTGATTTATCAATAAGGACTATAGATGATTAATTAAATTAATCAACTAGGGGATGAAAAAGGATTATTTAAATAGAAATTTAATTAATGATGCCTTTTTAGATAACTAAATAGGATTACTAAAATAGTGTAATCAAATTTAGGTGTCTACATTTTGCCCCTCTTTGACATAGTGTTGAGACAACACTATTTCAAAGAAGTTTGAATTAAGATGACATGAGGAAGATGTTTTAGCAACGAGGTTGCCCCAGTCTCGAATAAGAAGAGGAGAGACTAGACTTAGATGATGCCCCCTCAAGAAGGTGGTGAGGAGAAAAATGAGGCTCGACAATTTCTTGAAAAGTACAAGAAATTGAGATGAGCTAAGACACAACTTGGCAAAGAGAAGGGGTTGAATTAGCTCAAACTCTCACTATAGAAGAATGATAAAGGGAAATCAGATGCACAAGCTTAAGACTTTCCAAGATTGGTGGGTGGAGCGGGGGAGGATGGAGAAGCGGAGTGCTATGAAAGGAATCCATGGTAGGGAGATGGATGATGGAATGATAAAGCTGATGCAACTGGATTTCAAAGAGTCAGATTGGCAAAAGATGGGTTTCGGAGATCCGTAGGACTAGGATTGTGGATCTCGAAAGATGAGGCTTGGTGGATTGATTTGATTGGTGGATCCCTAAGACTAGGATTGTGGATCCCTAAAGCTAAGCGTGAGGAGTGATCTAAAGAGATACTGATGAATAAGCTAGGATAGGTGTTGGATATGGATGGGGGATAATGGAGATGAAGAGAATTCATTGAATCTTTTTGAGCGGGGCGATACTTCAAAGAGAAGTACCACCATGTAGTTAAGCACTAGATTTGCTATAGGACTGTTGGTTAATTGCCAAGGTTACCAAGAACATCAATGCTTTTTCACCAACCATCCAAAGGACTGACAAACTGACTCGAAACCAACACGCAAGGATTGCTACAGTATCACACATGAATCCAAGAGGAAGCAGCATGGAAACGACACTAGGAGAACCCACAAGCAGAAAAGAAAAACAAATGAAAGACTTGATCAAGACCTTACACTCTGATTGTCCCATTTGAAGCATACTAGGATATGGAAGATCATGGCAACCTTGAGGAGGGAACAAGGAGATTGCTTGGAAAAGATATTTCAAGACCCAAAAGGCAAGATCCCAAATCAAAAGAAAGCGAAAATCAAAAAGAGAATTGTTTTCCAACGAGATGGGTAGGACAAGGTACTAACGGACCAAGATCAAACATGAGGAAAGCTATATCCTGCAAGGACCTATAGGAGAGCACCTAAGCTTAGTGGATTTGGATGAGTGATGCGTCTAGCAAGCTAAACTAAGAAGGATAACACTTTGGTGACAGGAAATCTAGCTAAAGGATGCATTGGAATAGCTAACCAAGGTGTGCGATGTGTGCAAGATGTTGACCAAGGATGAACTAACATGGAAGAGAAATAGATACAATGGTACTAAGCTAAAGAGGATGTACAAGCTGATGGACCAAGATATGTTACAAATGTACAAGTTTGTTCATGTTTTTTTTTTGTGAGATGGAAATGTTTGTGAAGGATGGGATGTCTATAATAGTTGATAGGTGGATAGGTAGATGGTTTGCGAAAAGCTTAAGGAAAATGGGATTCTTTGTGTGCATGTGATAGGATACAAGCTAGGATACAAGATTATTTACAAGCTGGAATATGGTACAAACTTTGGACAAGATTCAGATATATAAAAGGTATGGTACAAGATTTACAAGGTATAATACAAGCTTTGGTACAAGATTTACAAGCTGAGGTTCAAGATTTACAAGCTATACAGGAGGTATTTACAAGCTCCATCAGATTTTGGATATTTGGTTGGAACACCAAGGGAACAAGTAGGTATTTTATGGGATGGTGAATGGATGGATGAGGGATAGGACAGTGATAGATAATGGATGAGTCTTAGTACACAAGGTGCCTGCATTACCAGGTTTTCACCAAGGTATCTATCCAAGGCACCTAAATTGCCAAGTTTTCACCATTGGATGCTTATTTCTCTTTACTATTTTTTTGTATTTTTCAAAAGCTGGGTATACCAAGGATCTTCAAGCATAGAACTTCTTGAGATGAATGATGTTAGTAGAATCATTCAAGAGTTCTCCCTCTGGTGTAGATAGCTGATAGGCACCGGAGCCAAAGGAAGTAGTGACAACATAAGGACCAAGCCATGTAGGTTCAAACTTGCCTTTCTTTTCTCGATCTGCTTGGACTTTCATGTTTTCTTTTAGGACCATGCCACCTGGTTGAAAGTGTCGTGGAAGAACCTTCTTGTTGAAATTCCTTTTGAGATGAGTTTGATAGATTGTGAGATGATCATAGGCTTGTTGTCGCTTCTCATCTAAGAGATCTAGCTGGGTGAGTCGAGCTACTCTATAATCTTCATCTGATATTTGCCCTCACAAAGATATGCGTAGTGAGGAAAGTTCAACTTCTATAGGTAATTCCACTTCAGCACCATAGACTAGGGAGTATGGAGTTGTGCCTGTGGATGTACGGAAGGAAGTTCGATAGGCCCATAGAGCTGGATTTATTTGTAGGTGCCAATCATGGCCAAAATTATTGACAACTTTCTTCAGGATTTTGAGGAGGGTTTTGTTACTTGCCTCTGCCTAGCCATTACCTTGTGGGAAATATGGGCTAGAAAAGTGGTGATGGATGCAGAGGGAAGTGCATAATTCTTCCATGTTGATATTTTCAAAGTTACCTTCGTGGTCAGTGAAGATGGTGGATGGGATGCCGAAACGGAAAACAATGTGGTACAAGATGAACTTGGAGACCTGAACTCCTATAGCTGAGACTAGGGGGACTGCTTCTACCCACTTAGTGAAATAGTCTGTAGCTGTTATTATCCATTTATGTCCATCAGATGAGAGGGGTGTGATAGTTCCAACTAGATCAAGGCCCCAACAAGCAAAAGGCAAAGGTGGTGCAATAGGCTGTAGATCTTGTGCTGGAGCGTGCACAAGATTTGCATGCTGCTGACATGGGAGACACTTTCTGACAAAGTCACAAGAGTCTTCTTCAATGGTAGGCCAATAGTAGCCTGCTCTAAGGATTTTTCATGCTAGGACAATACCACTCATGTGGGCACCGTAAAGTCCAGAGTGTACTTCTTTTAATGCCATTGTGGCCTCGTTTTCATCTAAACATCGAGAGAGAGTATCGTGATAACCTCAACGATATAGGGTATTGGCTATGATAACATAGCAAGATGATTTTTGGATGAGGTTCTGGCATTGGGTATGTGTGAGGTGAGGGGATATGATACCATCGTTAAGGTAAGCGTGAATTTCATGGTACCAAGGGGATTGGGGACCAACCAAGATACAAACACGGTTTGAATCCTCATTCGCATAGGCAGGTGTGAGGAGCTGCTCAACTAAAAACTCATACTACGTAGCTTCTTGGGGAATTTCCAAGAGCAAGCCGATAGTGGCCATGGCATCTACTACCTTATTTTGCATTCGTGGCACTGGTGTAAACTAAAGCTTTGTAAAATGTTGGGTCAATTGATCAACTAGCTCTTTGTAGGCTAATAGCTTTTCATCTTTGGTTTGATATTCATTTAGGACTTGCTTGATGATAAGTTGAGAATCACCAAAGACTTGTAACTCAGTGATATTCCATTCTGCAGCTATCTTTAATCCTGCTACAAGAGCTTCATATTCTGCTATATTGTTGGTGCTAGGGAATTGTAGCTTGAAGGATTTTGGAATGTAATCTCCTTGAGGTGTAACCAACAATATTCCTACCCCTGATCCATGAGAGGTGTATAAGCCATCAAAATAAAGTTTCCATGGGGGCTATTCTTCAATTAGACAGATATGCTCATCTGGAAATTCTATGATCAATGGACATGCATCTATTAGAGGTGCATCATCTAGGTGATCTACTATAGCATGCCCTTTGATTGCCTTTCTGTCCACATACTGGATGTCAAACTCACTTAGTAGCATAACCCATTTTGCTAGCCATCCTGTGAGTGCTATTCTAGAGAGCATATACTTGAGAGGATCAATTTTGGAGACTAGTTGGATGGTGTGACTTAGCATGTAGTGGCGAAGCTTTTGAGTTGAGAAAACAACTGCCAAACAAGCTTTTTCCATAGGAGTATAATTGAGTTCATAACCAACTAGGGTTCTACTGATATAGTAGATGGTTGTTTCTCTGCCGTAGTCATCAAGCTGTGCTAGAAGTGCCCCTAGAGCAGTAGGTGTTTCTGATATGTATAAGATCAAGGTATGACCAGGAACTTGTGGAACCAAGATAGGGGGATTGGTGAGATATTGCTTGAGCTGATCAAAGCTGCGCTGACATAAAGGATCCCACTTGAAGTTCTCATCCTTCTTTAGTAAATGTGAAAATGGTGTACACTTATCTGGAACCTGGGAGATGAAGCCCCGAACGGATTAGAGCTTTCCTTGAAGAGAGCAAAGCTGTCGCAGTGTCTGTGGAGGAGGCATGTCTAAGATAGCCTTGACCTTGTTGGGGTCGATCTCTATACCTCGTTTAGAGACTATGAAGCCTAGAAGCTTGCCAGATGTGACCCCAAAGACACACTTCTTGGGATTCAACATGAGGTGATATTGGGCTAACCTATCAAAGACTTTCTCTAGGACAGCGAGATGATCCATGAAGGTGTGAGATTTGACTAGGATATCGTCCACATAATCTTCCAAAATGCTATGGATAAGATCATGGAAAATGGTTGTCATTGCTCTTTGATAGGTAGCGCCAACATTCTTTAGGCCAAAAGGCATCATGGTGTAGCAAAAGGTTCCCCAAGGGGTAGTGAATGCTGTCTTATGCTAATCCTCTTCTGCAATCTTGATCTGATTATACCCAAAAAATCCATCCATAAGGGACAGAATTTCATGTCTAGCTGTAAGATCTACAATCATATCTATGTTGGGCAAGGGAAAATCATCCTTTGGGCAAGCTTTGTTAAGATCTCTAAAATCAGTGTAGATTCTGATGTCACGGGAAGGCTTAGTGACAGGGACCATGTTGGAGATCCACTCTAAGTAGTCGATAGGTCGAATAACCTTAGCAGCTAACATTCTTTCTAATTCAGCTTTGACTAGTAATGCCACCTTGGGGTGCATTTTTCTAAGCTTTTTTTTTACGGGCTTGATCTTTGGATCGACTACAAGATGGTGAACTACAAGCTTTGGATCCAAACCTGGCATGTCCTGATATGACCATGCAAATCAGAAAATGTTCTCTCTTAAGACCTCAAAGAGGAGATCAGCTTGGTCTTGTGATAGGGATGCAGCAATATGAACAAGTCTGGGGATCTCTGAAGAACCGATGTTGACTTCTCTAGTATCCTCAATTAGAATAGAAGACACCTCTGGTCGATTATCTTGAGGAGGTAATACTAAATCCTCATGTTCTGCTTGTGGCTCTAGATTTTCTTGTTTAGGGGCTTTCTTTGCTTCCTTACCTAGTCTCGGATTCACCCTAGTTCTAGTTTTGAGTGTATTGGAACTAGGTTGGGGATTTTCTCCAAAATACCCCTTCGGATCTAGCTTATAGATGTAGGCAGAATCTGGCTTTGTCTGCTTGTGGGGTGTTTTAGCTCCCATGAATCTTAGAAGTGCTTCCTTTGATGCGAACTCATCAATGTGTATGACGCTTTGTTGGTCCCAATCTATGAGTTGTGGATGAGCAAGTGGTAGGTCAATGAGATGGATGGATAGTTCTCGGAGAACAGAGTCTCCTAGGAAGATTTGGTCTGGGATATTGTTGTAGGCTCTCTTTTCAACTTCCTCAGGAATGTCTTTGATTTCGACAAGGTCACGGTGGATGTTCGAAAAAGTGTGACCGTTCTCGTTGGTGCCCCTAGTTGTGGGTATGCCAAAGCCAAGACTTGACTTCGTTTCCCACTTATGTGCTTCGATGGGACATTGCATGCCCCTTTCTTCTGGTCCTAGTCCACCTCCTTGATAGTTCCATTTTTCAATGATGAGCTTATGTTCTTGAGGATACTTTTGGCTGAAGTGATCAAGGCGTGCTTGATTTCTTGGTGGTGCATACTTATGTAACCAATTGTTGATATCTGGAGTGAGCTCTTCATGAAGAGCGACTTTTGAGGACACAAAGGTGGTTCGGCCAAACTGTTTGTATCCAGGAGGTGGAATCTCCTTAGCTTTATGATATGTCGGCCGTCCATGGGTATGTGGATCAAGTGGGATTGCTCCAACAAAAAATGCATCTAATAGACTATATTCTCCATAGCCTTTGTTGTTGATCTTTACGGTAGATAGGGTGGAGGTGAGGATGGTTTCTGCATCATTACAAGTGTGGGATGAGCTAGCGATGGATGTGCCAATGTCTATTCTAGGGAAATGGTTTGTATATGAAGCTTCAACAGCATTGCAGTAAGCAAAGGGTACTGGATCAGCATGGATGGTTACTTCAGTACCCTGATGCGAAAATTTGATGCATTGATGGTAGGTGGATGGAACGGCCTTCATAGCATGAATCCATGGGCGACCGAGGAGGATGTTAAATTTTAGGTTTAGATCAACAACATGGAAAATTGTCTCTTGGATGACTGGCCCAACCTTGATGTCCAACAAAATAGTTCCTTCTGTGGTTCTTTCCAAGTTGTGATAAGATTTGATGGTGACAACTTCACTGATCATATCTGTCTCAGTATACCCAACTTGTTTTTATGAATTTTAAGGTGCAAATTTTCAAGGCTGATCCATTATCTATCATTACTCTTTTCATGGCAAAATTGGATACCATGATGCCTATGCGAAGCAGAAGGGTGTGATTTGGCTCAACCGCGGGTATGTCGGTGGGTTTGAATGATAGGGCACATGAGGAGGATAGGTGTCTGATGAGATTACGAAAATCAGTAGCATTGATATCAGAAGGGACATAGGATTCTATGAGAGCACTGTCAAGGATGTCTTTGTACACGGGACTAGTGCAGAGAAGGTCTAAAATGGAGATTTGGGCTAGCATGTTCCCAAGGTGTTCCAAGATATTGTACCAACTTTTTGATGGAGTTGATGGTGCTGATGAAACTGGTGGGCCTACGATGTTAAATTATGCCCTTCGAGTGGTGACTGCACACTCATTGTCTGGTCCTCAGATATTGATAACATTGACAGAAGGCTCTTTCTCAGATATACAACCTATAAGGCTACCATAGTCTATATAGGATAAAGTGTGGTCATTATTCTTCACATGCTGCTGGTTTGGCTAGCGGTTGTTGGTGTTGGTTTGGATAGGTGCTTTTCTATGATTTTGGTTGTTGTGTGGAGGAAAAGCATTTTGATAAATTTGTAAGCCTGCATTGGGAGAGGTTTGGGCACCAACAGTGATTTCTTTCCAATCAACGAGGTCCTACACATAATCTTTCAGTTTCATGCATTTTAGGGTGGTGTGACCATTTACCCTATGGAATTTTCAATACTCATTGTCCTTGTACCATGCAGCTTTAGATTGGCTTGGATCAATTTGCTGGGTAGGAGGAAATTTGATGAGGTTTTCCTTAGCCAATTTCTCAAAAATGAACTCCAATGGCTCACCAAGGGGCATATAGTTTCTAGGTGTAGGTTGGAATCTGGGTTTTTGCCCTGCAACTACATTGATGGCATTACCTTGATTGTTAGACCATTGAAAGTTGGGTCTTGTGTTGTGGTTTTGATAGCTTTGGTTACTCCGTTGTTGGTAATTGATAGCTTGTTGGTTGTTTGGTTGATATGGTGGATTAGACTAGTTTTGAGAAGGACCAACAATATTCACATGTCTGGTGTCAGTAACCCCATCTATTGCAACATGCTTATTTTTGTTCCAATACCTAGATTTGTCATTGGAATGTGATTGATTTTGGTTGGCCTCTTTGTAAATCTTGACCACACCATCTTTAATGAGTCCTTTCTCAAGTATCATTCCTTTCTCTTTGATATCCTTATAGGTCTGCAGACAGTTCATAGTCATGTGGTGAGCCAAACTGGGATGGGCATTATCAATAAACATTTTCACCACATGGCATTCTGGCAAGGTGCAGGATATGCAGGTGGTAAGGGCTTGCCATCTTTGTAGGTATTCGGCAAGGCTTTCTCCACTTTTTTGCTTGGTGTAGACATGATCAACTATTGATAGCTCTGTTTCAACAAGATGGGCATATTGGGCTACGAATGCCTCAGATAATTCAGAAAAGTTTTTAATTGTGCCATGGGGGATTCTGTAAAACCATTCAAGAGCTGGTCTAGTCAAGCTTTTGGGAAAAAGGCGCAAGAGGAAGACATCATTGTATGCCATGTCCTGGCAGTGCATGTAAAATTCTTTGATATGTGTGACAGGGTCTCCTTTTCCTTTGAGTTTGTCAAATTTGGGTACCTCAAAGTGTTTGGGAAATGGTGTCATGGTAATGGCTCTGTTAAAAAGGTAAGGACACACATTCTCAAACTTGAATGTCTTTGGATCATTCCCTTCTTGGATGGATTTCAGAGCTGTCTTCATTTGCTCCCATTTTGAATTGATAGGTGATCGATGGGGTGCCTCCAATGTGGGAGTGCCTTGAGGTAGGTATGCGCTAGATGGGGCCACTGAATATGGATGGCTGTGAGGGATTTGCTGATAGGGATTGTACATTTTTTGGGCAGCTGCATGGTGGATGATGGGTTGCTGAGGGGGAGGTGGCGCATATTGCTACATGTGTTGCGAGGCTTGCTATTGATATGAGATTTGAGGTTGGGATTAAGGAACATAAGCTGGCTGTGGGATAAATGGATTGCTTTGTGGGGGTAAGGTATAAGATGATTGTGAAGCTTGGGGAAAGGATCGAGGGGCTTGTGCGTTTTGACCAATATATGTGGGTTATGCCCCTATTTGGGATGGTATCTGCAAATAATTGGTGGTTGGCTGGGGTGGTGGATTACCTCCCAGGAGTGGCATTGAAAAGTAGTTGGTAATAGGGGGTAATGGATTAGTTGGTGGTGGAGGTGATGGGAATTGAAAGCTTGGGAATGGAACTGATGGGGTTTGATAGCTCTGTGGCTGCATTTGGAAGCTTGGTAGAGTGGTGGCGGGAACTGGGGTCACTTGCGAGCTTGGCAGAAAATTGGTAGTAGCTTTTGGGATTTGATAGCTTTGTGGAGTGAGGGTAGTAGCTTGTGGATTTTTGATTGATGGTATTGAGCTCCCAAGACCTAATGGAAATGATGGGATTTTTCTTTGGGCTGTGGTGAACAAGCTGGGGGTGATGAAAGGTTGATTACTTGGCCCAATGGGTGGCATCCCTCTTGTATGTCGGCCAAAGATGCTAGCACTAATTTGGGAGATGGGTGGATTGGGAAGGCTGGGTTGGGGAGCAGCAGTAGCAATAGTGAAGGGGGTGAATGGTGAGGTGTTTTGGGTAAAGGGGGTTTGGAGCGGAGAGGTATGAACCAAGGATGGAGTGGTGGTGGCTAGGTTGGCTTGCGGCATGGAGATTTCAACTTGGGTGGATGATGGTATGTTTGGGTCTGTTGGATCATATCGATTGGCTGGAGGCACTTCTTTTGACATATATTGAGGATAATTTGGATCATAAGAGCCTATGGGTGGTGGCAGCTGCCCAAACAATGGGTGAGATGGATCTACTAATGGAGGGGGTCTTCCAAAGTCAAAGGTTCCTACATTGTCCCTTCGAAAATTAGCCATGATTGTCTCTTTGTTCTTGTCTATAATGGCGTTTACCAATACTGCATTTCCTGGTTGGTTCATGAAAGCTTCAATGTCAGTAGGTGATGGCATAGCTTTCTCTGGGCTGAAGCATGGCTGAGTGCTCAAGGGGGGTGATGTTATTCGATCCAAATGATAGGGCTCCATTGTTTCTTTTTTCTTGGCTAAGCGAGTGACGGGTGGCATGAAGATGCAGAATGTTCCTAGGGATGAGATGCAACAAATGCTGGTGGATGCAAAAGGGGGGAAGGCTTTTCTATGCAAATGATTTCCTAGGTTGAGGCAAAGCTATATGAAAAAACCTAAGGAGGATTGGGTTGGGGATTCTAACTTCAAAGATATGTTGCCAAAGCACAAAAGGTATGCTTTCCTATGTGCAAGCTTCGTGGTGATTGTGTCAACTTAAGGATAGACTGATGATCCTTTAGGAAGAACACGAGATTGACCACTTGTGGATCCCAACCTTTAGCTCAAGGTGATGAGGGATAACAAGTGACAAAGCTAGATTACCCTAGACAAAGCTCTGTCAAAGGGATAACCTTGGTGAGATTGGTAGATTTGGAAGATTTTAGGAATGGAAAACTTTTCGCAAGGTGACAACAAATTTCGAAGGCTTGGATGTACAGATTTTGGATTGCTGGCTAGATGGTTTAGTTCTAAATGAGATGGATGAGCTAATAATGCTTACAGGGATAACGTAAGATGGCTGGCTTTTCTACAAAGATGACTCTAAAGTGAAGCTTATCCAAGAAGATGTGGAGAAACAAGGGTGTCTAATCATAGAAATAATGCCTAGTTGGTAAGGCATAAGCAGGATTAACTCCCAGATGTTGGCTAAATTTGATGGTGCGCTCTAACCAGGCCTCTTGAAGTACTTCATCGACAACTTTGTCCTCTTCTTTGTGAAGTTTGGCAATTTGTGGGCTTGGTGTTATTTCTTTGCTCTTGGCTGAAAGTTCTTGGTATACTAGAGATGGCTTGAGTTTGACCTTGTGAAACTTCTGTTTGGGTTTGGGTTGTTCCGACATAAATTCCTAAATTTGCTTGGCTTTGAGAGATCTCAGTTGTTTTGCTTCAACTTGTTGAACTTCTAAAATAGGAAATGACTATGCTAAGTGTGCCCTAAGCTAGGATTGACCAAGTTTGGAAAACATTCATTCAATAAATAAAATAAAATCAAGCAATAGATAGGAACACCCAAATAGAAGTTTGTGGTTCTCAGAATGTGATACTTGCGCCAAGGAGTGTGTATGTTCTAAAAATGTTTCGATCAGTCACTTCAAACACATTAACATCCTAGATGGTTGTTTGCAAGGCTGAAAGTTGGTTTAGCTAAGGAGTCCTCGATATACGCAAGGTACGTGAAGCCCAAATCCATAGATGAGACCAAAAAGATGTCACATAGTCAAGAGGAGCGGTAACCCACTTCTCCTCTTTCACTTCTCAAGGGTATAAAGTTCCTTGAGGCTTAGCCCGAATGACAAAATCTTGATCCCAAGAGAGGTGTCTTTCGATTCACCTCCCGATTCTTATACTCTGCCGAAACACTGGAGTTGAGGTCGTCCAAGGGGTGATGAAATCCCCGAGCAAGCCTCCTAAAAAGAAACAAGGTTTTGGATCCTAATCTTATGCAACCAAGATGGCCTTGAAAGACAACAAGGGGAGAGAAGACTTGGATGACCTTGGGCTAAAAAACACGCTTGTTCTTTTACCGACTCTTATGTCTGCTAATCTAGACTTTGCAAGCGCTCATGTTTAAGAGAAAATGTTCAATTCCAACTTGAAGCACCAACAAAAGTAAATCGATCAAAGAATGCAAACAATAAGAAGAGTTAGGGTCAACAAAATCAAACTCGCGCACCCGGAGGCCCTCCACGTCAAGTATCAATTAATTTTCTTTAAGGCATTCAAGATTGAGTGTGAGTTTGTTTTAAGCCCAAAACAAAAGTGTGTGAGATTCGATTTTAAGAGCGCGCTCGAAGGCTCTCCACATCAGTTGTTGTTCAATTTTAGTGCCCAAACTTGAAGTGTGATCGATTTAATCTAGAGTTTTGGTCATTTAAGAATTTTGATAAAGTTAAAGCAAACGTTCAAAGACCAAGTGAGTTAGTTAGATTGTGGAACATTTAACACCCTTTTCAAGTAGACCCATCCCCATAAATGGCACTGAGATTACAACCAATGGTTGAATTGATGGGTGATTAAAAAATAGGTGAGTCCAAGGAACAACTCAAATTGATTTTTGTAAATTTGTATTTAACCTAACAAAGTTTCTTAAATGTCCAAAAATCAAACTTTACCTAAATTGCATGTGGAAAAGAGATTTGTTTTGTTCAATTTTAGAAGCTCCAAATGAAGTGCTTGATATTGCAATGGTTAATTGATCCTTGGCGTTCAAGATTGGATTTGTTATTTTAAGCATGCATTCCAAGGAAAATTGATTTTAATCCATGGCATTCAAGAGTGTGTTTTGAGCAACATCCATTCAATGGAAAATGTGTTTAACCATTCAAGTTCATTTTAGCAACATGCATTCAAAGACAAATGGTTAAACATTCAAGTTCATTTTTTAGCAACATGAGAACCTGCAAGAAACATGGTTAGTGGTTCCATATGTGCTCAAACCTACAACGAGATGAAAAAAAGAAATTTAGTTAGTTACCCAAAATCTTCAAAAATGAGAGCTTAACTATGGGAAAAAAAAATTTAACTTTTTTTGCTGCTTTTCCTATGCGTAAAAATGCTTAAAATGGTCTAAATCCTACGGAACCACTAAAAGTGCAACAGAGACAAGAAAAGACAACAGTTCATCAGGCGTAGATGCCAAACTGCAGAGACGCTAATCTGCTGAGACGAAAAAGGAAGAGTCGGAGACGAAAGATTAAGTTGGCAGCAACGGAGACGATAGTTCAGGCTGCAAAGATGACAGAGTAGCCGACGGAGGCGCTTATCTGCGGAGACAACAATCCAGGATGTGTAGACGACAGTCGGAGATGCCAAACTACGCAAATGACAATTTGGTTGTGGAGACGACAGTTTGCAAGTGCAGACGCCAAACTATGGAGACGACACTACGCGAAAAAAAAAAGTTGAAAAACACGAATTTTTTTCAAACTTTTTTTAAAAAAGTTTTTTAAATTTTTTTTCTTTTTTTTTTCGGATTTTTGAGGGTATGTCTTCTTCCCAAGTGCATTTTTTAACTTGCAAAAAAAGGTAAAACACCCTACAACCCACTCAAACAACAAGAAACATTAGACTGTTAGAAAAAACAACATATAGATCAAAATAGATGATTAACTGACCCATAGTGGGGTCCCACCGGGCGTGCCAAAATGTAGAACAAAATTTTGTATGCAAAGAACATTAACAAATAAAGTAAACATTCACAAACCAAAACTAAATTCACATATATGCTTAGACAAAGAAAGCAAACAAGAAGTGTAAACCTCACAAGAGAAAATACTCCATGCTTTCTTGATTCTCTAGATGTGTCCTTTTGATGTGGATGTATGCTCAAGATGCTCAAAAGCTACTTCAATGGAGATGGGTAATGGAAAATTGGTAGCTTTGTGAGCTCTCAATTTGACATTATAAGGGTAAGATTGATGGCTTTGGTTCTCAAAATAGCATGGTAACTTTAGCTCAAAGATTGTTGATGAAATGGCTTGGGATGGGATTCAATTTATAGGCTAAGGGGTAGAGGGATGGAGGGCTAAGATGCAAGGATGGGGAGATGGTTAAGGAGGGCTAAGATGCACTCAAAGGGGAACACATGGATTGTGCCTGTTTAACACCAATGGGAAGGTGACACTTGTCACAAGGAGGATGAGTGTGAGAGGTTAGGGTAAAGGGTTGGTTAAAGGCATGATGAGTGGGGTTGAGTATGTAAGAGAGATGTAAGAGGAATGAGTGTGGAAGAGGGAAGAGTGTGGCAGATGGATGTAAGAGTCATGAGTGGGCTTGTAAGAGTCTTATATGGTTTGTAAGAGCACTCATGACTTGGTGATTGGGTTTTTTGACGAGAGACTTTGGTTTGGTTTAGGAAAGTCTTAAACTTGTTTAGGGAATGTGACAACATTAGGGGGTGGATTAGGCTTGGGCTTAGGATTAGATTAGGGATGTTAGAGATTGCAAGTGGATGTCATTAATGAGGGTGGGTGAGTTAGTGGCTAAGCTAGTTTAGTATGGGTGGATGCGGTGGATTAGGCTAAATGGAGGATTATGGATAGGTTAGGGGTTTTTGGATTTGAGGATTTTATTTATCAAATAGATTTATTTAATAAATGGGGATTTTTGGAATTAGATAGAAGAATAAGATTTAATTGATAAATGATAGGTTATTTGATTTATCAATTAGGACTATAGATGATTAATTAAATTAATCAACTAGGGGATGACAAAGGATTAATTAAATATAAATTTAATTAATGATGCCTTTTTAGATAACTAAATAGGATTACTAAAATAGTGTAATCAAATTTAGGTGTCTACATTTTGCCCCTCTTTGACATAGTGTTGAGACAACACTATTTCAAAGAAGTTCGAATGAAGATGACACGAGGAAGATGTTTTAGCAACGAGGTTGCCCCAGTCTCGAATATGAAGAGGAGAGATTAGACTTAGATGATGCCCCCTCAAGAAGGTGGCGTGGAGATTAGTGAGGCTCCATGACTTCTTGAAAAGTACAAGAAATTGAGATGAGCTAAGACACAGGTTGGCAAAGAGAAGGGGCTAAATTAGCTCAAACTCTCACTACGAGAGAATGATAAAGGGAAATCAGATGCACAAGCTTAAGACTTTCCAAGATTAGGAGGGGGGGGGGGAGGATGGAGGAGCGGAGCTCTATGAAAGGAATCCATGGTAGGGAGATGGATGATGGAATGATAAAGCTGATGCAACAGGATTTCAAAGAGTCAAATTCGCGGAAGATGGGTTTCGAAGATCCCTATGACTAGGATTGTGGATCTCGAAAGATGAGGCTTGGTGGATTGATTTGATTGGTGGATCCCTAAGACTAGGATTGTGGATCCCTAAAGCTAAGTGTGAGGAGTGATCTAAAGAGATACTGATGCATAAGCTAAGATAGGTGCTGGATATGGATGGGGGATAATGGAGATGAAGGGAATTCATTGAAGCTTTTTGATCGGGGCGATACTTCAAAGAGAAGTACCACCATGTAGTTGAGCACTAGATTTTCTATAGGACTGTTGGTTAATTGCCAAGGTTACCAAGAACATCAAGGCTTTTTCACCAACCGTCCAAAGGACTGACAAACTGACTCGAAACCAACACGCAAGGATTGCCCCAGTATCACACATGAATCCAAGAGGAAGCAGTGTGTAAACAACACTAGGAGAACCCACAAGCAGAAAAGAAAAACAAATGAAAGACCTGATCAAGACCTTACACTCTGATTACCCCATTTGTAGCATACCAGTATATGGAAGATCGTGGCAACCTTGAGGAGGGAACAAGGAGATTGCTTGGAAAAGATATTTCAAGATCCAAAAGGGAAGATCCCAAATCAAAAGAAAGAAAAAATCCAAAAGAGAATTGTTTGCCAATGAGATGGGTAGGATGAGGTACTAACGGACCAAGATCAGACATGAGGAAAGCTATATCCTGCAAGGACCTATCGGAGAGCACCTAAGCTTAGTGGATTTGGATGAGTAATGTGTCTGGCAAGCTGAACTAAGAAGGATAACACTTTGGTGACAGGAAATCTAGCTAAAAGATGCATTGGAATAGCTAACCAAGGTGTGCGGTGAGTGCAAGATGTTGACCAAGGATGAACTAACATGAAAGCCAAATAGATACAATGGTACTAAGCTAAAGAGGATGTACAAGCTGACGGACCAAGATATGTTACAAATGTACAAGTTTGTTCATGTTTTGTTTTTTGTGAGATGGAAATGTTTGTGAAGGATGGGATGTCTATAATAGATGATAGGTAGATGGTTTGCGAAAAGCTTAAGGAAAATGGGATTCTTTGTGTGCATGTGATAGGATACAAGCTAGGATAAAAGATTATTTACAAGCTAGAATATGGTACAAGCTTCGGAAAAGATTCAGATATATACAAGGTATGGTACAAGATTTACAAGGTATAATACAAGCTTCAGTACAAGATTTACAAGCTGAGGTTCAAGATTTACAAGCTATACAGGAGATATTTACAAGCTGCATCAGATTTTGGATATTTGGTTGGAACACCAAGGGAACAAGCAGGTATTTTATGGGATGGTGGATGGATTAATAAGGGATAGGATATTGATAGATAATGGATGAGTCTTAGTACACAAGGTGCTTGAATTACCAGGTTTTCACCAAAGTATCTATCCAAGGCACCTAAATTGACAAGTTTTCACCATTGGACGCTTATTTCTCTTTACTATTTTTTTGTATTTTTCAAAAGCTGGGTATACCAAGGATCTTCAAGCATAGAACTTCTTGAGATGAATGATGTTAGTAGGATCATTCAAGAGTTTTCCTTCCGGTGTAGATTGCTGATAGGCTCCAGAGCCAAAGGAAGCAGTGACAACATAAGGAAGAAGCCATCTAGGTTCAAACTTGCCTTTCTTTTCTTGATTTTCTTGGACTTTCATGTTTTCTTTGAGGACCATGTCACCTGGTTGAAATTGTCGTGGAAGCACCTTCTTGTTGAAATTCCTTTTGAGATGAGTTTGATAGACTGTGAGATGATCATAGGCTTGTTGTCGCTTCTTGTCTAAGAGATCTAGCTGGGTGAGTCAAGCTACTTTGTAATCTTCATCTGATATTTTCCCTCATAAAGATATGCGTAGTGAGGGAAGTTCAACTTTTATAGGTAATACCGCTTTGACACCATAGACTAGGGAGTATGAAGTTGTTCCTGTGGATGTATGGAAGGAAGTTCGATAGGCCCATAGAGCCAGATTTATTTGTAGGTGCTAATCGCAACTAGAATCATTGACAACTTTCTTTAGGATTTTGAGGAGGGTTTTGTTAGTTGCCTCTGCCTGGCCATTACCTTGTAGGAAATATGGGCTAGAAAAACGGTAATGGATGTGGAGGGAAGTGCATAGTTCTTCCATGTTGAGATTTTCAAAGGTACCTCCGTGGTCAATGAAGATGGTGGATGGGATGCCGAAGTGGCAAACAATGTGGTACAAGATGAACTTGGAGACTTGAACTCCTATAGCTGAGACTAGGGGGATTGCTTCCACCCACTTAGTGAAATAGTCTGTAGCTGTTATTATCCATTTATGTCCATCAGATGAGAGGGGTGTGATAGTTCCAACTAGATCAAGGCCCCAACAAGCGAAAGGCCAAGGTGGTGCAATAGGTTGTAGATTTTGTGCTGGAGCGTGCACAAGATTTTCTTGCTGCTGACATGGGAGACACTTTCTGACAAAGTCACAGGAGTCTTCTTCAATGGTAGGCCAACAGTAGCCTACTCTAAGGATTTTTCATACTAGGACAATACCACTCATGTGGGCACCGCAAAGTTCGGAGTGCTTCTTTTAACGCCATTGCGGCCTCATTTTCATCTAAACATCGAGAGAGAGTATCGTGATAACCTTGACGATATAGGGTATTGGCTATGATAACATAGCGAGATGATTTTTGGATGAGGTTCTAGCATTGAATACGTGTGAGGTGAGGGGATATGATACCATCGTTAAGGTAAGCGTGAATTTCATGGTACCAAGGGGATTGGGGACCAACCAAGATACAAACACAGTTTGAATCCTCATTTGCATAGGCAGGTGTGAGGAGCTGCTCAACTAAAAAATCATACTACGTAGCTTCTTGGGGAATTTCCAAGAGTGATCCGATAGTGGCCATGGCATCTGCTACCTTATTCTGCATTCATGGCACTTGTGTAAACTAAAACTTTGTAAAATGTTGGGTCAATTGATCAACTAGCTCTTTATAGCTTTTCATCTTTGGTTTGATATTCATTAAGGACTTGCTTGATGATGAGTTGAGAATCACCAAATACTTGTAACTCAGTGATATTCCATTCTGCAACTATCTTTAATCCTGCTACAAGAGCTTCATATTCTGCTATATTGTTGGTGCTAGGGAATTGTAGCTTGAAGGCTTTTGGAATGTAATCTCCTTGAGGTGTAACCAACAATATTCCTGCCCTTGATCCATGAGAGGTGTATGAGCCATCAAAATAAAGTTTCCATGGGGGATGTTCTTCAATTAGACAGATATGCTCATCTGGAAATTCTGTGATCAAAGGACATGCATCTATTAGAGGTGCATCATCTAGGTGATCTGCTATAGCTTTCCCTTTGATTGCCTTTTTTTCCACATACTGGATGTCAAACTCACTTAGTAGCATAACCCATTGTGCTAGCCATCCTATGAGTGCTGTTCTAGAGAGCATATACTTGAGAGGATCAATTTTGGAGACTAGTTGGATGGTGTGACTTAGCATGTAGTGGTGAAGCTTTTGAGTTGAGAAAACAACTGCCAAACAAGATTTTTCCATAGGAGTATAATTGAGTTCATAACCAACTAGGGTTCTACTGATATAGTAGATGGCTGTTTCTCTGCCGTAGTCATCAAGCTGTTCTAGAAGTGCCCCTAGAGTAGTAGGTGTTTCTGATATGTATAAGATCACGGGACGACCAGGAACTTGTGGAACCAAGATAGGGGGATTGGTGAGATATTGCTTGAGCTGATCAAAGCTACGCTGACATAAAGGATCCCACTTGAAGTTCTCATCCTTCTTTAGTAAATGTGAAAATGGTGTACACTTATCTGCAACCTGGGAGATGAAGCGCAGAACAGATTGGAGCTTTCCTTGAAGAGAGCGAAGCTGTCGCAGTGTCTGCGGAGGAGGCATGTCTAAGATAGCCTTGACCTTGTTGGGGTCAATGTCTATACCTCGTTTAGAGACTATGAAGCCTAGAAGCTTGCCAGATGTGACCCCAAAGACACACTTCTTGGGATTCAACATGAGATGATTATGGGCTAACCTATCAAAGACTTTCTCCAGGTCAGCGAGATGATCCATGAAGGTGTGAGATTTGACTAGGATATTGTCCACATAATCTTCCAAAATGCTATGGATAAGATCATGGAAAATGGCTGTCATTGCTCTTTGATAGGTAGCCCCAGCATTCTTTAGGCCAAAAGGCATCATGGTGTAGCAAAAGGTTCCCCAAGGGGTAGTGAATGCTGTCTTATGCTGATCCTCTTTTGCAATCTTGATCTGGAGGCTTAGTGACAGGGACCATGTTGGAGATCCACTCTGAGTAGTCGATAGGTCGGATAACCTTAGCAGCTAACATTTTTTCTAATTCAGCTTTGACCAGTAATGCCACCTTGGGGTGCATTTTTCTAAGCTTTTGTCTTACGGGCTTGATCTTTGGATCGACTGTAAGATGGTGAACTACAAGCTTTGGATCCAAACCTGGCATGTCCTGATATGACCATGCAAATCAGCCAATGTTCTCTCTTAATACCTCAAAGAGGAGATCGGCTTGGTCTTGTGATATGTATGCAGCAATATGAACAAGTTTGGGGATCTCTAAAGAACCGATGTTGACTTCTCTAGTATCCTCAATTAGAATAGAAGACACCTCTGGTCGATTATCTTGAGGAGGTAATACTAAATCCTCATGTTCTTCTTGTGGCTCTAGATTTTCTTGTTGAGGGGCTTTCTTCGCTGCCTTAGCTAGTCTCAGATTCACCCTAGTTCCAGTTTTGAGTATGCCAAAGCCAAGACCTGACTTCGTTTCCCACTTATGTGCTTCGATGGGACATTGCATGCCCCTTTCTTCTGGACCTAGTCCACCTCCTTGATAGTTCCATTTTTCAATGATGAGCTTATGTTCTTGAGGATACTTTTGGCTGAAGTGATCAAGGCGTGCTTGATTTCTTGGAGGTGCATACTTATGTAACCAATTGTTGATATCTGGAGTGAGCTCTTCATGAAGAGGGACTTTTGAGGACACAAAGGTGGTTGGGCCAAACTATTTTTATTGAGGAGGTGGAATCTCCTTAGCTTTGTGATATGTCAGTCGTCCATGGGTATGTGGATCAAGTGGGATTACTCTGACAGCAAATGCATCTGATAGACTATATTCTCCACAACCTTTGTTGTTGATCTTTACAGTAGATAGGGTGGAGGCAAAGATTGTTTTTGCATCATTACAAGTGTGGGATGAGCTGGCAATGGTTGTGCCAATGTCTATTCCAGGGCAATGGTTTGTATATGAAGCTTCAACCGCATTGCAGTAAGCAAAGGGTTATGGATCAGCATGGATGGTTACTTCAGTGCCCTAATGCGAAAATTTGATGCACTGATGGTGGGTGGATGGAACGGTCTTCACAGCGTAAATCTATGGGCAACCGAGGAGGATGTTAAATGGTAGGTTTAGATCAACAACATGGAAAATTGTCTCTTGGATGACTGGCCCAACCTTGATGGGCAGAAAAATAGTTCCTTCTATGGTTCTTTCCAAGTTGTCATAAGCTTTGATGGTGATAACTTCACTGATCATATCTGCCTCAGTATACCCAACTTGTTTTATGAATTTTAGGGTGCAAATGTTCAAGGCTGATCCATTATGTATCGTTACTCTTTTCACAGCAAAATTGGATACCATGATGGCTATGCGAAGCGGAAGGGTGTGATTTGGCTTGACCGCGGGTATGTCAGTGGGTTTGAATGATAGGGCACATGAGGAGGATAGGTGTTCGACGAGATTACAAAAATCAGTAGCATTGATATTAGAAGGGACACAGGATTCTATGAGAGCACTGTCAAGGATGTCTTTGTACACGGGACTAGTGCAGAGAAGGTCTAAAAAGGAGATTTGGGCTAGCATGTTCCCAAGGTGTTCCAAGATATTGTACCAACTTTTTGATGGAGCTGATGGTGCTGATAAAACTGGTGGGCCTGCGATGTTAAATTGCCCTCTTCGAGTGGTGACTGCACACTCATTGTCTAGTCCTCAGATATTGATAACATTGATAGAAGGATCTTTCTCGGATATACAACCTATAAGTCTACCATAGCCTATATAGGATGAAGTGTGGTCATTATTCTTCCCATGCTGCTGGTTTGGCTGGAAGTTGTTGGTGTTGGTTTGGATAGGTGCTTTTCTAGGATTTTGGTTGTTGTGTGGAGGAAAAGAATTTTGATAAATTTGTAAGCCTGGATTGGGAGAGGTTTGGGCACCAACAGTGATTTCTTTCCGATCAATGAGGTCCTGCACATAATCTTTCAGTTTCATGCATCTGAGGGTGGTGTGACCATTTACCCTATCGAACTTGCAATACTCATTGTCCTTGTACCATGCAGCTTTGGATTGGCTTGGATCAATTTGTTGGGTAGGAGGAAATTTGATGAGGTTTTCCTTAGCCAATTTCTCAAAAATGACATCCAATGGCTCACCAAGGGGCATATAGTTTCTAGGTGTAGGTTCGAATCTGGGTTTTTGCCCTGCAGCTACATTGATGGCATTAGCTTGATTGTTAGACCATTGAAAGTTGGGTCTTGTGTTGTGGTTCTGATAGCTTTGGTTATTTTGTTGTTGGTAATTGATAGCTTGTTGGTTGTTTGGTTGATATGGTGGGTTAGACTGGTTTTGAGAAGGACTAACAATATTCACATGTCTGGTGTCAGTAACCCCATCTATTGCAACATGCTTGTTTTTTTTTCAATACCTAGACTTGTCATTGGAATGTGATTGATTTTGGTTGGCCTCTTTGTAAATCTTTACCACACCATCTTTAATGAGTCCTTTCTCAAGTATCATTCCTTTCTCTTTGATATCCTTATAGGTCTACAGATAGTTCATAGTCATGTGGTGAGCCAAACTGGGATGGGCATTATCAATAAACATTTTCACCACATGGCGTTCTAGCAAGGTGCAGGATATGCAGGTGGTAAGGGTTTGCGATCTTTGTAGGTATTCAGCAAGGCTTTCTCCACTTTTTTGCTTGGTGTGGACAAGATCAACTATTGATAGCTCTGTTTCAACAAGATGGGCATATTGGGCTACAAATGCCTCAGATAATTCAGAAAAATTTTTAATTGTGCCATAGGGGATTTTGTAAAACCATTCAAGAGCTGGTCCAGCCAAGCTTTTGGGAAAAAGGCGCAAGAGGAAGACATCATTGTATGCCACGTCCTGGCAGTGCATGTAAAATTCTTTGATATGTGTGACAAGGTCTCCTTTTCCTCTAAATTTGTCAAATTTGGGTACCTCAAAGTGTTTGGGAAATGGTGTCATGGTAATGGCTCTGTCAAAAGGGTAAGGACACACATTCTCAAACTTGAATGTCTTCGGATCATTCCCTTCTTGGATGGCTTTCAGAGCTGTCTTCATTTGCTCCCATTCTGAATTGATAGGTGATGGCTGGGGTGCCCCCAATGTAGGAGTGCCTTGAGGTAGGTATGCGCTAGATGGGGCCACTGAATATGGATGGCTGTGAGGGATTTCCTGATAGGGATTGTACATTGTTTGGGTAGCTGCATTATGGATGATGGGTTGCTGAGGGGAAGGTGGCACATATTGCTGCATGTGCTGCGAGGCTTGCTGTTGATATGGGATTTTAGGTTGGGATTTAGGAACATAAGCTGGATGTGGGATAAATGGATTGCTTTGTGGGGGTAAGGTATAAGATGGTTGTGAGGCTTGAAGAAAGAATCAGGGGGCTTGTGCGGTTTGACCAATATATGTGGGTTGTGCCCCCATTTGGGATGGTATCTGCAAATAATTGGTGGTTGGCTGGGGTGGTGGATTACCTCCCAAGAGTGGCATTGAAAAGTAGTTGGCAATAGGGGGTAATGGATTGGTTGGTGGTGGGAATTGAAAGCGTGGGAATGGAACTGATGGGGTTTGATAGCTTTGTGGCTGGATTTGGAAGCTTGGAAGAGTGGTGGCGGGAGCTGGGGTCACTTGCAAGCTTGGTAAAAAATTGGCAGTAGCTTGTGGGATTTGATAGCTTTGTGGAGTGAGGGTAGTAGCTTGTGGATTTTTGGTTGATGGTATTGAGCTCCCAAGACCTAATGGAAATGATGGGATTGTGCTTTGGTCTGTGGTGAACAAGCTTGGGATGATGAAAGGTAGATTACTTGGGCCCATGGGTGGCATCCTTGTTGTATGTCGGCCAAAGATGCTAGCACTGATTTGGGAGATGGGTGGATTGAGAAGGCTGGGTTGGGGAGGAGCAGCAGCAATAGTGAAGGGGGTGAATGGTGAGGTGTTTTGGGTAAAGGGGGTTTGGAGCAGAGAGGTATGAACCAAGGATTGAGTGGTGGTGGCTGGGTTGGCTTGCGGCATGCAGATTTGAACTTGGGTGGATAATGGTATGTTTGGGTCTGTTGGATCATATCGATTGGCTAGAGGCTCTTCTTTTGGCATATATTGAGGATAATTTGGATCATAAGAACCTATGGGTGGTGGCAGCTACCCAAACAATGGGTGAGATGGATCTGATAATGGAAGGGGTCTTCCAAAGTCAAAGGTTCCTACATTGTCCCTTCGAAAATTAGCCATGATTGTCTCTTTGTTCTTGTCTATAATGGCGTTTACCAATACTGCATTTCCTGGTTGGTTCATGAAAGCTTCAATGTCAGTAGGTGATGACATAGCTTTCTCTGGGCTGAAGGATGGCTGAGTGCTCAAGGGGGGTGATGTTGTTCGATCCAAATGATAGGGCTCCATTGTTTCTTTCTTCTTGGCTAAGCGAGTGACGGGTGGCATGAAGATGCAGAATGTTCCTAGGGATGAGATGCAACAAATGCTGGTGGATGCAAAAGGGGCGAAGGCTTTTCTATGCAAATGATTTCCTAGGTTGAGGCAAAGCTATATGACAAAACCTAAGGAGGATTGGGTTGGGGATTCTAACTTCAAAGATATGTTGCCAAAGCACAAAAGGTCTGCTTTCCTATGTGTGCTAATCTAGACTTTGCAAGCACTCATGTTTAAGAGACAATGTTCAATTCCAACTTGAAGCGCCAACAAAAGTAAATTGATCGAATAATGCAAACAATAAGAAGAGTTAGGGTCAAAAAAAAAAAACTTGCGCGCCCGGAGGCCCTCCACGTTAAGTATCCATTAATTTTCTTTAAGGCATTCAAGATTGAGTGTGAGTTTGTTTTAAGCCAAAAACAAAAGTGTGTGAGATTCGATTTCAAGCGCGCGCCCAAAGGCTCTGCACATCAGTTGTTGTTCAATTTTAGTGCCCAAACTTGAAGTGTGATTGATTTAATCTAGATTTTTGGTCATTTAAGAAATTTGATAAAGTTAAAGCAAACGTTCAAAGAACAAGTGAGTTAGTTAGATTGTGAAACATTTAACACCCTTTTCAAGTAGACCCATCCCCATAAATGGCGCTGAGATTGCAACCAATGGTTGAATTGATTGGTGATTAGAAAAGAGGTGAGTCCAGGGAGCTACTCAAATTGATTTTTGCAAATTTGTATTTAACTTAACAAAGTTTCTTAAATGTCCAAAAATCAAACTTTACCTAAATTGCATGTGGAAAAGAGATTTGTTTTGTTCAATTTTAGAACCTCCAAATAAAGTGTTTGATATTGCAATGGTTCATTGATCCTTGGCATTCAAGATTGGATTTGTTATTTTAAGCATGCATTCCAAGGAAAATTGATTTTAATCCATAACATTCAAGAGTGTGTTTTGAGCAACATTCATTCAATGGAAAATGTGTTTAACCATTCAAGTTCATTTTAGCAACATGCATTCAAAGACAAATGGTTAAACATTCAAGTTCATTTTTTAGCAACATGAGAACCTGCAAGAAACATGGTTAGTGGTTTCATATGCGCTCCAACCTGCAATGAGACAAAAAAAAAGCAATTTAGTTAGTTACCCAAAATCTTCAAAAATGAGAGCTTAACTATGGGAAAAAAAAAATTTAACTTTTTTTTTCTGTTTTTCCTATGCGTAAAAATGCTTAAAATGGTCTAAATCCTATGGTACCACTAAAAGTGCAACAGAGACAAGCGAAGACGATAGTTCATCAGGTGCAGATGCCAAACTGCAGAGATGCTAATCTACTGAGACGACAAAGGAAGAGCCAGAGACGACATATTAAGTTGGCGGCAGCGAAGATGATAGTTCAGGTTGCAGAGACGACGGAGTAGTCGACGGAGGCGCTGATCTGCGAAGACGATAGTCCAGGATGCGTAGATGATAGTCGGAGATGCCAAACTGCGCAAACAACAATTTGGTTGCAGAGACGACAGTTTGCAGGTGTAGATGCCAAACTGCGGAGACGACACTACAAAAACAAGCAAAACACCCTACAACCCACTCAAACAACAAGAAACATTAGACTGTTAGAAAAAACAACATGTAGATCAAAATAGATGATAAATGACCCATAGTGGGGTCCCATCGGGCATGCCAAAATGTAGAGCAAGATTTTGTATGCAAAGAACATTAACAAATAAAGTAAACATTCACAAACCAAAACTCATGACTTGGTGGTTGGGTTTTTTGAGGGAAGACTTTGGTTTGGTTTAGGAAAGTCTTAAACTTGTTTAGGGAATGTGACAACATTAGAGGGTGGATTAGGCTTGGGCTTAGGATTAGATTAGGGATGTTAGAGATGTGCAAGTGGATGGCATTAATGAGGGTGGGTGAGTTAGTGCTAAGCTAGTTTAGTATGGGTGGATGGGGTGGATTAGACTAAATGGAGGATTAGGGATAGGTTAGGGGTTTTTGGATTTGAGGATTTTATTTATCAAATAGATTTATTTAATAAATGGAGATTTTTGGAATTAGATAGAAGATTAGGATTTAATTGATAAATGATAGGTTATTTGATTTATCAATTAGGACTATAGATGATTAATTAAATTAATCAACTAAGGGATGACAAAGGATTAATTAAATAGAAATTTAATTAATGATGCCTTTTTAGATAACTAAATAGGATTACTCAAATACTGTAATCAAATTTAGGTATCTACAATAGGGACTGGGTTAGATGTGGCATAAATAACTTCAATAACCATATTCTCATCAAGTTCTTTGATGGAAGACACGGGGGATTTCAGAGGAATCTCTTTTGAATTGAATTCAAAGCTAGAAGGAGGAGGAACAATGTCAAGGCTAAAATCCATGTTATCCTCCATGGGGGAAACATTATTATGGAGATCAATAAGGCCAGAGGGAGAAGGCAATGGATTATTTTCAGACTGAGGTTGGAGAGATCTGAGGGCATCAAACCTTTTAGTACTTAGCAAACCAAAATGAATGCGCTCTAGAGCTAACTGTTGAGCATTTTTCCATTGTTGTTTTCATTTTCCAACCATCTGGAAATCATCAAAAGTAGCTAGTTTAGTAGAGGAAAAAACAATCAGTTTAGGAGCCAGAGCGTTTGAGGCCTGGTTATTAAAAACACCAAACTCTGGTTTTTGGATTTGAGTATTAACAGAGGGAGTGGAAGAAACATCCTTACTACTATTATTATTTATGACCTCCTTGGAATTACCAGGATTACCAAACACAACCATGGGGGGAGTCGAATTGGAAACAAGCACATGGGTATTCACATTTTTAGAGATATCTAGGGTTTCAGTCAAGGAGACCTTTTTGTTATTAGCAATAATGGGGCAACTTTTCCTTTGATGTCCTTCTTTCTTACAGAGAAAGCAAGCATTTAGGCTGCCTAAAATCTCAATAGGGAAAACAAAAATTTCACCACCAATATTAAGATTTAGGTTTGGGGGGATATCGACCCCGAGTTTGATAGAAATCAGCATCTGAGCATCCAGATTTGGCACCAATCTGGATGTTCGATCTATGCAGATAATCTTCTTGAAATTATCCATCAATTGAGCAAGAAATTTCTAGAGGAATGGCGAAAACTCTTTAACAATAACCCACCTAGGGCATGACAAAGAATTGATTTCCTCATTAATCTCACATCCTGAGACAAAGCTAGGGCACATAAGGATGTTTTTCCAATAGTTCAATACTGCCTTTTCAAGGCCTCAGCCTGTGATTCATGAGTGCTAAAGAAAATAATATATAATCCCTTTTGAATCTTCCTGCAAAAAGAAAATTTTAAGCCCAACTTCAAATTCCACAGACTATGAAACCAATCATCCATGAATTTTCTGGGAGGGCATTTATCAATATCCACACAAGAGAAGAAAATAGTAGTAGAACTTAACCTACTTTTCTCCATTGAAATCGCTTGCAACATCTCATCATTTGGCATAATGAAAACATGTTCCAGGGAGTTGCCAGAACTCTTACCTTTGGATCCGAGTCATTCACATGGAGGAGCATAAACAAATCGCACAACAGAGGAGACACCATTGCTAGGAGGGGCAACCATCTTAGCAAAGGAGCTCCTCGTTGGATTTTCGAGTTCATGAAGAAAATGTCAAACAGTTTTGGCATCCATGGAAGACTAATAACAAATGAAAAACCACAAAGCAAAGAAAATTTATTGCAATTAAAGATAGTTGTAGAGAGAGGGAATGAAGGTACGCTGCGTGGAGGAGATATCTCTCCTCCATGTAATCGCCACCGGAGGTCTGTGTACGGTCCAAAACTTTGCTCCAAACTTCCAAAGTTCGCCTTCCCAATCATTATTTTAAGACTAGTTTTTTAACATTTATTATTAATGTTCAATAATAAATATTGTAACTATTATTTAATTAAGACTTATTACTTTAATAAAATTTAAATTAATTTTGAATTTTCATCTTATTTATAATTTTATTAAACAATATATGTGTAAAAATTAGACTTCTACATTAAAATGCAATAATGTTCAAATAAAAATTGAAGGCAGAGGTCCAGCTTGAAGTTGATAGCCTCTTCGGATCTGATTTACTATCGTAGGTTTTATGGTTTATACATATATAGCAGTTTTGTTAGTATGCTTAATGATCCTCTAGCTTAGACTCTCAGCTTGATATATATGTATAATTTCTGTAAAGTTCTATTTTAAATCTCCAAGACTTATCCTTTTGATAATATGAACAATTTGAAATATACTTATAATATATGAGAACCTACTATGATCTATTCAGTTTTTGGTTTCCGCTGGATAAAGCTTTATTTTTAGGGTTTGTTACCCTAATGTTCCTAATTAGGGTTGCTTGCTGTAGATAGTTCCTCTCGGGATGTGACCAAGTTTGGCTTTTAAGTATTTTTGATTTTGTTTTATCTCTTATATTGGATTTTTATTTTATTTTTATCTGTAGTATTCATTTTGATATGGCTATTGCATATGATCAACGTATGCGATTTCCTTCTATATGTTGAAACTCTTCGACCTCAAGAAATATAGAAATCATTTTTTATGAATACTCTGTTTTATCGATAGGTTAATTTATTTCTGTTCGAGGATTTAGATGTTAGTTTGGGGCTGATTAAGGATCGATAATATCAATGGGCAGCTTAGTTTTTTGCTTTCCCTCTTTAGGAAACTGTAACTCTGGATGGATAGTCAATGCCCCTTTCTCATCCCTTGCCAAACTGCCAATGGAAAAATCGTGGTTTGAGAAAAACTCGGAAAGTGTAATGCTCCCGCCGAAAACTTGATTACCGCGTTCATATGAATTAAAATATGAATTGAAGTATGCAATTTCAATCCCCCGTCATGCTCCCATTGTCATCATGAAATGAACGGTTATGATTTCGATAGCAGTTATTCTGTCTACATTATTTCTCACTACTGAATGGGAGTTTTAGCTACGACTTTCAAATAAGGAAACTCCTACAGAAAATGTTTCACTTGACAAATCTAAGCCGAGATCAATTTAGTTTGTAACTATTATACTTTTAATTTAAAACCTTTCGTGGCCCACACGGATTTGTGGAAAAGAAGACTTGACTCTACTAGGAATTCTTGGTCAATGATGAAAATAACTGGAATAAAATTTCCATTTTGACACGGCATTATGTTGTCATCATCTCACGACTTTTTCACTTTGAAAAATACAAAGCAAACGACAAAATGTCAGTGTGGATGCGACATTTCTTATTGTCTATTGTCTGTTAACATAAAGATAGAAACAAGGAGAGGCATATAGTGTCTAGCAGGTCCGTAATTTGATGGTCACCCTTGTGTGTCATACGATTTTTTAATGACGGTTGGGTCATTTTAGTGACCTTTATCTTACACTTGATTGAAACTATTGATTGTCAATATTTTTTTATTTATGAATAATTTAATAAAATATTTTAAATTTAATTTTATTATCAATATGCTTTTGTAATATATATTAAAATAAAAAAAATCAATGTAATAAAGTATTGCAAATGATCTAATTACTATTTTTTGAATCAAATGTGTGATTTTTTAGCATACCACTCAAAATAAAACAACAAGATTTCTACGAATCTAATTTACAAGTTTATTATATTCATTTGAAATTGTGATATAAAACATAAAATAATATAAACAAATATTATTAACGATTAAGATATTTCTTGATTTTTGGTTCTTCCATATCTATATGCTTCATTTGAATTTTTATCATTTATTTCAAATCGATATAAAATACATTCATTAATGCATCTAGTGAATTCAACCTATCTTTTCCTATCTAACATCTTTGATGATATTTTGTTTTAAAATCCTCTTTTACAATCAACATTATTTGTTGGAATAGTAAGAAAAACCTTCCATAACTTCATCATATGAGGATGACTTCTATGTCATTATTCTGTATTACAAAAGACTATGCATGATCTTCAATTTTTGACCCCTTACATCTCTCCAAAAGTTGTTTGTGTTATTCCATTTGAAGACATTTTTTGAAACACCTACAAAAAATAATAGAGTAATCATATGCAAAACACTATTTTATACAATCATTTGATGAATACATAAATTAATTTACAATGTAATCGTATTATGAAGAAGTCATCATAAGTCTATTTCCAGGATTCACTGTGTTCTGAAGAAAAAGATTGAAGCTACTGTAAAAGTGAAATGCAATTGTCTCTTCATAAGAAATGAAATGATAGTTCTTGTTGATATAATTTTTGATATAGATGAACTAGAAAATAATTAAAAATCAGTAACACAAACAAAAAAATTTAATTATAGAAGAAAGTTTCAAAACTTATGAATTTGATTTTAAAAAAAATCTTATTAGAATATATTTTTAATATAAATTAGAAATATATTTTAAAAATTAAATTAATAATGTGCGTTTCTAAATCAAAACATACACTAAAATTGAAACCATAGAAGATTTTAAGAACATTCTAAATAAATATTAGTATATATTAATAAAATAAATATTGTAATAAATTATTTTATTTATGACATATGTCATATACATTATAAAATAATATATTTATATTACTAAATAAAATATTAGATTTCTTATAAGAGATTTTGACGGTTTATTATAAATTTTAAATGTAAAACTTACTGTTTTAAAAAAAAAATAGCTTGTCAACATATACAGTCTAATAATTTTCTAGCCTATTATATATGCTTCAAAAATGGGAAAATGGCAAATACGGCCATTGAATTCTAGGCCTGGAGTATCTAGTTCCTCTTATTACTAAATATAGTAAAAAAATTTAGTTGGAGCAATACTCATTCTGTGGTAACCAAATTTATATTTAGGTCATTGATAACATGCAATACACTTAGTGAAGATGAGAAGCCCACTAGGCATTTTTGCATTCAACATGCATTTTGAGGACAATGTTGTTTAGTGTTCAACTAAATGAGTACATTATTGTTTTTGTTTAATATTCAAATATTTATTATATATGCTAATTTGAAAAGAAAAAGGTAGAAAAATTAATTTAGAATATTTTTAATAGAATTAGAATGCAAATTTCTATTGACGTTCATAATTTAAAATTTTTTTATGGTAACATAATTTAAAAATTTGTGATATAACTAATTTAAAAATTGTATCTATCAAACGGATCATAAAATCTGAAAGTGTAAAGAGCAATATTTTCATTCTATTATACATTTGTCACAAATAGAAGAGAAAATTTGCATTTATTTAATGAACGCGGTGAATGGAAATTCTATTTAACCAGTGATGTGATGGTCAAAACAAAGATCGAGAATTGAATAATCAAAACACATATTCTGCTTTGGCGGTAGTGACTTATCAAAGAATTCAAAGTCAAGTATTTGATGGCCCGCAGACCACAATTTGCACATCTTTCATGACAACCAATTATTTTTCTTTTCCAAATGCGCCCGTGATTTATAAAGAATACATTGTTTTTGTGCATGGTATATTATTTGATCTGATTTATTTTTTTCATGGTCACCATGTTAGGTGAAAACATTTCACTGTGGAGATGGATATTTGCAGAAAATAAATGGAGGAGATTTAAGTCTATTACGAATTGTCAGTCAATGATGGAAATTATTGGAATATCATGTGTATCAAAATTTGGATAGTTTTTGGTTCAAGGAGGATTGATCAATTTAGTGCGCTTTACCATCACACGACTTTTCCACTGATTGAGAAAGGCACAACAAATGATAAAAATGTTATCGTTTATAGAAAACATGGATTTTGGTATAGATTCTGATTCTATTAAGTACACTTTGAAACTATAGATAGGACTAAGCTATTATGCCTCCAAGTATTTATTAATTCTATTTCAAGCAGAAATTAAAGAAAATGATTATATATAATAATATAAGGATGGAGTCTTTGAGAAGAGTTGGCTGCCGGCTGGGCTAGGGTTTTTCCCCTAGCCTGTTCTTGGTGTTTGATCTTTACTATTTTTCTGTTCTGTTTGGATTGTTAGCTACTGGACATAATTTGCGTCGGTGTTTTTGGAGATCTTCTGCAGTCAATTTTGGATTGGGGTTTTATTGTTTGCATGGCAGGGCCTGGGATTTCTTCTCCATTGGTGAGAACAAATGGTTCTTCTCCAACTATGCATGCAATGCGATCTGAATCATTTTATTCAGGGGAGAGCTCCAAGCTGAAAAAAGTTAATGTTTGTCTTCCACGTAGCCATGATCGCCCTGTTCTGGTTATTCCTCCAACGGCTGTAATGGAAGACATTGATTATTGGACCAAGCTTGCTTTGATATGCAAATTTCTTGGAATTCGGATTTCCCTATCCACTCTTGAGGCATGGATCTGTCGCTCTTGGCAGGTGGAAGGCGATATGGAGATTATGTTGGTAGGGAATAGTTATTTTTTTGTTGTATTCTCTTGCATGTCTGATCGTGATCGGGTTTTTGAAGGAGGCCCTTATTTCTACAACAATGTGGGGTTATTTGTCAAACCTTGGCATTCATGTTTTAATTCTGCTGAGGATCTCCCTTCAACAGTGCCAGTTTGGGTTCGCTTGCCTCGTCTTCCCTTGGAATTTTGGCGTGAAGACATCCTTCAACAAATTGCTGCTTTGTTGGGGAAGCCAGCTGCGATTGCACATCAAACCCTCGATAAAAAGGTTATTTCTTTTGCTAGAATTTGTGTTGAAATTAATTTGAATAACTCATTACCAGATTCTATGGAAATTTGTCTGGGGGATTCTTCTTGGGTGCAGCAGTTAGATTATGAATCCCTCCCTTTCCGTTACCGGATTTGTCATGAGTATAGTCATTTACTGTGGCAGTGCCCCCGTTACTCGAGTTTCAAAGGAGTGGATCGGTCTACAGCTGGCAATGCTGGTGGTTTGGCAGATACTACAGGGAAAGGACAATCTCAAATGGTTAATACTACCAAGGGGATGAATCCACAAGATGCTACAGGTAAGGATAAGACTCCAATGCAGGATAAGGATGGATTTACCCCTGTTCGTCCTCGAGCTAAGGGACGTGGTCAAAAGAGGCCTTTGAAAGAAAGATTATCTGATTCAGGTTTTAATCGTTTTGAGGTGCTGGATAGTATGGTTCTAGAGGAGGGTATTCCTCCTCCTATCTCTTTTGATTCAGCTTGCCCAGATGAGAGATCTGTTCCTAATGATGCTTGTGGGGCATCTCAAGTTGTAGTATATCAGAATTGTGAGGTTCCTGTAGCTCCTGTGATAGCGGCTCTGGTGACTCCTGCAGTGTTGGAAGATGATGATGTTGTTTTGGCTGACTTGGTTAAGGATGTGCTACCATCAGGTAAGGGCAAGGGATCTCCTCTCCCCTTGGGGTTGCTGCCTTGACCCTTTAAGTGGGCTTCTTCTTCTCCCCCTCTAAGAAGTGGGCGCAAAATAGACCAAGAGAAGATTAAACTCACAGGAGATATATTGATTGAGTCTGGTTTAGTGAAACCTTTGGATTCTCATTTTCCCAAATCTACCCAATGATGATTATTCTCTCATGGAATGTAAGGGGGTTGAATAGCATCCCTAGACAAAAGGCTATTCATAACTTGGTGGTTGATCATAGTCCTGATGTTTTTTGTATCCAAGAGACTAAGCTCTCTGTGGAGTCTATGGTCCAACATGCCTCTAGTATTTGGTCTCGTGGCCAATGCCAGTGTGTTGGGGCAACAGGAAGTGCTGGTGGTTTAGCTATATTTTGGGATCCTCAAAAAAATTCTCCTCTTGGCTGGATGTCTTCTCGCTCAGCTCTCTCTATGGTAGCTTCTGCTCTAGACTCAGGAGAGGTAATCATGGTTACTAATGTGTATGCACCTGTTGATCTTGTGGGAAAGGAGGAACTTTGGGAACATATTCAATATGTTAGAAATTTTCATCCTTATCATCCTTGGGTGTTAGCAGGGGACTTCAATTCATTTTTAAGTGTGGAAGAGAAGCATGGTGGTTTGGCTAGATTGGGGCCTTCTTCTGCTCTTCTTCGGCAACACATATCTCTTTTGCATCTCTCTGATGTTAAGCCTTCTAATGGCCTCTATACCTAGAATAATTGCAGGACTGGTGTTGCTGCTATCTCAGAACGCCTGGATAGATTTCTTGTTTCTTGCTTCTAGCTTAGTGGGACCCTTACTATCTCTTCAGAAATCCTTGATTGGAGGGGTTTAGATCATTGGCCAATCAAATTTTCTGCTATAAGGGCTTATTTTCTGAAGCATCCTCCTTTTAAGTTCCAGTTGATGTGGCTTCGTGACTCCTCTCTTCATGATTTTGTTTTTTGTTGGTGGAAAGATGGTGCCCCTGCATATGGTATTGCAATGTTCTCATTTTCTAAAAGGCTTCAATATGTTAAAAGGCAGCTCAAGATATGGAATAGGGAATGCTTTGGGAATCTTCACTTTATGAAGAGGCTTGCTCAAGAAAATCTTGATGTCATCACAAGGGAGATTAGAGATCAAGGTTTCTCGGAGGATCTTGGCCAGGCTGAATCCCTTGCTTCTAGAGCTCTAGAAGAATGAGAACTTCGAGAGGAAATTTTTTGGAAGCAAAAGGCTCGAGTTGATTGGCTCCAGGAAGGTGATCGAAACACTGCCTTTTTCCATAAAGTAGTGCAATCTCGCCAGAATCAGAGCACTATCTCTTCTTTGGTTAATTCTCAAGGTATCCAACTGAATTCCTTGCCAGCTTTGTTCCAGGAGGCTATTTCGTACTTCTCTACCCTCTTCTCTGAGGACTCTCCTCCTGCTGATAATGAAGAAAATATTATTTTGTCCTGTATTCCTTCCCTTATCACTCAGGAAATGAATGATTATCTCATGCATCCTATCTCTTTGGAAGAGCTAGAGGCGGTGGTCTTTCGCATGCCTAAGGGGAAGGCTCCTGGTCCTGATGGTTTTCTAGTTGAATTCTTTTAGGAATTTTGGGACATTATTAATCATGATTTGTTGGAGGTGGTTAAAGAATCCTATGCTAGCAAGCAGATGCTTCGAGCTTTGAACTCTACATTCTTGACTCTTATTCCTAAGAGAGAGGATGCTAATCAATTGGAGTTTTTTAGACCAATTGCCTTATGTAATGTGGTTTACAAAGTTATTACTAAGCTGATTGCTGAGAGACTGAAAAGGTGGCTTCCCATTATTATCTCAGAAGAACAAGGTGGTTTTGTTGCTGGAAGACAAATTTTGGATGGGGTGGTTATTGCTATTGAGGCTATTCACTCTATGGCTACTTCAAGGAAGAGAGCCATGTTTGTTAAGTTGGATATGGCTAAGGCCTACGATAGAGTTAAATGGAGCTTCCTAAGGAGTATTCTTCTTTCTTTTGGATTTGGCTCTGACTGGGTGAGTTGGATTATGAGTTGCGTTACTTCTGCCTCTTTTTCTATTCTTATTAATGGTCAACCTTCACAACTATTTGGTGCTTCTAGAGGCCTCCGCCAGGGTGACCCTCTCTCCCCATATCTATTCATCATCATGGTTGAAGGCTTGGGTAGATTCATTAAGCATCAGGTGTCCCAGAATTCTATTCAAGGCTGGCGGTGGGGTAATGGCTTACCTTCTCTTTCCCATCATCAATTTGTTGATGATTCTGCTCTTGCTGGTCTTTCTAGGATCAAGGAAGCTGAAGCCTTTCGACATGCTTTGGATGTTTATTTGGCAGCTTCAGGCCAGAAATTTAATGAGCACAAATCTTTCATTTACTTTTTTAACACTCCTGATTCTATTCAGCACAGGATTGTTGGTATCCTACGGTTTCAGATAGGTTCACTTCCTTTGACTTATCTTGGCATTCCTATTGCTGTTTCCAAGCAGCCACATCTCTTCTGGCAAAATTTGATTACCAAGCTTCAGGATAAGGTAAATCATTGGACTCATAGATGGCTTTCTACTGCTGCCCGGGTTACTCTTCTTCAAGTTGTTATCCAAGCTCTTCCCACTTATAGAAGCATGGTTCATGCTGCACCTATTTACTTTCTCAAGGAGTTTGATGCTCTTTCTCGACAATTCCTTTGGAGTAGTAATTTGTGTAGTACTAAATGGAGCTTGGTTAATTGGGCAACTGTTTGTAGGCCTAAAAAGGAGGGTGGTCTTGGTCTTTGTTCTGCTCTATTGAGTAGACAAGCTTTGACTGCTAAACTTTATTGGCGATGGTGCTCTGGACAGCATCAACTTTGGGCTTATATTATCACTCATAAATATTTTCATGGTGCTGACCCTTGCTCTGTTTCTACACTTCCTCTTGAAGGTCGTGGCTCAATGGTTTGGCATACTTTGAAGACAGGTGCGATGTTGGTGAAGAGGGGTCTGTTCTGGATATGTAAAGGAGGTTCTCAGGCTTTGTTTTGGTCTGATGCTTGGGATGGATTCCCTTCCATTTTATCCATATACCCTCATCTTCAGCCTCTTTGTGACTCTTTTCTTGCCGCTGGATGGGATAAAGTGGCTCATTACAAGACTCCTTATCAATTGGGACCTGTTGTTGGTTATAGATGGAAGCATTCCTCTGATTGGCCTCCTAGGGGTACAGACATGGATCGTCAGGAGCTTTCTCAAATTTTGGCCTCTAGAGAGTGTTCCTCTTTGCTTGGTCCAGATGTATTGGCTTGGGGAGGTACCTTGTCTGGTAAATATCATGTCTCTACTGCGTATCAAGAGATAACTAGACAATTATTTGGGGATGCTGAGGTCCCTTGGTGGAAGCAAGTCTGGAATAAAGTTTCTTGGTCCAAGTGCAATTTTTTCATGTGGCTAGTGGCTCACAACCGTTGTCTTACCTGGGATAATCTTTGTAAACGTGGATTTCAGGGCCCCTCTTATTATGTTTTGTGTGGTAATGGAGAGGAGTCTGTCTCCCATCTGTTCTTCCATTGCTCCTATTCTACTCAGATATGGCACCTTTGGTGGAGTGCTTGGGGTTGCTCTTTTCGGCATGCTTCCTCTTTGCCTGAGTTCTGGGCTCGCTTGGGTAGTGATCCCTCCAAGTCTTCTTCTCTCCATGCTGCTTGGATTGCTGGCCCATCTTTCATGCTTTGGCATATTTGGTTGGAGAGGAATCGTCGCATATTCCAAGATGTTCGGCTTGGTGTTTTGCATCTTTGGTGGAAAATATCACATTCTCTCCAGGAAACTATTCTTGTGAAGTGTGAGCTTGATGGGGGTATGGATCCGGTTGATCTTGCTATCTGTAATCGCCTCAATTTTCATCTGCAGGATGGGGTTGCGGCTCATAGGTTTCCTTCTATGTCAAGGCAGCTTCACCATCAGAGGAAGGATCGGGTTAACCGGGATGGGCACTGGACTCCTCCTCCCTGTGGAGTTCTAAAAATTAACACTGATGGTTCTTCTCATGGGAATCCTGGTCCGGCTGGTATTGGCGGAGTGGCTCGTTGTAGTTCTGGGAATGTTAATTTTTTCTTCTCAATTCATAAGGGTGATTATACTAACAATCTCATGGAAGCTCAGGCTATTTTATATGCTGTGGAACAGTGTTGCTTGTGGGAATGGAGTAAGATTATTTGTGAGTCTAATTCCCAGGTGGTGGTGAACATGCTTTCTTCACAAGAGCTTGAGGATTTTAGTTGGCAGCTGGCCACTATTGTTAAGCAGATTCTTTTCTTCTCTTCCTCTTTTCATTTCATTAGGTTCAAGTATATTCTGCGAGAATGGAATAGACCTGCTGATTGTTTAGCCAAATGGGCTTCTAGTCATGATCCGGGTTGGAATATTAGGGATAGGGGGCAACTTTCCTTTGAGATGGTGCAAGAATTTGATGATCTTGTTGCTCAAGATCGAGCTCCTTGTTGACCTCTCCTTGTTGTATTCCTTTCTGTCTTAATAAATTTTTACCCCTCTTTTTGCTATATATATATATATATATATATATATATATATATATATATATATATATATATATATATATATATATATATATATGTTATTCACCTGTATGAAATTCTTCAATGCAGAATGAAAGAGAACAATGGATATTCTCATTTACAAATAAAAGGGAATTAAAAAAATGAAGATTGAAAGAGACCATATATTTTCAAGAGAAAATGGGACTAATATATTGAATTATAGATCCAATTTAGGGGAAATCTTTGTGTCATCTATGATTGTATCTGGGACTTCTTCTCATCCGTCATATTCCCATCCTCTCATTTCCTGAAGTTCTATTTGTCTTTTGTTAGAAAAGAGCACAATTCAGACGAAAAATAATTGTCAAATATATATTCTATAGCACTATAATTTCATAATAAGATAAAAAAATACAATCTCTACAACAATACCAAAACTGTAGCACAATCTTACAACAGAAGGAAAAAATAAAGCCTTAGAATTTTGTTCATTCAATCACTACACAATCTGTCAAACTAATAACACTCGATCTTTTTCTAAATGCATTGTATCCTAACTGAAGCACGATTGACCAAAACTGATCCAAGACTGATTGAAATAGTGGTGGAAGTCTCTTCTTTATTATAACTCCTTATTACATGCAATGGTAAATGAATTAAAAAATTTCTAATTTCTAACTACACTATATTGATTTTGCATGCAACAATGGTGGATTAAGAAATGTGGGTTATCATTGTTGCATAAGAAATTATCATTTCATCCTTAATTTCTTTAGCTCTAATTACTCTGAAAAAATTTCGTAGATATTCGAAGCTTTCTTTTGGTAATGCTTTAGTGAGGATATTAGCTAGCTGATCTTCAGATATGCAATAGTCAAGATGTATTTCTCCATTTCTAACAAATGCTCTTATGAAATGAAATCTTCTGTATGAATGTGCTTTCTCCTTTTGTGTAAAAATGGTTCTTTGAAAGTGCAATGGAAGATTTATTGTCACAAAAAGATTGTGTTGACTTCTCTTGTTCTTGAAGTAGATCCTTCAATATCCTTCTCATCCAAATTGCTTGGCATGTTGCTGATGTGACTGCTACATATTCTACTTCAATTGAAAAATCATTACTATTGGTTCTTCGTTGATGTCGAAGAGATTGCACCTACACAACAATGAAAGATATATCCAGAAGTTCCCCTTCTATCATCAAGATTACCTAAAAAATCACTATCTAAATAACCAATCAAAACAAAATTGTTAGTTTTGGAATGTAAACTTTCATATTCTTTTGTCCCTGTAACATATCTGAGTATTCTTTTTCCAACTTTCCAATGTGAGTCTTTTGGTGACTCCATGAATTATGAGATCAAGCTAACACCATACACAATGTCAGGTCTCATAGTTATGAGATCAAGCTAACAAGTTTCTTGAATAAAGTTGGATTAGCATATGGCCCAAAATCATTTTTGCTATGTTTTGTTCTTGCTTGAAATTGGAGTTGGTGCTGGATTATAATTCATCATATTGAATCTTCATAACACATCATTGACATATTTTGTTTGACAAATAAATATCCCTTTATTAGCTTGAACAAATTTAATACCCAAGAAATGTCTCATCAATCCCTAATCAGTCATTTCAAATTCTTCCATCATTGATTTCTTAAACGTGTCTCGAGACAATATTTTTAGTGAAAATCAAATCATCAACATTTAAGCATACAATCAAAATTTAACCTTCTTTATTGATCTTTGTATATAGAGTGGGCTCATTAAGACTCATGCAAAAACCATTGCTTGTCATGTATGAATCAATTCTATTGTGCCAAACTTTAGGGGCTTGCTTCAAACCATAAAGAGACTTTTTTTCAATTTCCACACTTTAAATTCATGCCCATGTACCTCACAACCAAGTGGTTGCTTCATATAATCTTCTTCCTCAAGAGAACCATTCAAAAAAGTTGATCTCACATCTGTTTGAAAAAAAAAATCCAACCATTTTGTGCAGCAATCGATAAAATCATTCCGATTGTATTAAGTCTAGCAACTGAAAAAAATGTTTTATTATAATCTACACTATGGTAAGTGCAAGAAGTTGGGTCTCACTTTTCGGCAAAAAGTGGAAGTGTTTTTTCGATTTTTGAAATTTCTTGTCAATTGATGTCAAAATTTCAAGCATTTAGAGATTGAATATAAAAAAAATTTAGAAATAAAAATTGTTGTACGCAGAATCCACTTTTTGAATATGTAATTTATTTGTATACACATGATAAATTTTGTTTTTGGTATGGATCTTTAAAAATTGCTTTTTTAAAATGCTTGTCTCAAGACCATGCCACACTTGTGTATTGACACCATAATTTGACACAAATAAATGATTTTTTGTAAATCATTTTAAATAAATTTATCTAACACATCAAAGATTGATGAAAATATTTTTCTTTAATTGTTTATTGAACAATGTTTTTATTATTAATTTTTAATTGGCTATAAAGGTAAATTTTAAAACCTCTCATGTATGGACACCATAATTTGATCAAAATTTCAAAATTTTCAATTTTTTTTTAAAAAAAAAATCCTCAGAAGAATTATATGAAGATTGATGTCATATAAATTAATTTAGGAAAAAATAAAAAATAAAAAATTTATTAAAGTTTTAGTGAACATCACTATTTTACATTTGGGTACTACCTTTAATTAAAAAATAATGCAAAAATAGTAAAAAAAATTATAACACTATACATTTATATTTTTAAAATTAGGATAGTGAGAACTCTAATGGGTTTTTGTTTTGTAAAAATAATTGATTGGGAAAAACTTCTAAAAATTATGGCAAGGCTTGAGTTTGTTAGTTCAATACCTTAGCCAAATCTTGAGAGGTCCGGGCATAGGCTTGGTCTCACCAAACTTATCTCGAAATGAAATCTAAGGTGGGAGAAAACAATCTTGCCCCATGTTTTAAAAATTAGGCACATGTTATTTGAAATTCAAAAAAGGGGTGCCCATTTTGAAAAAAAAAATTGGCATTTAAAATCCCAAAAAAAATGTGCACTTGATTTATGAAAAATATCTAACACCTATTTTTTTTTTTAAATGAGTGCTCGTTTTAAAAAATATATATTTTTATTTTTTTTCAAAAATAAGCACCCAATTATTTTTAAAAATAGGTGCTAATTTTTTTAAATTTGAATCGAACATCCAAGGCTAATACAAATGCACATTTCTAAAAGAGCATGATCTCAATCCATGGACTTCTGCAGTTTTGAGACTCAACTCTTGCTTTTACCCATCATATTGTTGTGAAAAACCTTTTGCTACCAATCTAGCTTTATGCCTTTGGACTTCATCTTGATCATTAAATTTGGTTTAATAAACCCATTTAACTCCAACACTTACCTTTAGGTAGATCTATAGGCTCCCATGTATCCTTTCTTTCTATGGACTCAATTTTTTCATCAATGTCTTTGATCCAATGTTCCTCCTTAACCACTTCCTCAAAACACAATGGATCACAAGAGAAAAAAATAAAATTTGAACAAAATTCAAACTCTCTTCTTCTTGATCGTAAATATCTTTCAAAATTCTTATCTTTTTGCCTTTTTTTGCTGAAGGTGTATTACTTACACTTTGAAAGTTTTGATTTTAATGATTTGTTGTTTGACCTTGCATGTGATTCCTTTGTGGAGTGCTTGGTCCTACTTGATTTGGCTTATTCACTTTCAATTCTTACTCTTCTTCATTAGGTATAGATACTCCAATTGTGATGACCTTATCCCTGTTTCTATCCCATGCTTCTTCCTCCTTAAATATGACATCCCTTCTTGTAATCATCTTCTTTGAAACTAGGTTATATAATCTATAAGATTTTGAATCCTGACTGTAACCAATGAAATGCATTTTCCACTCTTATCTCCAATTTTCTTCTTAATTGAACTAGAACCAAAACATATGCAATAAAACCAAAAATTGTAAAATGAGATATAGAATGTTTCATACCACTCCATGCTTTTTGTGGCATTTTATCTTTCATGCTCTTCATAGGACTTCTATTCAGGATATATACATCACATGCAACAACTTCAACCCAAAATTCATTAGATAACTTCTTTTCCTTCAGCATTCTTCATACCATGTCTATTATGGTTCTTGTTTTCCTCTCCGCTACACCATACTATTGTGGTGTGTACTTGGATGTAAATTGTTTATTGATCCCATGATATCTACAAAAATCTAGGAACTCATTAGAATTGTATTCCCCACTTCTATCAATCTAAATATTTTTCTTTTCTTTTCAACAAGTGATTTGAACTCCTTAAAATTATTGAAAGCCTTAGATTTCTCCTTCAAGAAATAGATCCAAGTTTTCTTGCTAAAATCATCAATGAATGTCAAAAAAAATGAAATTCATCTGAAAGATGAGGTTAGCGTAGGACTACATATGTTAGTATGAATCAACTCCAAAATATCTCTCTCTTAATTAAACTTCCTACAAGAAAAATTTCTCAATGATTCTTTTCCTCTATACTTGACTTTCACAAGAATTAGTAGGTACACAAACATTTGACCATATTATTCTTCTACAATAAACCTAATCCATCAAAGTGAAGGCATTCATAGCTCAAATGGCTCAACCATGTTGTATCTAGGGCTTCTTCCTTCAAGTTAGCTTCTATGAATCCTTGAATCCAATGGATTTGAATAGGATACATCATATACCCCCTAATCTCAACTTAATAATCAACCTATCTCTATAATTTTTATTCAAGATTGTGCATGCATTATCCTTAAAAATAACTTTATACCATTTTTAAGATAATTGACCAATTCTCATTAAACTGTGTTAACACCGACACATAGCAAACATAAGGGATAAACATATTTTCTCCATTTTTAGGCCATACATGAATAACATATTTTCCCATTACAAGTAGTATACTATCATTTCCTAATTTAATTTTAGATATTATAGAATCATCCAAAATAGAAAATAATTCTCTATGTCATTCCATGTGGTTACTACAACCACTCTAAAAACCATATATATCCTTAGAACTTTCTTGTTTCACATTTCATGTTATAAACAAATTACCTGAATTACTATTTGATACATCTAAATAATTTGCACCATGATTATCTAGCTCTACTTGTTTCTTCATGCATTCATTAGCCAAATGATCATACCTCTTACAATAATACCACTTAGTATTAAATTTATCAAACCTCAATAACTTTTGATTTCTATCACATCCTTTGTTATTGAAACTTTGATTAGGCTAGTTTATCCTTCCTCCTTGATCTGTATTCACTTGCCTAGCTTTGCCTATTTCTTTTACTTTGAAATTTGATCTTCTTCTTCCTCTTGATGAAGTTTGAGCTTTGAAAGCATTCTTAAAAGATGAATTATTGTTTATGTTAACTCTAGACTCATGAGATCAAAAGGAACCTATTAGTTCATCCACAGACAATATCAATAAATCTGGTGATTCTTCAATGATAGCTATGATAGAATCAGAATTACTAGGAAAACTTCTAAGCACCTTCTCAACCACTTTTTGATCAAAAATTTCATCCCCATGTGTCATTGATTGATTAACAATATTCATTGCTTTAGTAAAGAAATTGTCTATATTATCGAATACATTAATATTAAGATCCTCAAACTTTCTCCTTAATATTTTTAATCTTTCTACTTTCACCTTTGTTGTACCTTGATAGGAAACTTGTAAGGCCTCCCATGCTTTCTTGGATCTTGTTTCTCCAAAAAACCTTGAAAATAATGACTCATCCATTGCTTGTTGATTGAAAAACAAAGCCTGTGAATCCTTCTTTTCTTTAATTGTCAACATATATTTTTCTCCTTATGGCAATGCCTGGTAGGCTGCCTAGTCTTGCGGTTATACAAAACCCTTCTCAACCAAATTCAATATATCTTGAGAGAAAAATAAAACCCTTATTTTAATTGACCAAATTACATATTTCTTACCAGTAAAAATTAGAATTTGAGGCTACAATTTATATTGGTCATCATTGCCATGTCTTGGAACGTAATTCTCCAAATTTAGGTTGAGCTTCCTCCTTCAATGCAACCTATTCAACTCCGTAATAACTATTCTTTGATACCACTTTGTTAGAAAATACCACAGTTCAAACAAAAAAAATCACCAAATATATATTCTGCAACACTATAATCTCAGAAAGAGATCATAAATATAATTGCTACAACAATACCAAAACCTTAGCACACTGCTACAACATAATGAAAAAATAAAAATTAGAATTTTATTCATTCAATCAGTACACAAAAATAATTACACTTTGTCCTTTTAAATAATGTCTCAAACTACTAACGCTCAGTCTTTTCCTCAATGTGTGGTATCCTAAGTAAAGCATAATTGACCAAAATTGATCCAAGACTGATTAAAATAGTGGTGGAAGTCTCCACTTTATTATAAGTATCATTCAATAGTGAAGTTTCATAAACTTAGATATCCTTATTACATGCAAAGGTAAATGCATTAAAATATTCCCAATTTCTAACTACAACATGTCAATTTTGCATATGATGGTGGTGGATTAAAAACTATGATTTATCACTATTGATGTCAAAATTATCATTTCTATTAGTTTTCACATATATTATTTTTTTCTTTGTATAGGATGGTTTTAGCCTCTAATTTTATTTGAAATTAATATTTTATTTAGGCTAAACAATTTAGTTGGAAGGTATGAAAGTAATCTTTCCTTAACACACACACCTTTGAACTCCACATAATCATATCATTTGGAATATAGTCAATAGAACAAAAATTAATTCAAATAATCTCTATATGTCTCTTGTTTACATAATATAGAGACTAGAGTGTGTACCTATCATAACTTGATTCCACAACTCCAACATATTTTAAAGTTCACTACATGCATCTTAAATAATATTTCTCACATTATATTGATTCTCTCTCTAGACTTTGTCTCCCTCCAAGCCCAAGAGCTCTTCCTCTAATTGGCTAATTTCATCTTCTCATTAATAAAACTTGGCCAATACACTAGATTCTAGCTTTGCTTGCTATATTCTACTGACTTGATATGCATGTAATATTTTATAATTGCATTTTGATGATAATATCTACATAATTAGCCAAAGAATGCTTTATTGTAAATGATAAAACTTTTTCATGTAAACCTTTTCTTAGACAAGGAAATCATTTGGGTCATTTGGACCTTACAAAATGTTTAAAGAGGGAATGAAAATTAGTTGGTGCAATATAAGGTAACCATTATAAGTAGTAATTGAATTTTAGATGAATAATAAGCACAAGCTTGTAGGGAAGTAATTAGAAAATATTACAAATAAGCCTATCTTGTGAGCCTATGGAGAAAGATTAACTAGGTTTAGATGGTTTAAATAATTGAATTGTGGTTTTGTGAACTCATAATGTATTTTGGATGGGTAAAATCAAAAGTTCATGGAGTCTCAGTGAGATATAAATCTCACAAGTCAAACTTCATATGACAAGAAAAAGTCATTGTAAGAAAAGAGTGAACAATTAAAAGAGGAGAAAGATAGTCTTTTAAGAAACAAGCTCCTTATCATTATAAGTTTCAACTTTCTAGATAAAATCCTGAACACATTATTCTTACAATATTTTTTTACTATAAGTGTTGTGTCAGCTATAGAATTTAGGGCTTAATTTTGAATCAATAATGTATTGTAAACCTAAATTATTTACATTCTAGCATGATACAGTCCCTTGTAAATAAATTTATAACTTTGATTGATGGAACGACTCACTTGGGGTTACCTCTAGAATTCGCTTGTCAATGATTCTTAATGGTTTGTACCAAAAACTATGCTAAAAATAGAAAGGCAATTGTCGATAAAAATAAAAAAGGAGGTAATTTTGATAAAACAAATAGGAGATAATTTTGATAAAACAAAGTAAAATTTTCTAGGCTATTGACCCTAGGGTATGAAAAACAAAACCCAACCTGCGTTGACTTAAAAAAACTAGCAAGAACATATGAGAACATACCACAAGATAGAAAACATTCATATATCAAAGGATTAGTAGATAGATTCAATTTATCTTATGATCATAAATTTCCTTATCAATTTGATATTTTTTTGCAATTGGTTCAGGATAATATATCCTAACTATTGATGTGTTTGGGTTTGGAGAGTAACAATAAATTGTGTGCCAACATTTTGGGAATAATTTTCAATATTATTAACTACAACAACCTATAAGATATAGTTATATTCAGCGCATTTTTTATCACATGTTAATGACTAAAAGTGGTTCATGTAAATCATTTAGATAAATGATCTACTTGCGCTATATTTTTTTAATCCAAGCATCGTCAAATATTTGAAATAAACAAGCTTTAGCTTGATTTTGGTAAACCAATAAGTTAGTGGACACTTGTGATAAGGATGAGCGATAAATAAGGTTACTACAACCACTTTGTAGACATCTTTTTGGTGCCCATGTATCATAAAGTTATAGGAACTTTTAATTCTTAAATTTTATGTGTTTTATAAATAATGGATTCAATTGGGAAGTCAGATTTAATTGGTTGTTTGGTACTTTATGGAAGAGTATAATGTACTAAGGTTTTATAGTTCAGCTATAGAATCCTACAAACCTCCAATACATGTAATAGAGATTGTATTTGCATTGGAACATGTATGGTAGATGGAAAACTTAGATCCAATACATCTATGTACTCTTGTATGGTCAAAAAAAGGAAACCAAATTTCCTTCTACGTCTTTTGGATGTGGAGGGTTCACATTAGGGAGAAAAGAATTCAATGTGGAACATGAGTTTTCTACAATTTCTAAATTTAATGTTGCTAGGTACTGACAATATGATCCAATAAACATAATTGGTACAAAGCTTGTACAAATGGGAACTTCATAAGTAAATGTCAACATGAGAGTATTCCATTGATTGAAATTTTGAAAACATGGAATTCTTGTAAGTGGTCAAAAAGAGACAGAGAAATGTGTTAGTGAAAATAATACTTTAATAGAGGAATTTTTACCATGAATTAAAGAATTGTACAAATAAAATAAAAAGTGCAGCCTTTGACATCCTATAGTTTCTACCAAAAAGTGGATCATTCAAGTAAAACATCCATATTCTAGATGCTATAAATAAAGAATATGCAGCTTCACATTGGCCTTGAGGAAAAATTACCACTTTTTTGGAAATGAGGAAGAATTTTGAAGACCCTAAGAGCTCTGGAGATTTTGAAGAATTTTCTAAGGATGAAATATTTAGCAAATTATGGGATAATGAGCATCTAGATGCAGCAACTAAACAAAATGACTCTAATGATGAAGATTATAAGTGTGAGATTTCTAGGGATCCTACATCCACTACCACTAGCACTGGTTCCATTGAATCTACTCCCCAAACTACTACTATTACTAGTACATTTCTAGATCCTCCACCTGAACCATATGTTGTACTCAATCAAAAGATAAGGGAAACTTATGGAAAGGGGACAATTTTTTAATTTAAAAATGGGTTATTTAGGTGATGGTGGGTTGGGCCCAATAGGTTAAGGATCTTGGTAACCACTTCCCATGGTAGAGCAACTAAAGCCTAATCATAAATGATTCATTGGAGATGATCCATTGGGTTCATCAAGAAAAGGTGAACCCATTGCAACATTGTATTTCTATTGGAAATGACTACTAAATTGGAAATGACTATTAAATGCATGTTTTATACTAGTTTGTATCCAATTACTAAAGAACTAAAATTATTTTAGAAAACTAACATTTCAATATATAATTGTTCCTTCAAATTTTTCATTTTTACCTCTAAATTTAATTTATATGACTGAATTTGAGTATTTCTATCTAAAAATTCATTTTTTGCAAGCATACGATCTAAGATAAATTCATCCTAGCTAAGTTATATATGGTCTCACACTTTTCCAATTGGAAATGACTATTAAATGCATGTTTTATACTATTTTGTATCAAATTACTAACGAAATAAAATTATTTCAAAAAAACTAACATTTTAATTACTCTTACTATTTTTTATAATTTTTTAAAGAACATATAAACACCATTTTATAGAGCTCCAAGTCAAGAATATCCTCATATAGAGTTTATAGTTTTTTAATTAGATATAGTATATTATAATTAAAAAATTCTTCTAGAATCCATAATTTTTATTCTAGTAGCAATACATAATTTTTTTAAAATGTGGTGGGAGATGAGAACTATCAATTTTAGGTGAATAAAATTTTGAATCATTATAAAAGAGAAAATATAAGTCTAAAGCCAGTTTTTTATTTTTGTTTGTTCTAGCTATATATGTTATCTATAACATAGTTTGAGATCAAATGGAAATAATTTTATTTCCATATAGTTTTGTGGTGGGAACTAGAGCCCTAATTTTTAGCATTTTTAAGCAACTAAAAAAAGATGTATAAAAATTAGGAAAATATATAAATTCTTATTCCAAATGATCATTAAAAATTCTAGTCCTAAAATTCATTTATTTCTACACATTTCATTGTTTACTTTGTTTTCAAATTCCAAGTAATAATACCAGTTTTATATCATTAAAGGTCAACATTTATATTTTTGTTAGCCTTTTCCTTTACAAAAGGGTGATACAAGTTTGTGCTTTTACCCATGAACAAATAGCTAAGTGATCTAAATATGTAGAAAGAGATAAAACTTAAGAATTTGAAGGAATAATTGAAAGAAAGAAGTAAATGTAATTTGAGAATGAATAAGAATCTTCACTAGATATTTTCAAAAAGTTGGAGTCTAGTGGACATACAATAGGTTGGACATACAAAAGGGTCATCCAATTAAGACTTCAATGTGTGTTTGCATTATGATGAAAGAGCTAGTTTGACAATCCAAAATTTGCATTATAAATCTAGATTTGGATCATTCTTTTCAACAAAAAATCTCCCTCCCATTACATAAACATGTACTCTCATATTTGGCCTCAACGTATTTGGTGGAAGGTAGAAATTCATGCCACTATACTATTATTTCAAATGATTATCTATATGTATGACCATAAATATTCTACATGAAACCAATCCTCCATCAAACACTTCTCTTCACATGCAAGAAAGCTTCAATGCTCAAGCGACTAATGATAGTCAATTCAAAGGAAAACAATAAAACTTATATTTTAGGGAAGAAATATAATGGTCAATCAAATGGCATTGCTATCATAATTTTATTCACTAAGTCTTCTAATATTATTCAATTATTCTTACTAAGTCTCCAAATATCATTAGTTGTAGTGAAAATTTGTAAAGGGAAGTCAATTCTTAAATGGTTTTTCTTATCGAAAATGGACAAAGCTATAAAGAAACAAAAATATATTAAATCCATTATGCTAAATAACTTTAACATCATCAAGGAAAAGAGGAGAATGAAAATATGTAATTCTAAGATAGGTCATGGATGTTCTCTTTTACTTTTTACACAACAAGACTCATTGTCTACAATTTAGTTATTTTAAAAAGAATCATACTCGTTATATTTCTATATAGTACCCTGTATAACTATAAATTATACAATATCATAGATTAAAAAAATTTATTAGATTGTTAAATCTAAGTTGTAACTTGTAAGAATCTAATATCACCTATATAATTTATTTTGTAATTGATTTTATGAACTATGTTGTGTAGTATAGGTTTGGAAACACACATTTTAGGTTATATATCATGATTTTGTTAGATTGAGAAAAAGGTTTTCAAAAGTATTTTACATAATTTGGTCTACAAAAAATATGAAAAAATTGAAATACAAATTCTAAAAACACAATACTCACTTAGTTCATACTAATGTATTGAAAATATAGTCATAATTGTATGATTTAAATTTAAATTTATTTTAATAAAATTATACTGGTAATTTATTTTTCTTTAACATAACTATTTTAAGTCAAAAAACTTCACCATAGACTAAGGGCCCACCAATTATGGTTAGGTATTTATTATTATTAAAGTTTAGTATAAAATATTATATAATTTTTTCATACAAATTATCAATATTTATATTAAAATATATTTTATGAATTTAAAAATATGTTTTACAAGACAAATCTAAGCCAAAAATTTAGTTTGTTTCTATCTAATTGTTTATTAACGTTGTACATATACTTATTGTTTTTCAATGACCACATTGTTAAGCAAAAATCTCTTATGGTCCACACTGATATTTGTGAAAAAGAATGCTGAAAAGATTTGAATAAAATGTCATCTGAATCACAATCTCATTTCAATTTTGATGTGGCTTTAAATTTTTTTTGAGGGAGGGCTGATGAATTTGGTACCCCTTAGCATCACACAAATTTTGGAGAAAACCAACACATTTGGACTAAATTTTAGTTTTTCCAAGCAGAGTATCAATACTTTTTAAATAAGCCAAATGTTGAGTAGTTAAGATGGCAAATCAAGTTGAAGTTTGAGAAACACAAAGGCATGGTATTAAAAAAATGAGGTCTTCGAGTTGGCCATGTTAAAAAATGTTGTATAAATTAGTTATTTTATATCATGTGCTGAATTTGTATTAGGATGGACCCATGCTTGAAAAAAGTAAAGATAATCAAGTTAAAATCACTTTTTTCATTGTTGAGGAGTATATTTTACCATTGTGTTATAAGTTCTTTCCTTTAAATATTGTTATTTATAAAGTTGGAGTAGACTCGAACCCAAGACCTCCAAGATAAGAGGCTAACAACCTACCATTGTATTGTAAGCCTTGAATTATCTATTAATCTAAATTATAAAATATCCACATATCTAATTATTTCAAAACATAAACATATATTTATAAAACTTATTATATTTATTCAATAAATACATGTTGACATCCTAAAAATATACTCAATAGATAAGCAAAGAAAATGGAATGAGTTTATATTATTAGGCCAAAATACCCTACAAAATATAGGCTTTCAAAAAAATTCTTCTATAGGAAGGAGGGAGACTTAGAATTTTTTTTTCAAAATTGTTAAAAGCAATATAAAAGTTAACTTTTTTCATGGCTAGATAGCCAGTGGCAACTTTCTCAGGCATAAGCTATCCAACCACAAATTTAGTAGTGGCTGGATGTATACCAATGCCTATCATCCATACCTCATACGTTTGTATTGTACACAAATTCACATTCATTTGTATTGTACATAAATTTTCGTGCAACTCAGTTTGCAAAAGAATAAAATGATTTTTTAAGGTTTTCAAAAACATTATTTATGAATCAAGTGAAAAAAGTTATCCTTAAATTAAATTTAAAGAATGTTTTAGTGAAAATTTTGAAAAGAATAAGATGTTTATAGTGTTTGTCATACTAAAATGTTTAAATTATAAAAATTATTTAAAATTCCAATATAAAATATCATTTAAAATTAAATTTCAAATATTTTAATATTTTTGAATATTAGAATCTTAAAATAAATATCAATCATTTAAATATTTTTAAAATATTAAAATCTTAAAATAAATATCAAAAATTTAAATAATTATATGATTGATTTTTATTGTTACACAATTCTATAATAATTTTATTAAGGTGTATGAATTATTAGTACAAATTTATCATTTTATAGTTGAGTAAAAAACTGGTAAATGATTATACTATAGTAAAAAAATTAACTTATAAAGTATCTATAGTGTTTTATTATTATTTGAAAACTTGACGTGTCATAAATTTAATTGATTTTGTTTTAGCTTTTCTAGAAATCTTTTATAAGATAAAGTTTTATGATTGTTTGACAAATTGGAATATTATGAAGTTTAATTTATAAAATGTTTAGCTGTTCTTATTAGTATAGAGGCATTGTTTGAGTTTTCTTAAAGTTTACTACTAACATTTTCCTTATATTATAAAAATCATAAAGGATAAAATTGTGTATTTGAATAATGTGAAGAGTTCAAAACAAATCACATGTGAATGCCTTTTAACTAAAATCTAACAAAAAGATATTAAGATAACATTATAATATATTAAGCTAAGACTAGTTTTATATATATTATATATCAAGAGTTCAAAAGGAACAACAGCAAGGAGGGAGGTGGAGCCTCAACCAACTATTTGAGGAGCAACAAAAAGGAACAGTCCACCAAGCGAGACCACTATTCGAGACACATATATATCAGAGCTATACAAGAAGACAAGAGAACCAGAAGGATAACAAAAGGAAATCTAGTCATGTGGGAGAGCATCTTCAAACTTATTGATCCAAGCAGTCCACCCTAGGGGACCCTCCATCCATATAACATTATTTTGATCCAGCAATTGGTGAAAGACATGGAGATTATCCATAGAGGGGTTTTTACTATTCTTGATCTCTTGCATGAGCTTGTCAAGGGATTCATCAAACACCACCTTATTTTCCAATTCGTAACCATTCTACATCTCGTAGATAAACATGCTAGCTTGACCATCCCTCAGAAATCTAAGGAGATTCCTTTTTTCCATATTCAAAACACAATAGACCTGTGAAACAATTTTAAAATATATGAGATTTCTATGAAATCTAGTAAGAGTCCTGGAAAAACCTTGGAACTTAGCATCATTTCTACATTTCCATTTATGCCAAAGGATGAGTGATGAGAGAAGCTACTAGAACAAGTTAGCATCTTTTCTAAGGCCTCCAATAAAACTCGAAATAATATCAAACATGTAAACATAATGAGTAATGCATATACCAAACATGAGCCAGACTTCTCTAGCAAAAGAGAAATCAAAGAAAATATGTCTCATAGTTTCAGGAACTCTACAGATAGAACAAATATCAATGTTAGCTTGCTGATTTCTTATGGGGAGTCTGTCGAGTAGGAGCTGCCACTTAAAACATTGAATTTTAGGCTGAATAGGAGCTTTCCATAGTTTATCAAATATTTTATGCCAATCTATAGACGTAAAGGAACAATACAAAATATCATTAAGGTGGTGGTAAATAGAGGTATCATGACTAAGAAATCTATAGATATCTTTAGCTTTGATAGAAGTGAGGAGAGGACCATCTTGCCACCTAAATGAAAGATATCGGTGAGAGTCTATATCAGAATTACGAGGGAGATTAAGTTGAGAGCAAGCCATGTTGATAAGATTATAAGTACGCTTATGAGAAGCAGGAAGGTCTTGTTGATTGGCAAGGACATCCCAATTGATAGCTGACTGTGTTCAAGGATATCCATGATATACTTAACACCTTTGTTGGCCCAAAATCTAGCCAAACAACCTTTAGTTAAAGCAAGAGGTTTTCCCTAATGGAGAAGATTCCACCATAGTGATCAGTCACCTTGAAGAGTGAAGTTATAATCAAAGGCTAAGTTATCAATATGGTGTCGAATGTTCTCCCAAGCTTTCCATATGGAATGGAAGACCCAAGTTCCCTTCACAGAAACATGGAATTTTCCAAAAATCAGATCACTGAGTGGGAGATGTTTCAAAGATTTAGCAATTTTAGCAACACCATTTTGAGTGTTACTTCTGACAAGCACTTTCTAGGGCTCGTTACCATCAAGGGATTGAAGGATCCATTTAGAGGCAAGAGCCATTCCCTAAAGCTTGAGATCCCACTTAAAGGAATGGACTTTCTTCATACCTTTACCATCTGACCAAAGAAAGTGTTTGATGGCCTTCTGAACTTCCAAAATCTGATAGTTACTAAACATCCAAATAGAGGAATAGTATTTACTATAGGAGGAGAGAATCTTCTGGAAAACCTGAACTCTCCCAGCAAGGGAAAGGAGCTTGTGATTCCGTTTATTAATATTCGTAATTTTTTTATCTTTTATCCATAACCACATATCTTTGAGGAAAGGGCTCATAGAAAAAGGGATACCAAGATACCTAACAATCTTGTTAGGTCCCCCCTAAGAAAAACTAAATTGGTGAAGCTAGTCTGGAGGATGATCACACCATCCTAACAAAATGGATTTAGAGCTAGAAATACGAGCTCCTAAAGGTTTACCAAGCATATCAATTTTATTGCAGAGGCAGATGAAGTTATCCAAACTGAGCTCTAAGAAAAGAGAGGTGTCATCAGCAAATTGAATATTAAGGAGCTCGGAGTCATCAGGAAGAGTAATACCACGCACCTTAGGGGAGATGGTGTCATCCTTAAGGATATAATAAAGAGCATCGGAAGCAATGACAAAAAGAGTAGGAGCAAGAGGGCAACCATATCGAATAGATTGAGATAGAGAAATAGGATTGGATAGGGTGACATTGACATCAATCATGGCAGAAGCATCTTTTAGAAGATTTGAATATACTTACAAAAAAATCAGAGAATCCAAAAGCTTTTAACATCATCAAGATGGAGCCCTATTCAGTTCTATCGTAGGCTTTCTTGAAATCAAGAAGAAGCGTAGCTACTTCCTGATGTGAAGTATTGGCCCATTCCATGGCTTCCTAGCTAGTAATGAGATTCTCAAGGATGAATCTACCTTTAATGAAGCCGGTATGAGTGGAGCAAATAAAATTAGGGAGAATAGCCTCTAGCCGAGAGGCCAAAAGTTTCACAAGAATTTTATAGGAAACATTAAGTTAAGTGATAGGACACCAATTTTTGATCAAAGCTTTGTCTCCCTCTTTAGGGATGAGCTTTATGATACCAATGTTAATAGCAGTCCCTAGAGTGCCATGTGAGAAGGCCTCAAGGTATAACTCATAAAGGTCCTTGGAGATCCAATCTATGTTAGCTTTGTAGAATTTAGTAGGAATGCCATCCGGCCTCGAGGCTTTGTTATCTTTTAGCTTGCAGATGGCATCAACAATTTCTTGATGGGAAACAAGGATTTGGAGGGTAGAAATATCATCCTCTAAAAGCTTCTTAGGAATAAGCTCAGAACATCAAAGTCTCATCAACCTCGAATTATCAACATCTTCAGAAGTAAATAGGTTTTTATGAAAAAATTCAAAGGCCAAAGAAATATCCTGGCCCATAAGCTACTCCTTATCATTATCATAGATTCTATCAATTCTTTCATTTCTTTGTTTCTCTTTGAGAAAATTAAAAAAATATTTAGTTCCTTTGTCACCAAACTGAATCCAATGATTGTGGGCTCTGATGTAGGCCACTTTGGCTTTAATGTGTTGATGTTTCCTGAGTGAATTCCTGGCAAGGGACACTTGCTCAACAAAGCTGGTAGAATCTGGTTGGGATTATATATTGGTCTCAACCATAAATAGCCATTTAGAAAACACCTTCTCGATACGTCTATGATTCTTGGCTTTCATTTGGCCAAAGGTTTGAAAAATCTTAGTCTAAGAAGAGATATTAAGCTACCATCTATCAATATGAGACAAGGACTTATTTTGCAAGTTGATGAGTCTAATCATATTAACAGTAATGATCACATCCCGATCTTCAAGAAGAGAAGTATTAAGGATGAATTTATGGGTGGAGATATAATCCGAAAGGGGGAGGGGCCTAAAATGAATCTGAGCCAGGGTGGGACAATGGTCAGATAAGGTAGCAGGAAGGATAGTAATAGGAGATCGAAGATGATTCGGAGAAAAGGAGAAGAAGTTGTTGTCAGCATAAAATTTGTCAAGCCTAGAATAAATTTAGTTAACTCCCTATTGAAGATTACACCAAGTGAACCAAAGAGCTCTATTCCCAGGAGCATCTCCTTCAAGGGGATCGAATAAGTGAAACTGTTGCTTAAACTTATCCTAGTGAAACTTTTCAATATGTTTCCATTCAAAGGGGGAGCCACCAATTTTATCTCAAAGCCTTTCAATCATATTAAAGTCTCCACCAAAAAACCAAGGAATGCTAGGAAGGGAAGTCAACCAATCCCAAAGGATGATTCTTTCATTATAGTCATTAGAGGCATATAGGGAGCAAATTCCAGATTGAAAGTTATCAAGGTTAAAGGTCACCCAGGCAACTCTATTGCAAGGAGAAATTCCAAAATTAGTTATAGATCAAGACCACTTAGGGTTAATAAGGAGAGCGAAACCCCCCTTGCCCTTGGTATGATTAGTCACAATCTTGAAGGAATCTTTATAGATAAAATTAAGGGCAGTATCTAGGTTGAAACCAACTGCCTTAATCTCTTGTAACATTATTATATCATTTTTAGCCTGAGAATCCATGAAATTTTCAACAATAACCTTGCAATCAGGAGACTCAAGGCCTCTCACATTCCATGACACCTGGTTATTAAAAACCCCAAACTCTGGTTTTTGGATTTGAGTATTAACAAAGGGAGTGGAAGAAACATCCTTACTACTAATATTATTTATGACCTCCTTGGAATTACCAAGATTACCAGACACAGCCATGGGGGGAGTCGAATTGGAAACAAGCACAGGGATATTCACATTTTTAGAGATATCTAGGGTTTCAGTCAAGGAGACCTTTTTCTTATTGGCAATAATGGGGCAACTTTTCCTTTGATGTCCTTCTTTCTTACAGAGAAAGCAAGCATTTAGGCCACCTAAAATCTCAATAGGGAAAACAAAAATTTCACCACCAATATTAAGATTTAGGTTTGGGGGGATATCGACCCTGGTTTTGATAGAAATCAATTTTTGAGCATCCAGATTTGGTACCAATCTGGATGTTCGATCGATGCAAATAATCTTCCCAAAATTATCCATCAATTGAGGAAGAAATTTCTAAAGGAATGGCGTAAACTCTTTAACAATAACCCTCCTAGGGCATGACAAAGAAATGATTTCCTCATTAATTACATCTTGAGACCAAGCTAGAGCACAGAAGGATGCTTTTCCAAGAGTCTAATACTATCTTTTCAAGGCCTCAGCCTATGATTCATGAGTGCTAAAGAAAATAATATATAATCCCTTTTGAATCTGCCCATAGAAAGAAATTTTTAAGCCCAACTTCAAATTCCATAGGCTATGAAACCAATCATCCATGAATTTTTGGGGAGGGCATTTATCAATATCTACACAAGAGAAGAAAATAGCAGTAGAACTTAACCTACTTTTCTCCATTGAAATCGCTTGCAACATCTCATCATTTGGCATAATGAAAACATGTTCCACGGAGTTGCCAAAACTCTTACCTTCGGATCTGAGTCATTCACATGGAGGAGCATAAACAAATCATGCAGCAAAGGAGACACCATTGCTGGGAGGGGCGACCATCTTAGCATCTCCTCGGCGGATTTTCGGGTTCATGAGGGAAATGTGAAATAGTTTCAGCATCCATGGAAGACTAATAAAAAATGAAAAACCACAAAGCAAAGAAGATTTAATGCAATTAAATATAGCTATAGAGGGAGGGAATGAAGGTACGCTATGTGGAGGAGATATCTCTCCTCCATGTAATCGCCATCGAAGGTCTGCGTATGGTCCAAAACTTCACTCCAAACTTCAAAAGTTCGCCTTCCCAATCATTATTTTTAAGACTAGTTTTTTCACATTTATTACTAATGTTCAATAATAAATATCGTAACTATTATTTAATTAAAACCTATTACTTTAATAAAATTTAAATAAATTGTGAATTTTCATCTTATTTATAATTTTATTAAACAATATATGTGTAAAAATTAGACTTCTACATTAAAATGCAATAATGTTCAAATAAAAATTCAAGGCAGAGGTTTGGCTTGAAGTTGATAGCCTCTTCGGATCTGATTTAGTATCGTAGGTTTTATGGTTTATACATATATAGCATTTTTGTTAGTATGCTTAATGATCCTCTAGTTTAGACTCTTAGCTTGATATATATGTATAATTTCTGTAAAGCTTTGTTTTAAATCTCCAAGACTTATCCTTTTGATAATGTGAACAATTTGAAATATACTTATAATATATGGCAACCTACTATGATCTATTCAATTTTTGGTTTCCACTGGATAAAGCTTTATTTTGAGGGTTTGTTACACTAATGTTCCTAATTAGGGTTGCTTGTTGTAGATAGTTCCTCTCGAGATGTGACCAAGTTTGGCTTTTAAGTATTTTTGGTTTTGTTTTATCTCTTATATGGGATTTTTAAAAAATTTGATCTGTACTATTCGCTCTGATATGGCTATTGCATATGATCAACTTATGTGATTTCCTTCTATATGTTGAAACCCTTAGACCTCAAGAAATATAGAAATCATTTTTTATGAATACTCTGTTTTATTGATAGGTTAATTTATTTTTGTTTGAGGATTTAGATGTTAGCTTGGGGATGATTAAGGATTGATAAAATCAATCGGGAAGATTTTACAATCTCTTAGAGGGTAGCTCAGTTTTTTTCTCTCAAGTATTATCTCAGCTTAATCAAATTCATTTATGGATTTCCCTCTTTAGGAAACATTTTGGTTTTATCGATAAGGACTTAGAAGGTATCATCAAGGTTTGGAAATGTTTGGAATCGATCTTCTTAGTCGGATTGGTCATTTCCTAAGCTTGTAAGCTATTTATTTTGGTTAATCCTACTAATCTGAGATCTTTTCTCATTTCCTACTTTACTCAATTTCTTCTTAGTTTTTTCATATTGGTTTCACTCGATTCAGACGCTCGGTGCATGGTATTTTGTTAGGTTGACTTAGCTTTCTTGTATCTCTGGATTTTTCTTTGTATCTGTAAGATATTGATGCTTGGTGTGCCTTTCTAATTAGGACTGTATATGATTGGCATGGCTTTGGTAATTTTAATGATTCGTGGGTTTGGATTGGCTCTATGGCATGGGCCTCGTATCTCGGTCCCGTCTGTGAGCCTTTCCTCTATGTTTTTGTTATTGCTAAGTGCCTATTAATCTTTTATTTATTAATAACTTCAACTGCATATTGGTTTCAATGGTATTATTCATTAAGAAATATAGATTACTTTTAGTTGACATCTTCCATTGATCGTCTAAAGTAATTCCAAATTTGCATTACTATATTCTAATAACATCTAGCTTTGTTAATATAAACTTGATGTTATATAGCTTTGCTAATAGAAACTTGATATTATCTAGATTGAAATTCGTATCAGTTAGGAATTAATAAGTAGGGTTAATTCCTTTTAATGTTCCTTTCATTTATTATATGGTAGAGTAGGGTGTATATAATAGTATTTTTTTTCTTATCCTTTTCTTCTTAGAGTTCTCGTGGTTTTCCTCCATCTCTAAGCAGTTTTCATGGCTCTGATTAATTATTCACATGGAAACTATTCAAGGATGGCATCGATCATTTTGATCCCTCAGATGGATTATCTTCTTTTGTTTCTATGTTATCTAACATTTTTTGATTAGCTAGTTGGTAGTCTCTTTTATTTGTCAGATTCTTCTCTCAGAAGGTTGAATTATCAAATTTTGGCCTAATATCATATGGTAGCAGTTTCGGATAATCAAATGAAGATGTAATAATCAGGGGTATGCCCCTTTATCAATTGTATTTAAGTGTATATAATAAAGGTCTTCAACTCACTAGGTTATGCCCCTTTTAAAATTGTAATAATATAGGACATTTGTCCTAGGCAAGATTGGAGGTTTTCTTCTTCGATTTTTCCTACCAGTGCCCATTTGAATCGAGTAAGCTATTGTAACTTATCATTTTAATTAATAAAAATTATCATGGCCTTGACCGTTTACCAATAATTTTTTTTTAAAAAATGTTCAAATAAAAATTGAAGTTAATCATAAAAATATTAAAAATAAAATTATTGACATTAATAATGAATACAATGATAATGGTTATATTAAATTACATTATAAACTTATTTTCAATTTTAAAAATAATTATATTTAAAAGTTTAATTTTAAATGTTTGAAATCTATTTAAAATAAAATTTTATAAAAGAAAAGAAAAGAAAATTTACTATTCTTTAAAAAATAATTTATACTTCTCTTTCTTTTTAGATATTTTAGAATTAAATCCCAATTGACGATAAGATTTCCATTTCTTAATTCATCAAAACGTTTCTTGCAGTGTTTTAAAAACATTTTATTCTTTTCAAAATGCTGGTTGAAGTGAGAATGGCATGAAATTTGTATACAATATGGATGGTAGGAATTGGCATCCATCTAGCCACTACTAAATTTGTGGATGGATAGTCAATGCCCCTTTCTCATCCCTTGCCAAACCACCAATGGAAAAATCGTGGTTTGAGAAAAACTCGGAAAGTGTAATGTTCCCGCCGAAAACTTGATTACAACATTCATGTAGGTACACATGTATTAAAATATGAATTGAAGTACACAATTTCAATCCCCCATTTGTATACATGGATTATGGAATGCTCCCATTGTCATCATGAAATAAACGGTTATGATTTTGATTGTAGTCATTGTGTCTACATTATTTCTCACTACTGAATGGGAGTTTTAGCTACGACTTTCAAATAAGGAAACTCCTACAAAAAATGTTTCACTTGACAAATCTAAGATGAGATCAATTTAGTTTGTACCTATTAACTTTGTATGTATACTATACATTTTTCAGCTATCACACCTACGACCCCATTTGGTTGCTGGCATAGGAATAGAAAATTAGAATAGAAAAATGGAATGGGAATGGAAATGAGGAATGGGAATAGAAATAGGCAATTCCAATCATGTTTAGTGCACTTGGAATTCGACTAGGAATATGTTAATCTATTGTTTGGTTGTATAAAAATAGAATAGGAATAAGATTAAGTTTTGTATTTTAAAAAAAAAATTTCCTAATTTTTTTTTAAATTTATTTATTTTTAGTTAATCTATTTTCATTTTCATTTTTTTAAACAAATAGATACAGTTTTAAAAAATGTTATTTAAAAAATTTTTAAAAAAAAATTAACAAAAAAAGCTAAAAAATTAAAAGTAAAAAAAAAAAAAAATTAAAAAAAAAGAAATTAAAAAAAATATATATATATTTTTTAATGGAAAATCAGAATGGGAATGGAAATGGCCTATTCCAATAACAGATATTTTTTGGCATAAACATATGCTCATTTTAGGGGCAAAATTGGAATATGTCTTCCTATTCCCAATTCCGATTGAGCTTACCAAACAGTGAATATAAAACATATTCTAATTTTATTTTCCTATTCTACTCATATTCCAGCAACCAAACGGGGCCTATGTGAAAACCTTCATGGTCCATACAGATTTGTGGAAAAGAAGACATGACTCTACTACTAGGAATTCTTGGTCAATGGCGGAAATAACTGGAATAAAATATCATCTGAATCACAATCTACATTTCCATTTTGACACGTCATTTTGTTGTTTCTGGAGGACCGATGAATTTGATACACGTCAGCATCTCACGACTTTTCCACTTTGAAAAATACAAAGCAAATGACAAAATGTCAGTGTGGATACGACTAGACTCTTTTTCTGCATACACGACACCCCACTTTCCTTTCGCACTCTCCACAAAGAAATATTTAACCATGGGAAGAGATATATTCATAATTTACTCTCCCTTTTGTTTTTATTATTGTCTATTGTATGTTAATGTAAAGATAGAAACAAGGAGAGGCATATAGTGTCTAGCAGGTCTATAATTTGATGGTCAACCTTGTGGGTCATATGATTTTTTAATGACGGTTGGGTCATTTTAGTGACCTTCATCTTACACTTGATTGAAAATATTGATTATCAATATTTTTTTATTTATGAATAATTTAATATATTATTTTAAATTTAATTTTATTATTAATATGTTTTTGTAATATATATTAAAAATATAAAAAATCAATGTAATAAAGTATTGCAAATGATCTAATTACTATTTTTTGAATTGAACATGTGATTTTTTAATATACCACTCAAAATAAAACAACAAGATTTCTACGAAGCTAATTTACAAGTTTATTATATTCATTTGAAATTGTGATATAAAACATAAAATAATATAAACAAATATTATTAACGATCAAGATAGTTCTTGATTTTTGGTTCTTCCATATCTATATGCTTCATTTGAATTTTTATCATTTATTTCAAATTGATATAAAATACATTCATTAATCCATCTAGTGTATTCAACCTATCTTTTATATTTTATGTGTTATGTTTTATGATATTAGATTAAAAATGACTTTAAAGCAATTAAAAAAAAATTATAATTATTCTTATTATAGTAATTTTAATATAATTATATTTTAGAATTTAAAAGATTATTTGAAATAATGGATCGATTATTAAATTGCTTATATAATTTTATTTGTTCATGAATGTAACAGATAGATAAAAAATAGAAATATATAACGTTCTTAAAATTAAAAAAATTAAAAATATTATTCATGAAAAAATATTGAATCACTTAATTGAAATTAGAATAATTAATGTGAAAGAAATAAGATATATAATATTCTTTATTTACTCTTTGAAATTGAATTGAAGTTAAATCAAATATTCAAATAAAATAAATTTCAAAATACAACTTAGACTCCCTCGAAGACTTTCTTGAATATATCAAGAGATCCAAATTTAATCTTCTCTTCAAGGAAGTCTAAGTGGAAAAATTGTAATTGATAAATTTAATATAATTCATTTACAGTGTTTACAATTTTTTATAGTTTTTAATATTGTTTATACACTTACTATTGATGTATTTGATATTGAGTTATATAGGGTTATGAAGTTCATTTCATATATATAATATATATTTTTATTAAATGTATGATTATTTAAGTTGTTTCTTTTGTTAAGATTTTATGTATTAGCTAGGTAAGATATTTTACTATTTGTTGGAGGTATACAATCTATAATAATATCTATATGATTATTATAGTGGTTCTAAAATATATTGTATATATAACTTAGTCATGAACACTTCAATCACTTTTGAAATGTGCGGTGATCAAAGTAGATGAGATAATGGAAAAATTGTTAATTGAAAAAGGGTGAGCATTTTACATAGGAGTTCACAATTGTTGGTTTGTCATTTACATTTATGGCTCTCATGTAATGTTCCATTGTGAGTAATTGAAGGCATTCAAATCTATTTTGGAAAAATCAAACATGGAATAGGTTTATAAGTAGGACATAATTTCAGTAACAAGTCAAATAGTGATATTTCTGTTACGGCATGGATATGTAGTTTTTGAGTTAAACTCATTGACCCTTATTTCATGAGTAACAGTTCACAAGAATCAATCTCTAATGAGAGTGAATGATACACTTAGCACTCATTGCATCTAGGTGAAGCTTTGGGCCTTCATAGGAGTTCATTCATCCTAGTAGATATTTCAAGTCAAATGTGATGAACATTATGCTAACATGGTGAAATATTGAGCCTTCGTAAGATACCACACATCCAAGTACTACTATGGACTAAGCGAGGTTTTTAGTAAGAATCTCCTCCACATTCTTTCTATTTTTTTTTCAAAATTTGGGAAATTTAAATGTTTTTAATTGTGAACTAAGCAAGGTTTTTAGAGATAAATTTAGTAGCGACTCCACTATTTTGGTGATTTCTCTGAAAATAAACTTTGTGTGGAGCAAATTTCAACAAGGGTCAAGCTTTTAGGGTCTGGTGGAGAAAACATTTTGGTCATGTGGAAGTCGCTTTTCACTATGGTAATTATTTAGAAGGTAGTGATTGTTATTAAATTTGAAGGTTGGAGTGGAAATTATCTCTTACTTATCAATTGATGTGATGAGCTTAAGGGGCTTTCTAATGAATTTTATTAAGGCACAACACTTGGCAAAGCTTTTGCAAATGGGGTTGCAAGAAGAGTGGGTTTAACCATGGAAGAAACTCCATAGTTAAGCATGCTCAAGTCAGGTAGTACTGGGATGGGTGACCTCTCAAGAAGTAACGATGCTTCACCTCTATGAGAATCACCTAGATCCAATGAGTGCTAAGTGTTCCATTTATTCTCATGAGAGATGGATTCATGTTGAATCACTACTCATGAAACATGGGTCAATGAGTTTGACTTAAAAATCACACAGTTAAATCCTGATAGCAATATCACAATTTGACTTGCTGTGGAAATTATCTCCTACTTATCAATTGGTGAGCTTCAGTGACTTTCTATTGAATGATTCATAAGGCACAATGAAAGGAAAAGAATACAAAAGAGTATATTAAATTAACAAAAAAAATCTAAAATTAAATAAAAATGAGATTAAAAATAAGAATAAAGAAACAAATAATTAAAAAGAAGATAAAAGACAATAGGAAAGTAATAAAGACAATTGGAGGGAAATAACAATAAAAGGGAAAAATTAAGAGAAAAGAGTTAAAAGAAAGCAGAGAAAAATTAATAATGAATAAATATAAAATAACATAGAGATATAAAATAAAATAAAATAAAGAAAAGGAGAAAGGATATATTTTTTAAATTGAAAAAATAATTAAAGAAATTAAAAATAAAATTTTAGAGAAATAATAAATCAATAACAAATAAACTAACCAAAATAATATTCTAATATGATCGTAAGAATATGGCTTTGCAACTTTCCCAACCTTCTCTATTTGAACCTTGCACATTTATTGTTATTTTTCCTTGGTCTCATCTTGGACCCCATCAATGCTCCTCACTTCTTTCTCAAGGCTCTTTTGAGGCTTTGTTAGTGGAAAATCAACTACCATAGAAAACTACTTTTCCACTACAGTAATCTATTAAACACACTTATTTATTTTATTTTATTTAAAATTACTTATTGCAATAGCGCAGTTCATTCTTACACTAGTAATAGAAATAATATTAAAATTTGTGATGTTGCTTGATCATGTGTGAATCACTACTCATGATATATGGGTCAATGAGTTTGACTCAAAAACTACACAGTTAAATCCTGATAGCAATATCACAATTTGACTTGTTGTGGAAAATATCTCCTACTTATCAATTGATGAGCTTAAGGGGCTTTCTAATGAATGGTTTATAAGGAACAACACTTGGTGAAGGTTTTGCAAATGGGGGTGCAAGCAGAGTGGGTTTAACCAAGGAGGGAACTCCATAGTGAAGCACGCTCAAGCTGGACTAGTACTGGGATGGGTGACCTCTTGGGAAGTCTCAGTGCTTCACCTCTATGAGCATCAGCTAGATCCAATGAGTGCTAAGTGTTCCCATTTATTCTCATAAGAAATGGATTCATGTGTGAATCACTACTCATGAAATATGGGTCAATGAGTTTGACTCAAAAACTACACAGTTAAACGCAGATAGCAATATCACAACTTGACTTGCTATGGAAAATATCTCCTACTTATCGATTGATGAGCTTAAGGGGCTTTCTAATGAATGGTTTATAAGGCACAATTGCACTTGGTGAAGGTTTTGCAAATGGACTTGCAAGCAGAGTGGATTTAACAATGGAGGGAACTCCGTAGTTAAGCACGCTCAAGCTAGAGTAGTACTAGGATGGGTGACCTCCTGGGAAGTCCCAGTGCTTCACCTCTGTGAGCATCACCTAGATCCAATGAGTGCTAAGTGTTCCATCTATTCTCATGAGAGATGGATTCATGTGTGAATCACTACTCATAAAATATGGGTCAATGAGTTTGACTCAAAAACTACATTGTTAAATCCAGATAGCAATATCACAATTTGACTTGCAGTAGAAAATATCTCCTACTTATCAATATTAAAAGTTATTGATAAAAATATATATTTTCATAAATCTGTTTTGAGATATATATAGAGAGGTATCATCAATTTCTAGCATATACAAAAGAAGACTAATTTTGACCTTCCACAACTTTTCAACGTACCTATTGCACACTAAGGTACGATTGCTAGTTGAATATCGAAGTTGCATCCATAGCCTAATTAAGCTGATAGGCTTCACTCCTTGGGAAACATTGGTCAGAATGTCCGGATTTTCTGCAATCATATGCCGCAATATACACTAAACACAAAAAAATATCTCGTGAAAGTCTAGCCAGTTATCTTCGTTAGTTGGAGCTATGCAGGAAAGTAACGGGAGATCTGATCACTGGACCAATGGCACCATGGTCCACAACATGGAGAAAAGTAGAATCGCTTACAACTATCACTTTGGTTTCATACAATCTGTAGTTTTGGACGAAGGCAACGATGAGAATTCAATCTTCCAACAGAGCAATGATAAATTTAATGGACATATATAAGCAAAAGTTACGGTCGATACACAAAGGTGGTGGAATTGCTTGTGCCCTAGATTTTTTATTTATTTTTTCTTATCCCAGAAACATTGGAAATACTCCCTGCCATTCTTTGGAAAGAGAGACTGCTTTACTCGAAATATCATTATAACATCATAGTTTCCAATGCACTTCCCTCCTTATCTTGACTTGTTCTTTGTGGATCATTAGATTGTATAGATATCATTGTGGATCGTTAGATTGTATAGATATCATTGTCCAGTTTCTCATCATGCATTAGTTCACAATGGATGATGTGAAAATGGAATAAGATAATCACTGAAATCTCAAAACACTTGATTTGTTTGGGTGCAACATACTAAACTCGCCAGATTCTTTATGGATGGGCTTAACCGGCACACTTAAAGCCTTTGACTGACATTTCCAGCATTAGTTGGGTTGGTGTGGGCCCACTCAACTTTCCGTTTCCATTCTGATTTTCATTGCTTGTTAATCTCTAGCCCTCCACCAGACCATGGCTGTCACGGTTAAGTTTAAAATTCAATTTCGAATTGCTCCTGCCCAATTTATTAAAAGTACCTCTGTCCCCTCTGTCCCCACATTCCGATTGTTGTTAAGCTACACTAAGGAAAAGCAGAGATTTGGGTGGAGACATCTTGGCGACCTTTGCACAGTGCTGCTAGTGATATTTGCAAGTGAAGTTGAGAGTATTTGCTCGGCATAATGTTTGAAACAAACTGATGCAAATTACATTGATTTTCATTTGTTTTTTGAACTATATTACAGGGGCATGCATGGTCGCTGTGTAGTAGAATAATAAGCCAATAGTTTAATCAGTTTGACTATGGTCGTGTCTGTATGAAGTAGATCAATATTCAATCTGTTGGGATGAGAGAGCCCATCATCCTCAATGTTTCTTCGAGACACAAACCTACCAAAATCTATCAAATGATGTTCTATGTTTGCTGGGAGCTTTAATATATATTTTCCTTACAAATATTATTTCAGAATTTTTTTATTGATGTAAAAGATAATATCGTGTTGAAGTTTCGCGTCCTTTCATATCATTTTTCTCATCTTTTGAAAAACCTGCCAAAGTAGTAGATATGATTTCTTTGTTTAAACAAATGACTGGCTCCCAAATTCTAGAAGATTGTTCGATTGTTGTTAAGCTATACAATTAAAAATCCATCGATCATTGTACTGCTGATGATTTTTGCAAGCAGAAACAATGTGTACTAATTATTTCAGTTTTGATTACATGCAAACTATTTTTATAGGAGTGTTCTTGACGGTGTATTATGAGGGTTTTATAGATAGTATCTACCATTTGATCATTCTTTCTTCTCTGCTTATTTTTTTCATTTTTGACTCTTCGTTTTATGGGCATCTTTGTAATTGGAGAGTTAAAACATTTGTATAAATTATGATGAGTGAAAACTCAGTTTTCTACAATAATTAAAAATAGAAGATATTGTTCTATAGCATAGTGTGTGTATGTATTGAATGCCCATTTTTTCTTTCAAAGTTTGATATTATTTCATCTGTTCTTTCAACTCACTAAAATGAGTTCAAACAACTTTGGTCATAACACATTCAAGTGGAATAATAGAATATTCTTCTAGCTTGTACAAAATTATGAGAATGACAGGAATGTGTTTACATTATAATTTCCCTGTCTTCATTTTCTTAATTTCAAGAGTTTTTCTCATTTCATTATAAGGGACCAAAAAATAAAATAAATATTAAACTATAGAACTTTTGTTTCGATCTCAATTTTAATCATATTTACCTATTTATAAAAAGATTCATACTTCCATTATCACATAATATACTAGATGAATTGATTAGCATCATTAAATTAAAAACATTGTTAACTTTTTATAATATAATAATAATTATGACATATTTCTAAGTATTTTATGATTGAAGTGGTAAATTTGAATTAGATAAGTTAATTTGTATTTAGTTTTAGATTTATCTTCAATGTACATATTTTAGTTATAAAATTTTGTGAAAATTCATATTACATAATTAGTTCATAACTTGGTTCTTTTTTATCTTTGTTTCATTTATTGTACTAATAATTTATACATGCTCTATTTTAAAATTTATAATTATGTAAAATATCTCAAAGATTCCTTGCTTGAGAACAAAAATTTTATATTGTGAACATAAGTAATTGATGGATATTAAAATTAACTAAACAAAAAACAATTTGTAACTTTTATATTTGTCCTTAAAAATATCTTATGTGGATAAAAGACAATGTATGGTAACATGGAACAAGAAAGTAGGCATGAGGGAAAGATAAAATTAAATAGGGGAATGCATAAGAGGATGGGAACCATAATGGGTGTGTTTGTTCAATTCCTTGTTCCTTTAGTTTTAGCATGTGTTGATTTCTTCCAACATAGTGTCTAGCTCTTTGTGTATTTTGTTCACTTATGTATTCTTTATTCCTTTCTGATATTGGTTATATTTGCATGTAATTGTCATTTTGATCTATCTAATCCTAACATTGTGATTATTAATTATGTCAATTGTTATAGTGAGCTTTGTAAAATCTTATGGAACTTCTATGAACTCTAGGTAAGATTACATGAGATGTAATGCTCTTTGGCATTCACGGTATCTTGTTATAGCCTATTGCTTAATTCATACTTCCATTTTTTGACAATGGACTTTCATGGTTTTCTCCTTTTACTAGTTTTGGACAACAATAATTGTAATCTTAGTTGTGTTCTCTTTTTGTGGAATGCCTTGTAATTTTTTGAAGCTAAAATTACTAGTATTCATATTGATATCCCTTTTGACCTTTTTTTTAGAGCTTTTGTGTTAATGCAACTCATGCTTTTATGGTAATTAGAGGTGCCATAGGTCGTGCTACTGTCATTTTTCCTATGGAGTATTTTTCTATATTTTTTTGCTATTCAATATGATTGTGATGCTCCATGTCTCGAAGGGCCTCAAGAAATGCTTTGTTCAGCCAATGTCGTTTTGCATGACTCTTGTCACACACCAAACACCCAAAGGCCCTCAACTTACTTTAGATTCACTATCGAAGTTACTTTTTAGTCATCTTCTATCCAACTTCTTTCAATTAATATTATCTATTGCACCACCCTTTTGATTAACACTTGAAATCCCAATATTGGACAAGATTTTTTAATCTATTATTTAAGTTGTGTGTGTGTGTGTGTGCGCGCGTGCGCGCGCGTGTGTGTGTGCGTGTGTGTGCATGTGTGCGCGTGTGTGTGCATGTGTGCGCGTGTGTGCATGTGCGCGCGCGCGCGTGTGGGTGTGTGTGTGTGTGTGTGTGTGTGTGTGTGTGTGTGTGTGTGTGTGTGTGTGTGTGTGTGTGTGTGTGTGTGTGTGTGTGTGCGCGTGCACGCACGCACGTGCGCGCACACACATGTGTAATAGTTTTTCAAGCTACAAAATCAATATTCCCAAGGCCTATAGATTAAGAATGACTAGTTCTAGTACACTTGTGCTACCATTTTATGAACTATAATATCATATGAAAGATAGCACAATTAACCATCTATCCCCACATTAAAAACTTGTTCTTTATTCCTAGTTATTTCTATTTTTATTTCATGTATTTTTTTACCCCTTTGTATCAAATTATTTTTTAACATTTATTTCATGTCAGAAGATTACCACTTTATGCTTAAATAAAATTTTTTAGTTGAAATATTTATTAAAATTAATCCTAATGAGTATAAGAATAATCTCTAAAGTTGAAATATTTAATTTTCAAATTAAAGCTTTTTTTCCCATTCTATTTCATATCATGAGTGGATCTTGCACACATTTCACCCATGCAAACCTTTTATCTAAAAACATATATTAAAAACATATCAAATATATAGGGATCACAACTAATAAAAAATAATTCATAACTTATTTCTAAATAGAAATTATGTAATGGTTGCCCCTTAATGGTAGTTCTAGCAACAATTTCTAGAAGTCCCAAAGGATTTCTAATAGTCTTCAAGCGTGAGGATTTCATTAAATTTATATCTAAATATAATTTTCAAGTCCTCAATATTTATAATTATTCCCAATAAATTAGTCCATAAAATATTTTGTTGGCTATTAAACAAGGACCATTTACATTGAGGATCATAAAAGATAAATAAAATGCTATTATCTTAGCCAAAATCCATTAGTATTGAATTAGGAGTCAAAGAAAAATGAACTTTTGAAATTCTCCATAGAATGGCAAGAACCCTTCAAGCTCCCACATAGGGGTGTTATACTAGTGACCAAAGTTTCCAACTTTTAAAGTAATCCTAAGAATATTATGTTGATAATTTAGTTTCTTGTATCAACACTATATCTGCATCACTTAGCTATTTGGTGAGTTTTGTTAGGGCCCAAATACCTTAAAGCCCTAAATATTCCATGCCAACATCCCCATTAGACCTTGGGATAGAATTGTGCTCTTCCTAATCTAGTTATTTTCTTGAGTATGATGGTTGAAGGATCTTGTTTTGGCTTTTTGGGCTTGACGGTGAAGTACAAAGGAGTTTGCACTCCCACTTTGATTACCTCCTTGATTCCCTTTCTCTTAAGAGGGTTTTCACTATCCTTTTTAGGTGAGAAGGTGGAATCTTTAAATTTTTTGATTGAGGTGCAAACTTTATTTGGAAATATTAACATATCCCAATCCTTAGTTATCTCATAGGTAATAGGTCATCATTCCTTTGAAGCATTTTAGTAACAAGTTCTATATTTTTTACTAGAGAAACCATGACAAGTATGGCTTCAAACATATTCTCAAAGTTATCATCTCAAAATAATATTCAAAAGATTCTCTTGACAACTGAAAAAATATGGGTTTTAAAAGCCTTATACTTTTTTAGTTTGTATTCAAGAGTGTTTCTATATTTCTAGACATGTTTAATAATTTGGGTAGAAAAAAATTGAATCTAAAGAGTACTATTAACCAAAATGCCCTCCCAGCATCAAATGCCTTAGCATGCCCTAATGTTCATATATTAAAAAGTTCAAATGGTAGGGCACACAAAAACCCATTATAAAACTTTGGCTTATCCCTTGTTAGCCTGCATCTTAGCCATTTTTATGTTATATCCATTGTAGTTTTAAGTTGTGACCATGTGAGTACATTTCCCTCACCTAGTCAATGTAGTTTGTGGCTTAACCATTTGTAAATGTGCGAAGGTGTAATGATGGTCTTCTCATGGTTGGCATAGTGTCACACTATTTTTTTATAATTGTATACTTTTGGATGTGATGTTGTGATCGCATGACATCCACGGTGCAGGTTCCAACCTAGGAGACCCACTATTCTCCACTATCAGATCTCTACCATCAATGATGGGTGCCTTTTTGCATTTTCAATATACAAGATGTTTAAGTGAGGTAGGAAAGCACCTCATTACCAAGTGGCATGTGGGTCCTATTTCCTTTGTGGGTTGTAGACAAAGTAGAGATGTTAGGTAGGCTATTAGGTTGCATTGGCATATGATGGGGATTTCATTGGTTGAGATGCTAACATGGAGAATAAAGTTGGTTGCATGTTTCTGGGCCATTAGATGTCAAAAGATAGTTTAGGCAATGTAGGAAAGTGAGTTATTGATGTGTGGATTTCATGGTGTCATTCCCGTTAGAGCCACAAAAGGAGACTGGTTAGAACCACAGCATGGACATGTCAGGACATGGTGGAAATACCATGTTGTTTCATTGCCCGAGGTGTTGACTATGCAAGAGGGGGGTCAATTTTCTACCCATAATTAGATCTAGTTTGATCAACAATTGGTGCTACCTTGCTTTATGAAATTGCAAGAAAGATAATCAATGTGGGGAAGTGGGCTTTAGACACATGTCCATGTGGGCCTAGTCTCTCATGTGTTCCTATTGGCATAGCATTGCGAGGAACCATTTTTGGAGAAGTCATCCATCAAATGAAAAGATAAAGGGTTCAATTGACAAGTTTTCCATCGACAGAAGTAGGAAAAATAGTGTTTCAATCTTACAACAAGGTAGTTGTTTGTAAGATTGCAAGAGTAAAATATGAAACTGTCGATTGCTCAATAAAGGGTTAGCTAACCATGATCGTAGGATTGTAAGGATGATTATTACCATTGCTAATGTTATGCTAGAACACAATTGTAATATTGTAAGGGTCAAGATAGTTGTGTCCATAACATTGAAGGATCATAAATCAAGGTTGTGACTGTGAGATTGTAAATGTTTAAATGGAGACCTATGACCATAAGATACACTAGTGATTGTGAGATTGTAAGGGCCAATCCCCAGTTTGAGATGCCATGATAAAAGGTTTATCATATGATCATGGGGTTGTAACATCATGAGGTTGAGTGATCATAGGTGCAGTTTAAGGAGAGTCCTAATGCTATGAGGAGTCAGTGATCATAAGATAATAGGTTTGACCTTTTGAGTTGCTGAAGCTACAAAAAAAAGATGTTATTGTATGTTCATGTTATCATGAAATCACAAGGTAGTGGTGTATGGTAAGATTGTGAAGAGGTTTTAGGGAGGGCTCAATGTCACGATGAGTTGACAATCATAAGATTGTAGGAGGTTATAAAGGTTTCCTTTGACCATGAGATATATTGATGATCATAAGATCATAAAGGCCAGCTTCTAGACTGAAGATCGTATGAGGGGTTTTGACTTCATTGACAATTGTAAGATTGTACAAGTCCTAGAGTTGACCATAGTATAAGGGTATTTCCCATCCAAGCTAGAAAGTAAAAGGCCTTTGACCAATCAGATTGCAAGACATGTACAAATGGATATTGAATATGATTGACTTGTTGATATTTATGATTTGGCATGCTGGTGACAAAGAATAACTATTGTTTAATGGAAAATCTGATCTAGCGGATTAATTACTGGTTATTCTCACTACCTCCCATGCCTGTTTAATGCAAAAGGGACACTCCACCACCCCTAGCTTATCCATCTACCAAGTTAGATATTATGGCATCGTATCTATCTTCCTAGGACTGTATTTTGGCAAAAGATTGGATTTTCTTGTGTCTGGATTTGTTCCAAGATTAGATCTTCTTGATCTAAATTATTTTTCAATACAATCTCAATAATGGTAGTTGTGTTTTTCCTTAGGGTAGAAGCTATCTGAGTTATGCCTAAACTATAAAGGCAGATTTTGTAATCTTTCTTAGGGTCAATTCTTCTCTATTTTCCTTTGGCATGTTTTGGCATGCACATTGTAAATTCACTTTGCCTCTAGACTATTCATGATAATCTACCTTATCCATTTTAGCCATTGATGTATTATGTTATTTTCCTCTCCTCATTGTTTTGTGGCTTTCTGCAATTTGTATGATTATATCTTTCGACCTATGAATTATATATAGTGAATCTTTTCTAACTTGAGTCATTTATCTGGTTACGTGATTTGCATGTGCTTGTTAGCTATTAAACAAGTCTAAATCTATATATCTTTTGGTGTCATAATAGTTCAAGTGTGCATGTATGAGTAGAGATAAGATAGAACACCCTATTTTGGTGCATCACCCCTTAGATTAGATTAAGTAGATTTTCTTTTATGCACTCCTTCTTCCTTTTCCTCTTCAAGTGTAGTTAGGTCCACCCTAATAATGAAGGAAGCTGACCTTCTCTAAAGACTCAAAATCACTAGTCAAGTCCCATAGCTTGGAGGTTGTTTCCATGTTACACAAGGCTACTTGACACACATTCCCTTAGGCAAGGGTGCAAGCTTTTGTGTCAATAATACCTCCTAGATTTTCTTGAAGGCCATGAAATCGACTTATTACTAGTTTCTCTTTGATTTCATTGAGTGGAATTGCTTTTGGTGAAGTCCTATATTCACTTAACTTATAATCTTAAAAAATAAAGAGGTGATATTAAAGCTCACAATTGTGTCGATATTGATATTTTTAGTAAGGTTTGTGAAATTGATCAGTCATAGCAATGAAAATGTTTAGACATGAACATTTCAAAAGAGAGATCTTAAATAAGTAGGAATGACATTAGGGATATCTTGTGTTAGAAATACTAGATTTAATTGAATCCCCAACAAATCCTAGTGAAAATCTGTATTCCTTATTAAAGGGTATCTTCCGAAATTATGATCCTCAAGATTGCTAACCATATTTTATAGTAGAATGTCAATAAAATCTTCCTCCATAATTACATGCTTTGCTACATTCTAAGGTGCAAAAATTGAATTTAACTCAATAAATACAACATGGTTAGATTCTTATAAATTTATCCCAAACCAAATGATCACTTTTCTTCAAATGTACATAAATCCATTGAAGTTCTCATTTATAAGATCCAATTATCTTATAAGAAAACATGAAGATAGATATGTAGAGGGATCTTAGTAAACTTTCATGCATGCCTCTACAGAGGTATTGTAAAGTGGAGTCAACTTCCACAAGGTTTCCCCATTGAGGGATAAAGCATAGGTTTTTCAATGGAAAAAGGTTGTACCCACACACCATTCTTAGATTGAATAACCAAATATTATGGAATTATTTTTTCGCACATCAAACATAACACAGATGAGTTGAAAAATGTGAGTTATCAAAAGAAATAAAGTCATGACAAAAAAAAAACCTATATAGTTTCCTAATATCTCAATTAAGTCTTGCTCATGATATTCTAAGGGCAAAGAAGGAAGATGAAACCATAAAGGAAACAACCCAAGTTCATGTAAGTGGTTATTAAAGTTTGGTGACCATATTTTGGTATAAATCCCTACACCCTCCATGAGCCAACTTTAACATTTGTGACATGGATCCCTATCATGATTAATTACCCTAAAGTAGCATAGATCAATATCAATATTGAACACCTGATAGTCACATTTCTAGCATGTGTTTACCCATGAAGAAACTAGTGACCAAGAAGGAATGAAGCTCTATAGCTTACCTATTAGTTCTTAACACACAATTCTACAATTTTCTCATGAAGGTCATCTTTGGAAAAGTTCACCTTGACCACACCCTCTATATTTTCATTTATATTTGTGCCAGACATTCTATGATTTCAAGCATAAATGGTGACAAATCCCTCTTTGGAACCCATTTGTTGATATTCCCCTGCATGGTCATCTTATTGTTGATAGTTTCATGTTTGGAGCATTTGTATGCACTCTACTTAGATCTCTCTTGCCTATTAGCCTAGAAGCCCTAAAGAATAAAAGTCTTTTATCTTAAGATAGGGCCTAATTTTGAAAATATATATTTGGATTGAAGGGAATTTGTGAGAGGTATGCAAGTTGGATCCCTCAATAGAGTACCATTGAATGAATTTGAGGTTTCAAATTTGAATGTCCCTTAATAAATTTAGATCATGCACTAAGAAAACCTACATTTTTTCAAAAAAAAGAAATTTTTTTTTATTACAAGTCTCAATAAAAGACAAATCATTTTCTCTCTGTCACCCATAAAATAAAATTTACCAATACATAAAATAATTATTTTTTATTATATTACCTTTAAATTTTATATTTTTATAGATTAAATAAATAAACATTCTATAAATTTTTATCTAACAAAACCAATTGATAACATCATAAAATAATTAATTTTATTAATAATAATTATATATAATAAATAATATCGAATAAGTAGTAATTTCTTCATCTCGGCTATATATGCACTTCACATTACATGACCAAACACCAGGAAAAATTAAAAAGCTTGTAAGGAAACAATCTTCTCGAATTTGGGAGGACAATCATTTTTTTAAACAAAGAAATCATATCTACTACTTTGGCAGGTTTTTCAAAAGATGAGAAAAATGATATGAAAGGACACGAAGCTTCAACATGATATTATCTTTTACATCAATAAAAAATTTCTGAAATAATATTTATAAGAAAAATATATGTTAAAGCTCCCAGCAAAGATAGAATATCATTTGATACAACAATCGGAATGTGGGGGCAGAAGTACTTTTAATAGATTGGGCTAGAGATTAACAAGCAATAGAAATCAGAATGGCAACAGAAAGTTGATTGGGTCCACATCAACACAACTAACGGTGGAAATGTCAGTCAAAGGCTTTGAGTGTGCCGGTTAAGCCCAGCCTTGAAGTTGAATGAAGAAGAATTGGCGTTTGTTGATCAATTTTTTTCGTGAAGTTCGCTGCCAAAACTGTAAAAGGAAATTTCGATTAAATGGGGACGACATGTGTAAACCGCTTCTTTCAGACATGCAAATATGAACTTGATTTATTGTTCTACTCTAGAAGATTCACTACGTACATGTGAAATTCATTACAATATGATAATTTTTTTGATGTAGTAATGTTTATTTACGTATTAAAGTAACATTATAAAATATATAAAGCTATAGAATTATAGCACCTTTGCAATTAAAAATATTAGAAATACATTAATTAAATATTACTACATTTTGGAAATTGCCTCGAAGTAAGAATTGTTCCTAGTGTATTCTCTATTGCCTAATGTTTGCGGTTTATTATGGGGTATTCATCAGCACAATCAAACATCTTGCAAAATACGGTGAGTTAAAATACTCTACAATATTTAAATAAGTTGTTTTGGATGATTTTTGGTGGGAAAAGTAATACTTTTGAACATTAATCAAATTTAGAAACATGGTATGTTGTGGGTGGGTGTGTAGTTTACTCAGCCTAGTGAGGTCGAGGAGAGAATTTCTTATTTTTATGAGCTTGATAGAATGTTGAAGAGTACATGGACTGCTACTAGGGTCAGATCATTCCTTTGGCCACCCACTGGCCACTAACGATCAGCTTGGGCATTACATATGGACTTGGAAGTTAGCTATTTAAATATTTTATTTTATCTATTTATCAAATGTCAACCAAGCTATGGGGCAAAGGAATAACTATCTGACTGTCTTATCCATAGAATCCGAGTAAAGTCTTTCAGCTCTTGAAACTCATGAGACAATGAAGGTGTAGGCTCAAAGGAATAGATAGAGGACTAAATTCCACTCCAAAATGTTGCCATCCCGTGTAATCAAACAAGAAGCTACAAAAAATGGGAAATCACAAAATGAATAGTTTTTATATCAACTATTGTCCATTACATTTAAAAACTTTGTTAAACATCATGTATGGAAAAAAAAGTTATATAAACACAATGAACTTGTGTATCAATGTTATGATTAACAATGAGCTACTCTAATTGCACCAAGATACATAGATGTACTCTTGCTAAAAGCATGTCATTGCCAACAAAAAGTGCATTAAATGGACCACCAAGGCAATTCAAGAGGTCAAAATATTCGAAGTTTGCAGCCACATTTTTTCTGGGTGTAATGAATGCTACATGAATAAATATTGAATTTCCTAAGAAATTGAATGCAATGAATCGAAAGCAAAGGTTAAATTGATTGGCTTTAATTACCTTAAAAGAATTTGGAATGCCAACAAAAAGCCAAGAACCTTCGCTAAGTAGGCATCCAACCTCAACGCCCAACTTGATTACACTACTAAACTATGACATGCAAGGGAAGCAAATAGTATTAAAATGTTTGAAAATACAAATTCTGTAATATTTTCCCTCTAAATGATATGAACATATAGTAGATAATTTCTAGTAGGCCATGGTCTATCATCACGATAGAGCAATTTTGATGATGATGATATTGTATCAAGCTCTGCTGAGCATGCCCCATGCATTAAAGTAGCAGTCACATTCATTTGAGCAACAAGATGCAAGATCCAGGTTGTTTTGATATCTCAAACACTATAGAATTGATTAGAAGCTTGTAGGTAGACCCGGTCAACTGGGGATCAAGGTGTCTTCAATGCATCAATGAGATAATATTTATAAATAAAATAGAACAAAGTAATATAACTATTATGGTAATCTTTTAGTATTGTTCTCCATTTGAATTGGATAAAATTTGATGGAATTAATATAATTACATGTTGTTTTCTTAATCTCACTTGATATATTATCTTGCTTTGATTTATATTTCTTTTTTTTTTCTAAATTGGCTACAATTTGATAAATAACCTTACATTCAAAAGCATATTGATGGATTGAGTTTAATTTATTGCAGAAAGTCTTGTAGTTAGGAAATATTATTTAGTGTTTTGGTTTTTGTAATGAGTTAGAGTTTCAATCTATGGCTAGAGTCCTATGAGCTATGGTAGAGAATGTTTTGAACAAACATAAAATGAAGAATATAAGGGTCTTCACCTCTCTAAACATTTTTATTGAGAAGTTTTTTCTTTTGAATTAAATCCTTGAAAACTCCATCCATTTATTTTTCAAGAAATATATAACTTAACTTTAATATTTTAAAATTATTCGACAAATATATTTAATTTTAAAAATCTACACAATTTCGAAAATGATGTGTGTGGGGCATCAATAAGAATTTATTTTTTATTATTTATTTAATTAACAAGTGATAATAATTTACATATATAACGTAATATCTCTTATTTTTTAAAGATAAACACATTTTCCACATGGTGAATAGAAGATACTTATACCATAGTGTGAAGTCCAATTAAAATCACTCTACTTGCTTTCACGAAAAATCCCTATTCATATGGTTTAGATACATTTAAATTTTCCCAATGTGAATACATGTATTTTTTATTTGAAAACTATTTGATATAACTAATTTTTATGCAATTTATGATTACAGTTTTAAAAACTTGAATGTTGATATTAATTCTTTAGAATATTAATGGTGTGTAATTCAATAAAACTGGCTACAATACTAAACCATCACATTATCCTAAAATATTTTGGAGTATAATTTTTAAGAAATAAATAAGAAAACTATTATATACTTATAATCAATATTTTAAAAATATTTAAATAGAAATAAATTTTAATAATTGAGAAGATTCTAAGAGGATATGGGAGATACGAAAATAGAATTATAAAGATGTATAAGGTATTTAAATGTGCAGTTAATAACAAACTTTATAATTAATTATTTGATTAATTTATAATTCAAATAAATTAAACTTGATACATAGTTTACATCCCAATAATGAGTTGATTAACAAATTGAATAAATACAATATTAATATAATGTGAAACTTTAGAATATTAAAAATATAAATATTAAAAGATAACATATAAAAGGAATTGATTCCTCACACAATTATTAATAATCAATATAAGTGGTTTAATTACTATACCAAAAATTGACTATACTAATATTAGTCATCCTTTGTTGTTCTCATATGATCGTGGCCATATAGTCTTTGATCTTCTCTAACAATCAAAAGATAGTGTGAAGAGTTTATCCAATGAAGTGGGTCCATGCTCCAATACAAAGTAGGAGAAAGGAATAAGATTGAATGAAGGCTCGTTTAGTAGTAATGGATAGTAGGCACAAATGGAGAATTTGAAAATAATTTTTTATAGGCATTCATGTGAACTTTGACATCACTTTACTTATTGTTCACAAGTTTAACTCATGTTTGAAAGTCACTTGGTGGGGGAGCTTTTATTTGAATCCTCGTAGTGTTTGGGCCCAAGAACACAACTTTTATGGAAACAAAAATAGTGCCTATGAGTTTGAAACATGTTTTTTATAGGCATGGATGTGAGCTTTGACATCACTTTACTTATCCTTCATAGTTTCAACTCATTCCTGAAAGTCACTTGGTCAGGAGCTTTTATTTGAATCCTCGTAGTGTTTGGGCCCAAGAATACAACTTTTATGGAAATAATGTCTATCTGTAAAAAAATTTAATGAAAATTCCCACCTCAAATGCAACAAAATAATATGATGTGTGGATACATTTGGAGTTCACGTGGTTGAATATTTTTAAATAAACCTAATAGTTGTAGAGGTCAATGGATAATTGAAAGGACAACCATTACATAAATCTATCAGCTTAACCCTTGCACCCTTCAAAGGTGCAAGTGCTAGTTAGTAATATCATTGATGCATATGTCAAAATGGCTTCAATGTGCTAAGAATGGATGTCCATCAAGATAAGCAAATGGTTGCAGAGCTTAACTCTGAATGATCTGATTGTTATTTCTGTCCAACACGTATGCCTACCATGTATACCTAGATACCTGCATACATAAACCATCTGCATAAAAAATTATTAAAGGCCGAATTGTAACAAAAGTTCTAAAAACAAGTTGAGCATACACATAACAATTTTATATAAACTAAAATGAAAAAGAAATCAGCCACAAGCAATTTCATCAACACATAAATTATAACACAAAAAGATTGAGCCATCACAAATTTATAGGTTTTGTTACATCTACTTCATACATACTAGACATGCCAAAAGGCGTTTTTTTAGCGAATATAAGTTATAACAGAATTGCCAAAGAAGAAAATATCCAGCATCACCTGAAGTCTAAATCTTTTCTGTTCCACGGGATCGATAGGCCACTACCGAATATGTATAAAATAAGGGTCGAGAATTCCCTCTGGCTACAGCTGATGCGACAGTATATCCATCTGGGCTTTAAAATACAAAATACAGTGATGGTTAACATTAACTGAATATTCAATCAAGGACGCTATGCAAATACCACCAACGCTCGGCATGCATATATACCTGTGCCAGATGAGGGACCCTGGAAGTATGACCTCTAAGATCTGCAATCTTTGCCATAGATGGGTAGTTCCACAAGATCAAATGGTTCTCGATATACCCATGTGCACTCAAGATATCTCGCTCATGTTTATTCCACAACAATGCACAAAGTGAAGAGTTGGTGTCAATGCTCTTTAGGCATGCTCCACTAACACTATTCCAGAACTTAATTGTTTGGTCTATAAGACCTCCACCAGATGCCAAAATATTGTGCTGGAAAGGGCACCATGCCAGGGCTGTAACAGCATCATAATGTTCCTCCGTCCTGTGAAGATACTGTTTTCTAATATTGGAGGATGACATGCTCTTGTCCCAGATATGAAGCAAATTGTCACCACCCCCACTCGCAAGTAGCTGACCAGAGAAGGACGATTTCAAAACACACACTTCCTTGTGAGTCATCATGGAGTATTATTTTAACGTCCTCACCACCAATTGCAAGTATACTATCATTCCAAGAAAGGGAGCCTACACGTCCATAACGACCATTCAAGGATCTCACCTGCATTCAATGCGATAAGACTACAATGTAATAATGGTTACATTAATTTGAAGAGGGGAAAAAAATTTAAGACATCAAACACTTCATAATCTCTACCTACCAATTTGATGTAGAGTCCCATATCTGTACAGCAGAACGAGTCAATCTAATGGCAATATGTTTTTCATTTGGTGCCTAATTAACACTGTTTATTGGACCAACATCATTATCTACAGTCAAAAGCTCATAACAAATGCTCCTATTTGCATCCCATAAGTAAACTGCATTGCAAAGAGCTATTGCTAAAATGTTCCTCTCACTCCAATCTAATAGATTCAAATGATTATCATCAACAAGATCTAAAGCATCCAATGTTCTATCTGCATGCTGCGCACACCCATGTAAGATATTTAAAAAATTGCAAATAAGAAAATGAACCAGAAATCTAATTGCAAATAAGATAAATAACAACAATTCTTTTAATATTATCAGATTTCTACAATCTATTTATAATGCATGTTGATTACATACTCAAATTGAATAACAAACTTGCACTACAATACTTATTAAACCAGTTAGTTGGAGATCTGAATCCCTACAACATTGTATAAATATTAATATTGATGAATCCATAGCAAACTGTAAAAACTCTTATCAAAATAAAAAATTTGTCCAATCCTTAGATTACAAAAGCACCCAATCTGATGATCGCACTCCATATTCCAAAGAACATCTACATCCTTTCAAAAACACCTAATATTATACCCAAATCTAGGGACCAAACACAAATTTAACATGCAAATAATTTGCAAAACGTTCACATAGAGAATAACCCTTACTTGAGGTATGTAGCACCGCTGTGATCTGCTAGTTTTGGGCCAATTATCAACAGAAAGGGATTCAGAATAAATGGATTGCGATCCCTGTAAAGATGGCTTTTGACTAAAGCTTTTAAAACTTTTGACATTTTATTACAATCCATTGCCAAGCTAGCAACTTGCTCTCTATCATATTCTTTGATGGAGAGCGTATTTCCGACGGCATTGCTTTTGTTTACCAGATACCAAGCCCAGTCAAAATCTATGGAGTTTCTGTTTGCAATGAGCCCATCCCCCTGCAACGACAAACCAATGATGATTTCAAAACCGTGAGAAAATAAACTAAAATGTACTACATTCCTTTAAGGAACAAAAGGGAAATGTAATACAGACATTTTTTATAGGAGTTGACAATTTCTTTCGCAGACGACGAGTGATCTTCGGCCTTCTGGAAATAGTTCAGATGCTCAGATGCTCGGTGTTTGAGGTGATGCAAAATCCTTCTTCATTGTATTGAATTGAAAGAAAGCCTGTAATCCACAACAGCAAAATAAAAAACAAAACAAAACAAAGAAAATCCAAACACACGCAAAAACAAGTAACTAAAAACAAATTACAATATACAACTGTTCAATATAGTATTAGTTTGCTGTATGTTAATAACGAGGAAATGGAAGAACACTAGGAAGGAGCCCAGCAGCCAACAGATTTAGTTTAGCAAAAGCCTACAAACACCAAATTTGAAATCAGTCAGTTCAAAAATCAGAGAGTAGATGAGAAGTTATTTATATCGAAAACATTTTGAAATTTGAAAGACCGACAGAAACTAGTGAACGTTCATAATTGTTAATGAGAAATTGTAATATAATTTTTTTCTTTATTATTTGGAGTTGGAATTTTTGGAGTTTTATTTATTATTCAGTTGAATTTTTCTATAGGAAAATTTCAGTTTCAAAAATTTGAATCATAATTTTATTTTTTTTTTAATTTTTTTTTTGTTTTGTTGTTAAACTATGTTGTATTCTTGTAGATCTAGAATGCTGGAAGTCTGAAATTGTAGATCATTAAAAGTGATAAAAGTAAGATATCTACTAATACATTTGAATAAAGAGATGAAGGGAGGGCGAAACGCTTAAGCTCTAAGCATACCTAAAATAAAAAGCCATTGGATGTGGTTGTATGTTGAAAGGACATTTGAGGGTCAAACCCTAAAGCTTCAAGCATACCTGAAATAAAAGGCCATTGAAAAAGGCATTCTCCTTACAATGAGAGTACACTCCATGCTCTCCAACTATTTATTTTTTAATTTATTGTACTTATCTTTTTTATATTTTATTAATGATAAGTAAATTACTTCAAAAATATTATATAGATATTTTTTATTTCAATCGATTATTTTAAAACATATTTTTCATTTAAACACGTTTAATTATGATTTCCTCACAATTCATTTAACTTGCTATTTTTTTCCTACACATAAGAAAATATCTCATTTAGTCTACACAAATATAGCTACAATTACATTCAAAATAAATTTTATACACATGTAGTTATTGGGATGTCAAAATTTAGTAAAAACTAATAATTCAAATTATTATTTTTTATATATTTTATCAAATTTTTACTAAATTCAGATCTTTTCCTACATTATATTGAAATAATAAAATTATATTTTCTCATTAAATTTTTAATATATGGAATATTTGTAAGAGAGATCATTCCCTCCTATTGATTTAGACTAAATAAGATTAATCAACCTAAATTAAATCACTAAAAAAATAGTGAGCAATAAAGAAATGGACATAGGTGTAACAAAAGTGCATGAAATTATGGATTTTCATTTGGAGGATGGTCCCCTCTTGGTGATCTAACATAGATCTACCTGAATCTCGTCCTTATCTTATTCAGACGGTTAGTACTTGCAAATCATGTGCTTCCCTCTACTCCTTTGGGCCTGCCAACATCTTCTAGGTCCCATGCCAATCTGATAATTTGAAATTCCTAGGCATCACCCCTACTAGGGAGGCTCATGAGATCATATTCCTAGAGAATGGTGGGATCCCTAAATCTACTAGGAACAATGGTATTCTTGATTCTACAGAGTCTATCTCTTTTAGGGACTTGCCACAAGTCTCATTTAAAAATGAGGGTTCAAATATCATTCAACTAGACTCTATGGTGGAGAACATCTCTACATAGCTGTCTTTGTGCTTGGTAGGTCAGTTTCTATCTTCTAGACCTATAGTTGAGATGGTCATGAAATAGTGCACCTTCAAGGGGCTTAAAGGATTGATTGTTATCTTTTTGATGTTGGCCATTCTTTTTTGTTTAAATTTGTTGTAGAAGAAGACATAATTTGTATTTTTGAAAGATTTTAGAGCTTTGGTAAACACAACATGGCTTGGGCTAAATAAAAATAATGATTTGATCCTGTAGTAAATTTGAATTGTATGGCTCTTGTTTGGATAAGGTTCCCTAGTCTTCATTTAGAATTCTAGTATTAGAAGATTTTTAGGTGGATAGGGGATTTGTTTCCAACCATTATATCATAGAAGATATTATCATTTTAAATAAATCTAGACTAGCTTTTATTAGGTTTTGTGTCAATGTTAAAATCAATAGGGCCCTCCTTAACCTTTTGGATATCAAGTCTAAGTGGGAATCATAGATTCAGGCCATCAACTATGCGAATACAACATAATATTTCTAGAAACGTTTGATATATAGATATTTTATATCTAATTATAAACCCACACCTTAGGTGGATGAGATGTCTAAAGAGAATGTTTTCTCTACTAGAGTGGTTCATCCTAACTGCTCCTCTAGCAAGTCATTGATTATTTCATATCCCAAGTTGAAATCTCGTACATATGAGGAATTGATACAAATGATGGTGGGTTATCCTTTTGTTGATAGTACTGTGAAGCTTCTTTTTTCTGCCTGAAAAAATAGGAAATGATGGGGAAGCCAAGGATGGATTAGAGGAAGGGGAGATACCTCCAAATGGGGAGAATGAAATGATAGAACCAATAATTTCCCATATCCTAAACAAGGATGATCAAAACACGACACTAGTGGTAAGTCTACAGATTACTAAGGTCCTCATATTGGATGACTTGTGTTGTAAGAACCCATAATAATTTAGTTTTCTACTAGATGATGGAGGTTGGTAGAGATGTTGATAGTTGAAATACAACCATGGTGGTAGTCCCAAATTTTTTAAAGGCCTTCAAGTTGGTTGAAGCCGTGGAGATAAAGCTTGTTGTGATGTTAATTTCTATTAGGATGATGGAGCTTGGTGGGAATCGGGTTTTTTTGGCATGATGTGGTGATTGTGCATCTTTAGTTGGATCTCTAATGATGTCACTCCTAGCCCTTGAGGATGTGCACTCTACCATTATTTCATCATTGTCACATCTAGCTAGTTTTCAACATCAATTTCTCATATGGTAGTAATTATTGGGGATCGGAAAATTCAGAAGAGGAAAATAAGAGGTGTAATGAAGGATGATGTGGGATTGAATTCTAAGAGGTGGAGGCTATTGGTATTTAAAACTACTGAACCACAAAATACTCAACACCAAAATGATAACACCCATACAATCTAACAAAAAGCCACTTCCTATCAACAACTCTATGTGTAAACCATTTGGACCAACTTCAACAAAACCAAAATGGCTTCCTACTCTTCAGGCTCTGCAAGACCAATGCAAGTTTACCTAGGGGATGTTTTAGATAACCATTGATACATGATAATTATATTAGTTTCATTCTAATTTTCATCCTCTATCTCTTTCACATGTGCAATTTATCCATTTGTTGATATTCTTTGATTTACATACATCCCTCCTAAGAAAATTTGCTCCTAATTCTCCTTAAGCTTACAATTACTTCTTGGAATAATAGTTATCTAATATCCAAAAGTAAAATATAAATGAGTTCTGACCAATATTATAACTCTAAAATGGAACAAGAATGATTTTAACGTTAAAATGTTTGGACATGTAGCAGTAGAGTTTACTCTCTAACACCTTTGATTTATATGATCAATGCTTTATCAATAGGGGCTAAGAGTTAACTATTAGTAGGAGATCTTATTCAATTAACTTGTCATTGAATTTATCAACTATAAACAACTATTTCCATTTTTATGAGATATCCCTTCCATAAACTCATGAACTCTACTAATCTACTAAAGCATTTACATAATCCTTTGAATTAAAACCAACAATAAACCAATATACAATCCATCCAGTTGGCATTTAACTAGATGAACCTTATTCAAATGATCTCAAAATTAATAAACTCATGATATGGAGATAGAAATAGTGACACAAATCTAGTATAAATACCCTTTTGTATTATCATTTTGCTGATTAATACAAGAACCAATAGAGACTCAATGAAGAACCCATGAATTCATGTTGATACTATCATTTCTATTTGTCATTAGAAAAGTACATGACTAGAATTAAATTCAAACACAACTACACATGACTAGACCAACTATACTATTTCTTGAAATTCCTAAAAAATACATAAGAATTCGGACCTCCACATTGCCTTGGAAACAAATTTATCTAGGCATGAGTTGCAACAAGCAAAGGGCAAGTGTGATTGACAGGTATCCTTCCAAGCTAGAAACAAAAATAGCTAACAAAAGACAATAGAAAGCATAATAGAATGTCAAAAACATCAAAATATTCATTGGTAGGCTTGCTTATGTCACATTGTTACAAAATATCAGCTCCTTGGTTTGCCACGACTATTTTGGATCTTTAGAATATGTAGCTATTAAACTAGCCAATGATGAGTCATCCTATAGTGCTTGCAAATCAATTTTTACCCTTTGATTTTCACTATTTTCACCTTGGATAGACAATATCACTTTTACCCTGGGCCTCTGTACCTAACTCATTACTAGAAGTAAATTTAAACATAGCTACACATGACTAGACCAACTATACTATTTCTTGACATTCCTAAAAAATACAAGAACCAATAGAGACTCAATGAAGAACCCATGAATTCATGCTGATACTATCATTTCTATTTGTCATTAAAAAAGTACATGACTAGAAGTAAATTCAAACAAAGCTACACATGACTAGACCAACTATACTATTTCTTGACATTCCTAAAAAATACATAAGAATTTGGACCTCTACATTGCCTTGAAAACTCATTTATATAAGCATTGTAGACACCTAAATTTGATTAAACCACTTTGGTAGTCCTATTTAGTTATCTCTAAAGGCATCATTAATTAAATTTCTATTTAATTAATCATTTGCCATCCCCTAGCTGATTAATTTAATTAATCATCTATAGTCCTAATTGATAAATCAAATAACCTATTATTTATCAATTAAATCTTATTCTTCTATCTAACTCCAAAATCCCCATTTATCAAATAAATCTATTTGATAAATAAAACCCTCAAATCTAACTTATCCCTAAACCCTCTTTTTAGCCTAATCCACCCCATCCACCCATACTAACCTAGCTTAGCCACTAACTCATCCACCCTCATGAATGCCATCCACTTGCAAATCTCTAAATCTTAAACCCAAGCCTAATCTACCCCCTAATGTTGTCACATTCCCTAAGCAAGGTTAAGACTTTCCTAAGCCAAGGAAAGTCAACAATCTCAACTCCCTCCAAAAAATCTCAACCACCAAGCCTTCAATGCTCTTACAAAAGCCATAAAGACTCTTACAAGCTCTTACAAGCCATAATGAAGGGTCTTTATGAAGATATTATCCTTTGAGCCTCCTTTTTTCACTCATCCATCCTCTTTCCTCCATCCACTCACCCTGTGACATGTCTCACTCCCTGATTGGTGCTAAACAAGCACAATCCATGTGCTCCCCTTTGAGTGCATCCTAGCCCTCCTTAACCATTTCCCCATCCTTACATCTTAGCCCCCCATCCTTCAAGCTCTTAGCCTATAAATTGAATCCCCTCCCAAGCCATTTCATCACAATCCATCAAGTAAAGTTATAATGCCATTTTGAAGCCAAATCCATACTTTTGCATGCATCCACACCAAAAATCCCAAAAATCTCCATTGAAGCTAGTTTGAAGCTTGAGCATACATCCCAAATCCTATCAAATAGACTCATCCCTAAATCAAGTGGCCATCCTCATTGGGAGAGCCATTCCATGGCTCATATTCTCATTTGGGGGTTTCACTTTGTCTCTCATATATGTTATGTCTTTTATGCTAGTTAATGCTTTGTTTTCTTGATAGATTAGTATTACTTGCTAACATATTTCTCATATACAGGCATGAGTTGCAACAAGCAAAGGGAAAATGTGATTGACAAGTGTCCTTTCAAACTAGAAACAAAAATAGCTAACAAAAGACAACAAAAAGTATAATAGAATGTCAACAACATCAAAATATTCCTAGGTAGGCTCGCTTATGTCACATTTTTACAAAATATCAGCTCCTTTGTTTGCCACCACTATTTTGAATCTTCAAAATATGTAGCTACTAAAATAGCCAATGATGAGTCATCTTATAGTGCTTGCAAATAAATTTTTACCCTTTGATTTCACTATTTTCACCTTGGATAAACAACATTACTTTGATGGTTTCTTTGTCATGTCCATATCCTGGGCCTCTGTACCTACAATTGGAGCTAACTAGAGACCTTCACCTTCTTTGTTTTTTAGATCTGGTGTTGATATGTCAATAATCTGCACCTCGTCTTCCTTTATCTTATCTTCATCTATTCCAACTTCCTCAAACTACTATTTGGAAGCAATATCCACCATCCATGTGTCAAACATTGTATCATCTAGTCAGTTGAATTGCAAACTATCATTTTTTCTTTTGAGCACATACTCAGCCTCATTATCAATGGTAACAAAATCTTGTTTCAAAGAATCAAAGAATAACTATACCTTTACTAACTCTTCAGTTGAAGTGGCCCACCAAGCATGTCCTTTTTCATTTATGATTTTATTCATCCTTAAATAGAACAAATCATCTAATTGTTTGGTCCACTCATCTTTATTTTTTAATTTATTCTTTCTATCTATAGCATGGGGAAAAAAATCATTTTTTTGGCTCTTGTACTTACTCAAGTAACCCACTATTATTCTTTGTAAACAAGCACTCCTATCATCAAAATCTAGTAGGTCAATGACAATGTCATAAATCTTTTCAATTTGTTCATGGAATGACCTTATGACTAAGTAACACAAAAGCATCACCTCTTTTCTTCTCCTTTTCTTTGCCCATTTATTCATAATATGCTTTAAAACCTCATCTTTTGCTTTCAACTCTTCCAGAACATTTACTACCTTTGCTAATTGATCATAAAACAATGACCTCTCAATTTTGTCTGTAAGGTAGGCAAGAGCTTTTCTTAACTTATCTTCATACTGTATATTTAGCTCCACATGTAAGACCCACAGCTTGCTTTTTTCTTCCTCAAAATCTTCAGCTATGTAGTATTCTTTTGGGGTGTGTCTGGTACTTCTACAAGGGGGTGGATTTGAAGAGTTCCACTGGAGGACAAGGGTATGTTATTTTAGGTCTTGTGGACCTCCCCATTAACTTATTCTCAAGCTCAATTCTCTTTTTTACCTCCTTATCGTAGGCCTCAAGAATTGTTTCATATTTACTTTGTAGCTCAAACATGGCTTGTTCTTCCTTCTTAGTAGTAGCCAAAAGAAATTGGGATGAATTCACATTCCAATGTGCTACTTGTACATGAGAGGTATCAGCAACTCTCCTTACAATTATCTTTCCCATCAATCTAGACTCATTTGGTTGTGATAATGCTGCTCTAGATCCCCTTCTTAATGACCAACTAACCAATGCAGCTTAATCTTCAATAAATGTAGTACCTTGGAAGTCTTTTTTATTTTGATCTTGTACATTCAATTTATTTGAAACATAATTGAAAATTAAGGGATCATCAATGTCCCAATTCGGTAACAATAAAATGTTCGATGCCCTCACCATTTTCCATCCTTCCTTAGGGCTTATATTCTAAAATTCTTTTATCATTTCTTCTTTTGTTTGGTTTTTTATGGAGGCTTCATCCATATCTTGATGCTCTATTTTCAACCTTTTACATCTTTCCTCAAAATTATTCATGTTCACCCTCCATGCAAACTATTGGGAAGCCCTAGATTTTACAAAGCTGTGATTAGCCAAAAATTGATGACTTGCCCTATTCTAACATAGGGTCCAATTTGCTGCCTCTATAATTAGCTATTGTTAGATCAAAATTTGATGGAGGAGGTTCTTGAGGGTTTCCCTCATCTAACTTTTCCTAGGTGATAAAAATACCTCTTTGTGATCCCATCTACTCAATTTTCTCACCAGTGAGCTACACTTCTCCAATCCTCAAAGGGGATTGAGTGGGTGAATATTCCTCAACTTGAGGAATCTTTTCCTTTATTATTTTTATCCTCTTTGGGGATGGGTTGGGAGGTCTTTCTTCTAGGATTGCACTCCAGCAGATTCCATTATTTGCTTGCCCTTATCTTCAGTGGTCTTTTTATTTTGAATTATATTGTAGCCTGGCCTCCTTTGAACAATTATTTGACTAGCTACTACATTAGGAGTGAAAGCCAACCTTCTTATGACCTCTCTAGCTTTATTTGGGTATGAATGAATAAAAAATTATTTCTTCTCATTCATAGCTTCCATTATTTTAGGGAAGGTATTCATGAGTTTATTTACTTTATCAACCTCTATATTAGCATTATCTAGAGGACCATATTTATGATCAAAAAAATGAATGAGTTCTAAAACCTAGGAATAGACTTTCCACTTTTCTTTTTTGGTTTCCTATTCCTCCAATGAGAACTCATTCCTTATAATGTCCTCTAGATAATATGAGTCATGTTTGACCTATACCAATTTGATCCTATGTCTCAAGGTCCAACTAAAGAACCCCTCAATATCACAAAAATGGGGATGGGAGATAACCATTTTATACTGATCCAAAATTTTATGTAGAAAGAGCCAACCCCCTTTGGTAATAAAAAATTGGTGTGCGATAGTGCAAATAGGAAAAATTGACCCCAATGACCTTTTCAATAGAAACATCTCCTCTGCTCCTCCCAATTGCCACAAAACTTTAGCCATTCCTACCTTTAAAGGTACTTGGTAGGGAAATATATGAGGGCTTCCCCTAAAATCATAAATTCTAAAAATAGTAGAAATAGAGTAAGGAACAATATCTCACCAATTGTGTGAAACTTTCAAATCATATGGGTTATCCATAGGTCTAATAAGATTCATTAGTGCCTTGGGGATTCTGGGATTGTCACTCAATATGAGGCATCATAATTTGGAGGCAAAATATCTATCAAATATGAAAAAGCTAGCCTTATTTTCATCCTAGGTCATATCTGCACTGCACAACTGGACTAGTAGTGCTTCCCCATCCTCATCTCTGTTCAATTCCACCTCTTTATGAAAATATGCCACCCCTTTAAACAAGAACATGTGCATCAAAAGAGAATAGTGCCCAAAGGTCTTCTCCACTTTCCCTTTGGCAATTCGAACCAAACCAACATGGACTTCTTTAGCTAAAAAGGAAGCAAACTAAAAAATAACATCTACACCAAAAAAGGCAATTTGAACCATCATATACATAAGGCCAATGTGTATGAAATCCTGCTCATCTTCACCAAAAACACAACATAAGGTCATGTATATCTCTAAAGCCTGGGAAGTGAAAAGACTCTTCCTAAAAGGTTCCCTAGAGGCTATAGTAATTACTGGCAAAGTTTTTATTGTGCCAATGTGTGCCCTCAGTGGACCTCCCATGATCACATCCTTCTTTTCCTTGTATTCATTTTCTAATTCTAGTAGATTAATTGGCACATGATAATTTGATAATGGCTCTAGGTGAAAAACCTCTCTAATTTCCTTATGACTAATTGACATCAGAGCCACACCATCAGTTCTTCTCACCACCCTAATAGCTGGGTCATAATTTTTGGCAATGGGTTCAAGAAAATCATAATCCATGAAAACACTTGGAACTAATAGTTCTCCCAAATCAAAATTCTAGATGTTAGAATGTGGGGCAAATAAATACCTCTTTGGAAACCATTTTTGGATCAAACAAAGACCAATTTGTGTAGTTGTTGCATCCCTAACCTAGTTCCCTTTGTCATACATGCTGTCAGCAATCTTAAACCTAGGGTACAAGGAAATCAACTTCTTAACTTGTGCAGGTTTGGTGGTGGACTCTGGGAGTAATTCTAGCAAATTGTCATGAACATTCCTATCCATATAATTTCCTTGCCCAGAAAATGCTTTCTTGGGAGGCATCTTGACTGTAATTCACAGGAACTGGAACGCTATAGAGGTTATAATATTTTTACTTACATGATTTTCCAAACTTGTTCTTCTCTGAACCTCTGCAATAGCTCACAAACAAATGGAAGACTGCTTCATGTCTTTTCTAGGCTTAACACAATATCACTAGTATGTTCTTATGCTCAGAAAATGTGAAATATTTGTTTGCATGAGACTAGGAATGATAAAATCTCCTATATTATACTTTGTTTCTCTCACACGAATTTTTTTTGTTCATCATAAATGCGCAGAATAGAAAAATAGAGTGGCATCACATTTCCTTTTGAATTTACACTGTTGATCCTCAAAAAATCCTATGATCTAGGAATGAAAACTAGGCTGACTCACCTTTCTTCTTAACATGCTAGCAGTCAAGCCAATAATATGCTTCCATTTGTACCTTTCCTTCAATGCTAGCATTTTAATCTAGGCCCACTCATGACTGGGGACACATATCATCAAGTCACTACCTCTCTATACATAACTTTCAAGCATCTTGCTATAGCGAGATAGCAATAACCATTGATTCTGCTTGGATCGTGTGGCAGATATTTGATACAAATTTTAAGAGAAATATGATGGGTCCCTCATTTGCTATCTCGATATACATAATCTTCATGCACCTCTTCATAGTGAGATAATGACAATCATAGATTTGAAATTAATCTGAGGGTATGGAAACTACATAAATCTTTGAAAATGTGGTGGGATCCTTTCTCACTACCTCGCTATACATAAAAAGTGCACATGTTTCCATAGTGTTGTAGCAAGTATCGTTGATCCATGCTTGATCTTATGTTTATAATCCCTTATATGTTTAATGCATGAGGTGTGGGTCTAGGTTATTGCTGATGCTTAGCTGGTTGAACATGTTGGCATATATATATAATTCTAATTCCCAATGACATCAAACCTCCTTGACTTTTCTGTGGTTGTTACTTTTCAGGTGGGTCGCTACTGGTGAAAGTCATTAACTTTTTGGTAGTGACATAGTGAGCTCTAGTGGATTCAGAACCTCTGGCATATAAATGCTTAGTAAAATGCCACCATGTCATTGATCTACAGAACTTATTTCTAACAAATCACTTCTTTGGGGCCCACCTTTTGAAATTTGTCATTACATCACAACTTTTTGACTAGTTGTTACCTCACTACCAATGAAAGTCATTAACTTTCAGTTACTTATATAGTGACTTCCGATGAAGCATCAAAAATTGATGTCGAGAAAAATTTAAAATAGAATAACCATAAATGACACGACTATCACAGAAATAAATGCATAGTTTACATGATATCTTCCTTGGGATCCTAAAAATCATGGCCTATTTTCAAAGAAAACCATCTTTTGCAATATCTGAGCACTCGCTATGTTGCTATAAGAAAGTTGATGACTTTCCCAATCAGGATATAGTGACCTCCAGCGGATTCAAAATTTTGGCGACAGAGAACATGTAACACATTTGATTTAAATTTTACGAATTAAGACTTCTGTCATAAAAGGTGTTCATGCACATTTATGAAATTGCATGGGAATTCCATGATCAGATCAATTTGAGAAGGTTGACACTTTCTTTAAATTCTAAGCACTCGCTATGTTTCTATGGGTAGGGCTCATAGATTTTCCATTTGTGATATAGCAACTCGCTAGAAAAAACTTGGGTTCTGGTGACACCACTTGCAAATTTTTCCATGTGCATCCTTTTTGATACTAAAAACCCTAGGACAAAGCATGGGACCATAATGTTTTCAAATTGATACACTTTCCCACTGCCAAACCTCACTTTTCAATATCAAAATATAGTTTTTCGATGTTCACTACATCGCTATGGTAAACAACCTCGTAACTTTTTATAATGAGCATGTGACATTTGTGGATCCAAAAAAGATCTAAAGGTGGGACATGGCCTTTTCAAAAGGACTCAACACTGACTTCAAAGTAGGTGGGAGAAGAATATTTGATCCTTTTTAAAAAGATTTTGCGCTAGGAAAATTTACAAAGGGCAAGACCTAGGGTTTTACACAAATTTTAAAAGGTACCAAAAATACAAGACCAAAACCTGAAACCCTAGGACCAAATAAAAGGACTCACATTTGATTTTTATACCATGATTTTAAGAAAAGTTATTATGTAAAAATTTAGACCAATAGTGGCTGTGTCTGGGGATGATAGACTACTTGAGTCTATGCAAGAATTTAGAAACTTTGGAAGAGTAGATCACAAAATTGGTACAACAATGACAACTTCTTTAGAAATCACAAGATAGAACTTAGAAATAAGGAACCAGATTGTATAGAGAAAAATATAGGAATTTACAAAATGTACACAATGTACAGGAACATAGAAAACCCTGAAGCTGCTGTTCATGGAATTCAATTCAAAAATATCTCTAGTTAAATCCTTCAAGAAAATTCCTTTGTCTTCCAGTCTATCATTCCACATTAATGTCATGTCACCTATTTCAAATTTTCTCTTAGTAGCCCTTTTGTTATATAAGTGTTTCATCTGTGACTATAGCTTAGCATTTTGAATAGAAGATTCTCTCCTTATTTCTTCTAATTGCAAGATGTCATCCATTTTGAGTTGCATCTCATCAAAAATATCACCTTCATAGAGTTGAACAAACTTATACATCTCCTTTAAGTTGTTTTGGGGAAGCCTAGCTTGTATACCATAAACCAAATCAAATGGAGCACATCCAATGGCCTTTTTCATAGTTACCATGTTAGCCCATAGAGCTAATGGCAACTTTGAATCCCAGGCCTTCTTATTTTCTCCTAGAATTCTCTTGATGGTTTTCAAAATTCTCTTATTACTTGACTCTGCTTGACCATTCCCCTGAGGATGATAAGGTGAATATGTGTAACCTGTAATGCCATATTTGTTACAAAATTTCTTATACTCTTTAGATCTGAAACACATATCATTATGAGTCACAATTTTCTATCGGCATCCAAATCTGGTCACAATGTTGTTTAAAATGAAATTAATGACTACCTTACTTGTTGCATTTTTAGTAGGGACCACCTCAACCCACTTGGTGCAATAATCAGTAGCTACTAAGATCCATGAATGTCCACCACTAAATATGTTTGTGATTTCACCTAAAAAATCAATTCCCCATTGTTGAAATGGTGCCTGGACTTCAACTAGTCTCAATGGAAAATTTCCAAAGAATTTTAACTTTTCACTAAATCTTTGACAAGTATCACAAACCTTTACAAAATCATAGGCATCTCTGAAAAGTGTTGGCCACCAAAAACCAACCCTAAGAATTTTATGAGCAGTGGTCTTACCTTCATGCATTTCTTTCAAAATCCTTTTAGACTCAATCTCTTCTACACATTTTAAAAGAACCCACTTCATACTTCTCCACCATAATTGTCCTTGCACTATAACATACCTTATGGCCCATAACTTTAGAGACCTATTATAGTTATCTATCAATTTTGATGGAGATTTCATGTTTTGCAAATAATAAATCACATCTATGTATGTAGTGCCTACCCTCGTTCACATCTTTCTAGACATATTATTCCTATTATTATCGAACTATGTTAGACTAGTTTTATGTTGATGGATTAGTAGCATTGTTTCGAGGCTATCAGACATTATGTTATGGATTCAGTTGATGTATGATGAGACTATTTAGACTCTACATTACATGTATGCATGATGATTATTACATTGCTTTCAGTTATTGATGATGATTAGTTAGATGGTTTATTTTCACATGTGTTTTCTTATGGATACTTACCCCATACTTGCATGTGTATGGTGTGCATGTTTTTTCTTATGCATGGCATTTATGATGTGGTTAAGGAAGGGAGTCATAGTCATCTACTAGTTAGGATCTACACGATGCACCACTTCCTATCATTGCCTATTTAGCTTAGCATTATATATATAGTGTATGTAAATGTATGGTTTTTATGTAGGTTGTAGGTACTGGGCATCGACTTCCTTGAATTGCCAAGATGAGCATACCCCATTAGACTATCTCAATGATAAGAGAAGGGAATAAATTCTCAAGTCTAAATCCCAAACCCTTAAACCATTTATCCTAGAGAGTGAGGACAAGTATCTAGATATTTTACCTTCCGAATGTGTCGGATGACATAATTCATGATTTTTAACCCGTTAGAATGATTTTGTATGAATTGTTCTATGATGGGTTTTCATATTTTATTTTGGAGGTCTATGGTGAATTTTCTATTAATTAAGTCTTGAATAAATAGATTTAATTAATAAAATTAATTATTTGAAAAAATTAATATAATATCATGATCTTTGATATTTTGATTATAATTAATTAAATGAGAATTAATTGAGAAAAATAATTAAATAAAAGAAATTAGAAATTAAAATTAATAATAATTATAAAATAATAATAAAGTAATAAATAAATAATAATAATAAAAGTTATAAGAAAATTAAAATAAAAGTTATAAGCTTGCCTAGGAGTAAATGCACCTTTTGATTGCACAAATGTCAACAACACAGGAGTAAGTGCACCAATTAAGCACATGGTGTCTACAACCTTATGACTCATCTAAAAGGTTGGCATAGACTCATGGTTAGTTGTCAAAACCTTCTGGTTGTTTCTAGAGACATTCTAGGTGCTTCCTGGAAATTCTTTATATTCAGGCACTCCTAGAGGCTTAGGGAGAGTGTTTAGAGAGTGTTTTTGGAGGACTCGGGAACGTGGGAGAAGGAAGGAGCTTGCTCTGCAATTTTTGAGGAGAAGCGAATTAGCATCATGATCCAGGTAGACTCTTGTGATTTTACCTATGTTATTTTCGCTTCTAGCACTTCCTGTCTTCTTTGTGTCTTCTAAATACTTTCTGAGGATTCTATGTGTGATTGTTCCAATTATTTTAATCTTGTCATGGATATTTAATTCTTATGTGAGAAAACCCCTCATGCATAGATCCAATGAAATTATGGAACTAGGGTTAAAATTTATAATCAAACTGATTAGAGGAATTAGTGGCTATAATTAGAGAACAAGTATTTTCTTGGAAGGCCTTTAACAAAAATCGTGTATATGATCCATAGAAATATATATGTTTATTTCAGATTTGAATACATGTGTGTGTGTGTGTGTGTGTGTGTGTGTGTGTTATTATAATGTTGTGATGCTTAATAAAAATTCTGCGAGTGTATATATATATATATATATACTGAAAAATTTAATATTAAATCACAGTTAAAAAAATCTGAATTGCAATCGCATATGATTGCAACATTTTTAAAAAATAAAATTGTTTTATAAAAATTAATTTAAATTAATAAACATTGGGAGGGTGGATTACACCCCCACCGGTACTCCACAATCCCTATGACGCCAACGGACGTCTACTGCGTAGGTACCTACATTAGTAGGCCTGCGACAGCAGAGGCTGCACGGCCGCTATGGCAGTCACACGACACTGCCTACAATTATATATCGCAACATATATATGTAAGTCGAGGGACGACATTTTAATTGATGTTAGATTATAATGTGCAGGCCACAGGTACTGCGTACCACAGTAGGAGGTCAAATTGATTTTTTTTTGTGAGTATGAATTTTGACTTTTCAATATTGCATTGTTATTAAATTATTAAATGTTATAATTATATGTATGTATGTATGTATGTATGTATGTATGTATGTATATATATATATATATATATATATATATATGTATATATATACTATTAATTATAAATAATTATTATATTTAAAAGATTTGAATTAATGGATCATTCTTTTAAAAAGATAAATGATCTAAAAGTATTAATAATAGCTTGTCAATTATTATTAAAAGTGGAAAGATATTAATAATTAACTTAATTAAACTTAGTTTAATTAAGGTTAATCATTAAAATATATTATAAATCAAAGTTTTGAGTTATGCAACTATTGTTTTGATAATACTGGGTTCATTAGAATTGCTAATTGATTATTGGAATTTGATATGGGTTATTTTCAAATAACGTTTATATAAAATATTAATAGAACAATTAGAAAAATTAGTCTAAAGGTTTTGGGAGAAACTTTAATCCATCAAAACAATACATGGGTTAGGAAAATGTACAAAATATTCCTTCACTCCATTCTATATCTAAATTGAAAAACGAAAACTAAGACCTCCACACATTATTCAACTATGTAATTTTAGCAAAAATTTTGGGTTTTGGGTTGACTAGTGTTGACTAGTTATAGGATGTCTACCAGAGGCTTGGGGCTTATGATTGTGATGTCATGATGATGTCTTTTGATTCCCATCTTTATAAACCCAACCATTATTATGTGATGGAATGCTCTATGAGATATCTATATTTATTGCTTGTTATTGCTTTTCAGTCTTCTTGTGTGAAGCTAACATTCATATGTATCTAAAATACTTGACTTAACCATTTTGAGTCATCGACCATTTATCCTTGGAGTACTTTCCAGTTGCCATGATGGGACTGAAATGTTGATTTATTCTTGATGATGTCATGTCATGACATGTTTGACTCAACCATTTTGGAGTCTTCGATTAGTATGATTTTGAGATGCATTTTGGTTACTTATTAAGAACCAATGATTATTGTGATTATCAGGGATACCTTCAATTGCCAATAGAGAACTGTTGTGGTCATGATTATCTATGATGCTTTTCTGTTGACTCATGGAGATTTGATGTTATATTGTGGATTATTTTTTGTGATTTTGAGATTTATGATTCCATGAGCTTAGGGTAGGTTATCTACTTGTAGTGTTGGGAAGTGTCTTGCAATGGGGGTTGGGGCCCTAAGAGGCTACCAGGGTAACTCGTTGTAAGTTTTCTTAATAAGTTAAAAACATTCAGATCTAATACTAACTAAATGAACCTAAAAAGATAATTGCTTTTTTCTGGCCCATGCCTCGAGTGCTTGTATAGACTAGGATGGGAGTAGAGAGAATGCTTGGTTGCGACCTTACATTCCATAGTATGCCTCATGTATGAGGACACTAGTGGCTGCACAGGGATCACTAGGGGGTCGGGGTCTATTGAGAGACTACCAGGGTAGCTCTAGCATGATCCGTGTGATGACACTTTCCCGCTTGCATAGTAGGTTTCCTACATGTCTTTGTGTGCCTTTGGGAATTAGATGTCAATTTTTTGATTGGAACCTTTGAGTTAGTATACTTTTAGGATTCCTGAACTTAGAGAGTATTTATGCTATATGATTTGAAAACCTATATGGGACTTGAGATTATCTTTTTAGCGCGGTGGGAGTGGACCATTTAGGTTGCACACGGTCGGGTGGTAGTTCTTTATCACTCTTATCATTTGAAATCCGTCTGAGACACCGTGGCTGATGCATTCTTTGTTGGCATCTATCTTCATGGATTATGATGGTCGACATGTATCCTTACATTGATGATTTGCATATGTTAGATGATGATATCTTATGCTTTACTTTGTATGTTAGATTAATTTCTGCATATGATTTAGTATGATTTAGGAGTGACATTCCTACTATGTTAATACCGATGATCCCTTTGGTGATTTGGAATGTTATGCACGGAGGGATGGCTAGGATCCACGATGGTCTAATGATGCTATTTATGATTGGGAGGAACTGTGCACCTAGTTAATTATGTTTGATTACTTATGGTTATCTCTTATGATGATATATCATGTATGATCTGTGGATTCATTTATGCTATTGCATCATGGACTAGATTTAGAATGATGATATACTTTGTTTCACATATGTATATTCTTTTAAGCCTTTCATACCCTGTGACATGTACAATGGATGATTGAGCAATATGAAATGTAATCACTTAGAGGACCCTAGTATATTGTTTAAGTATGTTGGATGTATCATTATTTATTCATAAGGATGTGATGTTACATGATTAGTTAGTTTAGATGAAACTCAACGTTAAGGGATCCATGAAGAATGTAACCTTTTATGTATGTTATGTTTACTTTCACTTGTACTTTTGTTATTTCTTTTGTTATTATGTATAAGTTGTAAATGGTTTTTACTTTCATGTATTTAAAAAAAAAATGCTTCCAAACTTAGTGAAACTTTACGTTAATTCTTTGGATCCCTTGGTAGGGCGTTATATTTGGTATCAGTGCCGAGTTTCTACATTGGGAGCTCTAGGTATTTTGGAACAAACTACGACTTTGAGCTATTTTGTGCATTTAATTAGACCTAAACATAGGTAAAACTAATATTGAACTTAGTCTATTGCAAACACGTGTCTTTTGGTTGTAATAGTACTTTTTACTGTTGTAGGATGGTATCTAGGACTAGGTCTTCTGTTAGAGGCCATGGTAGAGGCCATGGTCATAGCAGAGCTATCAGTGTCTATGACTCGGCCCATGAGGGATCTTCTCATGAAGAGAGTAGAGGAGAGCATGCTAGTAAGCAATAGGAAGAGATCCATATAGAGGACCAAGCTGAGTCTGAGGAGGTTAACTTGAGACAAATGATGTAGACCATTCTTGATCATCTACCTCTTGCTCATGAATAGCCTAAAGCACATCAGACAGAACAAGAGCATAGACCTAGGTCTAGGAGCCCTCAGAATGATCGACAAAGATCCATCGTATCTACTCAGATGAAGGACCTTTCGAGATCCAAGGTCAAGCCCTTTAACGGGCAAGGTTCTAGATATGCGGCTGAACAATGGCGTATTGCCCTTGATAGGATTTTTGCTATGCAGGACTTTGACAGTAATGTTAAGGCAAGATTTGCGATTACTAATCTAGAGAATTTTGGGGCCACCTTGTGGACAATGGAGGGAAAGAAGCTAGGTATTGATATAAGCAGTGTCACTTGGAAGCTATTCTTAGTGAGTTTCCATGAATGATTTCTACCAGAGGAATGGAAGCAATAAAGGGTAGATGAGTTCCATAATCTAAAGGTAGTATACTATGATAGTGACCAAGTATGAGCACAAATTTTATGAGCTCATGTCCTTTTCAGGATTCAGTGAAAGTTCAACTCAGTTGATAGAGTAGTTTATTAGAGGTTTAAACAACCAAATAATTGGGGTGTCAAGGTATTTGAGCCAAAAACCCTCAAGGATGTGGTACGTTGAGCAATCCTTGTGGAACAAAGTGTCAACCTTGGTTAGCGAGGTTTTGTAGGAGCACTAGCAAGATCAAGATCTAAAGGAAACTACAACTCAGGTGGTAATAGGAAGCCTCCTTTTTCTAAGGGGAAACAATTCCAGCAATAGTCTCAGTAGACACAACAGTAGAAGGGAACAAACTCTCAGGCTCAAGGTGGTGGTGGAGATTCTAAGTCCAAGAACAACTGCAATTCTCAGTGCAATAAATGTAATCAGCCCAATCAGCCAGCTCAGAGCAGTCAGTCTTTTGTTTGCAAGAATAGCCATTAGCAGTCAAATGCACCACCTATGGGTAGAGGATCTAGCAAAAATACAGGATGATTTTCATGTGGGAAAATTGGACATTTTGTAGCTCACTGTCCTCAGCGAGCACCTCAGTATTCAAGCCCTAGGCTAATAGCATCCAAGCCTATAGTAGGAGATGCACAAAGAGCTCATACAATGTTTGCAGCAGTAGATCATCGTTAGGCAGATCATCAGGGAATAGTGGTTAAAATCATAGGAGCTATTCAAGGTACATCTCTTTTAGTGTTGTTTGATTCAAGAGCTACAGATTCATTTATTTCTCCATCTATAGTTGCTAATTGTAAGCTAGATGTGGTGAAGCAAGATCATGGTTGGCAAGTGGAACTAGCCTTAGGTATTAAGGTCTCCATAGATTCTATAGTTCATAAGTGTGGGCTTAGACTAGGAGGATTTGATACTGTAGTTGACCTTCGAGTTATACCCCTTGGTTCCTATGATGTGATTTTGGGCATGGACTGGCTTGGATCTCATAGAGCTAGTATAGATTGTAGGAAGAAGATTATTATGTGCCAAGATGACCAAGGGAATGATGTGAAGATTGTTGGGATACCAAGGCCTATATCTTTACGGATGATTTCTACTATGCAACTAAAGTAGAGTTTTCATAAGGGATATCAGATATTTCTGTTATGGTAAATGATCTTGATGAGGAAGATCTTGTGAGGAAGACTTTAGATCACCTAATTTTATAGGAGTACACAGATGTCTTTCCAAGTGATATTCCAGGCATGCCTCCGAAGAGGGACATTGATTTCAGCATTGACATGATTTCAGGAGCAGAGCCTATCTCTAAAGCTACTTATCGTATGACTACACAGGAATTGGGAGAGTTGCATCTTTAGCTAGAGGAACTTTTGGAAAAAGGGAGCATTCGACCTAGTGTATCACCATGGGGAGCTCTAGTGCTCTTTGTGAAAAAGAAAGGCTGTTCCTTGTGCCTTTGTATTGATTACAAGTAGTTGAATAAGGTGACCATTAAGAACATGTATCCTCTACCTAGGATTGATGACTTATTTGATTAGATCAAGGGAGCTACAGTATTCTCCAAGATTGACCTTAAGTCAGGATACCAACAACTTCGCATTAAGGAAGTTGACATTCACAAGACTGCTTTTTGAACTCGTTATGGGCATTATGAGTTCACAGTGGTACCTTTTGGGTTGATTAATGCTCCATCATTTTTCATGAGCTTGATGAATGGGGTGTTTCAATCTTATCTTGATAGGTTTGTGCTTATGTTTCTTGATGATATATTGATACATTCTAAGACTTAGAAGGAGCATGAGGAACACCTATGATTGGTTTTATAGTGTTTGAGAGACAATCGGCTTTATGCCAATGTAGCTAAGTGTGAATTCTTCAAATCAAAGATTCAGTATTTAGGGCATGTCATTTCAGGTGATGGTATTTCAGTAGACCCTACAAAGATTCAGGCAATTATGGATTGGCCTACACCGATTAATGTGTTAGAGATTCATAGTTTCATGGGTCTAGTTGGTTATTATCTCAGATTTGTTCAAAAATTCTCTAGAATAGTGCATCCCATCACTTCTCTTCAGAGGAAAGGAAAGAAGTTTATTTGGATAGAGAAATGCGAGGAAGCATTTCTGAAGCTCAAAGAACTTTTGACCAGTGCATTGATCTTAGTAGTACCGAATTCAGAAGGTGATTTCATGGTTTGTACAGATGCTTCCCTAGAAGGGATTGGAGTGGTTTTGATGCAGAATGGAAGAGTGATTGCATATGAATCATGCAAGCTCAAGGATCACAAGCTAAATTATCCTACACATGATCTTGAGTTAGCATCGGTAGTTCATGCTTTGACAAGGTGGAGACATTTCTTGTTGGGGCACAGATTTGAGCTACATATTGATCATTGCATTCTTTAGTACATTTTCACCCAGCCTAATTTGAATGCTTGCCAAAGGTGATGGATGGAATTTCTATGTGAGTATGACTTTGAGGTAAAGTACATCCAAGAGAAGGAGAATGTGGTGGCAGATGCTTTGAGTTGTAGGAGACATGTGATATCATCTATGACTCTTAGTGTTGATTTGAGGAGTCAGATTCTTCAGGCACTTTCTATAGATTCTTGGTATCAGGAAGTATGCAGAGAGATAGATTTAGGAAGGCCTTTGGAGGGTAAGTTCACAGGCTACATTGGAGAATTGGATGGTCTTTTGAGACTTTCAAGAAGGATTTATGTGTTGTAACTAGATGAGCTTCACACCTTGATCCTAGTAGAAGGCCATCATACACCTTATTCGACACATCCAGGTGTCAAGAAGATGCACGTTGATTTACGACATTTATTCTAATAGTCTGGGATGAAGCGAGACATTGCTGATTATGTGCCTAGGTGTCTTGAGTGTCAAAGAGTTAAGGCTGAACCCCAACACCCGACATGACTTTTACAACCAAATCTCATTCCTTCATGGAAGTGGGACATCATCTCTATGGATTTCATAGTAGGATTACCTATGATTGTTCATCGTTATGATGCTATCATGGTCACTATTGATCGGTTGACTAAGGTCGCACATTTTTCACCAATCAGGTCTTGCTACACAACAACTTCTATAGCTAATGTCTTCATGTGTGACATTGTGAGATTACATGGTATTCCCTAAAAGATCATTTTTGACAGGTATCCTATATTCACATCTACATTCTGGACATCGCTGCAGCATGAGCTTGGAGCTCAATTGAATTTCAGTTCGGCATATCACCCAGAAATAGATGGTCAGACAAAGAGGGTGAATCAGGTTCTAGAAGATATGTTAAGGATGTATGTGATGGATTGGCAAACATATTGGGAGGACTATCTCTACGTAGTGGAGTTTTCTTACAACAACGGGTATCACAGTTCTATTGCCATGGCACCATTTTAGGCTTTATATGGATGTCCTTGTCATACACCCTTGAGTTGGGACAATCTTGAGGATCTCATCTTGTTGAGTCCCGAGATGCTTTGTGATATGGAACAATAGGTAGTGCGTATCTGTGAGCACTTGACTATGGCACAAGATAGGTAGAAAAAGTATGCTGATGCACATAGGACAGATAAGTAGTTTTCTATGGGAGATAGTGTGTCCATAGAAGAGTCGAATCAAATATGGAAAGGGTTCAAAGCTAGAACCTCACTTTGTGGGACCATTCGAGATTCTTGAGAGAATTGGCCCGATTGCTTACCGCCTTGCTCTATCACCTAGCCTAACTCGCATTCATGATGTCTTCCATGTTTTAGTACTTAGGAGGTATCTCCCTGATGTTGTACATGTTCTTGATTGGAATGCATTACAGGTAGAGGATGGGCAGCTAGCTTTGGAGCCGGTTCATATTTTGGAGCAGCGGGAGTTGACCCTTAAGGGTCAAACCATCAAGCAAGTAAGGGTCTAATGGGACCCTACTGATTATTCTTTAGCTACATGGGAGGATGTAGCTAGATTATGGGAGTTATATCCCTACTTGTTTGTAGGCTTCCAGGATTAAGCCTAATCCAAGGGGGGGTGGATGTAGTGCCTACCCTCGTTCACATCTTTCTGGACATAGTATTGCTATTATTATCGAACTATGTTAGACTAGTTTTATGTTGATGGATTAGTAGCATTGTTTCGAGACTATCAAATATTATGTTATGGATTTAGTTGATGTATGATGAGACTTTTCAGACTCTACATTACATGTATGAATGATGATTATTACATTGCTTTCAGTTATTGATGATGATTAGTTAGATGGTTTATTTTCACATGTGTTTTCTTATGGATACTTATGCCATACTTGCATGTGTATGGTGTGCATATTTTTTCTTATGTATGGAAATTCTGATGTGGTTAAGGAAGGGAGTCGTAGTCACCTGCTAGTTGAGATCTACACGATCCACCACTTCCTGTCATTGTCTGTTTAGCTTAGCATTATATATATATTGTATGTATATGAATGATTTTTATGCAGGTTGTAGGTACTGGGTATCGACTTCCCTGAATTGCTAGGATGAGCATACCCCATTACACTATCTTAATGATAAGAGAAGGGAGATAAATTCTCAAGTCCAAATTCCAAACCCTTAAACGATTTGTCCTAGAGAGAGAGGACAAGTATCTAGATATTTTACCTTCCGAATGTGTTGGATGACATAATTCATGATTTTTAACCCTTTAGACTGATTTTGTATGAATTGTTCTATGATGGGTTTTCATATTTTATTTTGGAGGTCTATGGCGAATTTTCTATTAATTAAGTCTTGAATAAATAGATTTAATTTATGAAATTAATTATTTGAAAAAAATAATATAGTATCATGATCTTTGATATTTTGATTATAACTAATTAAATGAGAATTAATTGAGAAAAAGAATTAAATAAAAGAAATTAGAAATTAAAATTAATAATAATTATAAAATAATAATAAAGTAATAAATAAATAATAATAATAAAAGTTATACGAAAATTAAAATAAAAGTTATAAGCTTGACTAGGAGTAAACACACCTTTTGATTGCACATATGTTAACAACACAGGAGTAAGTGCACCAATTAAGCACATGGTGTCTACAACCTTATGACTCATCTAGAAGGTTGGAATAGACTCATGCTTAGTTGTCAACACCTTCTGGTTGTTTCTAGAGACATTCTAGGTGCTTCCTGAGAATTCTTTATATTCAAGCACTCCTAGAGGCTTAGGGAGAGCGTTTGGAGAGCATTTTTGGAGGACTCGGGAACATGGGAGAAGGAAGGAGCTTGCTCTATAGTTTTTGAGAAGTGAATTAGCATCAGAATCTGAGTAGACACACGTGATTTTACTTATGTTATTTCCGCTTCTCACACTTCCTATCTTCTTCGTGTCTTATGAATACATTCTGAGGATTCTATGTGTGATTGTTCCAATTATTTTAATCTTGTCATCAATATTTAATTCTTATGTGAGAAAACCCCTCATGTGTAGATCCAATGAAATTATGGAACTAGGGTTAAAATTTATAATCAAACCGATTAGAGGAATTAGTGGGTATAATTAGAGAACAAGTATTTTCTTGGAAGCCGTTTAACAAAAATTGTGTATATGATCCATAGAAATATACATGTTTATTTCAGATCTGCATACATACATATGTGTGTGTGTGTGTGTGTGTGTGTGTGTGTGTGTGTGTGTGTGTGTACACATGTATATATATATATATGTGTGTGTATATATATATGTGTGTCTATATATATGTGTATATATATATGTATATATATATATATTTATGTATCTATATATATTTATGTATCTATATACTATTAATAATAAGTAATTATTATATTTAAAAGATTTGAATTAATGGATCATTCTTTTAAAAAGATAAATGATATAAAAGTATTAATAATAGCTTTTCAATTATTATTAAAAGTGGAAAGATATTAATAATTAACTTAATTAAACTTAGTTTAATTAAGGTTAATCATTAAAATATATTATAAATCGAAGTTTTGAGTTATGCAATTATTGTTTTGATAATATTGGGTTCATTAGAATTGCCAATTGATTATTGGAATTTGATAGGGGTTATTTTCAAATAACGTTTATATAAAATATTAATAGAACAGTTAGAAAATTTAGTCTAATAGTTTTGGGAGAAACTTTAATCCATCAAAACAATACATGGGTTAGATAAACATGCAAAATATTCCTTCACTCCATTCTATATCTAAATTGGAAAATGAAAACTGAGACCTCCACACATTATTCAACTATGTAATTTTAGCAAAACAAAACATGTGCTTGCATTATGTTTTCTCTATGCTATCTATTTTGGGTTTTGGGTTGACTAGTGTTGACCAGTTATAGGATGTCTACCAAAGGCTCGAGGGTTATGATTGTGATGTCATGATGATGTCTTTTGATTCTGATCTTTATAAACCCAACCATGGTTATGTGATGGAATGCTCTATGAGATATCTCTATTTATTGCTTGTTATTGCTTTTCAGTCTTCTTGTGTGAAGCTAAGATTCATATGTATCCGAAACACTTGACTTAACCATTTTGAGTCATTGATCTGTTATGTTTGGAGTACTTTCCAGTTGCCATGATGGGACTAAAACATTGATTTATTCTTGATGATGTCATGTTGTGACATGTTTGACTCAACCATTTTGGAGTCTTCGATCAGTATGATTTTGAGATGCATTTTGGTTGCTTATTAAGAACCGATGATTATTGTGATTATCAGGGATACCTTCAGTTGCCAATAGAGAACTGTTGTGGTCATGATTATCTATGATGCTTTTTAGTTGACTCATGGAGATTTGATGTTATATTGTGGATGATCTTTTGTGATTTTTAGATTTATAATTCCATGAGCTTAGGGTAGGTTATCTATTTGTAGTGTCGGGAAGTGGCTTGGAATGGGGGCCAGGGCCCTAAGAGGTTGTGAGGGTAACTCATTGTAAGTTTCCTTAATAAGTGAAAACATTCACACCTAATGCTAACTAAATGAACTTAAAAAGATAAATGCTTTGTTCTTGCCCATGCCTCGAGTGCTTGTACAGACTAGGATGGGAGTAGAGAGAATGCTTGGTTGCGACCTTGCATTCCATAGTATGTGTCATCTGTATGAGAGGATACTAGTGGCCACACAAGGATCACTAGGGGCCATGGTCTATTGGGAGACTACCAGGGTAACTCTAGCGTGATCCGTCCAATGATAATTTCCCATTTGCATAGTAAGTTTCCTACATGTCTTTGTGTGCCTCTAGGAATTAGATGTCAATTTTGTAATTGGAACCTTTGAGTTAGTATACTTTTAGGATTCCTGGACTTAGAGAGTATTTATGGTATGTGATTTGAAAACCTATATGGGACTTGAGATTATCTCCTCAGCGTGGTGGGAGTGGACCATTTAGGTTCCATGCGGTCGGGTGGTAGTACTTTATCACTCTTATCATTTGAGATCTGTCTGAGACACCATGGCTGATGCATTATTTGTTGGCATCTATCTTCATGGATTGTGATTGTGGGCATGTATCCTTACATTGATGATTTGCATATGTTAGATGATGATATCTTATGCTTTACTTTGTATTTTAGATTAATTTTTGCATATGATGTAGTATGATTTAGGAGTGACATTCCTATTATGTTAATACTGATGATCCCTTTGGTGATTTGGAATGTTACGCACAGAGTGGTGGCTAGGATCCATGAAGGTCTAATGATGCTATTTACGGTTGGGAGGAAGCGTGCACTTAGTTAATTATGTTTGATTACTTATGGTTATCTCTTGTGATGATGTATCATGTATGATTTGTGGATTCATTTATGCTACTTCCTCATGGATTAGATTTAGAATGATGATATACTTTGTTTCACATATGTATATTCTTTTAAGCCTTTCATACCCCGTGACATGTATAGTGGATTATTGAGCAATCTGAAATGTAATCACTTAAAGAACCCTAGTATATTGTTTAAGTACGTTGGATGTATCGTTATTTATTCATGAGGATGTGATGTTAGATTATTAGTTAGTTTAGATGTAACTCAATGTTAAGGGATCCATGAAGATTGTAACCTGTTATGTATGTTATGTTTACTTTCACTTGTACTTTTGTTATTGCTTCCGTAATTATGTATAAGTTGTAAATGGTTTTTACTTTCATGTATTTAAAAAAAAAATTAAAAAAAATTTTAAAAAATAATGCTACCAAACTTAGTGAAAGTTTAGGTTAATTCTTTGGATCCCTTGTCGGGGTGTTATAGTGTAATAGTCAAAGGTATCCATATCACAAAGATTATCACTACAACTATCAACAAATTGGTTAATTTGGTTTCCCTCTAAATTGGCTTTTGTCATCAATTTGGCCAAACCTTGACCCCTAACCAATTTAGTGATCTGAATGTCAATGTTAAACTCTTGTATCCTATTGATCTATCTACATCTCCTACTAGATACCTCTTGTTGTGAAAAAATATCCTTTACAATAGTAGTAGGAACAAAAGAAATGATAGTAGCTCCCATCAAGTAACACCTAAAAGCCTTGACTACTTTCACCACTGCATATGCCTATTTTTTATTTATATCATACTTGAATTTTGTTGCCTGCAAAGATTTCCTAAAAATTGCAATGGGCTACTCATATCCTTCCTCATTTTTCTATAACAATACTACAACAACATTGTGAAATGAGGCAAAGGAAAATATACGCATTGGTTTATCATAATTAGGTGCTCAGAGAATAGGGGCATCTTTAATAGCTTGATTGATCTTCTAGAATGTAATGCTAGGTTCACCATCCAATGTAATTTTAGATCCTTTTTTTAGCATCCTTGATATAGGCCTACTAATCTCTGCAAAATTTGTCACAAATCTCCTTAGAAAGTTGATCTATCCAAAGAATGACTGAATATCCTTAACACTTTTGGGTTTTTGAATCTTGTCTATTGCTTCTACCCTTTCTGGGTCAATCTTTACTCCATGCTTACCACCTAGATGTCCTAGAAACTTACCTTTAGTAACACCAAAACTACATTTCCTTGGATTCAAAGAAATACCATACTTGAGGGCTCTAATAAATACCTTTATTAGATGTATGCAATGGTCATTTTCATTGTTGGAATAAGTAGTGAGGTCATTTTGATATACAACCTAAAACTTAACAGTAATATCAGCAAAAGCCACATCCATAGCCCTTTGAAAAGTAGCCCCAACATTAGTAAGCGTAAAAGGCATCCTGACATAAACATAAGTAGCCCATGGAGTAGTAAAAGTAGTCTTGAACTATTCTAATTTTTTAACAACCACTTGATTATAGCCTGAAAATCCATTCATCATAGACATTAGTTTAGAACTAGTAACCCTTTACAACAAAGCTTCCATATTCGAAAATCCATAATTATTCTTTAATGAAGATATATTAAGATTCATGAAGTCCACACATAACCTTATGTCTCCATTTTTCTTCTTGACAAGAACCAAATTGGATACCCAAGAGGAATGCCTAATAGGCTTTATAATCCCAGCATCTCTTAACTTGATCAATTCCTCTTGCATTTTGGGAGCCAAGGTAGGATTTATTAGCCTTTTTTTTTGTCTAAATGGCTTAGCATCTGGTTTCAAAGGGATCTCATGCTGAAAAATATCTTCCCTATAGGTTTCTAGGTCATCATATGACCATGCAAACACATTTGTATACTTTCTTAGCAGGTTTATCAAATCTTTCATAATTTTAGGGGGAAACTTCTTACCGATATATACTTTTTTAGGTCTTTCCTATGTTCCCAAGTTTACCTCCTCTAGATCTTTTGCATTATATTCACTAGTGTTTATTTGTGACCTGTCCTAGTTGTCAAAAATAGTTTCTAAAATAATGAGGCCATTTGGGATTTTATTTGTCTTTAACTACACAACTTCTTGCCCAAATATAGTGTCCTTTCCATTTATATTCTCTATATAAGCTAGACAATTAATTTCTTGTCCTGACAACATATTCTTACCATTCAAAAATCTCAAAATATCCTTATCATCTTAAAACACTTGGCAATTCTAGACATTATTAGGAACAGAGGGTCTAATTTGAGTCTCAACTTTGGATACACCAGTAAATGTGACATAATTAGGTTTTATTGCTATATTAGCTAACAAGTCTACCATTTTTGGTTAGTCCTATCATTCCAAATTATCCCAAATGCATGAAAACATTCAGTCATATCCCATACAACATTTTTGTACTATTTCAATCTCTTATTCTTTGAGACATAAGCATTTCTTACTTGGGATACAACCAATTTAGAATCTCCTATAACATGTAAAAAATTTATCGCATGTTTATGAGCTAGTCTAAGGCCTAATAGTAAAGCCTCATATTCTGCTATATTTTTGGTACAAGGGAAACTTAAAGTAAAATAGAATTTGTATGTTACCCCCACTCGAGATATCAACAAAATACATGTACCTGCTCCATCTTTGCAGAATGCCCCATCAAAGAGCATGGTCCTTAAATCTCCCTTATTTATTTTTGTATCAGCTTCTACTTCGATATGAGATTTATGCTTTTCCTTCTTCAAAGTCAAGACCTTTGCTTTGAGTGCTTGACATCTATATCCAAAAAGTTTGTCATATCATCCTCAATGTCTTCTTCTATCATATATATGATTTTTGGTTCTCTATTTATTTTTACCAAATTCCCATCAATGTTAAAAATAACAAATGATAGATCACATTGCAAACTTCCTCCCATGGTAGCAATCCACTTTCTAGATAATAACATACCATATTGAGGTGCAAAATCAACAACTACAACCCTCATAGTAAGTTCCTTGTCTGGACAGGCTATTAGTTTATAAGGTAAGGAATTAATAGTACCTATGACTGTCACTTCTCTTTTATCCATGGCACAACATCTTCCCTGACTAGTATCAACTTTCAAAGCTAATTCCTTCATTATTTCAAAGGGCATAATAGTATTGGAAGAACCAAAATAAATCATGCAATTTTTTAATGTTTTAACATTTGCTAAAATACTCAAAAAAATGGCTCAACACTTCCCAAGCATTCATTAATAGAGCTATCCAAAAACATCTAAGGAATCTGAGACACAACTACTTCAACTTTTTTATCTTTTACCTTTCCTTTTCTTCCTTGCTTAGGATCATGAATTTCATTGCAATCTTGTTTTTTCTCTACATTAGTATTTCCTAACCATGCTATGGCTTTATTCCTATGTTCAAGGATCCTTAATAATTTAGACAAAGGAACTTTAACAATGATCTGTGGTAGAATATTAAGCATATCTATAGAACAGTCTAAGGGATTATCAATTGTCATACCCCTTTTCTCATGATGTTTATTAGAAATACTTTGATTATTCTAGTTATTTATAGTGACAACTTTTGATACCTTCTCATCAAATTTCTTAGGCAAATTATTTGATAATTCTAACTCCTATAGATTTCCTCCTTTCTTTGGTTCCCACTTTTTATCTAACATTTTGAATTTCATAGTAGGAATTTCTTTAGGCTTTACAATTTCCTTTTTCTTAGGGTTAGTTTTCTTGATAAATATGCTAGCCACGTTACCATTATTAGCATTCTTAGCCATATGTCTAGTTCATACTTGAGCTACCATGCTGGTAGTAATCTGATCAACCTCTTCTCTAGAAGGTTTCCTTAGTATCATGTCCTCTCTAGTAGATGACATGTTACATACATTATCCTCAGCATCATTCTCTTCATTAGAGAATACCTAATGCTACATATGACCTTGAAACTATCTTTGTTCCACTATATCTCTGTCATAATGTGACTCAAACATATCACATCCTACATCATCACTACTTTCTTCATGTTCATGACTTTCTTCTACCTCAGTTTGATTTCCAAAAAATGGCAAAGCTACTATACAATACTCATAAGCATGAGGTAACTGACAAATAAAACACCATGTGGGTTTAGTAGTGGGTTTAGGGTCATCTACCACATTTATGGAATTTTTAGATAAAGCATCAGGTGTAACCTTGTTACTAGCATTTCTAGGAGGAGGAACATTAGGGTGACCATCCTTCCAAGTAGTATTATAAGGGGAATTATGCAATCTATTTTGTCTACCAAAATTGGACTGGTAAGGGACCTTATTTTTAGTGGGATTCCTATCATTCTTTCCTTGTATAGAATTCAAGACTTGATTCATCTCACTAGGCTCTTGCCTTTTTCCTCCTATAGATTTTTGCTCTTCTTTTCTATTTCCCTTACTCCCAAATGGCCTAGGATCATCTCTTTTGTTCTCCAATCTCCCTAAAATTCTCAACTTTTTTTCTATATTGATAGAAAATTTAAAAGCATCTCTTAAAGTCCTAGGCTCCTTATCCCTAGGCTGATATGCCATTTTTCCATCAAAGGCATTCAAATAAGTAATCATACATACCTTATCATCAACTCACATGGCTTGCATTAGCTTATATGTCCTCTTCTGGAACCTAGTGTTAAAATCAGTAACAAATTCATTATGCAACTTCTTAATATTATTGAGCTCACTTAGAATATAACTTGGGTTTTTCTTATCACCATATTGTTCCTTAAAAAAATATTCAATGTCTTTCCAAACTACAAAGGATGATTCAGGAAGCCTCTTGAACCATTCTCTAGCATCTTCAGTTAATGACTAAACAAATAACTGCATGATAACATCTTTAGCCTCAACCTCATAATCACTCATGATGTCAAGAAAATTTCTCAAGTGATCCTCACAAGTAATAGCATTATTTCCAAAAAACTTGGGAAATCTTTTCCTCATTTCTTGTGGGATAGGTTTAGGAAAACTAGGAATACCTTCAAAGCCTATCTGTCTATAGCCTTCTAACTGAATAGGTCTTCTTTGTAAATCAACCTAAGAAGTATTGAGAACATTTCTTTCATTATTGTTAAAAGCATTACTAGTACTAGGATCTACAGTAGATTTATTTGGATCCATTTTTTGTGATGAAGTAGACAAGAAGAAGTAGACAATTTAGTAGTGTTCTGACTTGCAAATTATTTTTTATCATTATCTTCAAGAGAAAATACATGTTTCTTCATAGCATTTTCTTGAAACTTAATTTTGTTATTCATCTCAGCTATGGCTGCCTCATTTTCTGCAATTTCCAATTTCTTAGCCAAAGCATCTTTCTCTTTCCTCCTTTTTTGTAACTCAACATTAGAAGATGATAAAGAATCATGGATCTGGATGGGCTTTGTTGGTTCATTTATCCTCATAACAACTTCCTTTTGTTTTCCCTTATCTTGAACACCAACAACACATTCTACATCTCACTTAACATCTAGGGTCTTATAAATTTTGATTTGTTGTATCACAGGACCCTTTTGGTTTAGATCTTGATCCCTTAACAACTTTTTCTCTTGTATTTTAAGTTGTTCCACTTGACCCACAATTTTAGGCTGCCACGCACTGGCTGTTGTCTCATTCTTCTTTTTCATAGCAAGAATTCTCCTTAGTAACTCTTTCTTTTCTTCATAGGCCTTCATGATCTTTTCCTCCCTTTCCTTCTAAAATTTCCTATCAATGGCTTCTTACTCAGCAAGCTGCATTCTCAACATTTCATTCTCATCAGGGTAAGGAATGGTAAACTCAGAACCAAATGTCTTCTCAGCACTAATACTTTTAGGCTTTAAATGATTTGGTCTTTCCTTTTCAGTAGAGTAATCTAACATGAAAGAGTTTGTGCTACTCTAGAAAAGATTGTTACTAGTCCTATCCTGCAGACTAAGTGCATGTGGTTGAATAGCCTTTTCTTGACATATCATTTTAGGAGTATTATATAAATCATCATTAGAAAAAACAAGATGAGATCTAGGCCCCTTGTAGAAGGGTTCCTTTTCAAAAGAAGTGTATGTATTACTTTTCCTTGCCATTTGCTCCTGGGAATACTTTCCCTTTTGCATCTGGGCTCTTTTTACAACCCAATTTTTCTTTCCTCTATGATGAAGATCAGTCTGTAACTTAATAGCTGGGTTCGTCTTCACATTTGCCTACTTTTTTTTTACACTTATCATGATATAAAATGTTCTTAAATTTGACACTAGTTAAAACCTTTATGAGTCACCACCCACCTAGGGAAATGTAATAAAATAGTCTTGTTGACCTAATAGAATATCATGGGATTATCACAAATAGAAAGAACCCAATTAGAATTCATTTTGGGAGTGTAACTCTTTTTTAGTTGATAAGACACCTTTACAAGGACTGTACATGCCAGTGTACACCTATGGAGTAGGGTTTTGTTTCTCTTCTTTTTAAATTCTCAAGGTTTATTCATAGAAAAGTCCACTAAAACCACAAGTAATTTCATAGGATCTAAGAACTATAATACTGACACTTGTCCCCAGTAGAGTCACCATTTTTTTGGTGTTTAAAACTATTGAACCACAAAATGCTCAACACAAAAATGATAACACCCATACAATCTAAGGAATACACACTTCCTATAAACAACTCTATGTGTAAACCATTTGGAACAACTTCAACAAAACCAAAATAGCTTCCTACTCTTCAGGCTTTGCAAGACCAAGGCAGGTTTATCTAGGGGATGCTTCAGATAACCATTGATACATGAGAATTATATTAGTTTCATTCTAATTTTCATCCTCTATCCCTATCACATGTACAATTTATTCATTTCTTGATATTCTCTGATTTACATACATCCCTCTTAAGTAGATTTAGTCCTAATTCTCCTTAAGGTTACAATTACTTTTGGGAATAGCAGCTACCTAATATCCAAAAGTAAAATATAAATGAGTGCTGACCAATATTATAACTCTAAAATGGAACATGAATGATTTTAACTTTGAAATGTTTAGATGTGTAGCAGTAAAGTTTACTCTCTAACACCTCTAATTTATATGATAAGTGCTTTATCCATAGGGGCTAAGAGTTAACTATTAGTAGGAGACCTTGTTCAATTAACTTGTAATTGAATTTATCAACTGTAATCAACTATTTCCAATCTTATGAGATATCCCTTCCATAAAATCATGAATTCTACTAATCTGCTGAAGCATTTACAAAATACTTTGAATTAAAAGCAACAAATAAACCAATATACAATTCTTCTAGATTGCATTCAACCAGATGAACCTTATTTAAATGATCTCAAAATTAATAAACTCATGAAATTGAGATAGAAAATAGTGACACAGATCTAGTGTAAATACCCTTTTGTATTATCTTTATGCTGATTAATACAAGAACCAATAGAGACTCAATGAAGAACTCATGAATTCATGTTGATACTATCATTTCTATTTGTCATTAGAAAATTACATGACTAGAAGTAAATTCAAACAAAACTACACATGACTAGATTGATTGTACTATTTCTTGACATTTCCAAAAATAACTCAGAATTTAGACCTCCACATTGCCTTGAAAACTCATTTATATAGGAATGAGTTGCAAAAAGCAAAGGGCAAATGTGATTGATAGGTGTCGTTCCAAACTACAAACAAAAAAAAGCTAACAAAAGATAAAAGAAAGCATAATAGAATGTTAACAACATCAAAATATTCATTTGTAGGCTCGCTTATGTCATATTGCTACAAAATATCAGCTCCTTGGTTTGCCACCACTATTTTGGATCTTAAGAATATGTAGCTATTAAACTATCAAATGATGAGTCATCCTGTGGTGCTTGCAAATTAATTTTTACCCTTGGATTTTCAATATGTTCACCTTGGATAGACAACATTACTTTTACCCTTGATGGTTTCTCTATCTTGTCCATTTCTTGGGCCTTTGTACTAGTAATTGGAGCTAACTGGCAACCTTCACCTTCTTCAAATTTTAGATCTAGTGTTGATATGTCAATAATCTACACTTGGTCATCTTGTATCTCATCTTCATCTATTCCAACTTCCTCAAACTACTAATTGGAAGCAATATCCACCATCCATGTGTCAAACATTGTATCATTTGACCAATTGAATTGAAAAATATCATTTTGTCTTTTTAGCACATACTTAGCCTCATTATCAATGGTAACAAAATCTTGTTTCAAAGAATTAAATAATAATTTCACCTTTACTAACTCTTTAGTTGAAGTGGCCCACCAAGCATGTCCTTATTCATTTATGATTTTATTCATCCTTAAATAGAAAAAATCATCTAATTTTTTGGTCCACTCATCCTTGCTTTTCAATTTATTCTTTCTATCTATAGCATGGGGAAACTAATCAAATTTTGAGCTCTTGTACTTACTCAAGTAGCCCACTATTATTCTTTGTTAACAAACCCTCTAATCATCAAAATTTGGTAGGTCAGTGAAAATGTCATAAATATTTTCAATTTGGTCATGGGATGACCTTATGACTGAATAAGACAAAAATGTCACCTCTTTTCTTCTCCTTTGCTTCCCCCATTCATTAATAATAGGCTTTAAAACCTCATCTTTGGCTTTCAACTCTTCCCAAACATTTACTACCCTTGCTAACTAATCATAAAACAATGGCAACTCAATTTTTTCTGTAAGGTAGGTGAGATCTTTTCTTAACTTATCTTCATATTTTATATTTAGCTCCAAATTTAAGGCCCACAATTTTCCTTTTTCTTCCTCAAACTCCTCAGTTGTGTAGTATTCTGGCCTTCAGGGTGTGTCTAATACTTCTACTAGGGGGGTGGATTTGAAGGCTTTCATTAGAGGATGAGGGTATGTTATTCTAGTCCTTGTGGTCCTCCCCATTAGCTTGTTCTCAAGCTCAATTCTCTTTTTTACCACCTTATTGTAGGCCTCAAGAATTGTTTCATATTTACTTTGTAGCTCAAACATGGCCCATTCTTCCTTCTTAGTAGTAGCCAAAAGAAATTGGGATGAATCCACATTCCAATGTCCTACCTATACACAAGAGGTATCATCAACTCTCCTTACAATTATGTTTCCCATCAATCTAGACTCATATAGTTGTGATAATGTGGCTCTAGATCCTCTTCTTAATGACCAACTGACCAATGCAACTTGATCTTCAATAAATGTAGTACCTTGGAAGTCTTTTTTATTTTGATCTTGCAAATTCAATTTATTTGAGAAAGAATTGAAAATTAAGACATCAGCAATGCCCCAATTTGGTAACAATAAAATGTTAGATGCCCTCACGATTTGTCTTCCTTGCTCAAGGCTTATATTCTAAAATTCTTTTATCATTTATTCTTTTGTTTGGTTCTTGATGGAGGATTCATCCATTTTTGGATGTTTTTTTTTTCAATATTTTACAATTTTCTTCATAATTATTCATGTTCACCCTCCACGAAAATTGCTCATAAACCCTATATTTTACAAAGCTGTCATCAGCCAAAATTTGATGACATGCCTATTCTAACACATGATCCAATTTCCTACCTCTATAGTTAGCTATTGTTAGATCCAAACTTAGTGGAGGAGGTTCTTAAGGGTTTCCCTCATCTAACTCTGCCTGGGTGATAAAAAAACCTCCTTCTTATCTTATTTGCCCAATTTTCTCACTAGTGAGCTGCTCTTCTCCAATCCTCAAAGGGGATTGAGTGGGTAATATTCCTCAACTTGAGGACTCTTTTCCTTTATTATTTTTCTCCTCTTTGGGGATGGCTTAGGAGGTATTTCTTCTAGGACTACACTGGTAGATTCCATTATCTACTTGTCCTTATCTTCAGTGGTCTTTTTATTCTGAATTATATTGTAGCCTAGCCTCCTTTGAACAATTATTTGACTAGCTCCTATATTAGGAGTGAAATCCAATCTCCCCATAACCTCTATGGCCTTATCTGGGTATGGATCAATAATTTTAGTTTTCTTCTCATTCATAGCTTCCATTATTTTAGGGAAGGTATTCATGAGTTTATTTACTTTATTAGCCTTTATATTAGCATTATCTAGAGGACCATATTTCTAATCAAAATAATGAATGAATTCTAAAACTCATGAATAGAATCTCCACTTTTCTTTTTTGGTTTCTTGTTCTTGCAATGCGAACTCATTCCTTATAATGTCCTTTGGATAGTATGACTCATGTTTGACCTATCCCAATTTAATCCTATGTCTCAAGGTTTGATTAAAGAACCCCTCAGTATCACAAAAGTGGGGATGGGAGACAACCATTTTATACTAATCCAAAATTTTATGCAAAAAGAGCCAGCCCCCTATGGTAATCACAAATTGGTGTTCTATAGTGCAAGTAGGAAAAATTGACCCCAGTGACCTTTTCAATAGAAACATCTCCTCTCCTCCTCCCAATTGCCACAAAACTTCAGCCATTCCTATCTTTAAAGGTACTTGGTAGGGCAATATATGAGGGCTCCCCCTAAAACCATAAGTTCTAAAAATAAAAGAAACAAAGTAAGGAATAATATCTCCCCAATTGTGTGAAAATTTCAAATAATGGGCATTATCCCTAGACCTAATAAGATTAATTAGTGCCTTAGGGATTCTGGGATTGTCACTCAATATGAGGCATCTTAATTTGGAGGCAAAATATCTATCATTTCTGACAAAGCTAGCCTTATTTGCATCCTAGGTCATATATGCACTCCACAACTAGACTGGCAGTGCTTCCCCATCCTCCTCTCTATTCAATTCCATCTCTTTATGAAAATATGTCACCCCTTTAAACAAGAACATGTGAATCAACAAAGAATAGTGCCCAAAGGTCTTCTTCACTTTCCCTTTGGCAATTCAAACCAAACCAACATGGATTTCTTTAGCTAAAAAGGAAGCAAAATAAAAAATAACATCTACACCAAAAGAGGCAATTTGAACCATCATATGCATAAGGCCAAGGGGAATGAAATCCTACTCATCTTCACCAAAAACATGACACAGGGTCCTGTATGTCTCTATAGCCTAAGAAGTGAGAACACTCTTCTTAAAAGGTTCCCTAGAGGCTATAGTAATTACTATAAAAGTTCCTATTGTGCCAATGTGTGCCCTCAATGCACCTCCCCTAATCATATCCTTTTTTGCATTGTATTCATTTTCTAATTCTAGAAAATTAATTGGCACATGATAATCTGATAATGGCTCTAGGTGAAAAAACTCTCTAATTTCCTCCACACTAATTGAGATTACAGGCACACCATCGGTTCTTCTCACCACCCTTATACCTAGGTCATAATTTTTGGCAATGGCTTCAATAAAAATCATAATCCATGAAAACATTTGGAACTACTAGTTTTCCCAAATCAAAATTCTAGATGTTAGCATGTGGGGAAAATAAATTCCTCTCTAAAAACCATTTTTTGAATAAAACAAGACTAGTTTGTGTAGTTGTTGCATCTCTAAGCAAGTTCCCTTTGTCATATTGGCCATTAGCAATATTAAGCCTAGGGTTTAAGGAGATCAACTTTTAACTTGTGTAGGTTTGGTGGTGGACTCTTGGAGTAATTCTAGCAAATCATCATGAACAGTCGTATCCATATAATTTACTTGCCTAGAAAATGCTTTCTTGGGAGGCATCTTGACTGTAATTCATAGGAACTAGAAGGCTACAAAGGTTATAATATTTGTACTTACTTGATTTTCCAAACTTTTTCTTCTCTAAACCTCTGTAATAGCTCACAAACAAATGGAAGATTACTTCATGTCTTTTCTAGGCTTAATATAGTATCACTAGTAAGCTCTTATGCTCAGAAAAAATGAAATGTTTGTTTGTGTGAGACTCGAAATGAAAAAAACTCCTATATTATACTCTATTTATCTCACACACAAAGCTTTCATTCATCATAAATGCATAGAATAGAAAAATAGAGTGGCATCACATTTCATTTTGAATTTATGCCGTTGATCCTTGAAAAATGCTATAATCTAGGAATGAAAATTGGGCTAACTCACCTTTCTTCTTAACACACTAGTAAAATGCTTCCATATATACCTTTACTTCAATGCTTTCATTTCAATTTGGGCCCACTGATGACTGAGGACATGTGTCATCAAGTCACTACCTCACTATACATAACTTTCAAGCATCTTGCTATAGCAAGACAGTGATAACCATTGATTCTACTTGGATCACGTGGTAGATATTTGATACAACTCTTAAGAGAAATATGGTGGGTCCCTCATTCATTATCTCGCTATACATAATCTTCGTGGACCTCTTCATAGCGAGATAATGATGGCTGTAGATTTGAAATTAATCTAAGGGTGTTGAAACTGCATAAATCTTTTAAAATGTGGTGGGACCCTTGCTCACTACCGTGCTATACATGAAAAATGCACATCTTTCCATAGAAATATAGTGAGTATCATTGATCCATGCTTGATCTAACAATCAGAATCCCTTATATGTTTTATGCATGGGGTGTGGGTCTAGGTTCCCGTTGATGGTGAGCTAGCTCAACATGTTGGCATATATATATATATATATATATATATATATATATGTATATATATATATGTATATATGTATATATATATGTATATATATGTATATATATATATATATATGTATATATATATATATACATATATATATATATATACATATATATATATACATATATATATACATATATACATATATATATATACATATATATATATATACATATATATATATACATAGATACATATATATATATATACATATATATATATACATACATATATATATATACATACGTACATACATATATATATATATACACACACATACATACATACATACATACATACATACATACATATGTATATATATATATACATACATGCATACACATATATATATATAATTTTAATTCCCAATGACATCACACCTCCTTGACTTTGCTGTGCTTGTTACTTTTTAGGTGGGTTGCTACGTCGCTACCGATGAAAGTCATTAAATTTTTGGTAGTGACATAGTGAGCTCTAGCAGATGCATAACTTCCAGTGTATAAATTCTTAGGAGGAGGCCACCATGTCATTTGATCTGCACAACTTATTTCTAACGAGTCACTCATTTGGGGCACACCTTTTGAAATTTGTCATTACATCACAACTTTCCAACTAGTCATTACGTCACTACTGATGAAAGTCATTAACTTTTAGGTAGTGACATAGCAACTTCCACCAACCTGTCAAAAATTAGTGTTAGGAAAAATTTAAAATAGAATAACCATAAAATGACATGACTATCACAGAAATTAAGGCATAGTTTGCCAGATTTCTTCCTTGGGATCCTCAAAATCGCTACCCAATTTAAAAGAAAATTGTCTTTTGCAATATTTGGGCACTCGCTATGTCGCTACTAGAAAGTTGATAACTTTCTTAGTTACAATATAGCGACCTCTAGGGGATTCATAATTCTGGTGATGGAGAACATGTAACACATTTGATTGAAATTTCACCAATTAAGACTACTGCCAGAAAAGGTGGTCATGCACATTTATGAAACTGCATGGGAATTCTGCGGTCATATCAATTTTAAAAGGTTAACATCTTCATACTAGGTGATAAAAAGTTATTGACTTAGATGACTATGATGATGGATATGAATTAAGATTTTATGCTTTAGGTGTCCTAATGAAAATTGAGATTAGTTGATACATTGATGTGTTGATACCCTGTTATTTGAGACTTACTGCATTGATTGACTATTTAAACATCAATTTGTACAAATGATGCTATGAGGTGTTTCAACTTTTGATGATGATGTTATTTATCGTACTCTGATGATTAGGCTATATGCATTCAGATAGTAAAATATTCTCTAATGATGATTTTTATGATGTTTAGGTATATGCATGCATTATGATGATTATTTCAGTATTTTAACTCGACTTGACGAATATGATATGGTATTTCAATTATGCAATCAATTGTGTGTTATCAAGTGCAAAAATAGAAAATTTAATTGCAGTGTGAATGAATAATGCTTAGTCAATTGATTATGCAATTTGATTTATATATACATGTGATTTTATCAAGCTACTAATGTTCAAATTGTTTGTGCAAGAAAGTTACCATGGAAATTATCAAAGATTTAGTACCAACCATATGGGAAATCCATATAGCCAAGGTTGAATATAATGAAGAGATTTGAACCTCATTGTTAAGTGACTTATTTCATGATCGTGAATTTTATGTATGTATTAGGTAATTTTACTATTTAATTAGTGACATGTCAATGTTGTGTAATGTTATTTTATAGTGGCACTTGACATTTTTCATGTATATAGGTAATAAAATGTCTATTAAGCTTGGAACTATAACCCTAAACTTAGATGACCTATTAGGAAACCTAATTAAACCTCCTTTGATTGAGATATACTTGTAAAGCCCTGCCAATGAGGTTATTTGTATTCAATTTTCTATAGTCACTTCTAGAGGCCAAAAAGTGGTCCTAAAGGCCAATTTTAGCAAAATCCAAGTAGCTAAGTGTTAGCGGTATGGGTTAGGAACATTTTTGAAAATATTAGAACCCCCTAGTGGCCTTGGTGACCCTTTTAAAGACTCATTTCCTACACATTGTGAAAATTGAGTAAGTGTTGATCTTTCCAAAAACCCATGCTTCTCTCCAATCTTGCATTAATGTGAGGGGACAAGTGAAACCTAAAGGACTTAAGGGTTAAGTAAGAATTTAATGAGGATAGGTGGGGATATTTTTGGAGGCCTATTTAGAGGCCCTTGTTGGAGTTAGAGGGTTTTCACCCACTCTATACTTTTAGATACATTACGGTCTTGGATTGAAAGAAGAAAAAGAAGGACTAGGCTCTTCTCAAACACCATTATACCATAAAACTTGCAAAGTTTGGTCTCCACTATTGTCATTGCAATTTTTTTTTTTGATACAAATAGAGTAGTATGTATTTTTACTCTCTTGCGTATGTGATCAATATTTTTTGTGCTATTGTTATGTAAGGGGATGAAATTTTTGGTTTTGATTTCATGATTATTGTGTTCATCTTGATAAAATGATGAATTTTTGTGAAGGATGTATGGAATTACTCACCCTTTTGGTTAAGGGAAGAAGTGTCCAATGTGAGGGAAGGGACTGGTTGGACACCATGATAGTGTAGAGTCCCTTCTCATAGAGAGAAGAGGAAAGAAATGCAATGTCTATGGGCCCTTGCATGCCAATGTTATGGATTTGCTTGAGGGATGAAAATAGGAGAAAGTATGGAAAGTTTATGTGAGTTATAGCATTGGAAAAGGAATGTTTATTGCATGTTTTATATTGAGAAAACTCGTACTTGGTAGTTCACCTTCACCCTTATGTTCTGATTTCAACGTGAATCCAATTGTGCAAGCATTGGATGGGTGCTTTTGTTATGCTTCATGTTGTGAGATTTGAATTGGTTGACACCAATTGGTTACCAATTCTCTTAGCTTAGTTGGTAGTCTCTTTGAGGCCTAGGATTGGAGGTGAGCACTCCATGGTTAGTTCTATATGTTTTTGCATATTTTGGATAGGCTGAATGATATAATAACTTTGGAATTGGAGCATTGAAGGTGTTATTAATGTCACTGTGTTGTAGACTTCTCCATTGTCATTCCATCTATTGTATTGTGCATCCATGTTGAGGATAAATTTGTAATTGAATGGATTAAATTTTGTAAAATCCAACTTTGGTAATATAAATTTACTTATTGTATGAGAATAATCAAGTTATGTTTTCAAGTTTTATTGGATTGCAAATCATATATTGCCTTCAAAATGTTTTTCTTTACATTATTTTAAAGTTGCATACTTTATAGTTCTTTCTTGAAATCATGGATTATAAATAATGTATAAAAAAATTCATTTTATAAGGATCTTGTTGTATGAAGAGTTTAAATTATACTTGAATTAAATTATCTTTATGTTCATGATTTTTGTCCCAACATTCAAAAGGATACATTAATTCAACCTTGTATTGTAAAAATTATCTAATAATGATAAATCAATGGATTATTAACCATGTTTTAATGTAAGTAAACTACCTATTATCAATACTTAAATAAACAATGGACTAGACAAATGAAAATCTATTACGTTTACATAAAATTCCAAAAGAAAATTGTTACAAAGAAAACAGAGTTAGAAGAAAATGCAACTCCCCTACATTTGAGAGAGCCAAAAAATGTTCTCTAGAAAATTTATTGGGAAAATTTTAATCCCCTTTTATGGTAGAGAAAAATATCTTTAGATATCTCTTATCTTTCCCACATAAAAGAAAAATTATTTCAAAAAAAACTACTAAAGAAAAATATCCCTGATTTTAATATCACCCTTCTCCAAACTTAAACTCACCACTAATTTTCTTTTTCTTTTACTCCATGCCATTCAATCACTTCCTTACCTACTCCAACATGCTACTTCACCTACTTCCTTGCCATGTGCACATGTCTCATTCCTTGGACATTAACCTTAGTGAAAAGTTGAAGAATTTGAAATGATTGCAAGTTTCAAACTTTAAAATGATCCCTACCACTTTATTTCCACCACATACCTCATTTCCCATCACCATGTGTAACATTCATGTGGTCTAACCTTGGGCAGTGTGGGTCAGACTTTGACAAAATCCTTTCACCTTAAGAAATGCTCCTAGGGCCTTGGACAAGTCTATGAGAAGTGGGAATGGGTATAGGTGCTAGGTGGGAGTATATGTAGTTAGTGTTAATCTTAGATTGATTTTTACATATGAATGTCTATACAGTTAAATCATTTATAGGTTAGAACTCATTTCATGTAGAATGAGTAATGCATGCCAAGCATAGCATGTCAAAGAGTGCATGCCAAGTGAGATACTTAGCATGTGTTGAGTAAATAGTTAGTGTTGAGTCACTCAAATGCCGATTAGATAGATGATTCGAAGTGATTCAAATGCTGAGTAAACAATGGATGTTGAGTCATTTAGATGCTGAGTTACAAAATTGAAGTTGTAGTTGATGCTGAGCATTACAGACTCCAAGTTCCAAGTAATACATTTTTGATATAGTTGTTTGTAATGGGACAAACTACCATGAAATCCAATTTTGGATCCAACTTGAGGATAACTTTGCAATCCTAGATGATAATAGCAAATCTTAATTGAGAATCCCTATGTAGTACATGCAATCAATTAGTTGAAGGGATGTTTTGAGTGGCCATATGGATGAATTATATTTATTGATTCATACCTAACCCTAAGTAACCTAGGTCTTCTTAAGGAGGACAAACCCTAAACATTTTAAGAAGTATGGAAGGAGTGAAGAGAGAGGTTTTCATGCACAAATAGAGTATTCATGTTGACTAAGGTACTATGAATTGAGATACATTGTAGAATCAATTAGAAGAGAATAGTGAAAAGAGTTTATAGGACAAAAGAGATATATTTGATCAAAGGAGGGTCAAGAATATATGCAAAGAGGTGATATGTTATCTAGCAACAAAGTGATAATAATAGGACCCTTTCTAAGACATTCTCATAGTTGAATTTGTTAAATCTCTTAACAAAGTAGTCTTAATAGGCTATTGTAAATCCTTTAATATGGTGCTTGCTTCATTGTAAGTTAAAGTCCTTTCATCAAGCACACTTCTAGAAGGGTGTCGAAATCCTTCAACAAGGTAAGATATAACAATCTTTTAAGCCTTTAACAAGGTAGACCTTTCACAAGGTAGATCATGTTTTATGATCAAACATTGTAACCTTCGTTAGATACTCTTTACAATTGTAGTGATGAAGATTTGTGGGTGTCATCCCTACCCCAGTGTTACATTCTCATTGAAGGGTTTCTGGGTAACCAAATATCTTATGACATACATGTGTTAAATGTTATTTTTTTTCATATTATGGATGAATTTGTTTAGCTAGCTATTTCAGTTTACATGAACAATTATGAGATGGATCTTTGATGAATAAATTTATGGTTAAAGTTTTGAAAGATTGATTCACCCCCTCCACCCCACCCCAAGAGTTTACCTTTCCCATATTATATTTCTAAAAATTAGTATCAAAGCCTTGTTCTTTGGAAAGGAAAGCTTTGTAGCTTTGAGGAAGGATCTTGGAGATGGAAGTTTACAAGTTGGGAAAGGTTATTGAGAACCAAATGATTGAAATCTAGCTTTCCCTACATCAGTTAAATGAAGCAAGAGATGAGTTGAAGCAATCAATAAAGAGAAGGAAAGAGATAGCTATTGAAGAGAATGAAACACATGAAAACGAGATTAACACTGTTGGACTATTTATAGGAGAAAACTCAAGTGAATTTGATGGTGCAGATGTAGATCTAAAAAAAATGGAGCCCTAATTGAAGAGCTCAGAAATCTTAAGATAGAACAAAAACTCCAATCAGTATTGCTATGTGAGGTGATCGAGTAGAAAAAGAAAGCCAAAGAAGGAAAAGTAATGAGTGAAGATGAAAAAAGGGTACTGATCAATAGACTAGAAGAGAAAACATCAGAAGTACAAAGGATTTCTAGCATGCAATTGGAGACAATGAATCAAGTCATGATTACCAATCGTGAATTGAATGGAAAAGATATTGAGATCACAACATTGAAGTTGTATAATGAACAATTGAGAAATGTTTTGAAAATAGAAAAAGAATTTGCTAGAAGTTTTAATAAACCCAGTGAAGCCATCAAGTACTTTGAACTATTAATGAGATCTCCTAGATCTAATAGTGATACTAATGAATTGGCTTACACCAATAATAAAAAATTAGAATCATCCAAAAGTGGTCAATAAAGGAGAAATAATGGTAATAAATCCAAAAATTCTTGTTATAATTATGGAAAATTAGGACATACTGCTAATGTTTGCAAAAGCAAGATTGTAAATCAAAATCCTAAGCAAAAGTTCATGGGTCACTTCCACAAGTGTAACAAGAAAGGACATCAGGAATATGAATGTAGAACCAAGACCATAAGAACACAAAGATTTGAAGGATACTATTAAAAGTATGGACATTAAACATATGAGTGTAGATCCAAGCCCAAGTGGTTATCAAACAAGAAAACAAAGGTAAAGCATAATGGAAACTCTTATAACTAGGATTATAATAATATGTATAGTTTTCACTATTGTTAATAATATGTACATGTTCCTGAGAAATACATAAGAACACATTTAAAATTTGATTGAAGTAGATGATTAAGCTAGATCACATGTTTTAGTTTCTTAAAGACTGGTCACATAAGAAAACATTATCCAACAAAGTCAAAGACACGAAGCACTAAGTTCAACAATGGAAATAGAAAGGCATATATTGAAGAAGTCAAAGTGAAAATGAACAAAACATGGAAGAAAAAGAAAGATTACAATACATCAACTTCAGATGGGATCACATCACCCAATGGGTCAGATGATCACACCAACCCCAATTAAGCAATCAAAAGGTATGTTTGGGACTGATATTTAAATAATATATCATGAATTAATTCTAAGGATTTATTTTTGAAAATATTATATATGCATGAAGAAAGATGCAAAGTATTGTTTAGAACCTGGTAGAAATCTTTAAATTTTGTCAATTTTCATGTTGCTTCCATACATGAAAAGTTTCACCTAAGTTGCCAAGTGAAATCTAGTTGATGCCAAGCCATCATAAGTAATAGTGTTCGCTAAGCTAATAGTTGTTTTTGATCTTGAAGGAAATTATGTGGAAGTTGAATGTGTCAAAATTTCTATTATAGCTGAGCTTATAGTTGTGTAAGCACTAAGTATCAAGTACAAATTTTTGAGGGCTATATGGTCAATTTTTTGATTCATTTAACATCATTCAAATTTGGAGAGAGCACAAAGAGCTTAAGGAAAAGTAGAGAGATCATTCTAAGTGTTTGCAGACTAAACCCAACCACTCTTTGAAACCATTCATCATATTTGAGAAGGTATTTATTATGTGTTGAGCTACACTATTTGAATTTGTGAAAAAATTAGGTATCAAATATGCCATCTAGTTCTTCTACTTCTAAAGTTAAAGAGGGAAATAAATTTTTGAATGTTAAATTAATTAGTAATGAGATCAAAAAACCAAATTTTAAAACAATTCCTCACATTGCATATAAAAAAGACCTGTCTTGTGTGTTATCCATGATACCACCACAAGTTTTAATGATTAAAGATGTAAGATATTTTTACACATGTAAGGTGGATAGCATAGGTGACATGGAGATTAGAGAAGTTTATGGAAAATTGTGTGAGAATGATGTATTAAAGGAAGAATTCAAGACTGTAGAGAGAAAAGCGTTAACTCGTGCACTAGATTTTACATATGTGTTCAAAACATAATAGATTAAGATTGTTCTTAGTAGAATTCATGACAATTCTATATGGTTGGAGGATGAACCTATAAAAATCACCAAGAGGATTGTGTAGAGGGTATCCAACCTTAGACAAACCTAAGAACTTGAGAAGTGATGCAAAAGATGTTATTGAGAAAAATACAGGGGTAGTGCAGAATAAAAGAGGAATGACAATTCACACCATCACAGATCACCTAATTGCTTTTGCAGTAAGGATAATTACACATAAATTCTTTCAATCTAGCATATTAAAGAATGTACCTTGCATTTCTATTGGTGTAGGCTATAAGATAGTCAATAAGGATCATTCCTATGACCTTGTCAACTTGCAGTTACAATAGTTATTAGAAAACTTGGGAGCCATAAGGAAAACCATGATTACACAGTGCAAGTTTGGTTCAATACTAGTATGTATATTTTTCCATGTGCAAAACACATTCCCTTCTTTTTGGAAAGTTGCATGGAAGACAAATAGATCTATTGCAGTATAGATAGGACAATCCATTGAGAAACTTGGAGAAAACTTTGAGTCTATAATGACTAGCTACTTTAAAGACTTTAAGAAGTCAATGAAACAAAGACATAGGATTCTAGTGTCACTAGTTGAAAAGTATTTCAATCATTTTTGTTTTCTAGTTAATACTAATTTCACATATGTATAGGCTCTAGTTCCAAGAGTGAGATGGTAAAAGCCTCTATATTTTAAGATAAATGTGGATGAGGCATCTGTAGCAATTATCACTTTACTAGCCAAAGAAGTAGATAAAAAAGCTACAACTTTTGGCAATTATGATGTAGCCAAGTCAAAGATAACCATGGATTTAAGGATAGCCTCTAAAATAAGGAGAAAAGAACAAAAAAATTTAGAAGCTTAAACAAAACTTTGGTGAAGAGATAGAACAAGAAGAAGAAGAAAATGATGATGATGTTGAAGGTGGTGAAGATGCACCTACCCAAGCACCACTAGCCACTACTCAAGATCAAGGAGAAGACCATGGTTAAGAGGAAGTGAAGCTTAATGAATGTTCCAAGAGAGAAGAAGACAATAAAACACCTATAGCCAAAGAAAATAAGAAAATAAAAGCTAAAGATCCTACAATTAACAAACCAAAGAAGGTTGTAAAACCTACACAACCTAAGCATGCAATTCTTGCCACCAGGGCCAACACAAGGGCTACTACTAAGAAGGTTCAATAAGTGAAAAATCCAAAAGGGAAGAGAACTAGGAACACTAAACATGAAGATGAGTCTAAGAAGAGCCAAAAGAGAAAGTACATTGCTCTAGCCAAGTCAGATGAAGAGAGGCAATAATCTAATGACAATAGGCAATTTAAAGTGGTAAGTCACAATTGTTCTTTTGATTTGGATAACTTGTATGCTAATATAAAGAATAATGTTGGCATATCTAGATTCACACATGTTGATTTTGATAAATAATGAAATATTAAGATGAACCAAGTGGAAGAGTTAATATATGGCATGATGGCAACATTCAAGAAGACTCCAATTAAGCTTACCAACTCCATACCTAAAAGTCAATATGAAAAAGTTGAGAAAAAATTGTAATATAGTCTCACCATAGAAAGAAAAATTAGAGAGACTAGACTTGCTCAAGTGATGCCAGAATTGAATAAGGCTGGACAATATCAAAGGCCATTAACAAAAATAAAGGGAGATTTTCTCCTAAATATAAAGCTTTTAGTATTTTGAAAAAGGACATTGATGGTGTTGTTTAGAAGTCCACTCAAATATGGAAGTCAATATATGGACTAACAACACCTAAGGAAATTGAGTAGACACTTGTTGAGGTAGGTGAAGAAAAAGGTGAAAAAGAAGTCATTGAGGTTACTAAAGATGAAACTAAGAAAGATGCACATGTGGAAGGCACTAAGAAAAATGTAGATACATAGGAAACAACTAAAGATGAGAAACAAATACAATAGAATATACTAGATATACAAATGTTGAGTGCTAGTCTACAACATGTGATAGATACCAACATAGATACATTAAAGATCAAGGATGTTTTTGATACTATAGCTTAGAACATCATTCTCCTAATAGAGGAGGACATGTAGAAGGTATTGTTAGACACCACCTTCAAGGCAAAATTATGCAACCATCCTATATTGGTGAGTATAGAAGACCTTGAGAAGATAGAAAAGACATCTGCAAAGGAAGGAAAAAAAGCTATAACTCAAACTTCTCAATTTACTATAATACAACCTATAATGCCCATTGTATTGTACCAAAGGAAAGAGACAACAATGGAAAATATCAGCACAATGGTGGAAAATGTGTTAGTACAAGAAGTTGCTATAGAAGCACAGGAAGGGACACAAGCTTAAATAGGTTAGGAAGATACTTTTTTACTTATAGCACAAACTCAAGGTGCAATTGAGATTGAGAAACAAGAAAAGAATAGGACTGAAGAGTCAGTCTTGATTACAAAGCTTGAGGACCAATTAGCAATACAAACATTGTTTACTTTGCCAAAAATTGATACTCCTCAAAGTTAAGCTCTTCATAGGCTAAGTGTAGAAGATACACTACTGCAGTAATCAAGGCCTAGCCCTATCATATCCAAAGTAGATGAAGTTACATTATATGGTGATGTCAACTGGCATGAGGTGATATTGTTGCCAAAATTTGATCTTGCAATAATCACTATTAAATAGGTGAGCATACTTCAAATGCTCTTGCAAGGAAAAAGCACCAAGAACTACTTAGAAGGGAGCATAGGTAGAAGAAAGCATTACAAGATATCAAGGAAATATTTCTTGATGTATTTGGCCTACCTACACATGTAGAACACAAGTCTATCATGGACCAGTTGGTGGATATAGTAGAGTAGGTAAATGATATAGACCAGGATTCAGATGTTAAACTACTTGAATGGTTTGAGAGAAAATTTTGAAACCAAGTCAATGAAAATATATTAAGTTCCATTACACTTAATCAAGTTGAGTTAGCAACCAAGATTGATAGTTTAAAGATATTTTTAGAGAAAATTTTCTCACTTTACACCAAGTTGTGTGATACAACTCTGTTCACACAAGAAGTGCAATGCCATATTGAAAATCTAGAGAGATGTATGAAGATAATAGGTACTACTCTACCCAAATCTCTAGCTCACATTCAAAAAAACTTTAGGAATTTGATGAATTCCTAAGGTCAATTGGCAGCCCTACATGCTCAAAATGAAAATATTTAGGCTACACTGATAAGTATCCAATCTATGATGATCTCACACATGGACATATTACACAAGGAACTAGCCTTTTTAGAGACACCAATGAAGAAAGATCCCCATCTTTCTACACATGAAGGCATAGTTCACCTTGTTGCTAATTTAGCCATCCAAATCAAATCATTGGAGGTAGCCTGTGATAACTAGAATGCATCTTTGAAGATCATACTTGAGGTTCGAAAACTTTTATTGGACAAACACACTATATGTGTATAACCCTTTGACATTAGTGTCAAAAAGGAGGAGTAATAAGTTTTTTGGAGTAATAAGATTTTTAGAGAGACAATGACTCCAAGGAAAGAATGAATACAACTTTAGGGGAGACTAATTAAAGGTAGAGTCAAAGACATAAATAGAGTATAGTACAATTCACCATATGCATATTTACTCAATAGGAGTACAGGTTCAAATTCAAAACAACACAATCAACTCAAGGGGAGTTATAAGATTTTGAGGTATGATTGTTAAGTCAAGTTTTGCAAAATTTTGAAATTTTGAAATTTTTTTACATATGCCGAATAGAGATAGTGAGTATCTAAGTTATGCTCATAAGGTAAGATGATTCATGCATTACCAAGTGTTTTTTACACTCATGTCAAAGGAGAAGATTGTTAATCTCATATTGAATTTGAAATATGAGTGTCTATACACTTAAGTAATTTACAAGTTAGAACCAGGGATTTTTTTAGTGGCGATTAGTCACCAAATGGCAAATATGTCCCGATCGGGCTATAGAAATTGGCGAAAAAAAACACCATATACTAGTTGACCAGTTTGCCCAGATTTTATAAAATACTCATATAGTGGTCATAATGTTTGCCACTATTATTACATAATTTCAGTTTGGTAGTCGGGTTCTTCGCCCATATTTCTCTTTAATGTTTACTCTTATTCACCACGGGATTAATTGAGTGTCTCTTTCGATGATCATCATTCGCCAAATTCCCATTTTCCTATGTGAAATTTTTATTTTTCCTAGGACCCAATTTTCCATGCATCACACACAATGGGGTCCCAAATTCCTGCCATATTCGCCCACTCGATTACTTGAAATTACGTGGGCTTTGCCAAATATTAGTTCTTATCATATGTAACGGTTGGCCCATTCACCAAAATGAAAATAGTTTATTTGTAGTTGTCTATTCAAGACATGAGTTTCATTATTGAAACATGCCAAAAGGAGCCTTCTTCATAGTATTGTGATCAGTAGAGAACCAGAGCGACTACGACTACGAGTCCATAGTATTTTATTGCAGCCTTAATTTGATGGAGATGTCACAGTCAAATTTAAATAGGAAGAGGAGTAGGGCTAATGAAGGTGGAGATGTCCAAGAGAGGCCAACAAAATGAAAAAATATATCTTCATGCTTTGGTGGGGGTAGACGCAATAGTGTTGGTCAAAGTAAGGAAGGTACATCATCAGAGGAGCCTGTACAATCTCAACCTACACAGGAGTCCATTCAACAAATTGGGGAGCCTAATAAATCTGGTGACAGAGTTGCAGAACCTGATATCTCTAATGAAGATGACCTTGAAGAAGAATATCTAGTAAATAACCAATACCAGGACAAATCAATCGACTTTGGTGATGATGATGGTGCAATTAACAGTAACAGTGACACTAAAGGGAGAGGAAAATCAAAAAAATAAATTGATCATCAGTGGGAGATGGCCAGGAGATTTAAATTTGATTGGACAACAAAGTATCCATTCATTGAGCCCGTGGACAATCCAATTATAGGTGAGCCACTAGTAGAATGCAGATGTGCGATTTGTAGTTGGAAGTATAAAAAGGAAAAGTGGTTGCAGCTTAAACTAGACACCATAGAGAAACATGTTGGTAAGATTTACGAAACCTCAACTGTAGATGGTAAGGAAATAAAAGTGGTAAGATATAAAACAAAGGAGCAATGTCAACATAAAAGGAATGCTGAAGAATATTATATGTTTCAAAAATTTCAGACGAAGCCTGGTGAAGTTCAAGGTTCTATTAATGCTATTTTTGCAAAAGCAAGTGAAGTAGAAGAACGTGGAAAAGTTGTTCAATTAAGTAATGTTTTCTATATCTTGAGCAGAGGGCATCCAATGATAGACTATCAAAAAATGAATGGTTTTTTACACTTTTTGAAAGTTCCTAACTATCCTATCAGTCATTGGTCAATAAACTGTGGATGAGAATGGGCAAGTTGTATTGCACAGGTTGAAATAAAGGATGTACAAAGAAAAATAAAAGAGTCAAGCTTTATTGCATTGTACTTAGATGAAGTTATGGCAATAGATAATACGTCATGGGTATGCATGCATGTTTATACTGTACAGAATAATGTCTGCCAACCACATCTACTATCTATTGCTAAATTGAGAGACAATGTGACAGTAGAAACTTTATTTCAGTTAGTAAAGAGAAATTTAATTGAATATGGAGCTATGGATGAATTAACAATAGCAAATAAGTTGGTCTATGTTGGAGTGGATGGAGCTTCAATAATGCAAGGTTAAAGGAATGGTCTTTGCACAAAGATGCAGGCTTCTTGTTCACCATATGTTGTTGCCATTCACTGTATGGCCCATAGCATGAATCTTGCTTTTAGAGTTGTGAAGAAGTTTCCTTCAGTAAACAAGGTTGAAGATTTAGTAAGAGAGTTGTATGCATATTTTTGTTGAAGTCCCAAGCGTTTTAGGGAATTTCAACACTTTGCTGATGGAATTACTGATGGAAACAAGCTTCTAAAAGATGTTGATACGAGATGGATCTCTTTGGATGGACCAGCGCATCGAGTATTTTCCAAATATCAATCTTTGATTGGACTGATGTACGAAAATTAGGATAATGCAAAAAATCAGAGATGTGGCGACCTGCTTCGAAGGTTAAGCAATATAGAGACACTTTTGACTTTGGCATCTCTTCTTCCCATGCTAGAAGAAATGAGGTTAATTATGAAAAAAGCCCAGCAAAGAGCCATGTATATTGCAGAATATGCTCAGTTGCATAAAATGTCATGTCGAGCTCTTGATAGTCTCTATCGTACTGACCTAAATTTATCCCATGATAGATTTAATCACTGGTAGAAACTAAAAGATTTGGACGATACTGATAATTATTTAAAGATCATTGAAAATGGAGATTTATGTGTTTTTGTAAGGGGATTTCAGATACCAATGTACTACAGTGCCCCAAAGAAGCGAGCTACAAGAGTTACAAGGGAAGAGTTTACCAAAATCATCGAGTCTATAGCATCTACTACAAGGGACATAGCCTATAGAGTTTCCTCTAAAATAATATCACGATTCCCATATGATCAACTACTTGAGGCCATGGCAATTGTGTTTCCTCAATATTGGTCCTTCAACAATAAGGAAGATTATCATAGAAGGCTGTTGATTTCGATAAAGGAATTTTGCAAATCTATAGAATTCAATGGAGTGAATATCAACGGAATATTAGATGAGGGTCTTCTTAGATAGAAATCAGGCACCTTTGCAAGGACCATGAAGCATCGATATCAATTAATGCGTAACCCACATGAAGAGGGCTCGACAACAAAGCTTTGGACATAACTAAAACAGAGCACATTGTTGTGTGAAGAAATTTCAGAGTACTTCAAGCTTGCTGATCTATGTCAAACCATGATATTGGGTTCAGTGGAGGATGAGAGAGTTTTTAGTGCTTTGGGCTTCCTAAAATCAAAGCTAAGAAATAAACTAGACAAGAATTTGGAATCATGCTTGAGGGTATACACATCTAGGTATAATGCCAATACTTTTCCCTTTCAAAAAGCAATGGAAATATGGAAGGAAAGATGCAAAAGAAGAAGGGTGGGATTGGGTGACACCATTAACCAATCTCCCACAGTGACTCCAAGAGGGACAAGTACAGTTGGCAGTGGCACTGGCCATGGGATTGGGAGTTTGAGTCATAGAAGCGGAGGTTAGAGTGAACTTGAAGTTGAAGAAGACACAAATGAAAATGAAGACAACAATGAAGCAACTGGACTACCAGAACTGGATGATGACGATGACATAGAGATGAATTGGAAAATTTAGAAAATTTTCACTAAATTAGCAGTGGCAACCAATAGGTATTTTTTGAACTTATTAACTACTATATGATATCCTATCATTCAATGTTCATTTTAGAAAAGAAAGAAATTAGAATGTATTATGTTTCATCATTAAAATTTGAGAACAAAGAGTATTATTACTGTAGAGTGTAGTTTATATCATGTCATCAATGATCATTCAAATTTGAATTTGAAATTTCTGAATGAAATTTTCTTTTCTATTTTATTCATTTATTCAACATACATTGAATTGGAAAACATGAAAATTAGATAGAATCATAGATTCAATTCCACAATTAATAACTATTAATGGTTTTCATTTGCAATATTTAGCTAATATGGTACAATTCTTGTAAGCCAATGACCCTGAATTCCCTTTTATAGAAAAAAGGGAGCAACATCAACTTCAGGTCGATTTGCTTAATGTGAAGTCTCAAAATCTAAATCAGTAAGACATCTACAAGTCTAAAACATCTCTACAACTTTAGTTGTACATTTCTGCATTTGACAAGCTGGTTTAGTAAATTAGCAATTTTAGCATAGGCAATAGCATCTGCAAGACTACAACATTGATCCTATTCAAAAAACAAAGTTTAAACTTGTTACTTTAAACTGAATTCTAGAGTCTAGACTATAGTATGTAGGATAATATGAAAGATATTCGTATATAGTAAAGATATAGAGATGATTGAAAATGAAAGTACTTTCACATACAGACTATAAGTTTTTGTAGTATGCTCCATTCTTCTTCGGTTGGAAGGGCAAAATTTTTTATGTTATGGTAAATGGCCTGCATTCTTGTCAGCATTCCATACTTGGAAGAGCGAGTTTCAAGCAATGTTCGTTCTACTAGTGCATGCAAATTTTTGAATGTTTTGATGCACTTTGAAATGTGTTCATGAGTTCTGTCCTAAGGAAGGTTGCCTAAATCAGAGGTTATTTGGTCCTCCAACTTTTGTTTGTAAACTTCTCTTCCAAAGAAACCCATTGTTGAGAAATCAGGTCTAGGACTCGGTAAACCAAGAGATATTAATTTTGTTGTTTTATTGTTCATCTTGGTGAGCTTTGGCCCAAATAAAGCAAGAACTTCTTCTACTTCTGTTAGTTTTTGACATCTATGAAATACAGAGGTCGCCTTTATTATTGAACCAATACGGTCCTGAATTCCCTTGCTTGCTAAATGCCTGTCAACAGTGTTGTTGATTTCTTCCATAATCCGCTTTGCAGTTTTCTGTCTCTGACCAAAACTTTTGTTCTCCTCAAGTTGCTCTTTCAACTTCCCAAAAACATCTATAAGAGCTTCGTTGAGTTCAAACCAATCACACAACCTATCAGTAGAAGTCTTTATGTGCCCCGAGAAGTAATTCTTTATTTACTTTACTGTATTATTTACATGGTCATTCAAGCCATTTTCATATTTTTTAATAGTATCATTTGCCTTCTTTAGGTCTTCTTTCATTTTTGAGTACTGGTATTCACTATGTTTTCTTATTTGCTCTGCTTTATTTTCCCACCCTTTTGCTTTCTCTTCCCACTCTTTTGTTTTTACCCTCTCAATTTCCAATTCTATATTTAACTTATTGTTTACATTTGCAACATTCTCCAAGTTTCTGTATAACTTTTTTGAAGATTCTTTTTCATCCTGGAGTTTTTTTCCCATTTTTTCCAAATTTTCCCTTAGAGTTTTCAGTTTTGCATCCATTTTTTCTTGCTATTCAATTGCTTCTTTAGAGCCAAAGGATGAATTTTTTATCCTTTTCTCTAATTCTTTGCATCTGTTTACTGCTGCTTTCTCACTTGCCTTTACATTTGCTAGGTCTACCTTTAACTTATCTATTGTGCCCTGAAGCTTTCCTTTCTCTCTCTCCAAATTCATCACTAAACTGTAGACCACTTGGTTGGTCATTTTGGACACATTTATCTTGTCCACATTTTTAATTTTGGATAAATCCATTTGGAGGGTGCTAACTTGAAATTCAGATGGATCTAATTGACTCTCTGGTGGATTGTTATCTCTAGCTAGGGGCATAACAACCATGAATTCCATCATATCTTTATCTGGGTCATATGTGGGAAATAGCCTGTTGGTTGCAGGTTCTGCATCATGAGCTGCAGCAATTGCTTCCATCTTCATTGTCTTACTATTTTGTCTATTCTTGTTTTTTGATTTTTCATAGTTAGTTACAAATTCATTGTAATGAAAATCAGGATTTTGTGAGACAATTGAATGTTTGAATGGTGAAATAGTAGTAGCACTTGCTCTGATGTATGAGCTTCCACCAATACCATGAGGATAACCAACACCTAGACCCATTAGTGGGGTTTGTGGACTATTTTGAGGGTTTTGTCCTGAAGGATGGGCAATTGTTGGACTCATAGTCACCATTGGCGTTGTTGTACTAGTAGTACTACTAATACTTGTCATAACCTTTTGCTTATTTACACTTTCTTGATCTTTGGGACCAATTTTTTTTGCATCTATATACAATGTCCTTTTCGGACTACTAGTTGTAGTTGTACCCATGATATCTATAGCTGTGGGAGTGATAGTTGATTCGGATTGAATTTGAGTGCTTGGAAGTGGAACTGTAAATGAAGCAGGAAAAAATTTAATTAACTGAGATGAATCCAATGTGGATGGAATTGACTGAGTTGATGATTGATCTCCATGCCCAAGGCTTGGTTTCTGACCATGTTTTGGTGCTACAGTTGGTGGTTGAGGTGGTAACCAAACCCCTTATCCACTGGGACCCAGACCACCAAAACCTTGGTAGCCCATTTTTTCTACAATTTCTGCCCCTTTGCTATATAGAAGTTTGGTGGATGCATCAACTCCTCTCTGAATTTGTGTACTAGATGAGGGATTCAAAGAATCTTGGTCATCGTAATCATCATCAGTATCACTGTGATGTGCTTTAGTTCAACGCTCCTTATTCCACAATTCATCAAATATTCTATCCTCTTCAGCCTTATCATGATCTAAAGAGGTCTTTGGCTCACCGAGATTCTTCCTCATTTCCAAAAATTGATAAATTTTGCTTCAACTCGATCCAGCATCTATACAATCATTCATTAGCTCTTTTGGAATAATTTTTGTAGATGTTTTATCAACTTTCTTGTAGAAATTGGATGATGTCATGCCTTGCACTTTTCCTTTCTGTTTGTGCAATGCCATTATTTGTGATGACAATTCATGTATTGACATATTATTTTCAGCAGCATATTTCTCCATCTTTTTTTTGACCTCCTCCTAGGATTCCATGTTTTTAAAATTTTCTATCAAAGGCATACTTTCATGTTGATATTTTCTTGCAGAAGTCCCAATGCCCTTAAGCCTTGCTCCAATTATGTTCAGTGGATCATACTGCCAGTGACTGTCAGAATCAAATCAAAAAATTGAAAAAAAAGGCTTCTGCCACTTTCAATCCTCTTCTCTGAAATGCGAACCCTCCAAAGGAGAATGGAAAGGAGGGAAATATCTTCTTCTTTTGCTGACCATGAAAGAGTACATCTGTGCTCTCCATTTTTTATACATATTCCAATGCAAATACCCTCTCTATTACATGTATTGGAAGTTTGTAGGGTTCTACCCATGAACCATAAAACCTTAACACAATGTACTCTTCCATTAAGTACTAGTCAGCCAATTGTAGTTCACTTTCGTGTTGAATACAATTTCTACAAGTAACAGGCAATCTAGGCATTGGAGTGCCTGTAATTTTATGGTACATTGGTGCCAAAAAGAAGTCTACAAAATTGTTGTAGTTCCTTCTGTTATCAATCATCCTTATATGAGGTGTCCACTCATATATTGGATTTTGGCCTTCAGTCCAACTGCAAAGCTTGTTTGCCTCAAATAATGCATGAAGCTTTGCTAGGAGAAGATAACACAAGTAGGTTGTGAATCTAAATGTCTTCTCTGAACCTCTTTGAATCATTAGTAATTGATCTTGCATGCAACGAACAATGTGCTCAATAAAACAATATCTTACTGGTTCTTTTTAAAAATGAATATGATAAAGCATTTCAAGAATGCGGGCATCCACTTGTTTGTTACTATCCAATCCCAAACAAAATGCTAGCAAGGAAATATTGTCCTATGCCCATGGCACAAAAAATTCAAAATCATAAGGAGGCATGTGATTTGGACTTAGCCTACAACCGCTTTTTATTCCTCTGATATAAGAATCTCTCTGTTCTGCATCTAATTTTTCATAATCATCTGCCAGCTTTCCTAGGTCAATATGTACATTTGAATGTTGTTGTTGAAACCCTAGGTTCAACAAACTAGCAAATTCACTCTCAGTTATGGACAAAATTTCCTCCTGAGTAATTTTATTCACAATTGCTTTTCTATTTTCATCATAATTTTTGGCGTAGAGCATAACAATTTCTGGGCAAGGGAATACTTGAGGTAACGCCATGTGTACCAACCCAGCTAGCCACGGTGCAATTTTATTTGCAGTTGCATTTACACTAGGGTTAAATGAATAAAATTTTGAAGCCTTATTTGGATCATTCCACTTGTTTTCAAGTGCAAATCTTATGTCTATTATACCCTTATTTCCATGAATAACAGGATCATGTATATCATGGAATAAATCACTGAAACCTGGTGTTTTAAGCATTTTGTGGAATTCTGTTATTTTGCCCATGTTATTCTTGGTATTTGTTTTGCCCATCATGGTAAATATTTAAACACAGCTACAAGCCTATAGGGGTGATTCAAAATTAAAACCTTACAGACTAAATTTTTTTATATAATATAAACAGTAAAGTAAAATTTAAAATGCGGGACGTAATTTTTCAAGATTTTAGTAGTTACACTTACCCGTTCATGCTCACATTGCCCTTAGTTTCAATTTTTGCAGAGAGCTGAGAGTCTAGAGACTGTAGTTTGTTGCTTTCCTCGGACCACAATCCTCAACCCAGAAATTAAGAATCCATAACTTTGTTGCACTGTAACTTTGTAAATTGTAATTTGTAACCCCTTTCTAATTTCTAAATCTACAGACAATGTATACCTGCATAATTAAAGAAACTTAATGCACCAAAATTGTACAATCTGTACTCTATAGTCTATAATCGATACACTTGTCACACAGTACACTTTCAGTATAAATGTGAGTGGAATCATGGACCACTAGTGTTAGCTAACCCATCATAATGTATTAATGTCATTCGTAACGTCACTGTTAACTGCAAGTGGAATGTGATTATGCCAATGTGTTAACTAAGCAGTGACACGTGTCATGTTTTCAGGACACATTAGAAATGACAGGGTTTCTTTTTCCTTTTCATCCAGAAACTCAACTTTGGTCGTTGATATATTAACATCTAACAGCACCGGTGAATGGTATGGTGGCCTCGTGGGTCTTGGGTCCCACTCCCATTAACTATGGTAGTTAGATATCAGGATGACTCACATCATGAGTTAGACGTGTCAGTGTCACGTAATCACCAAATTGAAACTACATTATTATTTTTTGGTCAACTGAGGAGTTTAGTGACATGTGTCATGTTTTTGAGACGTGTTTGAAATGACAACGTTTCTTTTTTCTTTCTGTAATGCCCTACCAAGGGATCCAAAGAATTTTACTAAGTTTTCCAAACAATTTTTTTTTTTTAAACATGAAAGATAAAACTATTCATAACATTTGCGAAAGCAATAGCAACAATTCAAATAAAAATAAACGTAACATATATACATAATAGGCTACATTCTTTAAAGATCCCTTAACGTTGTATCACATCTAAATTAACTATTCATCTAACATCCCATCCTTATGAAATAACAATGATACATCTAATGTACTTAAACAATATACAAGTCTCCTTTTGTAATTATATTTTAGTTTAGCTCAATCATCCACTGTACATATCACAGGGTATGAAAAGCTTAAAATAATAAAAATCCACGTAAATAAAGTACATCATCATCATCTAATATTAACCCATGATGCAATAACATAAATGAAATTACATATCATACATGATACATCATCACAAAAGATATAAACATCCATCACAAAAGATAACCATGTATCACAAACATAAATAACTAAGTGCACGGTTCCTCCCGACCGTAAATAGCATCATTAGACCATGGTGGATCCTAGCCACCTCTCTGTGCATAACATTCCAAAGCACCAAAGAGATCATCAGTATTAACATAGTAGGAATGTCACTCCTAAAACATCCTACTAACATGCAAAGTAAAGCATAATAAATCATCAACTAACATCTACAAAGTAAAGGAAATCATCAATATAAGAAACATACCAGTAAATATATCCATCATAAGGTATATTATCTATCATAATGCTCCAAGAACATAATTAAGAATAAATACCAACGAAGGATACTCCAGCCACGGTGTCTCGGACGGATCTCAAATGATAAGAGTAAAAATACACTACCACCCGACCGCGTGGAACCTAAGTGGTCCACTCCCACCGTGCTAAGGAGATAATCTCAAGTCCCAAATAGGATATCAATACACATAGCATAAATCTCTACAAGTCCAAGAATCCTAAAAGTATACTAACTCAAAGGTTCCATCACACAAAACCGACATCTAATTCTTAGAGGCACACAATGACATGTAAGAAACCTACTCCGCAAGCGGGAAAGTGTCATTGCAATTATCACGTACAAGTTACCCTGGCAGTTAGCTAAACTCCACGGGTCCATACTGATCTCATGCGACCACTAGTATCCTCTCATACTGATGAGGCATACTACGAAATGCAAGGTCGCAACCATGCATTCTCACTACTCCCATCCTAGCTTGTACAAGCACTCAAGGCATGGGCGAGAACATCAACAATTATTTTTTTAAGTTTATTTAATCCCCATTTAGTGTGTAAATGTTATCACTTATTAACTAAACTTACAATGAGTTATCCTGGTAGACACTTAGGGCCTCGGCCCTCATTGCAAGCCACTTCCTGACACTACAAGTAGATTACCTAACCTAAGCTCATGGAATCATAAATCTCAAAATCATAAAAGATAATCCATAATAAAATCATCAAATATGCATCAAAGCATCAAATATCTATAATAAGAATCATCAAATCTGTAAGATAAGAATCATCAAATCTCCATGAGCATCTAAAAAAGCATCCATAGAATATCATGACCACAATAGTTCTCTATTGGCAATTGAAGGCATCACTGATAATCATAAGTATCAATTAGTTCTCAATAACCAAAATATATCTCAAGATAAATGGTTCTCAACAAGCAACCAAGAATATCTCAAAATCATATTGATCAAAGACTCCAAAATGGTTGAGTCAAACATGTCACAACATGACATCATCAAAAAATAAATCCATATTTCAGTCTCATCATGGCGACTAGAAAATAATCCAAGGCTAACTGATTGATGACTCCAAAATGATTAGCTCAGGTGTCTCATATATCTCAGCTTCACACATGAAGATTGATGAATAACAATCAGTAATACAAACATTTCATAGAGCATACGATTACATTACCATGGTTGGGCTTATAAAGATCGAGATCAAATAAAATCACATCTCATAACCCCGAGCCTCTGGTAACAACCTAGGACTGGTCAACACTAGTTAACCCAAAACATAAAACAAAAAGCATAAAGAATAAATGATGCAAACACATGTTTTGGTTTACTAAATTCACATACTTGAATAATATGTAGAATTTTTTAGTTTTCTGTTTGCAAGTATATTTCAAGTGTTTTAAGTTTCATTATTTGACCTACAAGTCAACCCAATTGTTCCCCAATAGCATTACCCTTCCATTATTAAGAATTACATTCTAAGAATAACTTAAAGATAAATATTCACTAAACTGATCATCATTGACCTTAATTAAATTATCTTTTATATTTAACCATGATCCATATTCTAATTGATTAACCTTTCAACTTCTTTTTAGGATCATTATTCGTTATATTATAAGAGGACCAATTATTATTCTTTGAATATTAGATTATAACTTTATTAAAATGATCAATTACATCAATCAATTAACCTAGATACACAATTTCATGACTTTTATCATTCTAATAATTCTCAATTAAGTCTTCAGCCTTTTAATTTAATCGTTACAACTAATAACCATATAATATCTAAAGTCTTTATTCAAGTCATAAGACTTACCAACTTTTGATACCAATATTTTAACAATCTTGTTTAGGAATTATATCAATTAAATCTCCATTACATAACTTAATTATTAATTAAATCTAATTAACTCTCATTAATTGATTTAATTAATAATTGCATAACCATAGCAACGTTCTAATTAATATCAGTTGACTAATAACTAAGTAGAATTCTGTAAGTTAAAAGTTAACTATAATTCAATACTCAAATAATCATATTAATAATTCAATAATAATAATCTTGTTAATAATTAATAACAAGTTATATTGGAAATCTTATTAATAATTCTATACTAACCAAATTCATCACTCTTCAACAAAGTTCCCATTTATATTTTAACAATAACAAGTTATAATAAATCCCCAATACCAAGTATTATTATCTCAAATAAGTTTCTCCTATGTACGTTGATTCAGTTAATTGATACTCCTCCAAATTATTAACCAATTCAATTTGATTAATATCTTTTACAGTACTTCAATAATTAACTAATCTCTTTTAGAGTAACTCTGTTCGTATTAGTTGATAACTATTTAAACTATTTATACTATTATTTATTAATAGTTTGTTAGACCCAACAAACATTAATAAATAATAAACTTATCACAACTATAAATAATCAATCTCGAAAAATTTTACATAGAACTTCATTAGCTAACTCTTAATACCATTAAAGTATTCAAACATATTAACCAATAACATAATAATTCAATCTTAATCCAATATCATTTAAAGTTTCTAAATTTAAATCAACATAATATAAATTATCATCTTACAATTATATAATCAATATTAAAATCAACCATTAGACTCCATTTTCTAATTGTTCTAATAATATTTTGTCTATACAAAAGTTGTTTGAAAAAGATCCCAATCACAAACTAATAAGACTCGTTGTAGATTTTAACATGAATAATTTTTAAATTCTTAGCATTATCATCTTCATTAAAAAACTCTAAATTTTTTTAATAGTATTCAATATACATTATAAAAAGTTCACTATATAAACCATATTAAAATATCTTTTCTTTTAATCCTTTTACTTAGATTGACTAATAATTAACTACACTTCTTCTACTATTAACTAATCTTAATTAAATTTGATTTAATTAGATTAGATAATAAATCATATAAAACTAATGCATATTAATAAGATTCTAATAAGGAAAGATTGCAATAATATCTTAATTCATTCCAAGCTTTGATATATTATTTTTGTGATGTTTAAGCATAAAGAAGTCTTTGTTATGGAAAATGGAAAAATATCTGTCTTTGAATAAAATAGTCTTAGTACGATGGCCATATCTCCCTAATAAATCATTGGATCGGGCTGAAATTGAAATATGTTGAAGAGGGACAAGTTGCACCAATTCTGACTGGAGTGATTGAATAAATTTGATCACAATAAAAAATTATGAATGACTGAGTTTGAGTCTATCTAAGGGGCAACGACAAGACAATTTGTGATGAATTAAGAATTTCCTGTTAAAATAATTGTTCTCTAAATTTAACTATAAAAGGGTTTGTTCATATGCATCTAAAAATATAATTGATAGAGAGATTACATTTAATCATTTGAATTTTCACCATAAAATTTTTATTTTAATTCCAAATCTTGTCTTTCTAATTTAATATAAATTTGAACCCAAACTCGATTAAAATCTAATTTCTTTCTCATTTGGAACTAGAGTTTTTCTATTGTTTTCTTTTCATCCAAATAAAATATCTAGATTCCAATTTCAAATAGTAGATTCAATCACGGAGAGTATTCAGACATATAAAACAGATATGATGAAGACAAGAAGAGAAAGAGTGCAAAGGGAATATGAGAATATCACAAGTGCACCTGGACACTGATGCTACTTTTCCATGCCTCAGAAGTTCATAGAAAATTCCTTCCTTCTCCATCATTGCAATTCTTCCAAGAATCCAAGCTGATTGAATCCTCCAAGTGATTAGAAGTGCTAGAAGGAGCATAGAAGCAAGTAAAAAATATGAGCATATGAATCTTCTCTCATGCATGTAAGCTTTGAAGCTTCTATTTTAGCTTGTAGCTCATGGCTTCCATTAAGCTTGTAGCTTCTATTAAGCTTTTCATTTAAGCTTCTATGAATGCCTGAATATCAAGAGCTCTCAAGAAACCTTTGGATTGCTTCTTGAAACCGTTGAAAGGTGTCACCAACTAAATATGGTTCTTTTCCAACTTTTTTGATGAGTCATAGAGTTGTAGACACCTCGTGCTTAATTGATGCACTAACTCCCATGTTGTTGACACATGTTAATTTCCATGCAAGCTTATAACTCCAATTTACTTTTTAAATAATCTCTATTTAAATTTTATAACTTTCATTTTAATTTTAATAACTTTTATTATTATTATTTTATTACTTTATTATTATTTTATAATTATTATTAACTTTAATTTCTAGTTTTCTTTTATTTAATTCCTTTTCTCCAATAATTCGTATTTAATTAATTACAATCAAAATATCAAAGATCATGATATTTTATTAATTTTTTCAAATAAATAATTTATTAATTAAATCTATTTATTAAAACTTAATTAATGGAAAATTCACCATAAACTTCCAAGATAAAATATGAAAACCCATCATAGAACAAATCATACAAAATAAATCTAAAGGGTTAAAAATCACGAAATATGTCATCCGACACATTGGGTGGGTATTGAACTTAGATACTTGTCCTAATTTTCCAATTAAGACAAATGGCTCAAAGGGTTGGAATTTGGACTTGAAAATTTATCTCCCCTCTCTTATCATTGAGATAATGTGATAGGGTACGTTCATCCTAGCAATTCAAGAAAGTCGATACTCGGTACCTGCAACCTGCATAAAAACTATGCATATACAAACACAATATATACTAAACTAAACAGACAATGGTAGGAAGTGGTGCATCGTGTAGATTTCGACTAGCAGGTGACTACATTTCCCTTTCTTAACCACATCAGACATGCCATACAAAAGAAAACACGCAAGGAAAACACACACACCATACACATGTAAATATGGGGTAAGTATCCATAAGAAAGCACATATGATAATAAATCATCTTACTAATCATCATTAATAATTGAAAGCAATGTAATAATCATCATCAATAATTGTGAACACTAAAATTAATCATCATACATACATGAAATGTAGAGTCTAAGTAATCTCATCACATAATAAACTAAATCCATAGCACAATATCTGATAATCTCAAAAGAATGTTGCTAACCAACAACATAAAACTAGTTCTAAAAAAGTTTAGCAACGATAACAAAATGTGAACCAGGGGCAGGCACTACATCAACCCCCCCCTAGGATTAGGCTTATTCTTGGAAGCCTACAGGAATGAAAAACTAAAATACTCACTATGTGGGTCCCATTGAACCTTTTCCCTCTGTAGGGAAACATATTTCCACTGAGTATATTACAACACGCTTAGAGCAATATGATTCTAGTTTAATGGTAAATCAAAAACTATATCGATCCAACATTCATTCTTTTAACAACTACTAAAATAGATCCCTTAATTCATTCTAAACAAGAGCAACTTAATGATTGCAAAGATAAACAGAAGTTTACTACCTTACAACATAGATAAAAGATACATGTTTTGTAGCTATAATGAGTTTCAATTTTTAGTTTTGTCTTCGTTTAGATTTTCAGTAAAATTTTTAGTTTTGAAAGCTAAGTGTTGAAATATAAAAAAATATGCAAGTAATAGTTTTAAATTCTGTTTTAGTTCACCTAGTTTCAAGTTTTCAGTTTGAAAAAGATACACATGATAGTTTTAAGTTTTTTTTTATTCAACTAGTTAATAACTAGTAGCATTCAATATACCCAGAGCTCCCAATGTTGAAACTCGGGCTCTGACACCAAATGTTATGCCCCGCCAAGGGATCTAAAGAATTTTACTAAGTTTGCCAAATAATTTTTTTTTTAAAAACATGAAAGATAAAACCATTCATAACATTTGTGGAAGCAATATCAACAATTCAAATGAAAATAAACATAACATATATAAATAACAAGCTACATACTTTAAAGATCCCTTAACATTGTATCACATCTCAATTAACTATTTATCTAACATCCCATCCTTATGAAATAACAATGATGCATCTAATGTACTTAAACAATATACAATTGTCCTTTTGTAACTATATTTTAGTTTAGCTCAATCATCCACTATACATATCACAGGGTATGAAAAGCTTAAAAGAATAAACATCTAAGTAAATAAAGTATATCATAATCATCTAATATTAATCTATGATGAAATAACATAAATGAAACTACATATCATACATGATACATTATCACAAAAGATATAAACATCCATCACAAAAGATAACCATATATCACAAACATAAATAACTAAGTGCACGGTTCCTCCCAATCATAAATAGCATCATTAGACCATCGTGGATCTTAGCCATCCCTCCATGCGTAACATTCCAAAGCACCAAAGAGATCATCAGTATTAACATAGTAGGAATGTCACTCCTAAAACATCCCACTAACATGCAAAGTAAAGCATAATAAATCATCAACTAACATATGCAAAGTAAAGAAAATCATCAATATAAGAAACATACCAGTAAATACATCCATCATAAGGTATATTTTCTATCATAATTCTCCAAGAACATAATGAAGAATAAATACCAACCAAGGATACTCTAGCCACGGTGTCTCGGACAGATCTCAAATGATAAGAGTGAAAATACACTACCACCTGACCGCGTGGAACCTAAGTGGTCCACTCCCACCATGCTGAGGAGATAATCTCAAATCCCAAATAGGATATCAGTATGCATAGCATAAATCTCTACAAGTGCAGGAATCCTAAAAGTATACTAACTAAAAGGTTCCATCACACAAAACTGACATCTAATTCCCAGAGGCACACAATGACATGTAGGAAACCAACTCTGCAAATGGGAAAGTGTCATCACAATTATCATGTACAAGTTACCGTGGTAGTTAGCTAAACTCCACGGGTCCATATTGATCTCATGCGGCCACTAGTATCCTCTCATACTGACGAGGCATACTACGAAATGCAAGGTCGCAACCATGCATTCTCACTACTATCATCCTAACCTATACAAGCGCTCAAGGCATGGGCGAGAACATCAACAATTATCTTTTTAGGTTCATTTAATCTCTATTTAGTGTGTAAATGTTATCACTTATTAACCAAACTTACAATGAGTTACCTTGGCAGCCACTTAGGGCCCCGGTCCCCATTGCAAGCCACTTTTCGACACTACAAGTAGATTACCTACCCTAAGCTCATGGAATCATAAATCTCAAAATCATAAAAGATAATCCATAATAAAATTATCAAATATGCATAAAAGCATCAAATATCCATAATAAGAATCATCAAATCTCCAAGATAAGAATCATCAAATCTCCATGAGCATCTGAAAAAGCATCCATAGAATATCATGACCACAACAGTTCTCTATTGGCAACTGAAGGCATCACTGATAATCATAAGTATCAATTGGTTCTCAATAACCAAAATATATCTCAAGATAAATGGTTCTCAACAAGAAACAAAGAATATCTCAAAATCATACTGATCAAAGACTCCAAAATGGTTGAGTCAAACATGTCACAACATGACATCATCAAGAAATAAATCCATAATTCAGTCCATCATGGCAACTAGAAAATAATCCAAGGATAACTGATCGATGACTCAAAAATAATTAGCTCAGGTGTCTCATATATCTCAGCTTCACACATGAAGACTGATGAATAACAATCAGTAATACAAACATTTCATAGAGAATAAGATCACATTACCATGGTTGGGCTTATAAAGATCGAGACCAAATAAAATCAACATGCCTTCACATCTCATAACCCCGAGCCTTTGGTAACAACCTAAGACTGGTCAACAGTAGTTAACCCAAAACTCAAAACAAGAAGCATAAAGAATACACGATGCAAACACATGTTTTGGTTTACTAAATTCACATACTTGAATAATGTGTAAGGGTTTTCAATTTTTTATTTGCAAGTATATTTCAAGTGTTTTAAGTTTCATCATTTGACCTACAAATCAACCCAATTGTTCCCTGATAGCATTACCTTTCCATTATTAAGAATTACATTCTAAGAATAACTTAGGGACAAATATTCACTAAACTGATCATCATTGACCTTAGTTAAATTTTTCTTTATATTTAACCATGATCCATATTCTAATTGATTAACCTTTCAACTTTTTTTTAAAATCATTATTTGTTATATTATAAAAGGACCAATTATCATTCTTCGAATAAGAGATTATAACTTTATTAAAATGATCAATTACATCAATTAATTAACCTAGATAAACAATTTCATGACTTTTATCATTCTAATAATTCTCAATTAAGTCTTCAGCCTCTTAATTTAATCATTACAACTAATAACCATATAATATCTAAAGTCTTTATTCAAGTCATAAGACTTACCAACTTTTGATACCAATATTTTAACAATCTTGTTTAAGAATTATATCAATTAAATTTCTATTACATAACTTAATTATTAATTAAATCTAATTAACTCTCATTAATTGATTTAATTAATAATTGTATAACCATAGCAACATTCTAATTAATATCAGTTGACTAATAACTAATTAGAATTCTGTAAGTTAAAAGTCAACTATAATTTAATACTCAAATGATCATATTAATAATTCAATAATAATAATCCTGTTAATAATTAATAACAAGCTATATTGGAAATCTTATTAATAATTCTATACTAACCAAATTCATCACTCTTCAACAAAGTTCCCATTTATATTTTAATAATAACAAGTTATAATAAATCTCCAATACCAAGTATTATTATCTCAAATAAGTTTTTCCTATGTACTTTGATTCAGTTAATTGATACTCCTCCAAATTATTAACCAATTCAATTTGATTAATATCTTTTATAGTACTTCAATCATTAACTAATCTCCTTTAGAGTAACTTTCTTCATATTAGTTGATAACTATTTAAACTATTTATACTCATATTTATTAATAGTTTGTTAGACCCAACAAACATTAATAAATAATAAACTTATTACAACTATAAATAATCAATCTAAAGAAATTTTACATAGAACTTCATTAGCTAACTCTTAATACCATTAAGGTATTCAAACGTATTAACCAATAACATAATAATTCAATCTTAATCCAATATCATTTAGAGTTTCTAAATTTAAATCAACATAATATAAATTATCATCTTACAATTATTTAATCAATATTAAAATCAACCATTAGACTCTATTTTTTAATTGTTCTAATAATATTTTGTGTATATAAAAGTTGTTTAAAAAAGATCCCTATCACAAACCAATAAGACTCATTGTAGATTTTAACATGAATAATTTTCAAATTCTTAGCATTATCATATTCATTAAACAACTCTAAAATTGTTTAATAGTATTCAATATACATTATAAAAAGTCGTCCATATAAACCATATTAAAATCTTTTTTTTTTAAATTCTTTTACTTAGATTGACTAATAATTAACTACACTTCTTCTACTATTAACTAATCTTAATTAAATTTGATTTAATTAGATTAGATAATAAACCATATAAAACTAATGCATATTAATAAGATTCTAATAAGGGAAGATTGCAATAATATCTTAATTCATTCCATGCTTTGATATATTAATTTTGTGATGTTTAAGCATAAAGAACTCTTGGTTATGGGAAATGGAGAAACATCTATCCTTGAATAAAATAGTCTCAGTACGACAGCCATATCTCCCTAATGAACAGTTGGATCAGGCTAAAATTGAAATATGTTGGAGAGGGTCAAATTGTGCCAATTCTAACTGGAGCGATCGAATAAATTCGATCACAATAAAAAATTATGAATGACTGAGTTCGGGTCTATCCAAGGGGCAGTGACAGGACAATTTGTGATGAATTAAGAATTTTCTGTTAAAATAATTGTTCTTTAAATTTAACCATAAAAGAGTTTGTTCATATGCATCTAAAAATATAATTGATAGAGAGATTACATCTAATCATTCGAATTTTCACCATAAAATTTCTATTTTAATTCCAAATCTTATCTTTCTAATTTAATTTAAATTCGAACCCAAACTCGATTAAAATCTAATTTCTTTCTCATTTGGAACTAGGGTTTTTCTATTGTTTTCTTCTCATCCAAATAAAATATCTAGATTCCAATTTCAAATAGTAGATTCAATCACAGAGAGTATTCAGACACATAAAATAGATATGATGAAGACATGAAGAGAAAGAGTGCAAAGGGAATATGAGAATATCATGAGTGCACCTAGACACTGATGCTACTTTGCCTTGCCTCAGAAGTCCATAGAAAATCCCTTCCTTCTCCATCATTCGCAATTCTTCCAAGAATCTAAGCTGATCGAATCCTCCAAGTGATTAGAAGTGCTAGAAGGAGCATACAAGCAAGTAGAAAATATATGAGCATATGAATCTTCTCTCATGCATGTAAGCTTTGAAGCTTCTATTTTAGCTTGTAGCTCGTGGCTTCCATTAAGCTTGTAGGTTCCATTAAGCTTTTCATTTAAGCTTCTATGAATGCCTAAATATCAAGAGCTCTCAGGAAACCTTTGGATTGCTTCTTGAAACTGTTGAAAGGTGTCACCAACTAAGCATGGATCTTTTCCAACCTTTTTGATGAGTCATAGAGTTGTAGACACCTCGTGCTTAATTGATGCACTAACCCTTGTGTTGTTGACATATGTTAATTCACATGCAAGCTTATAACTCCAATTTACTTTTTAAATAATCTCTATTTAAATTTTATAACTTTCATTTTAATTTTGATAACTTTTATTATTATTATTTTATAATTATTATTAATTTTAATTTCTAGTTTTCTTTTATTTAATTCCTTTTTTCCAATAATTCACATTTAATTAATTACATTCAAAATATCAAAAATGATGATATTTTATTAATTTTCTCAAATAAATAATTTATTAATTAAATCTATTTATTAAGACTTAATTAATGGAAAATTCACCATAGACCTCCAAGATAAAATATGAAAACTCATCATAGAACAAATCATACAAAATAAATCTAAAGGGTTAAAAATTACGAAATATGTCATCCGACACATTCGGTGGGTATTCAACTCAGATACTTGTCCTAATTTTCCAATTAAGAAAAATGGCTCAAAGGGTTGAGATTTGGACTTGAGAATTTATCTCTCCTCTCTTATCATTGAGATAATGTGATAGGGTATGCTCATCCTGGCAATTCAGAGAAGTCGATACCCGGTACCTGCAACCTGCATAAAAATTATGCATGTACAAACACAATATATACTAAACTAAATAGACAATGGTAGGAAGTGGTGCATCGTGTAGATCCCGACTAGCAAGTGACTACAACTCCCTTCCTTAGCCACATTAGACACGCCATACAAAAGCAAACACGCAAAGAAAACACACACACCATACACATGCAAGTATGGGGTAAGTATCCATAAGAAAGCACATATGATAATAAATCATCTTACTAATCATCATTAATAATTGAAAGCAATGTAATAATCATCATCAATAATTGTGAACACTAAAAATAATCATCATACATACATGAAATGTAGAGTCTATGTAATCTCATCACATAATAAACTGAATCCATAGCACAATATCTGATAATCTCAAAAGAATGTTGCTAACCAACAACATAAAACTAGTTTTAAAAGAGTTCAGCAACGATAACAAAATGTGAACTAGGGGCAAGCACTACACTTTCATCCCAAAACTCAACATTGGTCATTGATCTATAAACATCCAATGTCACCGGTGAATGGTGTGGTGGCCCCGTGGGTCGTGGGTCCCACTCCCATTAACTAAGGTAGTCAGGTATCAAGATGACTCACATCACGAGTCAGATGTGTCAGTGTCACGTCATCACCAAATTGAAACTACATTGTTATTTGTTGGTCGACTAAGGAGTTTAGTGACACGTGTCATGTTTTTGGGATGCGTTTGAAATGACAAGGTTTTTTTTTCCTTTCATCTCGAAACTCAACTTCAATCGTTGATCTATAAACATCCAACGACATCGGTGAATGGTGTGGTGGCCCCGTGGGTCGTGGGTCCCACTCCCATTAATTTATGAGTATAGTTAGTATATTATTGTACTTTCCGGTAGGCTAGTACTATTCCATTCAATTTGCACAATAAGTGAATTAGTTTAGAATCAATAAGTAAATTAGTTTAGAATCAACCAACCAATGAAAATGAACTATTTTTCTTTTTATCAAATATTTTTAAAGTTTTTATATAAATTTATTATTCTCATATATTATCTATACTATTTATTTGAGTGATAATTGGTTCTTTTTATTTAGTGTTATAAGATCTCTTTTCTCTGAGGCTACCTCCATGTTCATTTATTTTCGTCACGCATACTTTTTGACTTAAATTTTCTTTTACATAGATTTCAATATCACAATTTGTAAATTGAATAAGAAATAATTATATTATTAAAAAAATTAATAATTCAAGAAAAAAGAGTTTATTGGGTTAATCCTAAGCTAGGTGATTTTGATAACATTTTGATATGCAATAATCTATAAATTATACAATTTTAAATCTAGAGAAGGATTGGTTAGAACCTTCTTCACTAAATTGGTTATTAAAACTTAAAATTAAATAATTTAGTAAACTATTTTAAATGTATATTTGTATAATTATATATATTCTAATAAAATACTTAAATTATTTTGTACCTAATTAGAATTTATTTTAATTGAAGTTAAAATTAGTAATTTTTTGTATTTATTTTAACCAATATTTGATATGCGAATTAATAAACCTTTTGCAAACATTGGTATATCAATGAAATTTTTAGATTATAGAGCTAATATGGAACTAAGTGATTCCATTAGTTTACTAATAATATTTTATATTTACATAAGCTTTTATAAACAATTCAATAAAAAATTAAAAAATGCAAAATATTGCAATGTTGCATAAGTAAGCATAAGAAGTTAAAACAATGAAATACAATTTTATATGGAACTGAAACTCGAGAAATTTCATTGATATTTTTTGAAATTTACAAATTTACAAAATCAAGAAAAAACCTTAGACTCTAGAAGTACTATACTATTCGTTGTAGAAACCACCAAAATTGACCATGGTTGCAAATTCTTGTAGCCAGTTGTTGCCATCTTCCACTTCATCCAAGAAAAACTATTTTCGAAGAAAATTCAACCCAATTCTTGTGCATTTCCTATGGTGCTGCAACTGCCCAACAGTCAAGTCCAGTAAAAATGGTTGCAAGACCACATTCTGGCCAGGTTCTAGAAGCTTGTGGACTTCACCCGCCCAAGGGATCCCTACTCCTGAAACTGCATGAGCGACAATTTCAATGTCATCGCCCAAATATACTACTTTAAAAATCTTCCTCAGGAGCAGTAAAATTTTAGCCCTTGCTTCTCCGAGGTCAAGCAGGGATATCACTGTTGACACGATATTGATTCTCATTCTTCAAAAACTCACGCCCCAGAACCATTTTGACAGAAGCAATAACAAACTTCACACCAGAGCATGGAACAACCTCATTGCAAATTGACAAGAGGTTTTCCTCAGGAACACAACCTAGAAAGGCCTTCTGCTCCTCTTCCAAAATGCATCTCAGGCAAATAGGGTTGTCCATCTTTACTGCAAAGTTCAAACTAACATCAAACAATTAACTAACAATTAACAAACTAGACCTATCGACTACCAAAAATGAAATGAGCAATGATGAAATAATTAGTTGAAATGCCTATAAATAAGCCTGGCGGGCAGGGTGCCAGGGATTATTTGTTTGTTTCCATCCAACTACCAATTCAATTACATTAAATTAGAAAATATTCTCAAATTTTGAACATAATTGCAAGTACGTGCCGAAAAGGCCAATTGTAATTAAAACACTAATACCATCCATTGTCCTGTAATGCGTGTGAAGCCACTTAACCGATGGAAAAGGCCAATTGTAATTAAGACTAATAATACTAGTACTACTAATAGTAGACTCTAGCATGTCCTATAATGCATGCGAAGCCACTTTGTCGATGGAAAAAGGCTAATTGTAAATTGTAATTAATAGTGAGAAGACATCAATATACTATATCTTGCAACATAAGTGATACGTGCTGGACAAAAATGTGTCACCATTTCAGACACTTGAACAAGGTCGAGGCTTCACATACTAGCGAGAGAATGTCGCTATCATTGACATGACATTTAATTCTTTCCGTGTGCAGTATACTCCACATACAACTTACCTTGATATGTGTCAACATTCCAGTGACTACCTCGACAATTGTTCTTCCTTCAAGAAATGTTGGCTGAAATTAAACCTCAGCCATTAATCTTGGATCATCAGACAGTCTGAGTTCTCAAATAATACATTTAACATAATTACAGTGGTAGTGACCAATAATTTATGTAAGTTGGTATGTTAGGTTAGGCTACTTATTTCCCATCTTTTGAAAATAGCCATACCAACTATAACTTTCTAAAAGCCATTCGCCATAACAAATAAATTAATTCAATTATTTGAAAAATAATTTTGCCACCTTTCTATAAAAAAGGTATCGGTTATTAAAATATTTGCCAACCAATATTCATATTTCAAAACATAATTCACCATCAATATTAATAATTTTATTAAAAATAAAAATTACAATCGCCATTATTTTATAAAAATTGTCTAAACTATTAAAAAAATTGCCACTAAATATCCATCCATTGATGCATAATTTGCCAACACTATTAATTTTTTTTTCACCCAAATGACATGTGATTCACCACAATTTTATAAATTTTGGGAGGGGGGGAGGTTGGGGGGGTTCCTTAAAGTTATCCTTGGTTAGAACTTAGTTCATGTTGAACAAGTAATGCATGCTAAGCATTACACATAAGATAGTGTATGCCAAGTGAGATACTAGTATATGTTCTGTAAATAGTTAGTGCTGAGTCACTCAAGTTTTGAGTAGACAGATGATGTCAAGTTATTCAAATACCAAGAAACTAATGGGTATTAGGTCATTTAGATGCCAAGTTACAACGTTGAAGTTGAAGTTGATGTTGACCATTAGGGACTTCAAGTGCCGAGTAATATAATTTTGACATAGTTATTTGTAATGACACAAAATAATATGTAAAATATTTTGAAGTCGACTTGAGGATTTATTTGCAATCCTAGATGATAAGAATGAATCTTGATTGAGAATCCCTATGCAGTACATGCAACCAATCAATTACAGGAGATCTTTTGAGCAGCTAGTTGGATGAATCATAGTCATTGATTCATACATAACCCTAAGTCACCTAGGTCTTCTTAGGGAGGAAAAAACCTAAAAATTTTAAGAAGTATGGAATGAGTGAAGTGAGAGGTTTGTATGCACAAATAGAGCATTCATGGTGGCTAAAGTATTGTGAATTAAGATACATTGCAGAATAAGTTAGAAGAGAACAAAGAAAAGAGGTTAGAGGATAGAAGAGATATATTAAATTAAAGGAGGATCAAGAATATATTGAAAGAGATGATTTTTTATCTAGTAGCAAAGTGCTAACCACAAGATCATTGATGAGACATTCTGATAAATGAACCATTAAGTCCCCTAATAGAGTAGTCTTAAAAGACTAATGTAAATCCTTTAATAGGATGCTTAATTCATTGTAAGCTAAAATCCTTTTATCAGGAACACTTCTAATAGTTTGTTGAAATCCTTTAACAAGGTAAGATCTAACAATATTATAAGCCTTTAGCTGGCTAGACTTTTCACATGGTAGTTCATGTTTCATGATTAAACATTTTAACCTTAATTGGATGAACTTTACAACTATAGTAGTGAAGATTTGTAGGTGTCATCACCACCCCAGTTTTACCTTCTCATTGGAGGGTTTCTGGGTAACTAAATATCTTGTGTCATACATATGTTGAATGTTATTTGCTTTCATATTATGGATGAATGTGGTTAGCTAGCTATTTCAGTTTACATGCATAATTATGAGATGGATGTGTGGTGATTGAATTTATGGTTAAAGTTTTGAAGGTCTGATTCACCCCACCTGCCTCCCCATCGTTCCCCCCCTCCTCTTAGAGTTTTCTTTTCCCATATTATATTTCCAATAGTTAGGAGTTAAGTTATTGTTAAAAAGGATTACTTAATGGATAGTAAAGCTATTGGAATCAATTAGGTATGTAGATCATGATATGTTAATTGTCATATTCACATTTTAAAATAGAATTTTAATAATAATTAGACAATGCAATGTTATTAAATAAATAATAAAGTTATATTAAAAATAATACTAAACTATAAACCAAGGAAATAATAATTATTTAATCTATATTATTAATAAAATAATATTTAGTATGATATTTTAAATAATTAAAAAATAATAAAATTTCAATGAGTAAAGAAAGAAAGAAAATTAAATACAAGAGACTATATTGTAGAAAGTATGTTAACTTTCTAAATAGAATTTAATAATAAATAAAATAAACATATATAAGTAAGTAAATAAATAGCATAACATAAAATAATAAAAGTTAACTAAATCTAATGAAAATTTAAGAGATGTTTAACAAATAGAGATGAATCCTTAAAATTAACATATAAAAGGGAGGAGAGTTTATTTTAGACAGGGGAGAAAAAGAAGAGGAGAGGAGAGGAGTTCAAAAGGAAACGTGGAAGAGGAAAGTAATATGAAGAAAATAAGGAAGTGGCTTTTTGAAAAGGTATCAATGATATTGAAAGGATGTGAACCTTTGAAAGGGTTATAATTATGAATAGTTTTGACTCTTTAAAAATATTTTAATTATAAAGTATTGGGATTTTTTGAAATGATTTTAGTTATGGAGAGTTATACCTTTTCAAAAGAATTATAACTATGAGGTGTTGCGACTTTTCAAAGGATTTGTATTATGAAAGGGTGTGACTCTTGGAAAAGAAGAAGGTAAGAAAGTTATGTTTATGAATTATATTTATTTAAATGATTTTGAATTTATTTATGAACACTACTTGTGAATAATATTGTGCTAGCTCATGGGTTAATACCATGGATATCAATGTGAAATCGAAGCATGGAGCATGTGAGATATTAATATCTACATTGTCTACCATGGCTGAGATTCAATATCAAAGAGTGGAGCATGGAGATATTAACATCTCCATTGTCCTCCATGGTCGATAATCAAGTAATAATATATTAATCTATTAAGAGAATTATAAGAGTTGAAGCATGGGGGTAGCAAGGTGTTAACACCTTGAACTGACCACCATGGCCAAGAATTCTTTGTGTTGCCAAAATATTTTGATGTTGTCAAACATATGCATATGCAATTGGCCTTGGATAGAGGATAACTGTCCAAAAAGAATCTTAAAGGGTTCACTCCTTGGATGATGGCAAAGTAGCTATGAGCTATAAAGCTCGATTTGGAGATGTCCTTAAGATTGGGTTAACTTATAGGTTAGAATAATATAGTTAGTTTTATTATTATTGTGATTCTAATATTTCTTTTTACCGTTATTAATTGTCCCTAATTAACCCTATCAGTGGGGACATTACATTAATGGGGTTTTAGTATTACTTAAATTAGGATTCGTAAAAGTAATAAAGGGTTAGTTGATAGAAGGGAACTAGTAGGTAGATTTAGTAGTACTTAGGAGATAGGTTAGTATTGGTTTTACCATTTGTTTAAGTTGATGTAACATATGAGTTGATGGGATTTTGAAAATTGTATTTATTTTATATTGTATTCTCAATTTTGTAAGTTTAATAAATTATAATGAAGATTTATTGAAAATAGCCTTTAGGTGAAGTAATAGAAGTAAATAAGGTTTAGGGTTAGAAGTTATGTTAGGAAGTAAGGGGTATGTTTTAGTTTAATTTCAAATGTTGGAATATTATGGCCTTAAGTGGTAGTGAAAAATTAGCAAATCAGGTTTATGTCAACTTGACACATAATTTTGAAGTGGTTATGGACTTTATATCAAAAAGTTGTAAGCAATAATCTGTAAGAAATTTAATGTAGTTTTAAAACTACTAGGCCTTATAAGGAGAAAAAAATAATTAATTGGTCAAAAGTTTGAATTTTAATGCAGTACTAAAAAAATTTCAGGGCGAAAAGAAAAAGTAGGTGTATGTCTGACCACCTTAATCAAAATCAAATCATAATATTTTTTTAATATAATTATAGATATAAAAAGTAGACTCATGCCTGGATGTGATGCATATTTTTCAGTATTTTTATTCTGAACAAATAATTAAATATGAATTTTCTACCAAAACTTTTTCAGAAAAAAAAAGTCTCGGTTCTGACCACCCTAACTAATAGAAAATTTTACCAAATTTTATTTTATTTTTCTTATACTAGCCGATGTATAGAATGTGACACAACTTTTAGATTTAAAAAATGTTATACAGTTTGAAAGTTATAGCTATTTTTCAATCAGTATGTCAATCAACACTTTACAATTATCTTCATTGATAATTAACTAATAAATACTTATCGAACTCAGAATTTGACAGAAATTATATTGATGGAATCTAGAGAGCGATATTAAGAAACCTTTTTCGTTTTATTCAATTTCGATCAAAATAACATTGTCAAAAGGCTACTCGAAGTCTAAGTATCACTAAAACCCTCTTCAAACATGTCTTTTGGGTTGACCGGGTAGACTTGGTAAATACCAAGCCTAATTGGATATCTGACTCCAAATTGGATATCCGATTTGAATCAGATATCCAATCATAAATTTGATATCAAATATGTTGCGATTGGCAAATTCAAAATCTCAACCCATTTTAGAGGTAAAATTGGGTTTAAACATCATAGCTTATTATTTATAAATTATTTCACTTATATTACTATGTAAAGATGTATTTTAATACATTATATATATATATATATATATATATATATATATAATGTAAAGATATAAAATATAATCTAGCAATATACAATAATATATTATATTAATCTTATTACAATCTATAAATATAATTTATATTATTATTATTTTTACTAAATATAATAACGTAATATTTTCATTAAATATAATATGTATTATATTATTATATTAATATGTATAATAATTTAATATATATATATATAAAATAACATAATATATTAAATATAAATATATAATATGTATTATATATATGTGTGTGTGTGTGTGTGTGTGTGTGTGTTATTAATATATATATAATAACATAATATTTTCATTAAATATAATAAAGTAATACATATATATGTTATTAAGATACATAATGTCATAGGTATATTATATATGTTAATAATATACATATCTATTATATTAAATATGTATACATATTAATATATATGAGTCAAAGGGGGTCATACGTCAACCATTGACCCCCTTTGATGCATTAAATGATGACATATGTCCTTAGCAGTCCTAGGAGCCCTAGGGATACATTACAATGGTTAATATGGGTCAAAGGGGGTCATAGGGTGACCTATGACCCTTTTTCACCCATTAAATAATGATATATGTCCCTACAGGTCCTAGGACCCTAAGGGACATATTTGAATAATTCATATTGGTCAAAGGGGGTCATAGGGTGACCTATGACCCCCTTTGACCCATTAAATGACAACATATGTCTCTAAGGGTCCTAGAACCCCTAAGGACATATTTGAATGAGTAATCTGGGTCAAAGGGGGTCATAGGTCCCTTTGACCCATTAAATGACAACATATGTCCCTAGGGGTCGTAGGACCCCTAGGGACATATTCGAATGGGTAATATAGGTCAAAGGGGGTCATAGGGTGACCTATGACTCTCTTTGACCTATTAAATGATGACATATGTCTCTAAGGGTCCTATAATGCCTAGGGACATATTCGAATGGGTAATATGGGTCAAAGGGGGTCATAGGTCACCCTATGACCGTCTTTGGCCCATTAAACGATGACATATGTCGCTAGAGGTCCTCAGACCCCTAGGAACATATTCGTTCATATGGGTCAAGGGGGTCATAGGTCTTTTGACCCATTAAACGACGACATATGTCTCTAGGGGTCCTAGAACCCATAGGGACATTTTGAATTATTCATATGAGTCAAAGGGGGTCATACGGTGACCTATGACCCCCTTTGACCCATATGAACGATTCGAATATGTCTCTAAGGGTCCTAGGACCCTTAGGGACATATTCAAATCTTTCATATGGGTCAAGAGGGTCATAGATCACCCTTTGACCCATTAAACGATGACAGATGTCTCTAGGGGTCTTAGAACCCCTAGGGACATATTTGAATTGTTCATATGGATCAAATGGGGTCATAGGGTGACCTATGACCCCCTTTGACCCATTAAACAACGACATATGTCTCTGGAGGTCCTATAACCCCTAGAGACATATTCGAATTGTTCATATAGGACATTAAACGATGACATATGTCCTTAGGGGTCCTGGGACGCCTAAGGACATATTCAAATCATTCATATGGGTCAAAGGGGGTCATAGGTCACTCTATGACCCCTTTTGTCCCATATGAATGATTCAAATATGTCTTTAGGGGTTATAGGACCCCCAAAGACATATGTCGTTGTTTAATGGATGAAAGGGGGTCATAGGTCACCCTATGACCCCATTTGATCCATATGAACAATTTGAATATGTCCCTAGGGGTTCTAGGACCCCTAGAGATATATTTCATCCTTTAATGGGTCAAAGGGTGACCTATGACCCCCTTGACCCGTATAAATAATTCAAAATGTCCCTAGGGGTTCTAGGACCCCTAGAGACATATGTCATTGTTCAATGGGTCAAAAGGGTTCATAGGTCACCTATGACCCCCTTGACCCATATGAATGAATATGTTCCTATGGGTCCGACGACCTCTAGCAACATATGTCATCGTTTAATGGGTCAAAGAGGGTCACAGGTTACCTTAAGGTGACCTATGACCCCCTTTGACCCATTAAATTATAACATATATCTCTAGGGGTCCTAGAACCCCTAGGGACATATTTGAATTGTTCATATGGGTCAAAGGGGGTCATAGGGTGACTTATGACTTCGTTTGACCCATTAAACGATGACATATATCCTTAGGAGTCATAAGACCCCTAAGGACATATTCAAATTGTTCAAATTGGTCAAAGGGGGTCATAGGGTGACTTATAACCCCCTTTGACCCATTAAATGACAACATATGTCTCTAGGGGTCTTAGGACCCCCAAAGACATATTCGAATGGGCCATATGGGTCAAAGGGGGTCGTAAGGTGACTTATGACCCCCTTTGATCCATTAAACGATGACATATGTCCCTAGGGGTTCTAGTACCCCTAAAGACATATTCAAATCATTCATATGGGTCAAAGGTGGTCATAGAGTGATCTATGACCCCCTTTGACCCATTAAATGATGACATATGTCCCTAGAGGTTCTAGAAATTCTAGGGACATATTCGAATCATTCATATGGGTCAAAGGGGGTCACAGGGTGACCTATGACTTTCTTTGACCCATTAAATGATGACATATGTCCCTAGGGGTCATGAGACCCCTAAGGACATATTTGAATCGTTCATATGGGTCAAAGGGACACATAGGGTGACCTATGACCCCCTTTGACCCATTAAACGACAACATATGTCCCTAAGCACATATTTGAATGGACCATATGGATCAAAGGGGGTCATAGGGTAACCTACGAACCCTTTTGACGCATTGAATGACGACATATGTCCCTAGGAGTCCTATGACCCCTAGGGACATTCGAATCATTCATATGGGTCAAAGGGCATCATAGGGTGACCTATGACCCCTTTTGACCCATTAAATGATGATATATGTTCTTAGGAGTCTTAGGACCCCTAGGGACATATTAGAATCGTTCATATGGGTCAAAGGGGGTCATAGGGTGACCTATAACCCCCTTTGACACATTAAATGATGACATATGTCCCTAGGGGTCCTAGGATATCTAAGGACATATTTGAATCATTTCTATGGGTAAAAGGGGGTCATAGGGTGACCTATGACCCCCTTTGACCCATTAAACAACAACATATGTCCCTAGGGGTCCTATAACTCATAGGAACATATTCGAGTCGTTCATATTGGTGAAAGAGAGTCATAGGTTGCCTTATGACCCTCTTTGACCCATTAAACGATGACATATGTCTCTAGGGGTCCTAGGACCCATAGGAACAAATTCAAATCGTTCATATGGGTCAATGGGGGTCATAAGATGGCCTATGACCCCCTTTAACTCATTAAATGATGACATATGTCACTAGGGGTCTTAGGACCCTTAGGGACATATTTGAATCATTTATAGTGGTCAAAGGGGGTCATAGGGTGACTTATGACCCCCTTTGATCAGTTAAACAACAACATATGTCCCTAGGGGTCCTAGCTAGGGACATATTTGAATCATTCCTATGGGTCAAAGGAGGTCATAGGGTGACCTATGACCCCCTTTTACCCATTAAACGATGATATATGTCCCTAAGGGTCCTAGGACCCCTCGGGACACATTCAAAACATTCCTATGGGTTAAAGGGGGTCATAGGGTGACCTATGACCCCCTTTGACACATTAATCGACATCATATGTCCCTAGGGGTCCTAGGACCCCTAGGGACATATTTGAATCATTCTTATGGGTCAAAGGGGGTCATATGGTGACCTATGACCCCCTTTGACCCATTAATCGATGACATATGTCCCTAGAGACATACTCGAATCGTTCCTATGGATCAAAAGGGGTCATAGGGTGACCTATGACCCACTTTAACCCTTTAAACAACGACATATGTCCCTAGGGGTCTTAGGACCCCTGGGGACATATTCGAATCATTCCTATGGGTCAAAGGGGTTCATAAGGTGACCTATGACCCCCTTTGACCCATTAAATGACAACATATGTCCCTAAGGGTCCTAGGACCCCTACGAACACATTCAAATTGTTCTTATTGGTCAAAGGTGGTCATAGGGTGACCTATGACTCCCTTTGACACATTAAACGATGACATATGTCCCTAGGAGTCCTAGGACCCCTAGGGACATATTCGAATTGTTCCTTTGGGTCAAAGGGGGTCATAGGGTGACCTATGTCCCCCTTTGATCCATTAAATGATGACATATGTCCCTAGGGGTCCTAAGACCCATAGGGACATATTCAAATCATTCATATCCTTCAAAGGGGGTCATAGGGTACCCTATGACCCCCTTTGACCCATTAAACGATGACATATGTCCTTAGGGGTCCTAAGATACATAGGGACATATCCGAATCGTTCATATGGGTCAAAGGGGGTCATAGGTTGACTTATGACCCCCATTGACCCGTTAAACGACGACATATGTCCCTATGGATCCTAGCTAGGGATATATTCAAATTGTTCCTATAGGTCAAAGGAGGTCATAGGGTGACCTATGACCCCCTTTGACCCATTAAATCATGATATATGTCCCTAGGGGTCCTAGGACCCCAAGGGACATATTCAAGTCATTTCTATGCGTCAAAAGGGGTCACAGGGTGACCTATGACCCCTTTTGACCCATTAATCGACAACATATGTCCCTAGGGGTCCTAGGATCCCTAGGGACATATTCGAATTGTTCTTATGGGTCAAAGGGGGTCATAGGGTGACTTATGACCCCCTTTGAACAATTAAATGATGACATATGTCCCTTGGGGTCCTAAGACCGCTACAGACATATTCAAATCGTTTCTATGGGTCAAAGGGGGTCATATGGTGACCTATGTCCCAGTTTGACTCATTAAACAATGACATATGTCCCTAGGGGTCCTAGGACCCATAGGGACATGTTTGAATCGTTCATATGGGTCAAAGGGGGTAATAGGGTGCCCTATGACCTCTTTTGACCCATTAAATGACGACATATGTCCCTAGGGGTCCTAGGACTCTTAGGGACATAGTCAAATCGTTCTTATGGGTGAAAGGGGATATAGGGTGACCTACACCCTATGACCCCCTTTGAACCATTAAACAACGTCATATGTCCCTAGGGGTCCTAGGACCCATAGGGACATATTTGAATCATTCATATGGGTCAAAGGGTTCATAGTGTGCCGTATGGCCTCCTTTGACACATTAAACGACAACATATGTCCCTAGGGGTCTTAGGACCCCTAGGGGCATATTCGAATCGTTCCTATAGGTCAAAGTGGGTCATATGGTGACCTATGACCCCCTTTGTCCCATTAAATGATGACATATGTCTTTAGGGGTCGTAGGACCCATAGGGACATATTCGAATTGTTCATATGGGTCAAAGGGGGTCATAGGGTCAAAGGGGGTCATAGGGTGCCCAATGACCCCCTTTGGCTTATTAAATAATAACATATGTCCCTATGGATCCTAGGACCCCTAAGGGCATATTCAAATCGTTCTTATGTGTCAAAGGGGTTCATAGGGTGACCTATGACCCCATTTGACCCATTAAACGATGACATATGTCCCTAGGGGTCCTAGGACCCCTAGGAACATATTCGAATGGGCCATATGGGTCAAAGGGGGTCATAGGGTGACTTATGACCTCCTTTGACCCATTAAACAATGACATATGTCACTAGGGGTCCTAGGACCCCTAGGGACATATTCAAATCGTTCCTATGGGTCAAAGAGGGTCATAGGGTGACTTATGACCCCTTTTGACCTATTAAATGATGACATATGTCCCTAGGGGTCCTAAGACCCTTGGGGACATATTCAAATCGTTCATATGGGTCAAAGGGGGTCATAGGGTGACCTATGATCCTCTTTGACTCATTAATCGACGACATCTGTCCGTAGGGATCCTAGGACTCCTAGGGACATATTCGAATCATTCATATGGGTCAAAGGGGGTCATAGGGTGACTTATGACCCCATTTGACCCATTAAATGATGACATATGTCCTTAAGGGTCTTAGGACCCCTAGGGACATATTCGAATCATTCCTATGGGTCAAAGGTGGTCATAGGGTGACCTATGACCCCCTTTTACCCATTAATCGATGATATATGTCCCTAGGGGTCCTAGGACCCCTAGTGACATATTTGAATGGGCCATATGGGTCAAAAGAGGTCATAGGGTGATTTATAACCTCTTTTGACACATTAATGGATGACATATGTCCCTAGAGGTCCTAGGACCCCTAGGGACATATTCGAATCGTTTCGATGGGTCAAAGGGGGTCATAGGGTGACCTATGACCCCCTTTGACCCATTAAACGATTACATATGTCCTTAGGGGTCCTAAGACCCCTAGGGACATATTTGAATCATTCATATGTGTCAAAGGGGGTCATAAGGTGACTTATGTCCCCCTTTGTCCTATTAAATGACGACATATGTTCATAGGGGTTCTAGGATCCATAGGGACATATTCAAATCATTCATATGGGTCAAAGGGGGTCATAATGTGACCTATGACCCCCTTTGACCCATTAATCGATGACATATGTCCCTAGGGGTCCTAGGACCCATAGGAACATATTCGAATCGTTCGTATGTATGTGGGTTAAAAAATGAAAAGATATATATATACTATATATACTATTTTATGATAATAATAATAATAATAATATAAATAATCATTAAATATTAATATTATTATATCTATAGTAATAATAATAATACTATTATAGCTATAATAATAATATATATATTAATACTATATTGTAGCATAATAATAATAATAATATAAATAAACACTAAATATTTACACTATTATATCTATAGTAATAATATTAATACTATTATGCGTATAATAATAATATTGATACTATAGCTATATTAGTACTATATATTAATATTTCTATATATTAATACTATTATATATTAATGCTATTATATTATTGATACTATTATATATTAATATTATTATACTATTAGCTTAGTAATAAACCAAAGTCGGTTTCCCTCCAATGATTTTCATAATATTAATATAATTAAGGCAAAGGAGGAAAATTATAGCAAGTTTTTCCCCAAAAAATTCTTTTTACATAATCGAATATCCGATCCTAGATTGGATATCCGATTAGAAATCAGATATCCGATTTTACTGGCACCAATTCTCAATAATTCCCTGTCCCTGTAGACTTGACAACATCACTTTTTCACTTCTATTTTCACGGGTTTTGGAAAAAGTCATATTTTAGGGCCCAACTAATGAAAAATATTTCAAAAATATAACATTAGGTGTTCGAATTTGTCATCTAAATGGGGAGCAGCACTCGTCGAAAGGATAAACGCAAAAGGAAGATATCCAATGAAGACATTGCGACATATAGGGAAAGGGACAAAATGGAACACTAAAGAAAAAGGCAAGGTATGATAAATATCAGTCAAGTTGATGATGAATTAATCGAAGGTGAAATCATAGAGTTAGATAATGAATATGTATAGTTGGGGAATGAAAATGTTCCATTTGAAAACGATAATGCCGAAATTGAAAATTTGGAGAATGAAAATTTTGAAGAAGAAATGCCACCAAGTCATAATCCAAATTGCACAATTGACCATGTCAAAGATGACAATGCACATGAACCTAATGCAGAAGAACCTTACATATCTCCTAATTATAATCGACATGAAGGTTCTAAAACACCAAAATGGATAATTGAAATTGTTGAAATGATTATTACTAGTTTGGAAGGAAAAAAATTAGAAAGAACCATTCGATTATGGGCTTCAAGACTGTATCAAATTTTTTTCGGCAACAAGATAGTGGTAGAGCAATGTTAGCTTTTCATGCACTTATTAAAGATGCAAAAGATGAGACCTATGCTTTCCAAGTTGAAGATTTGTGTCAATAAAAAGTTGGAAAGAAATGCCATTATCGTGAAGAATCTTTTCAGTGCTCTCAATAGCATTGGGAAAAATAGCAGAGAGAAGGATAATAGAGATGCTCGAAGGGTCGTTACAACCTCTTTGGTAAGTCATCATTTGAGAAAGGGTAGATATATGAGACAAACTTGTATTGATTTGAATCTAAATCGTACTACTTTGAGAAGAGCACTTAGTCAACGAGAGAAAATTGATGATCCTCTTCAAAATGAAACATGTGCATTTGGTGGGAGACTTCCACGTTTTGATAAGAAGCTATCCGATGATGTGAAGGAAGAAATTACACAATTTTGGCACTCTAACTCATGAGTATCACCCAATGCTAAAGATGTCTTAAAATTGAGAATTGGCATCAGAGACCACACACCACATCCTAAACACCATTTAGAGGTGAGTCAAACTATGTTGTTCAAATAATTTAGAGAGAGTCATCCAAGTCTTCATATATCACAAAGGGCTTTTGAATCTTTGAAGCCATTTTACTGTGTACCACTCAAAATTCGAAATATATGTTGTTGCAAATATCATGTTGAATTTTCTATGCACCATGAACTATTAGACTCCATCCGTTATACTTTGCATAGTCAAAAAATGTTGGAGGATTTTGGAGCTAGTGGGCTTCCAAAATCATCAAGAGACTTGCTAGATCAACTCTTATGTCGTAGAGTTGATGGTTATTTCTTTTATAGAAATGCTTGCTCAAATGAGAAGTGTTCAAAATGTGGTGGCTTATCCAAGTTTGACACATGTTTCCATGAGGGGTGCAAACAAGATCTTGGAAAGACAATACTGAAAAAAAGGGTATATGAAACGGTGAAATACACATTGAAGAGTGGGAGTGAGAGCTCTAGATGTCAATTGGTTGGAAAAGATATCAATGTGGCTAATTTTATTTCAGATTTCAAGAAAAATCTTTTTTACAAGTATGCAAGACATAGTCACAGGTCTTAGTGGTTGGATCAACAATTTAGAACGTGTAAGGAGACTTTTCCCATTGGCACTATTATATCAGTTGTTGATTTTTCTGAGAACTACACATTGCAACCTCAAAATGAGACACAATCTCAATATTACAACTCTATTCAGATTGCAATTTTTGTTCACATAATATATAGACATGCCCCTGATAGTGTGGAAGATAATCAAAAGATTATTAGAGAGTATCATTTTTTTATGAGTGATGATAGATCTCACTCTCACGATTTTGTGCAACATTATTTTGAGATTTTTTTTGATTTCTTACATGAGCATGCAATTTCTATGGATAGACATATCATTTGGTCAGATAACTATACAGGTCAATTCAAAAATGCTCGCATGTTTTATTGGTTGTGTAGGATGCACATAGAGAGAGGGGTTCCTCATATTTGGAGTTTTTTTGAGTCCGGCCATGGAAAAGGGGAACATGATGGAGTGGGGGCATGTGTGAAGAGAGCTCTAGTTAAGGAGCAACTAAAGATTTTAACAACAGAGCTTCTTGATGCTCGTAGCATTATTGATTGGTGTAGTTTAGCATTATCATAGGGGGGGACTCTTGATTTAGTGGTACATGGGTTCTTTTGGTTGGTTGAGGAAGGTTCCATAGGTGATAGATCAAATTGTGCTACAGTGAGAGACTCATAAAAAATGCATTCATTTCGAAGCTCTGATTCTAGTACATGGACCATTTGGACATTACAACTAGCTTGTTTTTGTCATACTTGTTTTCAGTGTGATTGGGATCACTGTGAGTCAAGTGAGTGGGTGGACACATGGGCTCAAAATTATCTTACTCCATTGCCTATCATACCCTCTATCAAAAATGATGACATGAAAAGTTCACTTGAGCATAACCATCTATCAGATCTACTTTAGGCAGGACATGTCTTTGCATTGGTTGTACCATAAGGGAATGATGAGAAATCTGATTATTGGTTAGCACATTGTGTAAGAGGCAAACAAAAAATTGCACAACCGATCACAGATGATGATGGATTCACATATCCTGCTAGTTTAGTGGTTGTTGCTAGAACATGGCTGCAGACATACATGCTTAGAAGGAACGAAATTCCTGCATTCGAAGACTATCAGAAGCACAAAGTAATTCTCATATATTCACATCTTATTATAGCATCAAATGTAAAGTTATTGAAGCATCAACGAAGACCAAAAGTAAAAGAACTTTTTACTATTGCTAATGCTAATCATGAAGCCCTGTTGGAGACCCTAAAATAGAGAGAGGACCCTATTGGAATACTCGACTAGGTATATATACTTCTTATGTTATTTTCTTCATAATGATTTAATGAATTGATGATTATCTTGTTTAATATAATAAGTTACTAATTTTTTTATGATATTGGAATGTAGGTACATCATGAAGAGTTGGAGGGGGGTGGTGTTGGGGAGAATTTCTAAAATTTATGATGTATTATGATGTAAAATGCGTAATTTTTTTGTATATGGTTTTTGTATTTTGGTAGGTTCCTTGTAAGGAATTATAAGAGGAAGATATTGAACAAGTTCTTGCAAATCATATTTGCATGTGATACAAGGCTATAAGGATAATTTTAAGAGCATTTATAACTATATGAAAGATAATTGCATGCAGATATCTTATTACAAATTTGGTTTTTTCCTTATTTGACATAAAGCTGACATTATGATTATTAAAACTATTTTTATCAAACTAATCAAATAAGAAAAATCTTGAAAGTATGGACGAACAATTAGAATACTTGATTTCTTCCATTTTGCAAACAATCATAGCATTTGAAAGCATAAAGAGTCATAATATTGTATAATGTTCTGTAAGACTTTCATATTGAAAAGTTGTATGAAGCACATTTGGGATAAGCCATGAAATCCATGAAAGAAGATAGCATGTAGGATACACAATTAAAGCTAATAAGCAAGATAGCACATGCATAATGACATGATATGAAGTTGGATATGAAGGCTATGAGTGAATGAGAAAGTAAAATAGGGAATCTTATGGATAAGATAATGGTTTTCACCAAGGCACATTTTTTATCTTCTTTTCTATTTTTAAATTTTTTTTTAGAAATAGGTCAACTATTTTCAAGTTAGATAGTGTTCCTAAAGGAAAGATAAGTTATGATAAGCCAAGACCATAGATAAGTATGCTCAATGATGTTGATAGGGTGAAGGAAGTGAGATGATAGTAGGATAAGAGTTCATTCCTTGGAAGGATTGTAAGAGTATGGATAGTAGGTAAGTGTAGCTTTGAAAACATTGCATAAGGGTAGGTGACAAAGTGGGGAAGATCAACATTTACACACACCTTGGAGGGTTTTTGAATGATGGAGGAATCATGGAGGAAATGGATCAAGGTTTATATGTATGAGCTGGTAGGACAATGTTAGAAGAAGATTGAGTGGAATATTTTTAAGTTTTTGAGAAAGATGTTTGGAAGAAAATGGAGTGGAAGCCTTTGGAATATTGAATGTCAACTTAGATTTATGTTCAATATTAAAGTCTTTCAAGAGAGACTTTGGAGAGGTAGAAGTAGAAAGTGTAGGAGAAGGTTTGAAGAGTTTAGATTAGATGGATAAGGACCAAGGATAGAATTAAGAAATACAAAGGGATAGTGACTAGGGATTTCAACATCTTTAGAGTGAGTAGCATGACCAAAGTCATCAATAGACTCATGAGTACCTTTTATAGGAGAAAGACCTTTGATAGGAGTATTTGAATCTTGAGCATAGTTTTGAAGTGGATATGCAGAAGTAGAACATGAGGGGACACTTTGATCTTGACATCTTTCTTTATATAGCATAGAAAGATCACTTTTCCCATAAGTTTCAGTAAGCTTAATGGAGGTAGTGGAAATGGTATCCTCATCATATGTAGGAGGTGGGTAGCACACAGGATATAGAAAGGTGAAATTTTGGATTAGATGAAAAGGTGTTTGATCTTGATCTTTATTTATATATTTTTCCTTTTGAGAGTCATCTTGATATGGAGCACCTTCTAAGGACAAGGGAAAATGTGAGGTGTGCATGATAGAATCTTAAAGAAATAATGCAGGATTAGCTAAAGTGAGAATAGTAATCATAGTATTGCATGAATGTTGAGGATCTTTAGTCTTAGTAGCATGGAAAAGGTTTGCAGACAAGTGAAGCTTAGCTTGATTTTCTTTTAGTTGTAGCCCTTGAGGGTATGCATGGTCTATATGGAAAGAATTAGGTTCTTTTTTTGGTGGAGGCATTTTCGAAAGCTTTGGCACTTTAGGAGGTTCATTAGTGTTATAAGAAGTGAAGGTGTCAAGGAAATCATCACTTGGCATAGGTTCATCAGCATGATCTTGTGACACATGAGTCATTAGAGGTATCAACAATCCCATCATAAATGAGATATTCGATTTTATGTTTCAACACTATGAAATCTTTAGTTTTATGAAATTTTCTTCCATGGAAGTGGCAATAATGATAATTTCTCCACCATGGAGGTTTGATTTTGGGTTCATAAGGTCTAGAGTTGTCTAGTAATGTGATGGATTCATTATCAAGAAGTGTTTGCAAGATGTTATCATGAGAATCTTTCAATAAAGTAAAAGTTCTCTAAAGAATTTCTCCATGATAATTTTTTTGTTTCTTAAGTGAATAGAATGCATCTATGTCTTCATCACTATCTTGGTCAAAGATAGGTCCATAATGAAAGTTTGGCATAGGCCTAAAGGAGGTATCACTTGCTTGTTCTCTAAAGAGGTCTTTAGATCTAGAAGATGAAGATATTTGATGTCTTGGCGTAGAATATGTAGACCTTGAAGAAGATGACTTGTGTGTATGTAAAGGTCTTAAGGGAGATTAATTTAAGAATGCAATATTCTCCTCTAACCTTTTCTCAAGTTTAGAATTGATTTCTATCATGTGCTTAGAGAGATGAAGGTAAGAAATATTATTTGTCTCTTCTAGCTCTTTGTATTGAACATATAGATCTTGAAACTATTTAGTGGCATGGAGGATATCATGATCATCTAGATTTGGTTGAGGTTTCGTAGCACAAGGTTTGAATACCATAGTGGTAGATAGATAATAAAGCTTGAAGGAGACTAGAGGAAGCTAATAAGGTGAGACAACATAACTTGATGTCCAAACTAGAGAGGTAGAGTGTTCACATGTCAAAGAGAGGTAGAAATGAATGAGTGACTTGTCAAACAAATTATCCAAGCAGGTTACAACACTAGTGACTCAAGTCAAGAGCTACGAAAAAATCCCAAATAGCAATGTAGATAAAGAAAGAGAGATGACAAGTGAACAAATTTAAGTGTAGTCACTAGATCAAGGAAACCATTTAGTGAAAGAAATTCTTAGTATGAATATCATAGACCATGAAGTTAGAAAATATCAATAGCTCTAAGACCAAAGAGCCATTTTAAGCATGTTCAAGAACTAGAGACATCGAAAATCAAAGTCAATTTATGAAACTCCCCTTAGCAAAAAATGCAAACAAATATTTGCACTTGACATTTTGACTTGGTTGAAAAAGTTTGACAATAATTGATAATATTGCAAGCTTGATGTTCAAAAGCAATTTTTTTTCCAAGAAAGATAGTGACACATGGAGTAGTCTTCAAACAATCAAGCAAGACACAAAGCAACCTTTCATGATACAAGTCAAAGGGGTCAACCTTTGTTGACAACTTTTCAAAATCTAACTCCTAATGGCTCCAAGTTAGTGCCATTAGCTCTGAGTGGGTGGGTGAACTGTAGTGACACCCTTGTTCCAATGACGGAGACCCTCTATTGTTTGTGGCCACCCCATACTGAGGAGTCCCCAAGGTTCTCTAAGTGCATTTTGAGGTCGATCTTATGAGGGTCATAACTTGGAGCTCGTGAGGGCTATTGATAAACTATCAAATACTACAGGATGCTAATGTTGAGGCCTAAAATAACCTATCTCATTTTTGAGAGATCACATTCTGTTTGGATTTGGCACAATGATCTCGCTCAATGCTAAAACTCATAGTGTGCCTCAGTTCATAGGTGCACCACAACATAACTTTGAAACCGCTCATCTTGGCATCGAATCGTCAATGCCATTAGCTTCGGATGGGCGGGTGAACCCTAGTCACACCCTTTTTCTGGCCACAGAGACCATCCATCATTTGCGGCCACCCCGTACTGAGGAGTCCCCAAGGTTCTCTAAGTGCATTTTGAGGTCAATCTTTTGAGGGTCATAACTCAGAGCTCGTGAGGGCTATCAATGAAATATAAAATGATATAGGATGGTGATATTGAGGCCTAAAATAACCTATCTCATTTTTGAGAGATCACATTCTATTTGGATTCAGCACAGTGATCTCGCTTGATGCCAAAACTCATAGTGTGCCTCAATTCATAGGTGCACCACAACGTAACTTTGAAACCTCTGATCTTGGCATCAAATAATTAGTTCCATTAGCTCCGCATGGGTGGGTGAACCCTAGTCACACCCTTGTTCTAGCCATGAAGACCATCCATCATTTGCGGCAACCCCATACCGAGGAGTCTCCAAGGTGCTCTAAGTGCATTTTGAGGTTGATCCTTCGAGGGTCATAACTCAGAGCTCATGAGGGCTATCAATGAACCGTTAAAGGAGAGAAGTTTGTAAGGATGGAGTGGCTTAGTGTTTTTGCTAAAATAAGTTAGTGGGAAGGCTTTATTAGAGGTTCTTGGCTAAACTAGTGGGTGTTTGCCCACTCTCTAATTTTAGAGACAGTTAGGTTTTGGAGGGAGATTAGGGGAGCTCTACTACAACTATCCTTACCCTAACTTTGACCAAGGTTGGTATCTCAAACTTGCTTCTTTTCCATTTCTTTCTTTTAGCATGGTTAAGCAAATATGCAAGTGTGGATTTTATCAATGGAGTATGCATTGCATTGCATTGTGGAGTAGCATTCATGTGAGTGCTTGAATGGTGTTTATTCCATGTAGATTAGCGTGACACCATTGTGCATCTTGTTGTATTGTGACTCACTGTCCATATCTTTCAATGTTCATGTTCCTTATGATTTTGAAAAGTCCCTTATGTTGCCCCATTGTGATGGAAGGAGATTGTATCATTGTTACCTAATATACATGTAGAGGAAATAATTGATAAGGTTGTATATGCATGTTTCATTTGGAGTTTATATTGTTATGAAAGCATTGGTATGAGTCATAGATTTGCTTTGACATCATTTTTATCATTTGAAAATGTGAAAGAAAGTTTTCTCCTTGTGGTATTGTAAATGACTAGTTGATAATAACAATCCATAGATGTTATGTGATACCATTGATTGTATAAATTTAAAACTTAGTAGATTTCTTACAATCTTGTTGTGCACTCAATAATTTGGGAGGAAAATTTTATGTTCATATCACATGCATGGATAACATTGATTTTAATTACCAAGCTTAATGCAATTCTAAGCAAGGAAATCATCAAATTAATTTCATGATATAGCAAAATGAAGTTTGTTGTAAGAGAAGACATAATAAAATCTATGAGATACATTGTTGTAGGCATGCATTTTCCTCTTTGGAAAATGTATGGTAAAGGCAAATAAATCCCTTCCTTAATATAGAGCAATAAAATATTAAAGAATATTCTCACATTCTAGACTGCTATCCAATAAAAATAAAAATAATAATAGCATATAGAGACTAATGAGTGTCCTAGACTAATATATTTCCTAAGTGATAGAATAGTACACATTACAATCTTGTGACCTCTAAGTCACATCCAACACTCAAATAATGAATTAGTAATTAAATAAATAAAGGCATATTACTGTGCATGTTAGAGAATATGAAAAATTTAAATATTTAATTCAAAAATAAAATAAAAGCCAAGATTGATCTTGATCGCCCTTCTAGAGTAGCCCCCAACATTTCCTAAGCCATCATAATGCAAAAAACTTTCTCCACTCCCCAAGGCGTATTGTTAAATTTGACATTCATTCTGACATTTCATGTCAAAAATTTTATCCTTAAGCTTGCCTCCTTGAAAAAGGGTTTCATCCCCATTTATATACTTGGGTGCATAGAAGAAAGGGTTTTTGTCACATCCTTGTCTTATGCACTAGTTGTCCCCTCCTTGTAGCAGTGGTCACATGTTCCCAAGCATAGGTAGTCAACTTGAAATTAAGGGGGAGTGGGTCAGCAATCCCAAGGGATTTGTACTTAGGAGAATGTCAAGTTGACATTTAATATGACTTGTTCACGTTAGGATTGTTGATTGGAGGTATGAGAAAAAGATGTCCTAAGGCTTGGATTAGTCAAAATTCTACACATGACCCATGTGGGACCTTGTGGGGGCCATGTGTAGGAAGAAATGTGGCCCTGGTAAGAGTTAGGGAATGATGATGATTTAAGATAGATAGGAGATTCACCCTTTAGATTTGTTTTTATTTTTATCAGATAATTATTTAATCATTTCAAGTCTTGAATAGAGGATAATGACACTTTAGTGTATTTGAGCTTAGTTTAAGGGTAATGTTTATATCAAGGGGCTCGTTTAGAAACATGTAACAATTAAACCATATGGTAATGGAAAATTTCAATATAGGAAAATAAATTAAATGAAATAAATAAGTTTATGAGAATGCATATATAATTGAACAAGACGTTAAGTATGGAGGGTTTAATTAAATTAGTGTTAAGATTGTAAATTAGGATAGTTGGATGTACATATAATAGGGTTAATATGAAGTAAGTTGTCGGAATGATGGGATTGGAGAATCAAGGATAAGGATGGATGAGGGATTAAAATAATAAATCAAATCTAGTTTTATCTAGTGAATAAAGCACATTGATAGATAAGAGTTACTATATAGAATTGAATGCATGAAAAACCTATGTAGATGTTGGATTTAATGTCAAGTGAATTCTATATTTGGCTTGAGGGAATGTTAGTTAGATAATGAATATTATGGATTCAATTGAGGATATTAGTAGAATATCAAAGTCGATAGAATATAAATACCAATTTGAAAATGTAGTGTAGGAATAAAGCATTAGTTAGCTAGTATGTAACAAGGGTCAATAGGCATGTCATTAGAGGTAGCTTGTCAGCTCATGTATCCTATGTATAATTAATAATAATATGATTCATGTACACCACATTTTACTACATTAGTTGCATGAAATGATGAATACATATATGTCAGAATGACAAGCTATGTTATATACAAACCTTATTTATACGCTTGCACCTAATCCTTGCATAAACAATTCATCTAACAAATTTAAATCGACACACTCAATACAATGGTGTAGTAGGATGTGTTTAAATACAGATCGTGAATTATTATTGAGTTAAGTAATTTGAATTGGCCCTTAGACTTGCTAAGAGTTCCTCATTTTATGTGCTTACTAATTCGTACTATGAAACTACTTTGAATCTTAACATGCTTTGATAATAATAATATTGATAGTGAGAAAGTGAGCTTATGGTGAATGATTAGATGTAATAATGTAAAAAGTAAATGTAATAGTATAGTAATTATAGTAATTAAAATAGTAAATGTAAAAGCATGGCAATGTAGCTAGATTAGTTAGTAGTTGATGAGCTAGATAGTTAGTAATTGTCTTTTGTTAGAGTGAGTTTAATTTATGTATTGAAATAGTAATTTTTGTGTTTAGGAAACTGTAGTGAGTGCTAGTTTGGTGAGGAAGAAATGTTGATAGAATGCACAAGGATGACTAAATAGAGTAAAGAGGGAGAAAATGACTCAGTATTAGTCCAATCTTCGAGAGGACCTATAACTAGTAAGATATGGATGCAAGCACATGATACACGTTTGGCACATAAAAAAAATTGTTTATTCCATAAGTTGTGTAACTAATGTGTTGAATGATGGATACTATCAATGCAAGTTGCCCCTTCTCCATCATGTAGACTTTGAAGCTACCTTTGGGGCATATCTTTTCTAATTTCTAATGGTTAGATCTGATATAGTGTGGTAGATAAGTGCACATTTTCTTATTTGACTAAGGGTGCTCATGTGATGAGTACTAAATCTAAATTCTCTAGATACGTGTGTTTAATCGATTAAGATATACTACACTACCACACCATATAGTAATTGTCACATTAATATATATTGTAATGATTAATGAATGTGTGTACATTGGTAATGAGGATAATAAGTAATTATGATCCCCTTCCCTTACATGCTAGAATCATGACCTAGTCCATATGATACAACAGACATAACCTAATAGAATATTAGGATATGAATTACCTCACTAATTTATGAGTGTTGTATCTTGAACTTTCTCATTTTATTTGCGATGCTAACTTGAACTAGACTGACATCCAATCTATTTGAAAACCACCTGTGACTAAAATGTTACAACCGGATGACACTATCCACATGAGTCTTGAACTCCTATTCAATGAGAACCTTGTTTTACAATATGTAATTTCTTATGTGACTTCATAAGCTACAAAAAAGAAAAAAAATTGTTGTGTTTTTACTAGTAAAATTTAGGGCATGACACATGATCCACGATAAATTGAACAATACTAGATACTAAATTAATATGTATATCATTGTGCAGATAAATGACAAAAATATATATCAAAATACATGTATCCATGGAAAAATTTTACACAAATATATATCAAAGATCATGTATCCATAGATAAAGTACTCAAATATATATCAAAATACATAGATCCATATACAAAATGTGGCTGATCATGCCATCAGAATGTGTATAATATCAATGTTTCTGTATACAATGTGGCATATGCCATCTCAAAATGTCTCATGATGCATCCTACGAAAACTATACTATCCTAGGGTGTTGGTGGATGATCAAAATGCAGCCTCTTCACTGCACTAGGTGGATTAGATGCCTCCTACATAAACAATAAAGGAAAACCCAAAGTTAGACTACTAAATTTATATGATTATATGTATCTAACATTGAATTACTCAAATGCATAATGATCTTTTCCGTAATGGAAATTAATACTATCAAAATTTTATAATAAATACCTCTCTCATCGACCTCCTGCACTAGTCAAGAGTCCTCTTGTATGCCCTCGACAATGCTGGTACCTCTCTGATTGTGGGCTGTATATGTTCAAATACCTTTGTCAGATGAATCTACAATTTAAACTATAACATTATAATTCATAGCATGATAAATTTATAACATAATTAATCATGAATTCAAACTACAACTTATTATTGTAGGATCCTCCTCAGGAGTGAGTGGCTGCATCATCAAATCTACATAACTGTCCCGTCGGACCTCATGTGCACTAGGAGTCTCCTATGAGATACAAAATAGTAGTTGTTAATATCACGAAAATTAGTTTTGAATTTATTTATGAAGATAAGTGATGCAGGAGCATCCCATGCTCATCAGGGGAACATTGAAGATCCAAGACATTATAGAGGTCATGGAGCATCTCTTGAAGTCAATTAGGCAATCCTTGCACCAATTATGGCTCATGGAAGCATACAAAGTTATAATGTTGGACTCATATGTGGAAAAAAGTTGTAATTGGGCATGAGATAGGATTTTAGGATTTCATTTGGTAGATGAGTCATTTGATAGGTTCATGTAGGTTGTCATGATCATATCTTGTCATTAGACAAGTCAAAACGTTTAATAAGCCCATTAAAAGCATAGTTTAATAGTTAGAAATTTGAATAGTAATGGTTATGTGTTTTTTGGAGGGAAACTCCATAATTTAAATTTTATGAAGAGTTAACAAATGAAACCAATTGGAGGTGGTTGAGGGGGTTACTAATCATCCCTTGAAACTTATAAATTGTGATTGTATAGCCTGGATGGTCAGATTTGTACAGACTATCTCAGAAAATTGAATGAAAGTGCTTGGTTTTCAAGAGCAACTTGAAGAATCCTTTGTTTTGTAAGTGCTTTATGATATTGTAATGAGTGATCATATCATCTTAGATATGTAAATGAATGGTTAATGTTTAAGGAGAAGTTCTAGAATTGATTTTTGGGGTTTGAACAAGCAGGCCTTGGTTTTTAAGCCATTTTAAGGAGGGTTTTGAAGTTTGGGTGTTTAGGAGTGTGACCAAGACCTATAATCTTGAAAATACTTTGATTTATATCATTAATAGAGACTATGAAAAAGGATTAAGTCATATTGAAAGTTTGAAGGGTACTTGCTTTGTAAAAGTGGTCTAATTAGGCCTAATTCTGAGACAAACTGCCCTATTCCGTACAATCTTTCCAAAGGAGTTATATCTGATTTTTGGATATGTTATAAAAATAGAAAAAGGGTATCAAAAAGGTAGTTTATTTTCTTGGTGTTTTGGAAAGTTTGGGAGATATATTAAGAAAACAGGGTTTGCTGATCCAAAGAAGAGAATAGCCTAGTAAAGGGCAAAACTGGTCTCTTTTGTATCTACTAAATATTTGTGGGCTTGGAAACCTTAGAAACATGTTGGTTGAAGTTTTTTAAGGTGTGTAGAGGTGGAGGGAACACTTGGTTAATGTAAATCCAAGTTTGGAGTCTTTGGTGGCATTGTGTGCATTTGGGAACACCATTGAAACATAGGGGTTGGGTCCATATTGTGCTTGAATTTGCAAGTTTGTGGTTAGATCCTCCATCCTTTGCATCAAATGGTATCAGAGCATCAAAAAGGTCTTTTGGGAGTAGATAATTTGTGGGTTTCATCATCATAGGAGTCTTTGTCATCCTTAGTGTGCTGGTCCCTTTGTTGAAGCCTTGGCGTGTCTAATTCCTCCTTGTGTGTCCCAGAGTTGAAAGGTACATAAGTGGTGTCTAGAGATTTCTTGGTGAGGAAATAAAGAGAATCAGTGAGTTGGCCCTTGGGAAGGAAGAAAACTTGTTGTGAAAATGCCTCCTAAAAATCAAATGGCTAGAGAACTTGAAGAATTGAGAGAAGAGTTGGCAAGAGAGAAAAGAGAGAGGAGAGAACTTGAAGCATCTAGAGTGAGGGAAGAAAGATAGATGAGAAGAGAGAGGTTGAATCTTATTCCAAGGATAGAATCCTTAGAAAAGGAAAGGTAAGAACCTAGAGGAGAAGAGGTTAGAGGAAGAAATCATGGAGAGAACCATGAAGAAGAAGAGGTTGGTAATGCAAGGCAAGAGCACGAGACAACACATGATCTTGAAGAAAGGAGACTTATGAGAATCATTAAGGCAGTACAAGGTAATGGTGGGAAGAACCATATTGATTTGCCAATATACTAGGGTAAAATGGATAGTGAAGAAGTGCTAGGGTGGATAGAGGCCCTTGAGAACTACTTTGATCTTGAAGACTGAGAGGAACAACACTCACTTGGTGGACTAGTGTTCAGAATGAGAGAGAAGAAAGGTGGTGCAGGGCACCTAACCTATGTGGCAGCAGGGAACAAGTATCTATGTTGCCGAACACCTTGCCACTCCATGAAAGCGAGGATTCAAGTAGATTAGGAAGTTGGAATAAAGGTTTGGTCCATATTTTACAAGTTGGTACAAGTTTTGTAATAAAGGCACATGTAAGGCCACAAGCATTTTGGTGTGGTTATAAACCAAGTGACTCCATGGGACCAAAAGGCCTTAGAATAGGGTATTTAGAGTCTAAACAGTATTAGCAAAAAGTGGTTGTTTGTTTGTTTTGTGGTTGGTAACACCTATATGGTTGTTCCAACGGTCATTTATACCTTTATATATGTCATATGTGATCTCATTTGAAAGGGGCAGATCAGAGTGTACTGTGGTTTGGAGAAAAAACAATAAAAACTTCAATTTTCTAGAAATTTACTGGTAATCACTCGCCTGTTACATTGGTACGGATCTGTAAAAAACTTTTATGATTGATAAGTGTATGAAATAGTTGTAGGGGTGAGTTAGGAAACTTTTGGTTTTGGTTTGAATCAAAAAGGAGTTGGGGTTTAAAAGTTATCTGCATTTTAGTAGAAGGTGGTCTGAAAAGCCTTATTTCCTAGACCCTTCCACAAATGCATCCCTAACTTGCATTCCCATTGGTGGAACCCTCTAAAACTAAGGGATATGCAAGTTAGGAGACTAGGCAACATAATGACAGAGGGTGGAGGCCTAGAGAGAAGGGAAACTATTTTTCCAAGTTGGCCCTAGGTCAAGCAAACCCATGTGCTTGATAGGTTTTTGCAAGGTAATTGGTGACAGTCATGGTTGCAGGCACTTCTGATTAGTTTGAGTGCTAGAGTTGGATGCATTGACTATGTTGGATATTGCCTTAAGTTTTTTGGATCCTGGCAACCCACCTTGCCCATTCTTCCTTGAAGCCCTAGCCTAACTTGATCAACTGGGCCTAGGTACCAAGAAGCAGTTTGGATGGTGCTAGAGCAAGATCAGCCCAAAAGCTTTTGGATTCTTAGTAGGTGCCAAGAAGGGTGTTTGGACCTATGGAGAAGTCCCTATGCTGTTAAGGGATACTGGGAGAAAAGTGCAAAGAAGCTAATTGGAAGGCTACAAGGTTTGTAGGCCTAGAAGTGCAAAGGTGTGTTGAGAGTTTGGTGGAACCAAACAAATTGATGATTTTGGGTTGGAATAGTATGTCCATGATTGTCTCCATTTCTGGTGATAGTTGGTGACACTTTTGAAGTGGGATTTCCTTTTTTGGCTTGGAGGTTGAGTATACCCGGAGTGGGTAAGAGGACTTGTGAGAAGTCCTAGAATCCTAAGTTGGATTGTGACAGCCATTTATTGGCTTGTGGAAGGTAGTTGCTGTAGAATTTGCATCAAAAGAGGATTGAATAAGATTTCAGATTGGGAGAGAATGAAGACCATGGTGAGAAATCAATTCTTGCCATCTAATTTAGCAATCCAAATAAAGATAATAAGGAACAATTTGAAACAGAGGGATATGGATGTCATGTCCTATACTAAGCAATTCCATACCCTGAGTATTAGGGGAGGACTAGAAGATGAAGATGAGAAGGTGGCTAGATACATTAATGGCCTCAAGTACAATATTCAAGATGAAATAGGATTGAATGTACCAATGACACTTGAAGAATGTTTTCGGTTGGCAATCCGAGCAGAGGAGAAGTTGAAAAGAAAGAATGAGAGGCAAGTAAATCAGAGAGGAGGTGGAAAAATGAGAGGAAGAGGTGTAAGAAGTCAGTTTGACACTTCAAAAAATCATTACAAAGATAAAGGAAAAGAGATTACATCTAAGACAAGAGGAAGTTTCAGGGGAGGAAGATTTGGAAGTGCAAGAGGTAATAGTGTTTTCACAGGTAAATGCTTCACATGTGGAGGAGTAGGCAATCAATCCTACAAGTGCCCTGAGGAAGGTGTTGATTTCAAGAAGGAGGAGAGGAGAGTCACCTTGACCCAAGGAGAAGAGGAAGAAAAGAAGTACGATAATGCAGACCCTAAACTTGAAGGAGAATCTTTGATGGTGAGAAGAGGACCACAAATGCAGCAGCAAAAGGAGACCAGACCATCCATTTTCAGGACAAATTGCATGAGCCATGGTAAGATTTGTAAGATGATAATAGACTCTGGTTCCTTTAATGATTTAGTGTCTTATGAAATGGTAAATAAACTAGGATTGAAGAAGTATCCTATTGATAGACCATATAGGGCATCTTCGGTTAGTGATGCACAAAATATTGTTGTAAGGGAGCAAGCAATAGTGGATTTCTCTATAGGAGAATATAAAGATCAAGTTATATGTGATGTCATTCTAATGACATGCTGCCATGTAATCCTTGGAAGGCCTTGGCAAGCCTCAAGGAACACTATTCATTTTGGCTCATCAAATGTTTATATAGTACACAAAGATGGTGTGAAGTTTAAGCTAAATCCTTTCACTAGTCATGATGAGGAAAGAGTTATTTGTTTTGACAAGAAAGAGTTTGTGGACTTGCAGGAGTAGAGGGAGAGTAAACATGATATGATAGATCTACCACTGAAGCCATCTCTTTTGGTTATCAAGGATGAGATTGTTCAAGACAAAACTCAGAATTCTGCTTACAAGTAGATAGTGATAGCAAAAGGAGTGATGATAGGAATAGTATGGTGTCCTTTGGTGATGAGAGTGAACAAAGAAGTGAACATATCCATGGAGGATAAGAGACAGGGTTAGTATGACCTCATACAACAAGTTATTTAGCCTTTGTCAAGGATAAAACATGACTGTTCACAATCAGCAGGCACTAAGGTTACCATGACTGGTAACAAGGATCCAATTCTTTTTTTTTCTAATGATTTGTATGTAGGTGTGTAGGGTAATACATTGCAGGTACAAAGTTGCAAACATCCCTCTAGAAGGATGGAAGGAAAGAAGATAGTACCCCTTAACTCTTGGGATGAAGAGTTGCTTTGAAGGTGGGGTGTTTGGTGCAAGGGCACCTATTAAATCATCTAAGAGAGCCTTGGTACCAGATGAAGATAGAGGATCAAAGACATCATTGATTTTTAATTGGGATATATTAAAACCAATAATGGAATTATGTAATAAACAATGTACTTTGAAAGACAAAAGCCATAAAAGTCCTAGTAAGGACCTAAGGGCAACATGATGTAAAATGGCCAAAAGAGCCATATGGGGTAGTCTTAGGATAGTTTCATACTTAGTTGCATTTAATAAATCCATATGACCAATTTTGAGTCAATGGAATAGTTTAGAAAGTTAGGGAATGCATAAAAAATATAGTTTGAAATTTGAATTTCAAATTCAAACGGTCATATTAGTTTTGGAGGGAAAGTAGTAATTTGGTATTTGTTTGATTAAATAAACCTTTGTAACCAACTTGGTCGGTTGGATAGGTGCATGTAAGCCTATTTAAGTTGTAATGAACATATGCAAGACATGAATCATTATTGGTATGAAAAAAATCATAGAAATTGTACGGAACAACAATCATACTTTCCTCTGCATCAATAAGAAAAATAAAAAATAAATGATACTTATACATACAATGGGGCTCTTTGTGCGAATGGAAATCCCTGATGATCTAGGACATTGAATCTGTATAGGCTCATTGCCAGTAGCCACACCCTATATACAATAAAGAATGTAATTAAATGAGATTACCAAAAACATTTTACAAGAATGCATCAATATTTAATCAATTAGAAAACATCTAATTACCTTTCCTTTGTCAGTGCATGCTGGCTCACCCCCCGCACTTTGTCCCCCCAGGGTAGGTGGTATCTGTAAGATAAAGGAAAGATTAGCAACCATATATGCTACAAGATCAAATAGAAAAAAGAATGCGAACACACAAAAATGTACTGTAGATGTCTCAAGGCCAAATGAAATGGCCGAGAGTGTAGCATCATCTATCTGTCTAAGCTCCTCCTCAGTCATCAACTAAACATGAATGAAGATCACATACATGTAAAAGTCAATATGGCTTAAAAATTAAAATTAATCTATTATAAAAATTAACTTTAAATCACATATGTCATAAAAAAAAATGTATACACGTACCAACACCGAAGGAGTCCATGCCTCTGCATTCCCCTCCCCTCTCGCATCAGGGTCTGTAGCCTCTGCACATGCGTCTGGTGTATCCTCATCCAATACAAAATGATACTTAGGAAGATCACCTATGGGACCCAAGCAAATATTCTTGCATGTAATGTAAGTGTAAGGCACACAAATGTGTGATGAGCTAGGCGATGATGAACTGGCACCAACATCATCAACACGAGGAGGCAAGACTGACCTAGCCTGAGATATCATTAGGCTACTCAGCCTATGAATGGCTCTGATGGTCTGAGAGCTAGCCTCTACCATAATATTTGGATGCTGCACTCGAGGAGGGGGGGAGATATCAGGGGGGGGACAAAAGTGCCAAGTTTCTTCCGCTGGGAAGAGGGTCTATCCTGAGGAGCTCCTAGTCCTAAGCCCACATTGGGCTTCATGCTCCAATAATTCACTTTAAGTTTCAACACAAATTCTGCATATAATTTTCTAAGGAAATAAAATGGTATGTCTAAATTTCCACGTGGAGGGATATCAAAGACCATCCACCAACGATCCCAAAAATTTGCAGGTATGGCATCATTTGTGCACCATTTAATCGATAGTTTGGTTTTTTTTGGGTCAACTGGTATACCCATTTTTTGGGTTAGCAAAAATGCTAGCCAAATCGTCTTTGGTTATGTTGAGGGCTGCGACCTCGTCATAATCCAAACCATCATCAAACATCTAGTGCATTTCATCACGCTAACAAAGAGCGGCATTTTGTTGGTTCGTAAGGGTTCCAATGTTATCCAGTATGGTGTTTAATGTGGATAACATAGGAGCTAGTGCAAGTACATTATTATATGTTCTATGCAAACCTCTCAACTCGGTGAGATTTTCATTTATCAAATCCTTGATTCGAGGAGGGTTTTGAGGAGGTAGAGGATCATTTGGTGGATGCTTTTGTGGGGATACTGGATCGTTTGGTGGTGGGTTACGAGGAATATTATTCCCTGCCTCAGTGTCATCATTTTGATCAGCCATTTCTATTGAATTGAAAAAAAAAAAATCTAAATTTTAACCATTTTTGTCAAAAAAACCTTACATTCAACTAAAACAAATAAAATCATCCTAAAATCTATTAAATTTAGGTTAAAAATGAGTTGGGGAAAAAAAAAATACTCAAATATCTGATATCCGATCTCATATCCGATATCTAATCCACAGTGGTAATACTGGCCCCAAATTTGCATAAAATGAGGGCTCGCGGGTTTGTGATTTTATTTATCCAATGCGCAAGTATCGGATATCCAATACTATATCGGATATCCGATATTGTATCGGATATCTGGTATAACATCAGATATCCAATATGTCCCAAACATATAACATATAATATATATTACATTATGTTACATTTTATATTTTTTTAAATTATATTTTATATATATTATATTAATTTACTATATATTATAATATAAAATATTATATTATATAATAATACTATTATAATATTATATTATTATAATTTATAATATATTATAAATTTTTATTATATATTATATTATAAGATATTACTTTTTATTATTATATTATATCTTATATATATAATATTACATTACTATATATTATAATATATTAAATATTATATTATATTATTATAATATAATACATTATAATATTATTATTATTATTATTATTTAATATGATATTATTATTATTTAATTATAATATTATATTAAATAATAATAATATCATGTAGTAAATATTAATATTAAATAATATATCATACTATTATATGATAATAATAATAATTATTATAATAATATTAAATAATAATAATAATAGTGGCATAATAATAGTGTCACATGTCAGTTATTCAATTTAAAATCAGATATCCGATGTCAAATCGGATATCCAATATTATATCGAATATCCGATAAGGCTCAGCCTTACCTTCCAGGTTTGGTTCCTAGATAGGTGAAAAAAAGTAGGAGCGGATTTTGAAGTGCTTTTAGGCATCTTCAAACTCTTTTTTTTTCACATCACCACTTTTTGGCACACCACGATCTTGCACATACCCTATACATACATATATATATATATACATACATATATACATATATACATATATATATATATATATATATATATATGTATGTATACATATATATGTATGTATATATATATATATATGTATACACACATATATATATACATATATACATATACATATATATATATGTATATATATATATATATATATGTATACACACACACACATATATATACTATTAAGATAGTTCAATTATTTACAAGTATATTCAGGAGTTTAAGATAAAATAGTATGTATATACATATATATATACATATATATATATATATACATATATATACACATATATATACATACATACATATGTACGTACATACATATGTACATACATACATACATACATAGATACATATATACATAGATACATATATACATAGATACACATACATGCATACATACATACATATATACATACATACATATATATATATATATATATATATATATATATATATATATATATATACACACTATTAAGATAGTTCAAACATTTACAAGTATATCAAGGAGTTTGAGATAAAATAGTAGATCACACCCCTGAATACATATACAATTACAAAAATTTTGGGGGGTGATAATAAAACTTAAAGGATTGGAGTACTATTAGATTTTACATTTACCTTCACTAATTACAGCTTTGTATATATTTATCATAAGAAAAATTAAACTGAAGGAACAAGCTAGCTCTAGCCATCATTTTGGCTATCAAGATTGGGTTAAGCCCCTAGAAGTTCATTAAGATTCTATATCACATTAGTGGTTGCCTCCTCCAGACTAGCCGAACTGTAGCCTTGCAACACATTACTTACATTGTTCAAATCTGCTGCCTCTGAAGGAGCTAACAAACTCTAATACTTAGTAATATAGTTTGTTGAATGCACATTATCCTAATTGATTAGAAAGCTGCCTTCTCACATAAGTAACATGAAATCACTCTTGGACATATATACCACCAAAGCAACCTGAGACATAATGTGAAAATGGGTGCGTTTAAAATTAAACTCAATAAGTACCCTTCTCTCCTTTTGAAAGATTTCTTTGTTCCTATCCTTCCAAAGAGTCAATAAAATCTCAGTAGAAAGAGAAAACCAAAAAGTGTTAAGTTTAGAATCAAATTTCTCTACATAACTAGAAGAATTTCACTCTATGAGACACTACCTTCACAATTCCATATACTAGAAGAACCAATAAAAATATACCACAACTTATGGGCATAAACACAATTAAAAAATAAATGTTTGAAAGACTCAGTTACATTACACAAACTGCAAGACATAGGGGATAAACCAATAGAAGAAAGAATTTGACCAACAACTAATTTTTTTAACAACAACAACCATTTAAAAATAATCTTTTTAGGCTCACCTTTACCTTTCCCAAAAAAATCAGAAAAGAAAAACTAATCAGAGAATGGATTAATTTGCCCCCATCATTGGATCACTCTAGCAATGAGAGAAGAAGCATTCTTTATGCATAGATGCAACCCTTTGGTTGTAGTATCTTTCAACATAACACCATCAATCCATTTAGCTTTATCAAGAAAGACCTTTGAATCAATAATATAAAAAGGGCTACTAAACTTGATCACTTTCTTAATCAAAGTGTAGGTCTTTTTTTGAGAATCAAGAATATTAAATCTACCTTTTAATTCCTCCCACACCCCTAGCCTCCCACCCATCAAGATATCCCAAATCAATGAAATCCCCTTCAAGTTCCAAGCTTTGGTATAATAGCTCTGAGGAAGTGCCAAAGCTTAATTATTATACAAAAGAACCCACAAAATGGATCTATCCTTCACAAAGAAATAAGGAGGTCCTTCTGCCACTTCTCTTTCCTATATAATCTTCCTCACATGGATCCGAGCCTTCCAAAAGGTATGAATTTTTTTTTACCAGAACAATCTCATCTTAAACTCCCATAAAACAATATCAATCACTAGAATATCCTTCCAATTCTTTCCTTTCCTAATGACTAATTTCAAGAGGTTATTTCTAATAAGAATTTTCCATGGCTCATCTTCCCATTGTGCTTTTAACACCCATTTGGATGCTAGAGCCATACCTTGGGCTTTAAGATCCCTCAACCCCAAACCTCCCTAATTTCTTACTTGACAACACCATTCCCACTTAACGCAATGTCTCTTCTTACTCCCTTTTCCATCTAACCAAAGAAAATCTCACAATTTTCTTTCTAGCATATTCACATGAGTGTTAATAAACATCCAAGCTAAAGCATAAAAGATATGATAAGAGGAAAGAATTTTCTGCACAACTTGCAATCTACTAGCAAAAGACAAGGAAAGGGTCTACCATTTCAAGTGCTTTTTAAAAAAAAATTCATAAAACCAATCCCACATCTTATTGAGATTTGGATCAAATGAGAAGGGGATACCCAAGTATCTAACATTCTGATTAGGATTGGACTAGTGCCAACCCTTACTAACTAGCCAATCTAGAGGATCAATAGAACAACCCAATACATTAGACTTTGAAGGTTAAATCTTGGGCCTAGAGGCCATACAAAAGAAATTAATCCTTTTATAAGAATTCTCAAAATTCTCCTCTGAAAGCCATAAGAGAAAATAAGTATCATCTACAAACTGATCATTAAGCAACACCTCCCCATTAGGCAAGGAAATACCTTTTAGTGGTGGACCCAACTACTTTGCTGTCAGAATGTAAAACAAGGCATCCACTACAATGACAAAAAACAAAGGGGCAATTGGGTAGACTTGCCTAATTGACCTTTCTAGAAAAAATAGTTCTGACATGCATCCATTCACATCAATGATAGTACTAGCATGCTTAAATAAAACATTTATCCAACAAAAGTAAGTTTTCGAAAAGCCAAATGCTTTAAGCATACCAATAAAAAATCCCCACTCACTCCTATCATAGGCTTTCTAAAAATCTAACAGAATCATAGCTACCTCTTGTCCATAATTTTTAGCCCAATTCATGGCCTCCTAACTAGTGATAAGATTCTCCAGAATATACCTCCCTTGGATAAAACCTATTTGTGCCTATGAAACAAATTTATTTAGCAACAAAGAAATTCTTCTACCAAGTACTTTAGTAAGAATTTTATAGGATAGGTTTAGTAAATTTATAGGTCTCCAATTCTTAACTAGAGACTTATCGCCAACTTTAGGAAAAAGCTTAATAACTCATTTATTAATGGAGCCCCCTAATGACAACTTCTTAAAAGCTTCTTTATAAACAACCAATAGCTCAAGGAAAATCCAACTTTTATTTTTGTTATAGAACTCAACCCAAAATCCATCCAAATGAGGAGACTTTCCATAAGGAAAGGAATCAATAGCAGCTTCAATTTCCCCCACCAAGATCTCCTTGCTAACATTAATTTGATCCTCTTTAGAAACTTTGAGAGGAATGAGTTTAAAGCAATCTTCCATCACTATTATACTATCGGGACTCATCTCTAAAGAGAATAAGTTGCTTTGAAAACTATTAAAAGTATTTTGAATCTCCTTAGGGTCACTTGAAATTCTATTCCCTGCAAGAATATCACTAATTGGTTATAGTTTGTGTTTAGCTTTAATAATGTTAAAAAAGAACCCTAAACCTTTATCCCCTTCATCAACCCAATTCATCCTAGCTCTAATCCTCTACCCTTGAATCTTGTACCTCTGTATGCAACTCAAATGGTGCTTAATGCTTGCCATTTGCATTTTTAGTTCCTCACTTTTCCCTATTTCTTGCAATTCTATTTCTACCCATATCAATTTGTTCTGCCACAAGGATTCCTCTTGGTTCATGTCCATGGCTACCTTTTTACCAATTACTTGAAGAAGATTTTTCCAAATCTCCACCTTCAAGTTCCAAATATCAATAGGATCAAGCAAAGGGTTACTAATCCTAAGAGTCTCTGTTACCATGACTATGGCATCAACATTATCATGATCCTCAAGGAGTAAAGAATTAAACTTCAAAGAACTATGAGCCCTCTTAGGAACTAGAGAATTCCTAAAAGCTTCTATCCTATAGCAAGTATGGATAGGTGAATGATCAGAGAGAGAAGTTAGAAAAACTTGGATGAAATCATGACTATTTTTCTATCGGAAAGAAATAGAGGAATCATCCCCATACACCCTATCCAGTCTACAATAAACCCTTTGCTTACCTATCTAATTATTGCACCAAATGAACCAAATGTCTTGAAACTTGCCATACATATTTTCCATGGGATCAACCGAGTTAAAATTTATTTTAAATTTATACCAAAAATACATTTCATTACCTTTCCAACAATGAGGCAAACCTCCAGCTTTATCAATTATGTGCTCCACCATGTTAAAATCCCCCATGAATACCCATGGTATTTTTGGCAAGTGCATACAACACCACTCCATAGCTCTACTTTTTCTCTATAGTTATTTGAAGCATACACATTACAAATACCAAAAAAACTTTCCCCTTGCTTGATAGTAACCTAAATTACCCTTTGACACATAGACAACCCATGAATTACAATAGAGATTTTCTATTTAGGTTGAATAAGAATAGCCACACCACCCTTTCCTCTTTCATGATTAGAGTGGAAGCCTATAGTCTTTTCCCAAAGGAACTTGAACATAGAATAGGCTTGAAATCCAACCACCTTAATTTCCTATAAACAAATAAAATCCTTATCCTTCATCTTAGTGCACCATCTTCTAACAAGATATTTCCTATCTAGCATTTTGAGCCCCTGAACATTCCAACTATGTATATGCAACAACATAATAATTTAGGGGGACTTTTGGAACTCTTGCATAACTTATTAAAACAATTAGGAAGATTCCTTCTTCCTCTATTCCCTAAAGGACTAAATCTTCTTTTTGTAGTCTTTCTCTTCTTCCTACCAACCTCTATAAATTGACCCTCCAAATTAGATATTGTATGCATGAATATGCAGCCCCTACTAACACACACACTTCAACATGATCTTTATTTGCGGATTCATCTCAGAATGAACATTGGATTGTTCATTCAAAAATCAGCTAGCAAAGTGACTTGTTGCCTTCTATCTAAAGGGATTTTGCTTGTTAGATATCCTCAGATTTGAGGTGTTAAGAAACTAGACCCTCTAAGAATGAAGGATTTAAGAAATGAAATTAATCTATATGATTATGCAGATTAATCTAGAATGAGAAATGTATTCTAATCTAAGAACAAGTAAAAGAAACTAGATTAATCATATGCATATTATGCTAAATGAAATTAAGCTAAGGATGCAAATGTATGTAAAATATGAGCAAATGTGAGCAAATGTGAGTATGAATTCTAGCAACAATTTGATGCAAATTCCAAATTCATCCTCTCCCAAAATGAAGAGATGAGGATCTCTTAAATAGACTTTCCTGGAATCCATCAACAGTTGAGATTGATTTCAATCAACGGTTAGGATTAAAGGTGAAGTTCAGTCGTAAAGGAAGATTCCCAAATTAAAGGGAGTTAACTGATTTAATTTGAGTAGAATAAGGATTTAACTGATTTAATTCCTTTTTGATCAACAGTGAACTGGGAATTTTCCTTTTTGAACTAAAGAAGGATTTTTGGAGAGATATTTAATTTAATAAAATGAGATATGCTCTCATAAATATATTTCTTATTTAATTAAATAATTTCATTTAATTAATTAGATACACTTTCTTATTTAACTAAATAACTATATTTAATTAATTAGGAATCGCTCCTCTTTAATTAAATAACTTTGTTTAATTAATTAAAGAATAGCCTTCCATTTAATTAAATAATTTTCTTTAATTAATTAGAAATACTTTTCCCATTTAATTAAATAATTAAATTTAATTAATCAAAATAGGCATATTTATTAAATTAAATAAATTTAATCCCATAGTACATTAGCCTTAGGAGATAACTTAATTTAATAAAGTATAAATACATTTAAATTAAATTATAATAAAATCAAGTAGGTTTAATGCGACTAATATGAGTACGTACTATAGAAATTAAATAAGAAATGTGATGAATGTAGATTAAGGTCTTTTGCATCTGACAATTAAGTTAAGTAGTGAGTTAGATCAAGAATGTGTCTAATGAAATAGGACTTTAGCAATGATCAAAATAGACCAGAATTGGTATCATGGCAATGAGCCAATTTTGAGGTATTACATTTTTCCCCTCTTTGAATGAATGTGCAAGCAACATGTTCAATTGAAAGAAAATAAGAAAGTATGATGCGTAGATCAAAAAAAAGAGATTGGTTCCAAAATTGATTCTACAAAGACCAATTGATGAGCTTTTAAGGACTATCTCTAGAATAGAGCTTAATCCCAAGGAATCTAAGTAGAATGCCTAGATACCTGAATTAAATCAGATAAGCTTTTAAGGATCATCTCCAGCATGAAGCTTAATCCTAAGGAATCCAAGTAGAACACCTAGATACCTAAGTTGAAATAGATAAGCTTTTAAAGATCATCTCCAGCATGAAGTTTAATTCTAAGGGATCCAGGTAGAACACCTAGATACCTAAGTTGATAAGATCTAATTATGAGTCATAGAATCATCCCCAGAATGAGGCTTGATCCTCAGGAGTCAGGGTTTAGACTGTCCCGATACCTGCCCATCAGACTCAGATAAAAAATGTTATAAGATGTGATGAAATGATGAAATGATGAAGTAGATGACAAGGATTCCAGAAAGAGGGGGAGAAGATGCCCCGAGTAATGAGATGCCCCAAGTGAGAAGGACATAAAATGGGAACCAAATGCCTCAATAAATCAGACTCAAAATGAGTTGGAATTTAGTTCAATGATGTAATCATCTTGCCCCCTTGGGAGCGAAATCAAAATATGACACACCAGAAGTATGATGTAAGGAGAGTGATGAAAGATATAGAAGAAATCCAAGGTTTAGTAGAATATAGAAGAGATTAGAATGATCAAAAGAAATATAAAGAGATTAGAATGATCAAAAGAAATATAAAGAGATCAGAATGATCTTGAAGAAATATGAAGAGATCAGAATGATCGTAAGAAATTTGGAGAGATCAGAATGATCTGAAGAAATATGAAGAGATCAGAATGATTTGAAGAAATATTAAGAGATCAGAATGATCTAAAGAAATATAAAGAGATCAAAACGATTTGAAGAAATATGAAGAGATCATAATGATCAAAAGAAATTTGGAGGTTGATCCGAAGTGATTTCGAGATCCAAAAGACCAAGTTTGAGTTGAAAATATTCCAAGTATTGCAAAGTATTAGAAAGATTTGGGTCACACAAAAAATTTTAAAATGCATTTTGAGCCACTTAAGTGCTTCAGATTTTGAATTTGATCCCAAAAAATGGGTTCAAAGCAACCAAAGTAGCACAGAGGGTGATTAATCAATCATTGTGCAATTCGTGAAAGAACATGATACTTTGAAGAGATCAGCAATCCCTCATCAGAGAAGGTGAAAGTAGATTTACAATTGATTCACATGCTTATGCAAGTGAAGTATGCAATGCAATACTATGTTAAATACAACCCTAGGTTCGGTTACCGAGCCTCGATATTTAATCATCACCAAATATAGAACAAAGCTCGTAGGTCATACAATTCCCACTGACATTGCAATCATGGAAATATGAATATAACATACATTATTGGTTTTTTGGGATTAAATGTAAGCATTCAAAGCACAAGAAGCCAAAATGACCAGAACATTTGTCCCTTTTAATGTAGCAAGTTAACATAAGCATCAAAGCATAGACGCTAGGATGACCTGAATGTTGCTTGCATAACAGACACACCAAACACATAGGAGATCCATCTTATGCTAAGTACTCAGTATTTGTACTGTCCACAATGACCCTTGTGTTTGTAACCTGAGATAGAAGTGTGCTAGATATACTCACAGTGACCTGTACATTCACTTAATAGGATAAGTATCAATATGTACTATAGGATGAAGAGTTCACTCCAACAAACAAGGAGAAGAACCAATGTCATTGATGTATCTGTATAAAAGGAGTCGAGGTACACACAGCCATCCAATACGAGAAGGAGGCTCTTATAGTGGACACCCCTTTTATAGGAATGTATCAACTTGTTGGAACTAAACCATAGACAAAAAGCCAAGAAAAGATCATGCCCACAGTCATTACTTCTCTAGTCAAAGATGACATCATCAAGTTGCTTCAGGAGATATGATAAAGCAAAAAAAAAGCAAACAAAGAAAAATCTCAGCATATCCAAACAAGTATATCATTTTTGAGTTCATTTTTTGGATTGATGTCAAGTGTCAGTGTCTAGAAAATGTTTCAAATAAATCTCTTCAATAGGGTGACGATAGTAGGCAAACATAGCCAGAATGACTAGTGATTGAGGTCAAAGAGGAACCTTCACGATGAAGAACCTAAGAAGGACTGAGTGACAATAGATAGACACAACTAGGATGACTGATGAATGATGCAAAAGAGATCTTCCATAAAGGAATCTAGAGACATGAACTTAGCAACAATAGGCAGACACAGTTGAAACAACTGGTGACTATTGCGAAAGAGATTCTATCAAGAAAATCTTGAAGAGAGTGTCACTGGCGATAGTAGGCAGACGCAATGAGGACCATTGGTGACTGTAACGAAGGAGATTCTCTGAGGAGAATCTCAAAAATAGTGACACTAGCAATAGTAAGCAGGCATAGTGAGAACCACTGGTGACTGTCACAAAGGAGATTCTATAAGGAGAATCTCAAAAATAGTGACACTAGCGATAGAAGGCAGACACAATGAGAACCACTAGTGACTGTCGCGAAGGAGATTCTATTAGGAGAATCTCAAAAATAGTGACACTAGCAATAGTAGGTAGACGTAATGAGAACCACTGGTGACTGTCGTGAAGGAGATTCTATGAGGAGAATCTCAAAAATAGTGACACTAGCGATAGTAGGTAGACGTAGTGAGAACCACTTGTGACTGTCGTGCAGGAGATTCTATGAAGAGAATCTCAAAAATACTGACACTAGCAATAGTAGGCAGATACAGTGAGAACCACTGGTGACTATCATGAAGGAGATCCTATGAGGAGAATCTCAAAAATAGTGACACTAAAGTGGGAATGCCCCTGAGCTATGACAAGACTCAATCCATGGATACATGAGCGAAAAGTAGGAAAAGCAGGAAAGTAAAAGCATGAAAGCGACTGTACAAAGTAGCCAGAAGATGTGCTGCAAGATGGAGCATTGGGAACAAGAGGTGCCTATTTACCATGTTTTTACCTTCTTGGCAAGATTTCCTTTTTTTTTTTGCTACCATGATGCCTATTTCTAGGTTTTCACCAATGACACTTTTTTTTTTCAATTTTTCTCTTTTTGATTTTTTTTGTGTTTTTTGAATTTTCCAATTTTTAGGATTTTTCAAATTTTTAGAACTTCGTCATAGATTACTAGTTCTCAAGAAGGATTACCTTGATTTTGTTCTTGTATCTAGCAAGGTGTAGGATGAGATGTAGTAGAAAGCAAGTGGATAAGCAGAGATGGAAAGGCAAGGAGTATGAAGTGGTGAATGTTACCCTCAAGGAAAGTCTTCACAAGATTACCCAAGCTAGGGAAAAGGATATAACAATATGAGCTCATGGTGTAATGAAGGGTATCATGTAAGTAATCCAAGAAAATGACCATGTCAAGAGATTTCTAAGAACCAAGTTTTTTTCTTTCTTTCGTTGATCAAAACCAAAGGGTTAATTGAATAGGATAGAAAAGTTTGTTATGGAGGTTATGGGTGAATGACTTCAGGAATGAGGACATCTGAAGGATAAGAAAGATCATGATAGGATGTCATGGATGGAAGTATTATGCATGACACCTATTTACTAGGTTTTCATCATGGTACTTGTCCAAGGTGCCACAAGAAGTGGTCTTCACCATAGGACAGATTTATTTTCTTTACTTTTTCTACCAAGGCACCTATTTGCAAGTTTTCACCAAGGCACATTTTTTTTTCTTTTTTTTGGATTTTTAGAGTTTTTGGAAAGAATTCAAACCTTTCTCAAGTTAGATAACACTCCTATAACGTAAGTTATGATAAGCCAAGGCCATAGCAAGGTATGTTCAAAGATGTTGATAAGGTAATGGAGGGAGATAGTAGAAAAGATATATGGAGGACAAGGTTTAGGCTATGGATAAGATAAATGGGATGGAAGGATAAAATGTGGAGGATAGAAGGTGGAGTGGATAGGGTAATGAAAGGGATGCACAAGGGGAGAAGAAAAAGTGGGCAAGATCAACATTAACACACACCTTGAAGGGTGATGGAATAATGGAGGAAATATGGATGAAATAGTATGAGGTTTAGATGTATGAGGTGGTGGAATAATTTTAGAGGAAGGTGGAGTAGAAGGATTTGAAACCTTTTTAGGAAGATGTTGGGAAGAAGGTGGAGTGAAATCCTTTGTAAGCTTGAATGTCAACTTTGATTTGTTTTCAATATTCAAGTCCTTCAAAAGAGACTTGGGAATCCATATAGCTTTTGATTTTTCATCAGAAGCTTTGCAACACATTTCTTCAATAATAGATTTAAGAACCCATACTTTCTTTGGTTGAGCTCTTTGAATAGTGGACCTTTGTGGTCTCTTTTGCATATTTTTCTTCTTGACATTCACATGTCAATTACAGGAGATAGTGTGAACTTTTAAGGATGGATTCATGCACTTGTGTTTGAGTTGATCATCCAAATTTCTTCCAAAGGACATGGGACTTGTGGATGAATGAGGCCAATATGACTGGTTTAGATGGAAAGGTGGATGTGAAGAGTTCAAATATGTGTATCTTTTTTGATCTTGGGGTAGGGTAGGAGGAATGTGTAATGAGCTAGTAGTGGCAATAGGAGATAGAGGAACATAAGGTCTCAATATGGATGGAAGACTTGAAATTTTTAGCTTAGATGGGTAGGGACCAAGGATAGATTTAGAAGATGTGACTGAACCATGAGTATGGATATCAACATCTTTAGAGTGAGCAATATGACCAAAGTCATCAATAGATTTATGATATCTAGGAGCAATACCTTTGATAGGAGTACTTAAAGCTTGAGCATAGTTTGGAAGTGAATGTAGCGAGGTAGAATAAGAGAGCGAGGGAACACTTTTATCTTCAAAAGGAATTTTGGGTAACATAGGAAAAGTATCCTTCTCTTGGTCTTTTGTAATCTCCTTAAGGATGGTGGAAGGAATATCTTGATCTTTCTTAGTAGAGGTGCATGACATGGGAGATGGAGGCACAAGATCTTGATCAACACTTGTATCTTCATCATTTAAGTAGTCCTCTTGACATGAAACCAATTCCAAGGATAAGGGAGTATTTGAATCTGAATTCGAATATATTTTTGGAGGCTGCATAATAGGCTCTTGAAGAGACAATGGAGGGATAGTTGGAATGGGGATAATAGGAAGAGCAACACATGGAGGTTTTGGATCTTTGCTTTGTGTGGCATGGGAGAGGTTTGCAGCTAAGTCAAGATTAGCTTGAGTTTCCTTTAAAGGTAGTCCTTGAGGGTACACATAGTCAACTGGGGGAGTAGTGAGTTCTTTTGGTGAATAGGGGCTGGAAAGATTAGACAATTTAGAAGGTGGATGTATGTTGGAGGAAGTAGAAGTTGTGTTTGAACTATTACTAGACATGGTTTCATGAGGTTGATCCTTCTTGAGAGTAGAATCTTTAGTAGTTGAGAACTTAGATTTTTGAATTATGCCACTGTCAAAGAGATCTTGGATCTTATTTTTCAGCTCCTTACAATGGGAAGTTTTATGTAAATTATGTCTATGATAGACAATATAGCTACTCATAAGGAAACTCCCGCCAAAGTGAGCTTAGGTAAAGTAATGAGTTTTTCTTCAAGAAATTCTTCCAAGGTTAATTCATAAGATTTTCCCAAAGGTGTGAAATCACATTTTGGTTTAGGTTCCCAAGGTTTGTTTTCAAAGACATTCCTAGATTTCTTGGGCATATGTGAGCTGTTCTCAAATGTCTTAGATTCAAGATCACAAGAATGTGATTTTTGATTGTCATAGGAGAAAGGGAAAATTTCTCTTAAGGAGAATTTGTTCGATGATGTGTTTTCCTCTTCTTTTAGTCTTTGAAGTTGAGCACTTATCATTTCAATTTGTTTCTTCATGTTTGTAATTAGAATCCCTTCTTCCTCACTAGGAATATTGGATTTAGCACATTTGTTGTTAGCCATTTTGATGTACTATGTTTCAAGTAGTGAAAGCCAAGTTTTAGAACATAAGTCAAGTTGCCACAGTCATAGACAATGACAAAAAGCAAAAGCTTAGACAAGGACCACACTAGAACTTAGTCTCAAAAAAAAGCAAGATAAGAGTGCAGTATACTAAGGTATGAATAGTTTGATTTGAAGGATAGAACAGCCAAAGATTATGACTATCATGACACAAAGTACAACAAGCACTAAAGGACAAGAGCAAGATAACTAAGACACAAGACTAGTTAAAGTATGGATCGCAAGTCATTAGCTAAGAAAGATGTCACTATTTTAGGATTGTTTGCAGACAGAGAGCGATAAAAAGACAACGTGCAGGCCACAAATAGCTAAAATAGACCCAAATTGGTAATTTTGACATAAAGTCTCACACGAGAAACTTTTACTGGCCGTGCGAAGAATTTTCTTGGATCACACAAAGGTCAATGATAGTGTTTTAATTTTGTGCAAAGAAGTTCATAAGGCAATGTGAAGAATCATGATAGCAATTTAATTTCATGTGAGAACAGAATGACTTCGCGCAAGGACCATATGATTTTGTGCGAGAAAAAAATGATCTCGCACGAGAAGGCAGACCAGTTTTACAATAGCAAATTATTTTGATCATTTTAGTAAGCAAGCAGATAAACATGCATGTAGAATAGCAAGCAGGTGATATTAAGCATGTTTGAAAACAATGAGCAAGGGCAAAAGAAACCTTGTGCATGAACAATCAAGTGACTTAGTATGCGTTGATTCCTAAGAGAGCTAATTGCATATGTTTTCAAAAGGTTTTGCAATCACATATACATTTCTAGAAAATAAAAGTTGGCCTCTCTAAGGTTTTTAGTAATGTTTTGACTCTGTAACTTTTATGACTCACAGGGGTGACCTCCAATCCCAGTGCACCGAGGTTTCAACATAGTCCAAGAACTTAATCTTCAAGAGTTGTTGGGGAGATCTGACAACCCACAATGAACCACACCCATGGAGATTTCTTTCACAAGGATATTTATATAGCTATTGTCACTACCACGTTAAAAATGACTATTATTGCTCGAGGTTTTGTCCACATAGTTTTTCCTATAAAGGGATTGTCTGCTACGGTTAACCCTCTCTAAATGTGACTGACTCACAATAGTGTACCACAAGGGGACTTAGCTTCCAGATTCAAGGTTTTGACACCTTTTAACTTTTATCCTAGTCAAAGTAGACAGATTAATCTGACATGCTAAACTAAGTGTATCTCTTAAAGCTCTATGATATCAACTCCCAGTGATCTATCAACCTATCTGGAGAAAGGATGCCTCAATCAACAAGTTGAAGATTCATCTATCTGTGAGATGCTCAAAGTATCCTCCCCACCTACAAGGAATCTTTTGTAGAGACGAGTTTCATTAGGAACCCACTCTCTCAAGATCCTCGAATAGTGTTCATGGGGCATAATTACTATGTGTGTACAGATGTTAATTCTCAAAAGAAAATCTATCCAAAAGTAGTCAAAGAGCACAAGGTGGTACACTTAATGCTTTAACTAATGCGAGGTGAGTCCAAAGATGTAGAACATTTAACCCCTCACACAAGCCAAAACGAGTCCACAACTCAGAAACTAGTGAGTTCTAGAAAACAAAAGGGTTGCCTAGTGGAGCATTTAACGCTTCTTTCCTGTAGACCCCTCCCCTTTAACGTGGTGCTGATCTTGCAACCACAAGGTGAAATGAGTGTTTGGCGGATTTAGTGAGTCCAATAACCCAAAATAGCTATCTAAATCTATCACTAGTACCTAAGCCTACTAAATGAATACTAACGAAGATCACACCCAAGTATCAAATTATGCATTTGTTCTAAAATTAAAACATGGAAGGAAACACACACAAGCTTGACACAAGAAATGTTTGTTTTAGATCCAAATGATTTTTTATCAGCTAAGGAAGGTTACCTGGTGACCCTCGCAACGTGCTTAGTATATTTTACCTTATTTTAAACAATTCTTGTCCTGTTTTTGAAGCTAGCAAAAGTGAGATGCATTTTTATTTATTGATTGTTGCTTTCTTTTCTCATATTTGGATGGCCTTTCTTTCTTCCTTTTTGTTTTCCAAAAAAAAACCTACAATAAAAATTATTGATTAAAATTCCAAGATTTGCATCATGAGTTAATTATTTTTTTTATGAAAACATATAAAAAATTTATTAAAAATAGAATTATGATCATAAAAATCTGAAATTTTTACTATAGCCTACAAAATGTGTCCCAAATTGGAAATAAATTTTTTAGATCAAAATGTTGAGATTTATCTGATAAATTAATTTTTTTTATGGAAAACCATAAAATAATTAATAAAAATATATTTTAAATCTAAAAAAATCTAAATTTTTCATTACAATATTTGGACATCATCCTAAAATTTTAGTAAAAATGTTAGACTTTAATTCAATGATTTGCTATGTAAATTAAGTTTTCAATGAAAAATCCATTAACGAATTACTAAAAATCCAATTGTGATCCAATTTTTTTGAAATTTTAACTGTATACGCCAAACATTGTCAATAAATCTTTTGAAAAAAAATCAGAGCTAAATGTGTTATTTTACTAGCTCAAATAATTTTCATATGAAAAAACCATTAAAAAACTATATAAAATAAAGCTTTAATAAAAAAAATCTGAAATTTTGCATGTGATTTTTTCCTATTGTCTAGAACCTTCAGTACAAATTTTAGATCAAAATTCGTCAAGTTGGTCTACTTTTGATGATTTTTATGAAAAATCATAAAAAGAAAAAAAAAAGAATTTTGATCAATTTTTTTATTTTTTTATTTTATTATTATTATTATTATTATTTTAAAAACTTTAGAACATGAGAAGGAAGAAAAAGAAGAAGAAGAAGAGAAATAGAAGAAGATTAAGAGGAGAAGAGGAAGAGGTTTCTCAAATGCTCATTGTCTCATCATTGTTGGATGCCTTGTCGAAGTGTCTTCAAACCTACAACAAGACAAACATGAAAAACAAGATATAAATAAAAAACTAAAATGCAAAACAAAAAGAATGAGGCCAGAAAATTGATTTCTTAGCCCCATGGTGGGCACCAAAAATGTATGCATGAATATGCAACCTCTGCTAACACACACACTTTGACATGGTCTCTATTTGCGGATTCATCCTAGAATGAACATTGGATTGTTCATCCAAAAATCGGCCAGCAAGGTGACCTACTGCCTCCTATCTAAAGGGATTTTGCTTGTTAGATATCCTCAAATTTAAGGTGTTAAGCAACCAGACCCTCTAAGAATGAAGGATTTAAGAAATGAAATTAATCTATATGATTATGCAGATTAATCTAGATTGAGAAATGCATTCTAATCTAAGAACAAGTAAAGGAAACTAGATTAATCATATGCATATTATGCTAAATAAAATTAAGCTAAGGATGCAAATGTATGTAAAATATGAGCAAATGTGAGCAAATGTGAGTATGAATTCCAGCAACAATTTGATGCAAATTCCAAATTCATCCTCTCTCAAAATGAAGAGATGAGGGTCTCTTCAATAGACTTTCCTGGAATCCATCAATGATTGAGATCGATTTTAGTCAATGGTCAGGATTAAAGGTGAAGTTCAACCATAAAGGAAGATTCCCAAATTAAAGTGGGTTAACTAATTTAATTTGAATAGAATAAGGAGTTAATTGATTTAATTCCTTTTTTATCAATAGTGAATTGGGAATTTCCCTTTTTGAATTGAAGAAGGATTTTTGGAGAGATATTTAATTTAATAAAATCAAATATGCTCTCATAAATATATTTCCTATTTAATTAAATAATTTCATTTAATTAATTAGAGACACTTTCTTATCTAATTAAATAACTATATTTAATTAATTAGGAATTACTCCTATTTAATTAAATAACTTTGTTTAATTAATTAAAGAATAGCGTTCCATTTAATTAAATAATTTTCTTTAATTAATTAGAAATACCTTTCACATTTAATTAAATGATTACATTTAATTAATCAATATAGGCATATTTATTAAATTAAATAAATTTAATCCCATAGTACATTAGCCTTAGGAGATAATTTAATTTTAAAAAGTATAAATACTTTTAAATTAAATTATAATTAAATCAAGTAGGTTTAATGCGACTAATATGAGTACGTACTATAGGAATTAAATAGGAAATGTGAAGAATGCAAATTAGGGTCATCTGCATTTGACAATTAAGTCAAGTAGCAAGTTAGATCAAGAATGTGTCTAATGAAATAGGACTTTAGTAATGATCAAAATAGACCAGAATTGGTATCATGGCAATGAGCCATTTTTGGGTTATTATAGATACCACCAAGGCTAAAGATCTAGGTGAGGCAGTTGGAGCTAAAGGAAGAAAAAGCACCTCCTTATTGTCTTGTAGAATTTTAATTGCCCTCTCTTTAATGGATATGAGGGCTAACTAATGAGCATTTGGAGATGGCTAGACATTGATAGCTTTGTGGGGTATATCAGACTAACTTCTTGACAAGGGGGAAGCTACAAGTGTAGAAATAATATTTGAGGCACCAACATTAGTTGGGACCACATCAAACTCTTCTTCAAAAAGGGGGTTTGCCAGCGAAAAAAAAACCATTGCTCATAGGAATATCAATAGTATTATCAACTAAAGGTTGGAGACCTGGTATGGTAATGGGGTCTACCATCTACAAGCTACCTACCTCCTTAGCATGATTAATAAAACCCTCATCTTTATTCAGGATTTGGCTTGCATTATTATTACTAGTGACTGGTAAACTAGAGGCTTCCTTATTATTAACCACATTAAATTTTTCTTTATGGGAAGGCTAAAGAGTTGGGCAATCCTTTTGAGTATGCCCATTATTTCTGTAATGAAAACATGCATTTAAATTCCCCAATAGAGCAATCTCCCAAAAAAAACTTTCTCCCTCAAAATCTAAAGAAATATTGTCAAGAAAATCCACATCTGAAGCCAGAGCCAAAAGAACCCTAGCATTATGGTGAGGCAAGGTAGATTGCTCAACCTATAAAATAGAACCTAGTGGTTTAAGAATTTGTAGAATTAATGGCCAAAATTCCACATTCAAGTTCTTAATTTCCACCCAATTCGGTTGAGCCCTAGCAACCACCTTATGAAAATCACCCTTTGGAGACCACAAGTATACCATGAACATCAACCTACCAACATTCCAAAAGCTTTTTTCCAAAACTCTTTCTTGCATGTTGTGATCCATTTTTTGGACATGACATTATGGCTTTCCTTTGGCTATATTCCATGATTTTTTGGGTGGCTAATAAATATGATGTAGTACATGTAGCCATAGATTTCATAAGGGAGAGGAGACTTGTAAAGGAAACAAACCAAACATATTTTTTTCTCACACTAAAGATTGGAAAATGCACAAGGATGGAAGATTTTAGACCCACTACTATATGCAATATAGTTTATAAGATCCTTTCTAAGGTGGTTGTAAAAAATATTAAACCTCTACTAGATAAGTTCAACATCTCCTCCTAGAATGGTTTTGTGGAATGTTTTTAGATACTAGATATTTGTATTACATCTCATGAATTTTTTCAATCCATGGAGAAAAGTATAAACCCTGTTATTGATGCAACAACATTCTATGTTTCCTTGATATCTTGCTTGTCTTTTTTCATTGTGTCATTTTTTGTTGAGTTTTAGTTGTCTTTGAGTTATAGTACTGGTTGAGTTACACTTGTTGCTGAGTTATAGTATTGGTCTAGTTGTATTAATTTATGAGTTATAGTGATGGCTGTGTGGTAGTATTTGACAATTTCTAGTTTTGCTTGATTTCTTTGATTACCAAGTTCCTTCATGTGCCAAGTGAGCTTGGTGGTTTATTGATGCTCAGTTCCTTCTCTAACCAATTTATTTTTGTGATTGGTTCTTAAAGAGAGCCAACCTTTTTATTTAATTTGACTGATGAATTCAAAATAAGGATCATGCATTGGGATGTGCAAATATTGTTATGAGGTTAGCCTTATCTACTTAAAGATATATAATGTTTTGTAAGTCATTTTGACAAGTATAAGGAGAGGTGTCTAGGACTAGGTTAAGTAAGACTTAAAAGGTATCATATCAACCTAATTGAACTATGTTATTGATCCTATGCAATGCAATGAAATTAAATTCAACTAAGCCAAATTTTTTACCCATAATTGTGATTATAACCCAAATGTATTGATGTTGTGGTGTTCTCCCATCTTCATATTAGAAATGAAAACTTGTGAATCAAACCTTGCCTATACTAAACCTGTCTAACTCAAAGTCAACTTAGAAACTTAAACATCATCAATTCTTCTCAAACATGATGTTATACTTTAATTATAATTTGATTGACTGATCTTAATTAACTCAAACCAAGTGTTCATGTAGTACTTAATTCATAGGTTTTGAACCGATGTAGTTTGTTGGATACTAACTTTGCATCCCTTTGAAATATTATCAAAATTCAATGTTACCTAAAACTTGTAATATGAAGACTAACTTTATTAGGTCTTCATCCTTCCCTAGAGTATCCTATGCTAGTATGTGTCAATATAGTTGTTATTATCTTTAAAAATATATATATTTGTTTTGTCTTTGCCCCAATTTTGGGGCATGACATTATGGATTTCCTTTGGCTATCTTCCATGATTTTTGGGTGTTCAATAAATATGATGTAGTACATGCAGCCATAGATTTCATAAAGGAGAGGAGACTCCTAAGGGAACAAAACCAAAAATATTTTTTATCACACCAAAGGTTGGAAAATCCACTAGGACAAAAGATTTTAGATCCACTAGTTTATGCAATATAGTTTGTAAGATCCTTTCTAAGTTGGTGGTGAAAAATCTTAAGCCTCTATTGGATAAGTTCATCATCCCCTCCCAAAATGTTTTTGTACAATGTCATTAGATACTAGATATTTGTATTGCCTCTCATAAATTTTTACAATCCATGGAGAAAAGTATAAACCCTAGTACTAATGTGGGTCCCATGTTGCCTTGATACCTTTATGATCTTTCTTTATTGTGTCAATTGTTGTTGAGTTTTAGTTCTTAATGTATTATAGTATTGGTTGAGGTGTATTGTTTTCTAAGTTATAGTATTGGTATATTTGTAGTAATTGATGAGTTTTAGTAATGGGTATGTCGTAGTAGTTGCCAAGTTTGTTCATGTGCCAAATAAGCTTGGTGGTTATTGATGCTTAGTTCCTTCTTTGATCAAGTTATTCAGTGATTGGTTCTTAAAGAGAGCCAACCTTATTATTTAATTTGACTGATGAATTTAAAATAAGGATCATGCATTGGGATTTTTGAAGATTGTTATGAGGTCAACCTTATTTTACTTAAAGATCTAGAATCTTTTGTAAGTCATTTTGGCAAATATAAGAAGAGGTGTCTAGGCTTACGTTAAGTAAGTCTTAAAAGGTATCATATCAACCTAATTGGACTATGTTATTATTCCTATGCAATTTTGTGAAATGTAATTTAAGTAAGTAGGGTTGGTTTACCCATAATTTTGATTAAAACCTAAATGTACCAATGTTGTGGTGTTTCCTATCTTCATATCAGAAATGAAAACTTGTGAATCAAACCTCACATATACTAAATCTATCTAACTCAAATTCAACTTAGAAACAAAAACATCCTTAATACTTCCTAATATGATGCCATACTTTAATTATGATTCGATCAACCAACCTTAATCAACCCAAACCAAACATACATGTAGTACTTAATTCATAGGTCTTGAACCAATGCAGTTTTTTGGATACCAACTCTACATCCCTTTCAAATGTCATCAAAATTAAATGTTACCTAAAACTTGTAATATGAAGACTAAATTTATTACATCTTCATCCTTCTACAAAGTATCCTATTATAGTATCTATCAATACAGTTGTTATTACCTTTAAAAAAAAAGAATTATTGTAGTTTTTCCCCAATTTTTGTGCATGACATTATGGCTTTCCTTTGGATGTCTTCTATGTTTTTTGGGTGGTAAATAAATATGATGTAGTACATGTGACCATAGATTTTAGAAAGGAGAGGAGACTTCTAAAGGAACAAAACCAAATATATATTTATTTTCTTACACCAAAGGTTGGTAAATCCACTAGGATGGAAGAGTTTAGACCCACCAATTTATGAAATATGGTTTAAAATATCCTTTCTAATGTGGTGGTGAAAAATATTAAGCCTCTATTGGATAAGTTCATCATCTCCTCCCACGATGGTTTTGTGCACTATCATGAGATACTAGATATTTGTATTACCTCTCATGAAGCTTTGTAATCCATGGAGAAAAGTATAAACCCTCCTATGTTGTCTTGATATCTTGCTCATCCTTGTTCATTATGTCAGTTATTATTGAGTTTTAGTTATTTTTGAGTTATAGTACTAGTTGAGTTGCAGTTGCAGTAATTTATGAGTTATAGTGATGGTTATGTGGCAGTATTTGGCAAGTTCTAGTTTTGATCAAGTTCTATGGTTGCTCAAATCCTTCATGTGCCAAGTGAGCTTGGTGGTTTATTGATGCTCAGTTCCTTCTTTGACCAAGTTTTTTAGTGATTGGTTCTTATTTAGAGATTCAACCTTTTTATTTAATTTGAGAGATGAATTTAAAATAAGGATCATGCATTGGGATGTGAGAAGATGGCTTTGAGGTCAGCCTTATCTTACTTCAAGATCTAGAATCTTTTGTAACTCATTTTGGCAAGTATAAGTAGAAGTGTATAGGCTTAGGTTAACTAAGTTTTAAAAGAGTAGGCAATTAAAAGGAAGAATCAAGGATCTAAGGATTAAGTTTGGAGTCTAATTTTAGTAGTGGAATCATTGATCTTAGATTGTAAATTTTCAATCTTTGTTGGCCACAATCAGAAAGGCCTGATAGTTGAGCATGTCTGTGGGTTATTTTCTAAGCCAATAAACATACTTTGGTCTCTCTCTCTCTCTCTCTCTCTCTCTCTCTCTCTCTCTCTCTCTCTCTCTCTCTCTCTCTCTCTCTCTCTCTCTCTCCCTCCCCTTGCTATTGTTCTCTATGTGTTTTCTTCTATTCTATTTAATCAGGGAGTTGATTGGATAGCTAGGTGTCCCTTTGGCCTTACTATTCAACTCTTCCTTGTATCATGTGGTATTAGAGCTTGACGTTCATCCTTGTGGAGATTGGATCATGTACAACCCTAATTTGATTTGGTTGTAGGGTGGAAGATTTAAAAAATTTGACCTATAGCTTGTAGAGGGTTATGATCTTGCAAGAACCTCTTTATAAAAATTGTTTGAGAAATAGGGAATATTGAAAATGCCATAATGGACATATTGAGATAGATTGCAGCTAGATTAAATATTATGAAAATAGTCTAGAGGAAAGGAACACATCTTGACAAAGAAGGATAAGCAGAGATAGAGAGGTAGAGGTGGTAGAGTTTAGAAAGGTAGAGGTAGATGTTTTGGAGAAAGTAGCAGATCTAACAATTCTATTCGAAATAATGGTCAAACTAAATGAAAAAATGAAGATAAAGATAAGACCAAGTGAAAAGGTTGTAATTCTTACTGAGGATGTCCTAGTTCTTACCAAGAAAGAGGTAATTCTTATTCTAGAGGGGTTTTTTGTAGTAATTATTTTAGATATGGTGAAGAAGGGCATGGATCATTTGAGTATAAATACTCTAGTAGATCTGAAGATGGTAACGTAAATGTTGTAGTTCTTGGTGAATCTATGAATCCTTTGAGTGATACTGAGGATAGAAAGAAATTGATGGGGAGTAGAACTTTGTGTAGCAAGAAAATTGATGAAGAACCTATCCCAATGAGAAATGTTTTCAAAACTAGATGTTAGGTGGAAGGGAAATGTTGGAAAGTGATCATTGATAGTGGAAGTTTAGAGAATCTTTCATCAGAGAAGTTGGTTACATATTTTTAGTTGCAGAGGTCGAGAAACCTTATACCCTATCATGCTTCATAGATCAAGCATGAGTATTTAAGTTGTCAGTATGTGAGAATTTTTTAAAAAATTGAAAATTAGAAACTACTATGATAAAGTTATGTGTGATATTATGCCTATGAATTGTTGTCATATTATGTTGTCAAAAATGCATTCTTCTCTACAAGGGCTTACAACTAATCGAGGCTTGATGAATTTCCTCTGGCTATCTTCTACGATTTTCTGGTGGTCACTAACTATGATATAGTATATGGAGCCATAGATTTCATAAGGAATAGAAGAATTCTAAAGAAAAAATATCAAACATATATTTTTCTTATCCCCAAGGTTGGTGAACCCACTAGGATGGAAGATTTTCTAAACCCTACAATGGATATAAAAAAGGATATCTTGATAGCCTATGATAAGGTTATGAAGGAATTCTTATTTGACTCAAAAGCCGTGGGTTTAATCTAGGGATTAAAGACTATTATTTCTATGGGGTTATTGCATTTGGTAGTGGAAGGTGACTCTAATCTTATTATTGAGGTGGTTTTTTTAGAGTAATAAAGTATTGTCTTATTAATTAAATCATATTGATTTAATTATTAAGTCACTTATTATCTCTAGTTTAGTTAAGATAAACTTTACGCATCTAATAATAAATTTTTTTATTAATTATTATCATGCAACCTAGGTTAGTTACCTATTATGGTTTTGATCTCCTTTTATAAGGATTGATCTCTTTGTAATTTATTCTTTCACTTTTGATAATAGCAATCTCTCTTTTTGCTCATCAAGAATGTCTCATCTATGGATTTGGTGATTCTAGCCTCCATAGCTTTTTGCTTCTCTCTTCTATGCTAGGTGTTTGTATGCAAGTGATTCTTGGGATCTATAGGGTTGATCTTTCATCAACTTCAACATGATATCAAAGCTCCAGATCTTTATTCCCATGTTCTATTTATGAGAATGTTTTCTTGGTTTTCAATTCTATTCTTTTTTGTTCAAAGTGTTTCATTTTTCACAGTTTTTTTATATTGAATATAGGGTGCTCACTAATTTTTGGGTTACTTTGAGCCCAAACATACATCATCATTCAATTTAGAGCTCCCATGTTTGGTACATTTCATGAGGTTGTGATTTTTTAATTTTTCTTAACAAGTCTCCCTAGGTAGTGATTATCAATTTTTTGACGTGCAAATCAATATTTTTTTGTTTAAAAAATTGAAATTTTTGGCACATTTTTGATGCGATGATTTTTTCAATTGTGTACGCAAATTGACATTTTTTGAAAATTAAGATTTTTTGGCATACTTATTGAGGATAGGATTTTGTGACTTTTCTATGAAAATTGAGATTTTTGCATGCAAATAAAGGTTCTTTTGGTAAACAAATCAAAAATTTTGGGCCTACAAATCAAGATTTTTGTCAAGAAAATTGAGATGACTTTTGTATAGATTTGACAAACTTTGTGAGGAAATTTCTATTAATAGTGGATATGATTTTTGAGAGATTTGGCAGAAATCCCAATGGAGTAAAATTATGTTTTCCCTTCTAGCACTTTTTTGACCTACATGTGATTTTTTACTCATAATTTTCTCATCCAAACTACATTTTTCAAACTGAAAATAGCGTTGGAAAGATGATTATGAGCCTGTTGTGATGGTTAGTTGATTTGTATTTTTGATGTTTTTAGTGGCCTATTTTTCTATCAAAGTAAAAATTTTGATTATGTACTTTGAGAGACATTTTTTTAGAACTTTTTATTCCAGATTTTGCTCCAGACACATCCCATTTAGCTTTTTGTTTTTCTGCATTCTAATGGATATCTTAGTTGTTTTAGGTTTGACGATCATATTTAAATTTTTTTTTTATTTCAAATGATTTTTCATAGGTTATACTATGTATTATATCATCCTTATATCTCTTTTGATCTTTGTTGATATCCTTTTGTAGTATTTTTGCAAATGCATTGAGATAAAGTGTCACCCTAATGCATTTCAAGATCTTGTACATCTTTGTGTTTTGTTGTACTCACACTACATTATAAGTGCCTTGAGGGGTTTCATGTTGGCCATATGTTCTATCTTCCTTTGTTAAGTGAGTGTTCCTTCCATGACATTAGCCTCATGATGTGTCGATGACATGTGCCATTATAGGGTTTTGTACTTCTTTTGCACTCTTGATGTTCATGGATCCACTATATGCAAGAGATATTGCATTTGGTTTTAGTGTTCATGTCTTACCTCTCAATAATATGGGGGGTTATGTTGGTTCTATTTCTTTCATGGTTTGATGGAGTACCGAGCTATGCATTCAATATTTGATCCTATGTAGTAGGCGATTGCAATAGCTAGATACCTATGCATTTTTATGAGATGGATCATTTATCAAATAAACATTCTTTAATTCCTATTTTTAGATGCAATGAAGATACCGTCCATCTTCAATTGATTATCACTTTAGACTTATTCTTCTCTACTTGGTCAGATTCTATACAGTGGAGGTTCTTCAGATTAGAGTTTGGTAGTGTTTGCAACTTCGTGCTTCAATAATGTTCCTCATGATCATCCTTTTGTTCCTATCTTCTAGGATATTCTTTCAATCTCTTTCTGGAGTATAGTTTTTTTCATATGATTTTCTCTATTTCTCCTCTTTCAAGAGATTTGGTTGTGCTTAGGTACCTCATTAGGCCTTGTTGCTGGGACCCAATTTCCTTTTAGTAGTAGTCTCTAGGTTTTTAGCTACTACCTAAGTTTATCTTAAGGGGGTGTTAGAGTAATAAAGTATGTTTCTATTTAACTAAATCATATTGATTTAATTATCAAGTCATTATTATCTCTAGTTTACTTAAGCTAAACTTTAGGCTTATAATAATTATTTCTTTTATTAATTATTATAATCCAACCTAGGTTAGTTACCTGTTAGGGTTTTGATCTCTTCTTATAAGGATTGATCTCTTTTTAATTTAGTCATTCACTTTTGATAATAGAAATCTCTCTTTCTACTCATCAAGAATGTCTCATCTATGGATCTGGAAATTCTAGCCTATATTTCTTTTTTCTTCTCTCTTCTGTGATATGTGTTTGCATGCAGGTGATTCTTGGGAATTTTGGGGTTGATCTTTCATCAACGCCAATAGTTGGAGGTGAACGAAAGATGAGTTGGAAGATCACTTTGATCATTAATGATATTCTGCTCTTGATTGATAGATTGCATTGTGCTACCATTCAACATATTTATCTAGAAGAGAATTAGGTGGTAGATTCCCTTGCAGCATATGGGCATGGTATTATCGGTCTAACACACTTAAAAAAATGGTCATGATCTTTTCTTTTTAATTCAAAATCTTCTAGGAAAAATAAAATTTTAATGCTATGGAGATGTTATGCCTAATGCATACTCGGTGACATTTTATTGTTCACATTATGTTGGAAACCTTCGGGGCAAGTGGAAGATAGTTTTTTAAAATATTTAAATGTTTTTATTAAAATTATGTCTTCTATAATGCATATTTATCACCACTTTTTTCATTTTGGAGAGTTGTGTGGCATCCAAGGAAATATACAAAGGGATTTTGATAGAGATGATAGGATGGGGTTAATCAATAATTATGATAAGATAAATTATGACATTAATTGGCATAATCTCTTTAAAAGTGGATGTACTTGGTAGAATAATAATGCTTTTTTGATTATTTTTTCTTCCTATGTGAAGGGTAAAAGCACAGATCTGTGTCACCATTTGTGATACCAAAACCTATTTTGGTCAAATCTCATTTCTCTATCAAAAATTAATTTTTTTCAAAAACTAAAAATACCCTTTTATAGATCTCAAATTCAATATCATCATTATATAAACTTTTGAGTGTTTTGATTAGTTATAATATGTTATAATCTCAAAGTATTATAAGTCGATATTTCAACATTTCAGAAGATACTCCCTCAAAAAAGGAAAAAAAATAGTAAATCAAATCAAAAAAATTAAAAAATTATATTTATCTCTAGAGGAGAGAATCCTCTTCATGAATATGTAATTTTTTTTCAAGAAGGTATAGATTTGATAGGAAAGTTTTGACAGGAGGAAAAAACTATTGGATTCTAATAAGGTCGAACTTGAATACTTATAACAAAGAAAATATACATAAAAAATAATTATTTATTTTTTTGCGCACTAGCTATACATGTCATCTATAAGATATTTTCAAAGCAGAACAAAAAAAGATGATTTGCATATACTTGTTTGACGGGAAATGGGAACTACACCCTATATTTTTTATAGTTAAAAAAGGTACTTCAAAATAAAATAAAATGAATAAATTCCTACTCAAAAAAATTATAAAAATTATAGGCATAAAATTCATCCAATTCTACACATTTCATCAGTTTACATCATCTTCATATTTTAAACACAAATAACATTTTTTTTGTCACTAATGTTGAACTGTCACATTCTGATATTATGTTTCTTTATAAAAGGTGACACAGGTTTGTGCTTTTACCCTGAAGGTTGCACATGATTTCGGAATCAACCCCAGAGAGCATTTTTACTTAGTGAACTATTTAGAAAGTAAAGATTACTTTTATAAGTTCTCTACTATGTGGATTTACTAGGTATTTTTTCGTAAGGAAGGTGCCCGTTATGCTTGAATTTGTGAAATACCTAATTATCGATTTATCAAAGAGTGTAGAGGTGGGTGGTAGTCCTTTTCATGATGTATAACCAGCTAAAATTTTAGAATTCATTAAAGGAAATGTGGTGGCTTGTGGGTTCCTACATGAGGGAAACCTAGTTAAATTCATGAAATCTATTGAGGGCTATGACAAGAATGTGTCTATATAGTTTGTCAATTACTGGAGTGAAAGATGTGTCACTATTAATGGTATATCTTTAGAGGTCAATTAAGAAGTGATTACAAGAGCCAATGGCCTCTCCCTTGAAGGTATAAAATGACATAAGAAATAAGGTAATTTTATGAAGCCAATATTAGAAAATTCTTTTCACAATATGAGAAGCCAATGTGTACACCTGGTTTCTTTAAAAGAAAAGGTCTTCCTAAATCATGGAGTCAGGTATTCCCGAAAAACCGCCAAATATTCTATTCACAACCTTAATTTATCCCTAACAAATCACCCAAGATTTTATTTACAACCTTGATCTATCCATCTATCTATCAATGGAATGTAGAACTAAAATTCAAATCATTACCCATCTTATTCCACAAAGTCATCTAGAAGTAACCACTAAACTTACTATCTTGATTCAACTTATGTTGATACCTTAGATACTATAAGGCTTTATGATTAGTATACAACACAAATTTATTAGGAAGAAAATAATGTCTCCATTTCTTCAAGATTTTAAAATAGCATAAAACTCTTGGGTATGTTGTTGGTAAATAGTTTGTCCCTCTTGCTAACTTGGCTTTACCTTGAGTCTAAATGCCCAAAATATGAGGAAAAAATTTGCCTACAATAGATTGGATTAGTGCAATTAGATGTCATTAATCCCTAAATTTAAGGGTACAACTCCCCTATATACAAGATGTGCAACAAATTATGTTTTCAATAGATAAAAATGGGGATGCTCTTAACTTGAGAGAAATAGAGGAAAACCAAGATGCTCATAACAACAAATGCCATAGGCAGAAATAGATTTGGGTAACCTATAACATCTAGTCAAATAAATATCACAAGTTACCTTAAAGCTCTTATAATACTATGCTACTCTAATATAAATGCAGATTATTCCAACTAAAATTTAATCTAAGGAGAGAAAAGAGATGCACATGAAAGATGAAATGGATTCTTCCTTAACTGATAAACTTTTACCAAAATATAACCTAGCAAGAAATTAATAGCTCCAAATGCATTTATCATACAATCCCATAGAAACTATTTGAATATGCAATGTTAGCTTAGTTGATGGAGAAAATAAAAGGAACCTAAGCATGTGTTGGAATTTACAAATGGGAAGATTTATTTTTGAGGGTGGGGGTGGGGGGTGGTGAATCAAAAGCAACTAACTTTTACCTTTTAAAAATTTTAATCAAGATCATTCACATGCATCTACCATATCTATAAAATTAATGACACGCATGGAAATAGATAACACAAGATTTTGGTCACCCAAAAACCCTCTAAAATGAGAATGTAAAACTGGGGTATGGATGACACCCACAAATTATCACTAGAGTAATATGTAACTATTTAAGGTTACAAAGTTTGACCAGTTCCAATGGTCTACCTTGTGAAAGGCCTACCCTATTAAAGGGCTTACACTTTGTTAAAAGTGTCCTGGTTAAAGGATTTACAAATACTCACTTGGAATGTTACCCTATTAAAGGATTTAACACCTTGTTGAAAGGCTTACAACATAGCTATTAGACCAACCTATCATCATAGGATTTTCATTCCTAATACAATGGTTAGAAAGTATTAGAATGTGTTGACGTGATGACCTACAATCTTTAATTGCTAATTCTAGATCCTTTTTTTGCTTAGTGTGACTCTAATCCTTCCTTGATCTAATATGTCTTTGCTCAAAGTGCTAATGCTCTATTCTAACCAACTGAATTGTACAATGCTGCTCTTTCTCTAAGTCTTTACACCCTTCTGAACTTTGCTAGCATTTGGTCATGCATTCCATATATCTCTCATGCACATACACATAAATTAAGGGGTTTCCTCCTCCTTTTAAAGGTTTTTGAAGACTTATGTTTTAGTATGAATCTATGATCAATATTCATCCTTCTTTTCCCACTCAATTCTTTCACTTTTCCTATTGGTTTCTTGCTTTCTCCATTTTTCTTATTGGTTGCATGCTGATTACATATGGAATGTAAAAGAATCAATCTTATCTTTAAGATTCTTATATTCATCCTAAGTTGGCTCAAAAATAGTTTACATCTAAGTTTTTGAAGGCATAAACTCTTGCGCTGATTCTATGTTACTCGACACTTACTAATTGTTGATGCTTGGCACGTATAGGAATTTTCTCTCACCCAGGATTAATACTCTTCTCGACACCTATAGTGACTCAAAATCACTTATCACTTGACACTTGAATCTTTCTTAGTACCTATTGAATTTCTAGCTCAACACATACTATAGCTCAACGTCTATATTATACTCGATATCTTATTGGGAATTGGTTAAGTGTGTTGATACTCAATTGTCAAAACTAATCTAAGACCAACAATCTACCCCTTTGACATGAGTGGAAAAAACACTTAACTAAGCATTATGAATTTGGTCTCTATGAGTATAATACACATCCTATTTGGAATATGTACAAAACTTCAAAAACTTGTTGAAAATTTTGTAGAAGATCATATACCTTTAAAAGTTGTAACTCTCCCTGAGCTGATGTGCCATTTCTATAACCAAAATTCCCTTAAGCTAAATTTTTCTCATGCTGATCTATCTAATACTCTTTGCCTTGTTTCTATTTTCTCTATTTTTGGTTTATATCTACTTTCTTTGTATTCTCCTTTTATTTCTACTCACCCTTTCACACATCTCCTTGTAGTTTTTACTATCCTTTTGGCTTTATTTCCTTATCTCTCCTCAAGACTCAAAATTTTATTATCTCCCCCTTTGGATATATCTCTTCCTTTGGGTTTCATTATTATCTGTATCTCAAATTATTATATCTCCCCCTTTATCTACATAATGTATTATCTCCCTCTTCTTGACATTTATGTCAAAGGGTCCTAAGAGTGAATGGAATATTTAGCCAAAAATGTTTTATTTACCTCCATTATTATCTTCAAAGAAGCATCCCAATTGTCCAATGATATTTCCAATGCTTTGAGTTGGATAGTTGCCTCTGTTGCAAGATGTACTAGGCCTCCTAATGTAGAAATATTTGGATCTTTCTTTAAAACATTTTGTACATAGGCCAATTCTTTATGCAATTCTTCCAAGTGTGGGGTTATTGCAGACTATATCTGTATCAATTTGGCCTTAATATTAGCCTCTTTTGCTGTTGATACAACTAAGTCCTTTTGAGTGTGAAGTGTTGTGGCAAAATGCTTCTCACATTGAGTTGGATCCTTAGGTAGTTGTGTGGTTGATATCTTAAGGTTCCTTTCCAAGCTCAATATTCTTTGGCTAGTCTCTTGTGTGAAATATGAAGAGTCACATAGTTTGGAGTATAATGAGAATATATTCTCAAGTAGTACTCTCACCTTCTCAACTTTCTTAGCTAGTTCAACTTGTGATAGTGCTATCTCACTATATATGTTTCCATTAACCTTCATTTGAAACTTCTTCTTAGACCATTCTAATAATTTGACATTAGTATCAAGGTCTTCATTTTGTACCCAGTCCACTATGTTGGATAGTTGCTCCATAATGGGATTTGTTTCATTGGGTACTGGCAAGATGAATGTGTCAAGAAAGATTTCTTTGATTTCTATCATTGCTTTCCATTGCCTATACTCATTCCTAAGTATCTCTTACTTCTTTTTCCTTTCCATTGCCTCTTGCACTTCATTTATCTGTGCTAGGTTCATTGTCTTGTAGTCATAACTTGGTATGACTATTTCCTCATCAATTGTAGGGTCTTCATAGTGAATTACCCTTGCTACCTTGGTGGAGCTCGAGCTTGGTGCTGAAATTTGCAGTAGTAGTAGATTAGTGCTCAGCTGCTTGGTAGGAGTCTCTATAGTAGGAAAATTAACCAATGTTTGTATTGCCTCTTGCTCTCTTTCCTTGGGGGTTTTCTCCTCTTCCTTTTCTTCTTGGATTTTTCCTTGATCAATTATAGTGATTAGAGGTGTACCTTGGCTTTGTGCTGCAAGATTCTTTTTCCCTGTTTTCTCTTTTGCTAACTCCTTGGCAGTTGAAGTTATTGTCACTATGGAATCAACCTTAGTAGTTGTGTCTTGTGCTACTTGCTCTTTTGGTTGATTACTTGTAGCTATGGGAGGTTATGAAGGTGGTTCTTGTGTGCTCACCTTCTCCTTAGTTATTTTAGTTAGAATCTTTTGTAACTCTTCTACAATCACCAAAATAGGATTTGTACACAACTGAGATTGCAGAGTTGTTTGATGAAGGATCTTTTTGAGATCCTCTACAGTCAATGGATTTATGTTTTGACCTGAGGTGTCAGGAACATCTTTCATAATTATTTTCTCTATAGATGTAGGTGGTGTATGTGGAGGTCTAGGTGGTGGCATTTGTGTGTCTTGGATGCTTTATTCTTGTTGTTACTCCTTAGCTATTGCCTCATCACCTTTCTATGTTTTCTCCTCCACTGCAACCTCTTCTTTCTCTTTCTCTCCTTCTTCCTCCTCATTTTCCTCTCCTTGTTCATCATCATTCCTTCCCTTAAAGGGATCTTCTCGACCTTTCTTGACTATTGTTAACCCATAAATACATTTCCACATTTGTGTGGATTTCTTTACAACATCCTCAATTTTATTTTGTAGAATGTTGAAGGATCTATACTTGGGTGAAAATTTGCTTCCATATTTCTTGCTAGACTTACTTATTTGACCTTTGTAAGCTATAGCATTACATGAACCAATGTTGACTCCCTTATTTCCTTCTCCATATTTAGGTAGTAATGCCATTTGTTTTCAACAATGGTGCTTAGCTCCATAGGCATAGAATTATCAAGTTCAAGTGGAGTAGTCTTGAATTTGGCCATCATAGTGTAGATAGGCTCTTCCACTATGTTTTGTTCTTCTCTATTTAACTTATTAAAATCAATATCATTTAATCCAGACATATCTACATTATCCCTAATATTATCACAAACATTTTCTAAGTTAGATTTGTTGGAATGCTATACCACTCTAAATTATTCATTGTCAAATTCTATCTCTTCTCCATCTAACTTTGGGGGTGCCATATATTTTCTTTTGTTTTCTATAGGCCCTCCTTGCTCTATGGCTTTTTTCTTCTCATTTTCCTTAGCCACTTTTTTTGTTTCCCTTATTTTTTCCCTAGTAGGAGGTTTGACTGGGCTCGGTTTAGCTACTTTCTTCTTCCCTTTGGGCTATGTTGCAGGCTATTTTTGTGCTATTCTCTTCTTAGGTTTAGCCTTTGGTGTTTCCTGCTCAACACCTTCTTCTTTTTCTACATCTTCACCCATGCCTTGGGTTAGTGCTATTGATTCTTGCCCTTGTTCTTCCTCATCATCATTAGCTTCTTCATCTTTTTCTTCCTTTGCCTCAGCTACCCCTTCTCCAAATTTATCTTCTAGCTCCTTCACAAGTTTATCCTTTTTCTTCAGTGTGGAGGCAGTATTCAACTCCATGTCCACCTTTAATCCACATCATAAGTCCCAAAATACGGTGCACTCTTGTCCACTTCTTTTGCTAATAGTGTTGTTATAGCTATAGATGCCTCATCTATATTTATCTCATATACAAGAGGTCTTAACTATCTAACCCTGGTATGGCTACTTGAATATAGGTATAATCAATATGTATAAGAAAAAACCATCATTTACATGTTGTTCTACCAATGAAACTGGTATCTTTAGCCTCTGTTTCATGGATTTTTTGAAATCCTCAATATAACTTGTCATAAGAGTTTAAAAATTAGCTCCCATTGGTTCAATATATTCATTCACTTGAGCTACTATGGACCTATTGTTTTTCCAACTAACTTGACAAAAGGATGAAAATTCATTGTGTACATAGGAAAATATACAAATCAAAATTGTACCAAATTTGCATTGTGCTCCTTTGGTTCTACTTATTGCTCATTGGCTTTCATTGATTTGTTGGAATTGCAATTTTGCAAGATCATCAATATGATCCTTTTTTACTAGTTTATACCTAACATCCATTGCAATGCATGGTAAACTATTGAGTCTGCTAGATTGACAAAACTTGTGACAAATAACCCTAACAACAAAGTCAACAAGAGGGTCTTCAATAGTGTCTATAGTCATTCCTCTCTTGTTCCATTTAGCACCTATGTTCTTCTCAATTGCTTCCTTAGAATCACTTCTAAGGGTCTTGGGTTGATCTAGGTTTGGATACCCTAGTATCCAATGAATAATCCTCTTTTTTGTTTTCACTATGCCATCTTCTAGCCACAAACTTCCATCATGAATCTTTTCTTAACACTATTATGATCCATTTAGTTTTAAAGATAGTGGGGAATTCTAGGGCATAAGTCAAACCCTTCCTTTCAATGATTTGGTATTCTTCCTTCAAAACTTCATTTTCACACAACCTATCATATGCTTTTCTCATTTCCATGTATCTAATGGCTCCTATCTTGTAGTTGTAACATCTCCTTACATCTTGGACCATAACTACCTTAGGAGGAATTACAGATAGGTCTCCGGTTGGGTCATTTTTCTATGCTACTTTAGGTATTGGCTAGAAATCAGGTTGTTTAACTTCATTGTACAAAATTTAAACCTCAAATGACTCTTTCTCCTATGGTTTCCTAGAATTGGAAGCCGTTTTCTTCTATCTAGGATTTAAAATATGAAGAAAATGTAAAACTGCGTAGCTTGACACTAGTGTAAATACCTTGAATTGAAGAAAGTAATTTGAATCTCGGTCAAAATTAGCTCAAATGATGGATTCTCTACTTTGAAATTGTTGTACACTCTTCTTCATCTTAGCTCTTTGTTCGTGATGAAGAAAAAAGGTACAAAATGAAATAATATACCTTATTTTCATAGAATTTAATGCTTAGTGTGTTTACAGCTATCCACTCAACTTCTTAAGCATTTCTATATTACTTGGCTTCCATTGTCTTTCCACCATTCAACACATATTGGAGTATCTCTCACTCAACTTCAACTAAAATTTCTCTTCACTTGGCTTCTACTACTAAGTTAGCATGTGTTAGATCTTTACTCAGCATCTGAAGGCAACTTTACATCTCTATTCATCTTGATTTCTTCTTTTCATTACTTTTCTTGGAACTAATGTATGATAAAGCTTTGTATATTAGTCCCACATAGCTTCTCTTGCTTAGTTGGATGAAGTCTGACCACATGACCTTTTAGGTGAAGTGATCCCTTCATTTGATGTGCTACTTCCATCTTTCTTTCTCCATGTCTTATTCATTTCTCCTCTGATGTGTTTGGTCCACCTCACAATTGGTGTATCATAGTCATGCTCTAGGCCATGCTTAGGAATAATATATTCAAAATAAGGACTATTTCTCCCACCATGAGGTGCATTTAATTTTATCAACCTAGGGACATATGCTTGAAATGGTCGACATAGTATGTGCACTATGTCTCTTAATGAGTCACTAAGCTTATGCTACAGGAAAGTAAAATGCAAGGAAAAGAACTTACACAATTCCTATGGGAAACTAACACACTCAACTCTATGAATATTGGAAATAAAATCAAAGGATAAAAAATATTCCAATTGTTCATCCACTATAACTGTTCTCACATATGCTGTAGGAACATTAACAAAGTGCAATGCTATAGGAAGGAGCTTACAACTTCTACTTACAAAACTAAGAATTCTTGGAAATAAATCTATTCTATCCTAATCTAATCCACCTTCCAAGTAGGCCCCCTTGGTTAGCTTCACTAAAATACTAACACAAGATAGAAGCCAAAAACTATTTCATTAGATTTTAGAAATTCATTACGTAACACAAAACTGTAAAAACACAACTATAAAAGTCAACAATCTATTCTCATAAACTGTTTCTTCTAATTGGCTATAAAATAACACACTTAGGTCAATTCCTATATATATAGGAGATCAACACTTATTCCATAATAGAGTAAATGCCCTAGCTTTAAATCCACAGGAGAGAAAATAGGAGAATAACAATTGAAGGCGGGAAGAAGGAATAATAGTTTGAGGTAGGACTAATAAAGTCCAGACATCCACTTTCCATAGAATAAATGTAGAGAAGGAAATAAGTCTTCATAGTTCCTCCTTACTCGCTATCATGTCTTCTGGAACCATTGCAACTTCCGTCCACTGTGGCTGCTCCTTAGCATTCTCTTCTCCTTGAATGTTGTTGGTGCTCAACTTTTGAATTCTTGCAATTATCTTTTAGTCTTTATTAATAGGTTAGTTTCAATACAAAAACATGTTTTCAAATGAAAATTTATCAAATTAAATTCATATATTTTTGATAACTATATGAAATTCTACATACTATATATAATACTAGAAAAAAGGTAGCATAGTTTCTACCCATAGATTTATCATAGGTTTGATAAACATAGGTCCACAAATGTTTTCACAAAGATAAAATAGAGTATCAAAAAAGTATCTTAAAACTATTATGAAATAAAGGAAAATTTTGGTCTCATCATCTACCCCCTACTAATTAATGCTTTTCCTCAAGCATTACACTTCTTTTTCAATAACTCAAACTCTCTAATCTCTATCCTTCCTTTTCTTTTACTCTTGAAAGTGTAGTAAAATCCTTTGGTTCTCTCCCACACTTCCCTTATGTGATCTTCATGTAGCTTGTCGAGTCTATTGGAATCAATGTCATATAATGGCCAAAAAAGCATTGCAGGCTGCATGGTTAGGGGACACCACAATTATGGTCTGATTTTCTTCCCTAGCTCTAAGTATTTTGGAACCCTGTTAAGTGTTTCTTCCAAGTTAATGAGACTATATGATTTTGATATTTTAAGAGATTTAGGAAATCTAGCCCATCTACTCCTAGCACTAGTCATAGCTCTATAAAAAGAAAAGTAGGGAAGATTTTCATAATCAGCATAAACTTTAGCTCTAGCAGCAAAGATCCTATCCTTTACTTTTGGATTCTTCTTTCCATAGGTTAATGTGAACCAATCCTTGAGAACTTCATTTTGCTTGCTACTCTCTGCTCTTAAAGGAAAAGGTTTTTTCCTCTCCTCATCCCTATAATTATTCAACTACATATCATAATTTTCTTCATTAGACATCTAGGACATGAGGGATCTTAAGTGTATATCTCCTATGTAAAGCAAGGGATTCCATTGAGTCTCTGAAGGGATAGCAAAATTATGAACATATAATTCACAAAGTGAATTCTACTACAAAGGTGGTAGATTCTGATATAGTCCATAAAATTCTTGTGCTAATTTGAACTTTGCATTAACATTCTTAAGAGTTAACATTAATTGAAACAAAAGAAATTGCTCTTTCAAAAAAAGAGCATAAACTCTTGGTGGTGGTCTACAAGCAAGGGCCTAATCAACTAACTTGAGGGCATGGTCCATTCATTGCTTTTGGCTTGCTAAATGTTCCTTTAAATCTAAAATTTCTTCATCTTGAGATACTATAATCTTATTCATATTTTTCTTCTATTCTTTCCACAAGGCTTCAACAAACAAATTTTGTCGATACAATTGAAAAAGGAGTTTCTACAGTGTGATAGAACCTCTATCCTCTTCATGATCTATTTTCCTTTTTCTTTGTTCTCACCATAAATTTTCTAGAAAACTAGTAATCCATGTTGATTTATGGGAAACAAGAGCAGTGTTTGGATCAACATATTCAATAACTAGTTCATCCCTATAGTTGGAAGTACCTGGAAGGTCTACTAGGGTATCATCTAGATTTTCTTCAACTCCATCCCCACTTTCCTTAGTAGGATTTTTGGGAATACTTGTAATCTCAAGATGGGGAGGAGAGTGATCTAAATTAATTTTCACAAGGGATTCACTAGTAGATGTTTTAGATAGAGTGAAATCTTTAGAAACTTTCCCTCTCATTCTAGGGCTTCTCCTTATAGGGGTTTCTTCTTGCATCACAACCTTTTGTCGACTTTTTTTTTTGGGTGTCTCTGCTATAGGAGTGGTTGTTGGAGGAATTTTCTTTGTTCTCTTTTGTCTTACAATTGTAGGTTCAACTCTTCCTTTTCCTAAAAAAAGGTTTCTTCTAGCAATTTTTTTTTCCTCTTGGCTTTTCTAGAAGTAGGTTTTGGTGTCTCTTGCAAAGGTGAAGGCACATTTTCTTGAGCAGAGATAGTTTCTTGCACATTTTCTTGGGTCTTTTTAGCTTTCACCTCTTGGGTATTTTGTCTAGTAGGCTCATTGGTAGGGACATTTTCCTCACTAGGCTGTTCACTAGGGGTAGCATGGGGTTGCAGAGTTTTGGCCTACACAAATTCATCCCATGTCATGGGAGACACATCCCTAAGTGACCTTTGTATCAATAACTTAATTAAAGAATGATGAGTAAAAAAATTATCTTTTCCCTTTTAAGTCTCTTCTACACTAATACAAAGTATATTATACAAGAAATTTGGAATATTTACTTCAAGATTATGCCTTACACAGCTAAGTAATTTGAAATGGTGTGCATGTAAGTATTGGAATCTACCTTTGCATGTAAAATACTTGATTGTGTGCATGGCTAATTCATTGTATGGTGGCGACAGTGACATTCTCTTGCAACCTTACTTTGTAATGTCCATTTGAGGATCAGGTGGTCTAGTAAATTGAGCTCTTGCTAACCTCCCATCATGTGTGCCGGGGTAATGCTCTCCAACTATTGGCAACCCAATCACTTCAACAATGTGTTCATCTATTGCAATCACCTTTAAACCCCAAATAGAAGCTTCACCCTCATCAAATGTCCTTGTAAATTTTGCAGTTGCCTCCTCATCAAATGCAATCAAACTTAGAAAATATCCTAGCCATCCACATGCATTAAACTTTCTTACAACTTCTACGTCTGAGAGTAACATAGTGTGTTGCACTGGTTCTCTCCTCTACAACTATCCACCCATTCTCTTAGCACTTCCTCTATTTACTTTGTTTTCCTCTTTTTGAATTCAAGCTTCAAGCTACTTCATTATTTTTTAGACCTAACTCACACTTCTTTGTTTAAACCAGGTAATTAATGTCATAATAAATTGTTATGTGCAATAATATGACTTTTAATGAAGGAAAATCATGAATATGTGTGAGAATCATCCAAAAATGGGGTTTGAAACACAAAAAAATTTAAACATAAGTCACATCATAGCTTGACATAGAAAATCATTCAAAAATAGAGAGTACGCCACCTCACTTGTGTACTAATGGAAATTAATTTTCATTAATGAAGGGAATGTGAAGATTTGGAAAAATCTTTATGGATAAATAGAAATGCCATTGGATATTATTGACCTTCCCTGACCCCTACTAAATTTGGACAAGTGTCCACACTAGTTAGGCCTAGTACAGGTAAGGGATTGGCATAACACCGCCATAATATAATTTATATAGTATTAAATATAATTAACGAAATCTGCAGATTATAAGTGAATGATAATTTGAAAATGTTATACCTATCATTCTAATTAGCACATGTACCAAAAACATGGTAGAAGTGATAACAGGATCAATAGCATTTGTCAGCATCTCATAAGGTTTATTGAAAGCATGAAAATTTGATGACGTGGAAAGCGGATGGATGGAACATAAAGAAATGAGATGGGTATGTGCAGGATCGTGGTGTACCAAACTATGGCCTTAAGTGGCAGTGAAAAACCAGCAAATCAGGGTTATGTCAACTTGACACATAATTTTAAAGTGGTTCTGGACTTTATATCAAAAAGTTGTAAGAAAATAATCTTTAGGAAATTGAATCTAGTTTCTAAACTATGAGGCCTTATCTGGAGAAAAAATTATTTGATTGGTCAAAAGTTTGGATTTTAATGCAGTACTACAAAAATTTCAAGGCGAAAATAAAAAGTAAGTGTATGTCTGACCACCTTAATCATAATCAAATGATAATATTTTTAAATATAATTTTAGATATAAAAAGTAGACTCATGCTTGGATGTGATGCATATTTTTGAAAATTTTTCTTCCAAATAAATAATTAATTATGAATTTTCTACTATACTATTTTTAGAATTAAAAAACTCCCGTGTCTGACCACCTTAACTAGTTCAAAAAAAATCAAAACTAAGTTTTTTTTTTTTTTTTTTCTTATACTTGTCGAAGCATAGAATGTGACACATCTTCTGGATTTCACAAATCTTATACAGTTTGAAAGTTATAGCTATTTTTCAACCAGTATGTCAATCAACACTTTGTAGCTAACTCCATTAGAAAATAAGTAATAATTACTTATTGAACTCGTAATTTGACAAAACTTATATTTATGAAAAGCTAAGAACATTCTTGAGAAACCCTTTTCATTACATCAAATTTTAGTTTAAAAAAAGTCGTCAGCTACATGCTTGAAGTAAACAATACATAAGAACATGCCAAAAACACATTTTTGAGATGTTTTAAAGATGACCATATAAGGTTGGTATTGAAAGATATAGTAGGAATTATAAAGGTATTAATTGTTTTCATTTAGTATCAGGATGGGTGGGAAAAAAGTGGGAATAGATTTGAAATTCTTTGAGGTATTTCAAAACTACATATTTTTCAGATTGCCACTTTTTGGCACACCATGATCCTGCACATACCCAGATGAGGTGGATGGTTTGAAGGTAGAGAGATGAGATGGAAAGAAAAAGTGAATAGAAAAGTGAACTTTATATGAACATAAAGTCTTTATTATAAGCATGAACAAAGAAACTAATCTTGAAGGGTGGTAGTCAGAAAGTTGACACCTTCAGCTATAGGAAGAGTTACTTGATTTGTTTTTGAATTTGGCTATTGAAACTACTATAGGAAGTCTACTTTTGTTTCAGGCAATTTGTATAATTTCAATTAGTGACCATTGACTAACAGTTTGAAAGGCACAGGATCAATGGCAGTTGGTTGAATAGCTCCATTATCAAAGACATCACTAATTTCATATGGTCCTAGCCATCTTGTCTGTAGCTTTCCTAGCATATCTTTAAATCTAGAATCATATAGTAGTGCATAGTCACCAACTTGAAATTGTTTACTGATAATATGAGAATCGTGCCATTGTTTCCTTTGTTTTTGTATCAATTCAATCTATTCCAAAGTAGCTTTGCACATCTCATCCAAAGAATTAATATGTAGAAGACATTCTCTTTGTTCTACATGAAGTTCAATATCTAATGCTAATGTTTTTCTTAGAGTTTTATGTTCAAATTCAATTGGAAGCATTGCTACCTTACCATTTAAGAGCTCAAATGGTGTGAATCCTATAGTAGTCTTCTAGGTTGTTCTGTAAGCCCAAACAATTTCTTATAATCTGCTGGTCCAGTCCCTTCGGTGCAAATGGAATTCTTTTTTTAAGATGTTGTCTAGCTCATGGTTTGTGACTTCTACTTGTCCATTAGCTTGAGGATGATAAGGATTGGATTTTTGGTGCCTGATATTATACTATTTCTGTAAGGAAACTTGGCAACAAAGAATATAACCGTTTCCACATAACCCATAATAGATCTAAAGTAAACACGGAATTAAAATTCACATGCAAGAGAATAGACAACATACCCACAAAATTGTGACACAAGATATACCCTGGAAAACCCTCATTGAGGGAAAAACCCAGCCTCTAAAAGCATCCATCATCATGTATTATTCAACAAAAATACCATTGACATACAACCGTGGAAGCCTTCATGGCCATAGCCACAACCGAGCAAACTATGTGAACAAACATGAATCCACACATCCCATGCCATGCTTTCAAACCTTCACAAATGCTCCCTTGGCTAACTTGTCAAGCCTTGTCCCGCTCGACTCTTGCCTTTTGTCTTCTTACTCTCTCTCTCTCTCTCTCTCTCTACAACAACTACCCTTGTGGCTGCTTATATAGTAGCAAGTCCCACAAAACCAACAAGTGGTATTACATAAACCATGTGCTAAAACCATGTGCTACCTAACCCACTGACCCCACATTTAATATTGGGCATTTAATTCTTTTCCCCAATATTAAATAATTACATCAAATTTTATCACAATGTAACAATACAACTCATCAAGAATATTCCATGGGAATCTTTTACATGTTGCACGTCCATCTAGGCACAACATTACATAATAAAATAAAATAATAAAATAAAAATATTATGCAATGTGTGCAACACCCATTATCTCAACAATCTCCCACTTGTTGTATACATTGCATAGGGTCAATCCATAGCCACACAAATGAACAAGGGAACAATCCCTCCCAGCACATCCACCATCATGGATCAAAATACACCAAGTGCTCCATCCTGGTACCCGCAAAAAAATCAAAGTATCCAGCATCTCAAACATAAATGATCTCACCTCCTATTATGCCACTACCACTGGACATACATAGAAGCCATCCAAAGAGAAAGCCACCCAACCTGTCACATTAGAAGATCATAAAATCCTGTACCAACTAAAATTCCAAGCACAAAAACCTGATCCAAAGGTAATCACATGTATCCGTAGTTGTCAAAATATCCATAGCTGAAATAGCACCCACAGCAAAGTGCCAAACCCATCCAACTATCCATACCTCAAAGGTATAACAAGTGAATCTCATATCACCGACATATACAATCTACAACTTGCAATCACAAGCTTCAAGAGCAATACCTGCCACATATATACCAAGAAGCTCCCACTGCAAAAGATAATGTCAAATCTATAACCAATCCACTCAACACATCTCAAAGAAGTGAATCCATGTAGTATCAAGGACATCCACAATACATAAATTGATATCTTGCAAGAACAACTCTCATAACAAGTCTCCAATAGTCTCTCAAATTCTCCACAACCAACAAAGGAAAGAGATAAAGAAATAACCATGTCATCTCTCACATGACATACATGAGCACAAACCAGTGATCACAATCTCTAACCAATCTCAAATTCAATGTAAGCAAAACTAAACATCTAGGAAGATAACCAAGACCAGAGAAACCATTCAAATCATAACCTGTATCATGTCCTTCTACACACACCTCTAGATGTAAATTGTGCAAGTATGATCTCCTCCATAAAACCCCAACAAGAAGCCTCAACAACACCCAAACCATACCATATAACTCATCATGGATGTAAGCCTCTCACAAGAAAATCAAACTCAATAAAACCATTTCTAAACCAAGGAATATGCCCAATATAAAACCATCTCTCAAACTCAACCAGCATAACAACATATGCACATGGAGATAACCAATGCTTAACCATCTCTCAAATGAACCCTCCAGAACTAACTCATGTGCCATAGTTCAAGATCCATATCCATGAAAGATAAGCATAAATATAATGCAACTGAGAGAAAATAATGGGCTATACCTCTCAAGTAGCAAATTGCCGAGTAGACCAAGAGTGGGGAATGTGAATGCTCATCAAGATACCCAAGTCTCCAACCAAGACTCATCTAAGAACAATCTTCTCTCAAGTCCATATCAGGTGACTGCCCCTCAGACTTCCTGCTGAAACCATCAACTGTCCCAACAAATACTTCTCTAATCCAAGAGAAATCAGTGTCACCACCATCTCTAAGTATCCATGAGCACCTGTAACCAATCAATCTATGCCAACTCCAAATGCAACATAGCAATATCATGAAGTATCCAGCTTATGATCAGTGTACTCAATACCAAGAAACTAAACCAAGATCAATGTCAAAGTTCCAACCATGGCCTCAGGAACATAAACATGACAACATGATCTTACCATCTCAACTAAAGAGATAACATGCTCCATATGAACACACCATAACATGTCACAACTCTAAACGCGTATCAAGAGTATACCATGACATAATAATGAAACCATCCTCATACCAAGGATAACATGCCAAATAAAAAATATAAACCACACCTTTGCCAAGAACCCTGTGAGTCCTCAAGATGAAACCATCTCCATACACCATGAAGAAAACCATCTCCACATACCATGAAGATAACCAAGAACTCCATGAGTCCTTAAGATCTAACCATCTTCACACACCATGAAGATAACAAGTGCACCATGCAAATGTCAAAGACGCTTCTGCAGCAACAGGATCTAAGACAAACCTCCAACATCTGCAAATACTCAATAAATATATCAATGCCAACAACTCCCACTCAACTGTGCTACCAAGTCACCTATGGCATCATAAAATCTATCCTCTCCAAACTAAGAAGGTATAAACCAAACCAGGAACAAATTCGACACTGTCACCCCATCACTGTCACAAGCTCCCACTAAACTGTGTATCCAAGCTATCCATGACATATGATGAAAAAATCCATCCTCTAACTAGGAGAATCAATCAAGGCATCAAACCATCAAAGAACTCAAAGTGCACATCATGAGCTCCTCAAAAGAAACCAAATAACCATGATCCTCAACCAAGAAGATATACCACCATAACTGAATCAGAAATCCAAGCTAATGAACATCAAGGATGTACCTGTATAACCAATCATGTCATGCCAAAATTCATGGCACCATGATCACATCCATGAATCGAGCATCTGGCTCTCAATATGTCCAACCTATCAAAATAGTCAACCACAATCCTCTACCATGACTGTACCTGGTAACAACATCTCATCCCTTCTACATGAAGATAAAATCATGTGACTTAGGGCATAGACAACCCAAATCCAAGCCACCAATCTGAATATGCATCAATAATGAAAGATCAATGGGCAAAGACAACCCATAACCAAGCCATAAATGCAACATGTAAGTATAGACCGCTTACAACACTGCACAACTTGTAGACCCAACAAGTCATCATGCATATCCAAACCAAACACTGATAAACATATCATCATGAGACCAATCTGAAATATGAACTGAGTATACAATGACATCAAATCTTAAATCTCCAATGCCATAAACTCACAATGTTACCATAGTCAAAATATACCTATAATCTGTTTAGATCAATATATCAATAAATAAATCATTCCAAATCTACACCAAATCTAATCCAATGTGTAGAGCTCTCCAAGAGCTTTCCGTTGACTACTCGAAGTCCAAAATCCGACTCCGTATGCCCAAGTTATGCCCTAATCCGTGCTCAAAATAAATAAAATCTGACTTTAGGGCTCTAAAAACCTAAAAAAAATTAAAATCATAGAACCAAACCTACACCATCTTGTAGTGCTCTGAATTAGCTTTCCAACGCCTATATGAACTCTGAAATCCGACATTCTGAGAGAAAGTTATGGCCATTTTACTAAGACAGTCTTTTTACCATTTTCAGTACGATTTTTCATTTTTTATTTTTTCAGTGACGAAAATTCCGACGGGATTAAATTTGATGGCCATCATGGGCTGAAACCAAAAAACTCTTTCATTTCCTCTGAACATGGCCAAACTAGGGCATATTATATATCAAAATTTATGGAAATGTTGACCCAAATCTAATGGTGAGGTCTGTTTTTACCCAGGAGGTCATTTCTGCATGCTACCCCCCAAAACCCTCATTTTAAATGAAGCATCCGAAAAATTCTTTTTGTCCAACAATTTCACATGCCCAAATATTTTAACATCCCATCATAACAGCAAATCCAAAGTCCTCAGATCTACAATAAATCATTCATATATCTTGCCCTTTTCTTTTATCCTCTCATGCATTCCCATGGATTCAATCTAGGGTTACAATAATAAAACCATAGCTCTGATACCACTTGTAAGGAAACTTGGCAACAAATAATATAACCGTTTCCACATAACCCATAATAGATCTTAAGTAAACATGAAATTAAAATTCACATGCAAGAGAATAGACAACATACCCACAAAATTGTGACACAAGATATACTCTGGGAAACCCTCATTGAGGGAAAAACCCAGCCTCCAAAAGCATCCATCATCATGTATTATTCAGCAAAAATACCATTGTCATACAACCATGGAAGCCTTCATGGCCATAGCCACAACCGAGCAAACTATGTGAACAAGCATGAATCCACACATCCCATGCCATGCTTTCAAACCTTCACAAATGCTCCCTTGGCTAACTTGTCAAGCCTTGTCTCGCTCGACTCTTGCCTTTTGTCTTCTCTCTCTCTCTCTCTCTCTCTCTCTCTCTCTCTCTCTCTCTCTACAACAACTACCCTTGTGGCTGCTTATATAGTAGCAAGTCCCACAAAACCACCAAGTGGTATTACATAAACCATGTGCTACCTAACCCATTGACCCCACATTTATTATTGAGCATTTAATTCTTTTCCCCAATATTAAATAATTACATCAAATATTATCACAATGTAACAATACAACTCATCAAGAATATTCCATGGGAATCTTTTACATGTTGCACATCCATCTAGGCACAACATTACATAATAAAATAAAATAATAAAATAACAATATTATGCAATGTGTGCAACACCCATTATCTCAACAATTTCATCAACTCTGAGATCAGATTAGAGGTGAATTGTGTACCTTGGTTAGTGATTAGCTCTTTGGGTACACCATAGTGAGTAAAAATCTCTTCATGCAAAAATTTAGCAAATTTTTCATCACAAGCATGCTTCATAGCCTTAACTTCAACCCATTTTTTAGGTAATCATTGCACACAAGAATATAGGATTTCCCATTAGATGGAGGATCAATTGGACCAATGAAGTCCATTCCCCATTTGTTAAATGATGATAATGCCATCTAAGGATTAAGAGGCATTTCATTTGTTCTTGTTGGTTGACCCATCCTTTGACACTTGTCACATTTTGTTGTATAGTTGATTGCATCCTTATGAAGAGTAGGCCAATAATAACTAGTTGTCAAAGTTGTTCATTTTGATGCAAAATGTCCTCCCCATGATTCATTATGACATGCATGTAGAATTTCATATATCTCATCTTCTCTCACACATCTTCTCATAACTTGATCAGGGCCTATGTAGAACAAGAGATTGTCTATCTAGGAGAAACAAAAACTTTTCTCTATGAGTAGCTTCTTTTCCTTGTAAGAAAAATGTTTTGGTATTTTATGGGCTGCAATTTAGTTAGCAATGTCTGGATACCATGGAGCTTGAACAACAATATGAAACAAATTCTCATCTAAAAATGCATCATCTACCAAAGTAGTGTCAGTATCATCATGATGGATTCTTGATAAATAATTAGCCACAACATTGGCTTTTCTAGGCTTATCAACAATAGTTATATCAAATTCTTGCAACAATAGTAACCATCTTCCTAACCTACCTATTATAGTATGTTTGTTCATGAGATATTTAATTGCTGCATTATCAATATGAACAAATATGGAATAGCCAATTATGTAAGGCCAAAATTTGTTGAGGGCATAAACTACTGCTAACAATTCTTTTTTAGTCATAGTGTAGTTTAGCTCTGGTCCATGAAGGCTCTTACTGATATAATAGATTACATTTTCAAGATTTTGAGATTGTTGTGCTAAGACTACACCTATGGCATAATCATAGTCATTTGTATATATATGAAAAGGTAAGTTCCAATCAGGGCCTTGTAAGACTAGGGTTGTAGTCAAAAGTTTCTTAAGCTACAAGAATGCTTCATTACATTTAGATTTCCAACTAAATTCAACTTCCTTTGTGAGTAACTTATATAAGGGACTAGCTATTTTGCTAAAATCTTTTATGAAATGTTTGTAATATCCAACATGTCCTAGAAAAGATCTTACATCTTTTGACTTTGTAGGTATGGGCAATGTTTGAATTACCTCTATCTTAGCTAGATCCACTTGTATTCCTACAGTTGAGATGAAATGAAGAAGTACTACACCTTCTTGCATTAGCATGAAACACTTCTCGCTATTAAGTGCCAAATTATGTTCTTGACATTGTGCAAAAACCTTTTCAAGATTCACCATTTCTTCTTTAAAAGTGACTCCAAATGTTGTGAAGTCATCCATGTATATTTCAATACAATCATGTGATATATTAGAAAAGATGCTAATGATTACTCTTTGAAATGTTGTAGGAGCATTATATAGACCAAATGGTAAAAAAAGTATGCAAAGTACCCCATGGAAACATAAATGTGGTTTTATCTTGATCTTCAGGAGCAATAGTGATTTGGTTATAACCACCATATCCATCTAGAAAAGAAAAAATACTTCTTTCCAGCTAGTGTGTCTAGAACTTGGTATATGAATGGTAAAGGAAAGTGATCCTTCTTGGTAGCTTTGTTCAACTCTCTATAATCTACACAAATTCTCCATCTTCCTCCTTTTTTAGGCACTATGACTAGGAGTGACACCCATCTACTATCAGATCAAATTCAGTTTTAACTATCTCTCTAAGGCTTGGATTTATCCTTCTTTAGGGTCAACGGAGTGGTGGACAAACTTCATTGATGTATAACCTATGAGTGCACAGTGTGGGACTCAACCCTTTCATATCACTATAGTCCCATGCAAAGGCCTCTTCATGCCTTTGAATCAATTCTTTTAATTGTTCTATCTATGTGGGTGTTAATTTAGGATTAACATGGAGATTACAACCTTTAGTCAGCTCAATAGTGGTGGTGGACTCTATCATAGTAGCTTCAGAGATTGGGCTTGCTTCTAATTCATAAGGTAAAAGTGGATAAAGAATTTTAGGTTCTTTTAGAAAAGTACAATTCTTATCACACTCTTCATATGTGATTAATTCTAATACAGAACTTTCAGATACACATTTTTCTACCACACAACTATTAGTGAGGATACTCTGAAGTACTGAATCTTCCTCTTGCAATTTTAAAAAAGATTTTCTATGTAACATCATGAGCTATACTATGGAGTTTAACTCCTATTCTTCATCTCCTAAATCTGGTGAAATAGATGTGCTTAGATCTGGTAATGGTTGGGCTGGATGATATAAATCAAATTTCTTTGTTGCTTGGCCGTTTGAGATGGTCATATTCCCTAATCTGCAACTTATGTTTGCATTAGCTATGGCTAACCATGGTCTACCTAAGATGATAGGGTAACTAGATGGATTAACTTTGGGGGATAAAATCATGAAGTCTGTAGGATATTCTAGAGAATCTAGGGTTACAACTATATTTTTTATCATCTCATTAGGGGTAATAGTAGAACTATCTGCAAGTTGTAGAATTGTTGGTGTATCCTTGGTCATAAAATTTATAGCAGCTCGAAGATCTATTAAAGAATTTTTAACAAACTTACCATTTACATTGACATTCACTACCAGACTTCCTAGATCAAAATATTTTGGTGTAATTAATTTCCCTAGCATGATGTCAGCCAATTATCCCACAACATGGACTATGGTGGGGTTCATTTTCTTCCTTCTAGGCTTCTTCAAGCAAGCTTGTCTAATGGATTTTCCATAAACTAGAACATCCTTAATGGCTTGAAATAGGGGTATTTGGTCATGTATGTTTCTCAACTGATCAACAATATTAAAAGTGTGCTCCTCTATTTGTTCAAGTTTCTTTTGTATTAGCCTTTCTAGAAAAAGAGGTTCCACTATTGGTTGAGTTGGGGTTGACATAGTAACAGTGGTTAAGTCAATAGTTCCAGCAACTAAAGGTTTTGATGCTATAGGAGAGTCTGGTATTTCAATTATAAGAGGCAGTTTAGGCACTGGTAAAGTCATACTAGATCTTAGGTGTATATTTGCAACACCTAAAGCATAAGTAGGATACTGTTAAGCATCAACATTAAACATGGACTACTGTGGTTGTTGGCTATTTGGGATTGGCTGAGTTTGTGTAGGTAATTGTGTTTGCTTTTGAGGTCTAGGATTTGTAGATGGTGGCATTAGAGTAGGTTGCTAAACTAGAGGTGGTAATTGTGGAGCACCAGTATTTTGGTTAGGCCATTTTTGGGATCCCCTCCATTGGTTTGTAGATTGCCAATTCCCTAGGGGTGGTTGCCATTGGTTCTACTAGTTTTGCTAGTAGTTTTGTTGGTTCTGTCATTAGTTACTCTATTGGTTAGGCCAAGGTGGTTAGGGATTCTAAGGCCATTGGGATTGTTGTGGGTTGTTTTTCCTAACATAATTCTAATTGGGTGGATTTTGTGGTGGACCTTGGGGATTATGGTTTTTCCATTGATTACCATATGAATTTGAATTTTGCAAGGGATCTTGACGCATACATTGATGTTGAGCCCATGGTCAGCATTGAGCAACGAAGAATACTTGCTCATCATCTCCATCTATCTTGACATATTCAATTGGAAGATGCTAGTTCTCCATGCTTGTGACTAGTTTACATTAGGAATCCTTCTTTTTCTTCTGCAATGAGGACAGTATTCAGCTAGTTGTAACTCAACTTTAGCTTGCTTCTTCTTTGCAGTCATTATGTCCAAATGTGTAGTGACATCATTGATGATGTCTTGTTTGAAATCTAACAATAGGTTAGATATCTTGAGCTTTGAAATTCCTTGACTAATTCCTTTAGTGACTATGGAATGAGGTCCTTGACCTTTCTTCATGGTTGACCTTGAATAGTTATAATAGATCTTCTTGAGGTCATCTCAGGAAGCTTGACACACATCACCACTAGCCATTAGGTCCAATGCTTCTAGAGAGTCATCATTCACACCTCTTAGAAAGACTAGCTTTTGTGACTCCTCAAACAACACATGCTGAGGGTTCTTTTGTAGTGTATATAAAAAATGAGAAACATAGTCTTTCAATGTTTCTTCCTCCTTCTAGGATATCTTGAAGAAATCATCTCCTCTTGAACCAGATGCTTTGCAATACTCTTTGTACTTATCCAAAAATAGGGTTTGCATCTCATCCCAACTTCCTACTGCATTGGCTCCTAAGCCCATGAACTATCATAGAGATGATTCTTTCAATGTTGCTAGAAATAATTTAAGCTTATGGACATTAGTGTTGTAGTCAAAACTATGACAAAATATGTCAAATTTGAACAAGAAAGTATCAAGGTCTTCAGTTCCAAAGCCATAGAACTTTGGAAGGGTAGCTGCAAGTATATTCTTGAGATCATCAATAGTTACAATGCTTGGAAGAAGAAATGGGAAAGTAGATTGTACTATGACTGGAGGTATTAGATTATGAGGTTGGTGCTGAAAAGGGACATTGGGTATTGGATGATTAAAAACTAGTGGATTTAGAGAAGTGTTATCAAGAAAACTAGCCAATACTTTAGTGAAAGGTTGAAGACCACTTGTATCTATTGGTTCAGCTCTTGATGATGATGTTGTGGGGAAAATAGGGCTTGAATCTTCAAAATGTAACTCAACTTCTTCTTCTTCAAATTTTTCATTCAAATTAGTAGACTCCCATGGAAGAAATATGCCATATTCATCTGGTCCTTCCTCTTCAATGCATGCAATTAATTTTTTCACACTAGTGAAAGAAAATTCAAACTAAATATTTCTAAAAAATACTTTATCTAAAAAAAATGACTCAAAAATGCTCCTGGCTTGACACCATCCCCAACAACAACACCAAAAATGGTCTGCCCCACAATAGGTGTATCATAGTCATGCTCTAGGCCATGCTTAGGAATAATATATTGAAACTAAGGACTATTTCTCCCATCATGAGGTGCATTTAATCTTGTAAACCTAGGGACATATACTTGAAATGGTTGGCATAGTATGTGTACTAGGTCTCTTAATGAGTCACTAAGCTTATGTTGTAGGAAAGTAAAATGAAAGGGAAAAAACTTACACTATTGCTGCAAGAAAATAACACACTTAACTCTATGAATAATGGAAATAAAATGAAAGGATAAAAAATATTCCAACTCAGTTCATCCACTATAACTATTCTCACATGTGTTGTAGGAACATTCACAAAGTATGATGCTATAGCAAGGAACTTACAACATCTACTTACAAAAATAAGAATGCTTGGAAATAAGTCTATTCTATCATAATCGAATCCACCTTTCAAGTGATCCCCCTTGATCAGCTTCACTAAACTACAAACGTAAGATAGAAGCCAAAAACTATTTCATTAGATTTCAAAAATTCATTAAATAACACAAAACTGTAAAGACACAATTGTAAAAGTCAACAATCTATTGTTATAAATTATTTCTTCTAACTAGCTAAAAACTAACATGCTTAAAGGTCAATTCCTAGGATATCAACACTTATTCCATAATAGAAAAGTAAATGCCCTAGCTTTAAATCTACATGAGCGAAAATAGGAGGATAAAAACTAAAGGGGAGAAGAAGGAATAATAGTTTTAGGTAGGAATAATAAAGTTTGAACATCACTTCCATGTCTTCTGGAACCATTGCAACTTCCCTTGGCCATGACTACTCCTTAGCATTCCCTTCTCCTTGAATGCTATTGGTGCTCAACTTTTGAATTCCTCCAATCATCTTTTAGTCTTTATTAATAGGTTATTTTTAATACAAAGACATTTTTACAAATAAACATTTATCAAATTAAATTCAAATATAAGAACACACATTTTGATAACTATATGAAATACTGCATACTATGTATAATACTAGCAAAAAGGTGGCATAGTTTCTACCCATAGGTTTATCATAGGTTTGGTAAACATAGGCCCACAAATGTTTTGACAAAGATAATATAGAGTATCAACAAAGTATCTTAAAACTATTATGAAATAAAAGAATTTTTTTGTCTCATCAGTGTTCAACATCTACCATTTCTTTTCCTTTGTTGAACTTTGAATTGGTTGCCTTTAACCTTGTTGGGCAATTCCTATTGATATGACTAGTCTTCAAAAAACTAAAGCATGTAGTTTGATTCATTCATCTACTATAATTTCCACTAAAATGTGTTCTTATGCAATTTTTAGGGATGTGTCCATTTTCTTGATAGTAATGACAACTATACCTAGTGTTTTAGTTTCAATTGTAGTGATGTCCATGATTATTTCTTCTTGCTAGCTGATTAGGTTTCCAAATAGGATTTGAATTGCACTCAAAAGCTCTATATCCATACTTCTTGCAATTGTAGCAGCGGCCTTCAAATCTTGGTATTATGATAGTCCTAGTCTTGCACTCATGTGCTTAATGTCCTTGCTTGTTGCACTTGTGATAGTGACCCACATTCTTAGCTTTGTCATGCTGATGAGAATTCTTTCTCCTACACACATTAGAGGTATGTCCCTTTTTACCACAAAAATGATAAGTAGTTTTAATGTTCTTATCTTTGTCACTTCTTTCTTCTGCAGTTTTGGATGATTGTTCTTTTTTAGTGCTAGTGTATCCTAGTCCTGAGGTATCATTATTGGCTCTTATTGATTTCAATAGCTATTGAAAGTACTTGATAGCCTTATTGGGTTTGTTGAAGCTCTCTAGAATCTCCTTTTCTCTTTTTAGGTCATTTTGTAGTTGTTCATTTTGCATCTTCAATGTGGAGATTTCAATATCCTTGACATTCAGTTCATGATGTGAATTCGTCATCCGAGTTAGCGTGTCTAGCTAGATGTTTGAAATTCTTGCAAGTTCAATTGACTTTTCTTCCAATATGTTGGCAAGGTTTCTCTTTTCTTTTTCTAGCATAGCCTTATCTTCAATTGCTATTTTCTTTTATACAATCACTTCATTGAACCATCATGGCTTGTGATTCTTGTTCAATCTTCAGAGTTATGATCTCTTCTACTTGAGCTCTATTCTTCTCCATTAGGTCTATTATGGCTGCATCAAACTCTTTGGAATCTCCATTTGTAAACAATCTTGAGGTGTTAATCTCCTTGTGTTGTGTATCATTCTTAGCTATGGAAATCTCTCTTCTTCTCTTTAAAGATTTTCTCGGTTCTTACATAGCTTCTTCCAAAGTATGTGAAGCAAGTTGTATATCAATCACTTGTTTTTTTGTGACCTTCAAAAGTTTGTAGACTTCCATTTCCAGATCTTTTCTCCAAGCTATAAGGATCCTCCTTGTGAGAACTAAGCTTTGATACCAATTGCTGGAATTTATAAATGCAAAGGTCTACTTTTGAGGGGGGGAGGGGTGAATCAAAAGTAACTAACTTTACCCTTTTAAAACATTTCACTAAGAACATTCACATGCATCTACCATATCTATAAAATTAATGACATGCATGAAAATAGATAACACAAGATTTTGGTCACCTAGAAACCCCAAAAATGAGAAGGTAAAACTAGGGTGGGGATGACACCCACAAATTATAACTACAAAACTATGTAAATATTTAAGGTTACAAAGTTTGACCACTTCCAATGGTCTTCCCTATTAATGGCCCACTTATTTAAATGCTTTACACTCTATTAAAAGTGACCTAGTCAAAGGATTTACAAATACTCACTTGGAATGTTACCCTATTAAAGGATTTAGCACCTTGTTAAAAGCCTTACAACATGGCTATTAGACCAACCTATCATCATCAAATTTTCTTTCCTAATACAATGGCTAGAAAGTATTAGAATGTGTTGACCTAATGACTTACAATCTTTAATTTTTGATTCCAGATCCTTGTTCTACTCTCTCTAACTCTGATCCTTCCTTGATCTAATATGTCTTTGCTCAAAGTGTTGATGTTCTATTCTAACCAACTAAATTCTATAATGCTTCTCTTTCTCTAAGTCTTTACACCCTTTTGAACTTCACTAGCATTCTATCATGCATTCCATATATCTCTCTCACACACACACAAATTATGGGGTTTTGTCCTCCTTTTAAAGGTTTTTGAAGACTTAGGGTTAGGTATGAATATATAATCAATATTCATCCTTCTTTTCCCACTCAATTCTTTCATTTTACCTATTGGTTGCATGCTTTCTACATTTTTCTTATTAGCTATGTGTTGATTACATAGAGAATGTAAAAGATTTGATCTTATCTTTAAGACCCTTGGAGATTCATCCCAAGTTAGTTCAAAAATGGTTTACATCTGAGTTTGTGAAGGCACAAACTCTTGTGCTAATTTTATGTTACTTGGCACTTACTAATTATTCATGCTTGGCACATATAGGAATTCTGTCTCACTCAACATCAATACTCTGCTCACCACCTATAGTGACTCAACATCACTTATCACTCAACACTTGAATCTTTCTCTACACCTGAAGTTCACTTAGTGCCTATTGAATTTCTAGCTTGGTATTTACTATAGCTTGGCATCTGTATTATATTCAACATCATTTTGGAATTTGGTTAAGTGTGTTGACACTCAATTGTCAAAACCAATCTAAGACCAACAACATGATAGTGAAAAATAGAATCAAAACATCACATTAACTAACTACAAACATCATGTAAATCCTTCATTTCATCTAACTCTTTAATTCTCACTCAACATATGGAAATTCAGGGGGAAATGTTGGACAAAATTGTTGATATTTGTATTAACTATTCAAGATACATTTATAGGCCTTTAGATACCTAGCCTACAATTAATTATTACATTTTAGAGCAGTTGAACCATTCAAAATAGAATAGACAAATAGTCAGCCATTACATAATCATACATCAGACAAAGAAGAAGAAATTTTAAAGTTAAGGCTGATAATGAAGTGTCACATGATATTTCTAGCATGATCTTAGTGGTTGACCTTCCTCATCAACACCCAACACCACCCATGGCCCTTGTGATCCTTGGATTACCCTTAGAAATATTCAATCTTCCTTTGACACCATCAACTACATCTTTAGATTCTAATAGACAACCAAGTTTAAATTACCATCATCAATATACCTTTCTTTATTTCTTGATTGACAATCACAATTAATTCTTTGAGTGTTGACAAGGAAAATGACTTTACCTTCTCCTAACACATGGTGCTTTTTAATTTATTTTTGGGCTTAAACCATCTTGCATGATATCATTCCTTTACTTTGTACTAGGAGACCGTTAATTTTCAATGCTCCCATTCTCACTTTGGTTATTCTTCAACTGACCTCATTCCTTTTTGCAACTAGCAGCTGAGTCTAGTCCCACTATCTCCACATGTCAAATGTTCACATTCTTATTTTGGTTATTTCTCATGAATCTTTATAAAGTGAGAAAGTGACATGTGTTGATCTTTTAAGATCTAATGGTTGGGAAAATGCATCATTTGACATCACTTGGAAACCAAAGAGGGGCTTGCAAGGATAGGTGTCAACTCATTGCTTCCTCAAAACATGAAATATTAACTCATCTCTTAACCTTGTGAATCCACAAATAACCATTTGGAGTTAATTATTTATCTCCATCACTACCTCACATCCCTAAATTTTATCCATAGCTTTAACATTGTGAGGATGCAATCATGGCTATCTCCTCTTCACAACTCTAACCTTAGGCTAACTTTAACTACCTATGAATTAGTGATGGCATTAAAATTGACTACCTTGAGTTACTTTCTATAGCTTTGCAACCTTAACTTTAGGTTACAATTAATTTTCAGTGATGATGCAATGAAAAACTTTCCTGGCTTTTCTACCCTAACTCAAGGTTAATTTTAACTATTTGAGAAGATGCAATAGCCTTAGATCTTAACTATCAAATTAACCCTTTGCTCCATCACAAATTAAATTTATTTTTGTTATAGTTAAGTCATGATCTTTGATCTAATCCTCATCTGACGATTAGGAATCCATATCTAAGGGAAATTAACCTTTCAACCCATGACATGTAGGCTCACATGTATTTTGTGTAACTAATTTGATTTCCATATTTTCCCACACGTCTTGATACCAAACCAAAAACATAATACCTTTATAATGCCTATTATATCTTTGGATAGCAAACCTACATGGTAAGCTTCAAAAATTTCCCAAAAATATATTTTTGGCTTATTTTTGTGTGTTTTTTTTATTTCAAACATTTAGTTGACAAATTTTTTTCACCCAAATTTGATGGAACAAAAAGGGGTTCTTAAGAATACTCTTAGCTTTTAATGAATTTAATTTTTGTCAAATTATGAGTTTAGTAAGTAATTATTACTTATTTTCTAATGGAGTTACATATAAAGTGTTGATTCTCACACTGATTGAAAAACAACTATAACTTTCAAATGGTAGAACATTTTTTAAACCCAAAAGATGTGCCACATTCTATGCTTCTTCTACTAAAAGGAAATTTAATAATTTAATTTTTTTAGAGTTTTGAATTAGTTAAGGTGGTTAGATATGAGAGTTATTTTATTCAAAAAATACTATAGTAGAAAATTAATAATTTATTATTTATTTAGAATAAAATATCCAAAAATATGTATCACATTCATGAATGAGTCTTATTCTTATATCTAGAATCTTATTAAAAATTATTATCATTTCATCTTGATTAAGGTGATCAAACATATGTCTACTTAATTTTGTCCTGAATTTTTTTTTACTATTGCATTATCATTCAAATTTTTGACTAATCAATCTTTATTTTTTATAGTTAAGGCCTAGAATTTTAGAAACTAAATTCAATTTTCTAGATATTATTTCGTATCAAATGTTTGATAGAAAGTTCATAATAAGTTGAAAATAACACATCAAGTTGAAAGAATCCTTAATTTTTGGTTTTTCATTGCTACTTAATAGCATGGTTTGGTTGACCATGATCCCACACATACCCTTAGATTGATCATACATATAATACTTCCTTTTATCACAATTCAAATTCTAACTAAAGAAAGTAATAGGTCTACCTTCTTGAATAACATAGCTCCTGGTGTACTACCACTTGCATCACACTCAACTTGAAATTTTTTGTTGAAATTAAGAAAAGCCAATACAGTTAACTGAACAACATTTTATTTTAAACTCTTAAAAATCTTATGATCTCCATATGTTGACCTAAATTCATTTTTTATCTCCTCTCATAGTTCTAGCCATAGCATTACAAATAAAATTGAAATTCCTAATAATTTTTATGTAGAAACTAGCAAAACATGAAATGATCTTACCTTGCCAACATTCTCAAGTGTAGGCCACTCCATAATTTATTTAACCTTCTCAGAATCCATTCTAAAATAATCAGATAAAATCAAAAATCCCAAATACACAATCTCTTCTTGCATGGAATAACAGTTCTTCAAATTAATTATCAATTTCTCCTCCTCTAATTTTTGCAACATGTCTCTAATATGTTCTAGGTATTCTTCTTTAGTCTTACTAATATAACAATTTCATCTTGATAAACAACCACAAACTTATACAAGAATCTCTTTAAGACCTCATCCATCAACCTCATGAAACTAATTAGTATATTAATCAAAGCCAAAATAAATAACCAACCACTCATACAAACCATCTTTTGTCTTAAAATATTTTTTCCACTTATCACCTTCTCTAATTTAATATTGTTGAGATAATGGGTGTTGCACACATTGCATAGTATTTTTATATTGTATTATTTTATTTTATTATGTAATGTTGCACCTAGATGGATGTGCAACATGCAAAGATTCTAATGGGATATACTTGATAAGATGTATTGTAACATTATGATAATATTTCATGTAATTATTTAATATGGGGAAAAGAATTAAATGTCTAATATTAAATGTGGGATCAATGAGTTAGGTAGCACACAGTTTTAGCACATGGTTTAAGTAATACCACTTGGTGGTTTTATGGGACTTGCTACTATATAAGTAGCCACAAGGGTAGTTGTTGGTGTGAGTGAGAAATAAGAAGGAAAAAGAGGGAAAGAGTTGAGCGGGACAAGGCTTGATAGTTTAGCCAAGGGAGCATTTGTGAAGGTTGGAAGCATGGCATGAAATGTATGGATTCATTCTTGTTCGCATGGATTCTTTAGTTGTGGCTATGGCTTTGAAAGCATGTATGGTTGTCTTGTAATGGTGTTTTTTGCTGAATAATACATGGTGATGGATACTTTTGGAGGCTGGGTTTTTCCCTCAATGAGGTTTCCTAGAGTATATCTTGTGTCACATTTTTGTGGGTATGTTGTCTATTTTTTTCTTATTGTTTCCAATTGCATATTTATTTTAGATCTATTATGGATTTTGTGGTAACAGTTATATTCTTTATTCCAAGTTTTCTTACAAGTGGTATCAGAGCAATGGTTTTATTATTGTAACCCTAGATTGAATCCATGGGAATGCATGAGAGGATAAAATAAAGGGAAAGATATATGAGAACTATTTATTGTAAATCTAAGAGTCTTAGGGTTTTCTGTTATGATGAGATGTTGGTAGATTTTGGGCATGTGAAATTATTGGTCCAAAGGATTTTATGGATGTTTCATTTAAATGAGGTTTTTTAGGGGGTGGCCTATGGTAATGACCTCTTGGGTAAAAATAAACCTCACCATTGGATCTGGGTCAATGTTTCCATAAATTTTGATATGTAATATGTCCTAGTTCGACCATGCTCAGAGGAAATGAAAGAGTTTTTAAGTTTCAACCCATGATGGCCATCAAATTTAATCTCGTTAGAATTTTCATCATAAAAAAATTGCAGTGCAAATGGTAAAAAGACTGTCTTAGTAAAATGGCCACAACTTTCTCTCAAGATATTAGATTTCAAACTTTTAATAGGCATTGGAAAGCTAACTCAAAGAACTATGACTTTTTGGTTCTATGATTTTAAAATTTTGTTAGGTTTTACTAGCTAAAAGTTAGATGTTTTTATTTTGAACATAGATTAGGGCATAACTTGGGCATAAATAGTCAGATTTTGGACTTTTAGTAGTCAATAGAAAGCTATTAGAGAGCTATACACATTGGCTTAGATTTGGTATACATTTGGCATGATTTATTTGGTGATATATTGATCTAAATAGTTTATGGTATATATTGACTATGGTAACATTATGAGTTCATGACATTGTATGTTTGGAGTTTTAAGATTTGATGTCATTGTATACTCATTTTATATTTTAGATTGGTCTCATGATAATATGATTATTAGTGTTTGATTTGGATATGTATGATAACTTGTGGGATCTACAAGTTGTTCCATGTTGTAAGTGGTCTATACTTATAGGTTGCATTTATAGCTTGGATATGGGTTGTCTTTTCCAATTGATCTTTCATTATTGATGCATATTCAGATTGGTGGCTTGGATTTGGATTGTCTATGTTGGTCTTAGTTTGGTTTTGACATTTGAGTGTCAACACACTTAACCACTTTTCATATAGAAGCTGAGTACACTATGTATGCCAAGCTATAGTATGTCCCAAGAAAAAATTCCAACAGGTGTTGAGAAATATTTAGGTGCCAAGTGAAGAACAAGTGTCAAGTGACTCTAGGTGTGGAGTGAACCTTACAAGCCAAGTGATATATAGGTGTCAAGTCATAGTTGATGCTAAGTAAGTTAGAACACTTCATGTGCCCAGTGAGAAAGAACTATTCATCTGTTGAGCATTATAAATTGTAATAGCTGTCAAGAAAACCTGGATCAAACATGTACTAGCACCAGTAATCCAGTGTGGGTCGAGTAACATAAAATTAGTGTATGATTTTGTGCCTTCACAAACTCGGATGTAAACCATTTTTTGAGTCAACATAGAAGGATCTCAAAGGATAATAAGGATAAGAAAAAATATTTTATATTCCCTAAGCAATCATCATGGAGCCAATAAGAAAAATGGAGAATGCATGCAACCAATGAGAAAAGTGCAAAGAATGAGCAATAATTAAAGATTCAATATGGATCATAGACCCATACCTAACCCTTAGTCTATGAAGCCTTTATAAGAATGATTAGACCCCACAATTTCAAGTTGCTGAATAGAAATTGAGGAAGTTGCTAAGTAGATAGAAAAATTGCAGAATAGAGCAAACATTAGGGGATTCAAAGACTTACCGAATTGAGCAGCAATTACATATCTAGTTAATTAGAACTAAAATTGCAAGGGCTATGAATAGATATCAGATCAAGAAAGGATCACATTAGAATGAGTAGATCAAGTGCCCAAAATCAGCAAATGAAGATTGTAAGAAATTAGGTAAAAGATTTATAATACTCCCTAGCAATTGTATTAGATAGTGAAAAATCTATGATGATAGGTTAGCTTAATAGTAGTTTTGTACATCCTTTGAAGAGGTGATCAAATCCTTTAACATGGTGACACTTCATGTAAAGTGTTTTAAATCCTTTAACCAGGTCACTATTTACACAATGTAAAGCCTTTAATAGGGTAGACCATCAAAAGTGGTCAAACAATTATTGTTGCAGTGATTTTGTGGGTATCATCCCCACCCCAGTTTTACCTTCTTATTCCTAGAGGGTTTTTGGGTTACCAAATTCTGGTGTCATTTGTTTACTTGCATGTGTTTGCTTTATGGTTATTTGATATGTTACATGCATGATGTTTATTTTTAGTTAAAAAATTTAATGGATAAAATGCATTACTTCTAATTCACCCTGCTCTCAGGAATATTCTTTCGATTTGAATATTCCAACAATTGGTATTAGAGCAAGGTTCTCACAAGGAGAAGCCTAATAGCTTAGAGAAAACATTTGAAGATGGAAGTCTTCAATCTTGGAAATATTATAGAAAATTAGGTGATTGATATGCAACTTTCCATACACAACTTGGAGCAAGCTAGAGAAGAATTGAGAAAATTCTTAAAGAAAAGTAAGGATATCGCCATAGCTGAAAATGGCATACATTACGAGGAGATTGATAACACAAAAGTGTTTGCAAATGGATATTCCAAAGAGTTTGATGTAGCAATAGTAGAACTAATGGAGAAGAATAGAGCTCCAATAGAAGAAATTAGAATACTCAACCTTGAAGAGGAATCACATGCCATAATGCTTTGTGAAGTAACTGGACAAAAGAAGAAAGCCATTGAAGACAAGACCATCCTAGAAGATGACAAGAGATATCTTACCAATATAGTGGAGGAAAAGACAATTGAGTTTGTAAGAATCTCAAACATGTAGCTTGACACCTTAAGCTAGATGTTGAATGCACATCATGTGCTAAATATGAAAGACATTGAGATCTCTACTCAATTGCAAAATGATCTAAAAAGAGAGAAGGAAGTTGTAGAAAGCTTCAACAAACCCAATAAGGCTATCAAGTACTTTGAGAAGCTAATAAAATCACCAAGGGCTAGTAATGATACTTCAGGACTTGGTTACACCAGCACTGAACAAGGAGAATAATCCAAGACTATAGAAGAAAGGAGTAACAAAGGTAAGAACACTAAGCTAACTTGTCATTTCTATGGTAAAAAGGGACACATGAGTAATATATGTAGGAGTAAGAAGAACAATCAGCATGATAAGCCTAAGAATGCAAGCTACTATAATAAGTGCAAAGAGCAAGGACATCAAGCACAAGAATGTAGGACTAGGACTATCAAAACAACAAGATTTGAGGGTCATTGCTACAACTGCAAGAAATATGTACATAGAGATTTTGAATTTAGATCAAATCCCATGTGGACACCTAACCATCCTATAAGGAGAAATAATCATGGACACCACTAAATCTAGGATTACAATACTGGGAAGAGCTGTCATTATTGTCAAGAGTATGGGCATTTTCCTAAAAATTGCATAATGACACATTTTAGAGGGAACTACTGTAGATGGTTAAGCCAAACCATATGTTTTGGTTGCTTGAAGACTAGACATATTAGTAGGTATTGCCCAACAAAGTCAGAGGCACCCAAGTTAGAAGTTAAGAAAAGAAAAGAGAAGGTTGATGTGGAACACATCAGAGGACAAATGAACAAGGCTTGGAAGAAGAAAGATGAGTGGAACACATCAAATGGAGGGATCACTTCACCCAAGAGGTTAAGTGGTCACATCTCATCCAAATAAGAAAGGATAGGTGTATGGAACTAATATACAAAGTTATATCATACATTAGTCCCAAGACAAAGGAGTACTGCAAAGAAGAAATTAGCATGAGAAAAGATGCCAAGTCAAAATTTGAATCTTTTAAAAATACTACTGAGTTGTCCTCAGATGCCAAGTAAAGCTCCAATGCATCCCAAGTTGCTAGTACTGATTGAGTTGATGGCTGATGCCAAGTTGAAAAATGTCAATGGAAGCTGAGTGAAGTGGAAATCTAGTAGAAGCTGAGTGAACCAAATCCAATAGAAGCTGACTCATGTTGAAACCTTCAAGTGCTGAGTGTACAATTGTATACATTATGCATTTAATGCTAGGTTTTAAGGGGTATAAGGTCAAATTTTGATCATTTTTATGCCATTCAAATGTAGAGAAAAGATGAGAAGACTGCAAAAGTGATCAAACAATGACCTTGAAACCTTTTACACCAATTTCAACAATGATTTAACATAAATTTCATTGATCTAAGGTATTTATCAAGTGCTAAGTTACATAGTGTTAAAGTTTTAATTTATTGAAACCCTAGATCAGTATAATGGCTTCTAGTTCTAAGAACCCCAAGGGAAAGGAAAGTTATGAGGTCTAGTTGGTTAGTAATGAAGTAAAAAAACTTGAGCTTAGAACCATTCTTGAGGTAGCCTACAAGAATGACCATGCCAACACATTGTCCATAATTCCACCCAAGGTTTTCATGGTGCAGGATGTAAGGAAGTGTTACAACTATGAGGTAGGGGCTATAGGTGACCTTGAGATATTCCAAGCCTATGACAAGCTATGTGATAATAGGATTTTGAAGGATGAGTTTCAAATAGTTAAGAAGAAGGGTTTAACTCATACCATTTTTTATCCCACAAGTTTCAAAATAGAATGGATATGGATTGTCTTGAACATAGTTCACAATGGTTGTTTGTGATTGGAAGAAGGGCCAGTTAAAATAATGAAGAAGATAGTGCATAGGGCTATAGGTTTTCTAATGCTAGATTGGCCCAAGACCCTATGTAGTGATTCAAAAGAGGCCATAGAAATGAATATAGGGGCTAAGTTAAATAAGAGGGGTAGGACAATTGATATTGTAACATATCATCTTCTAGATTTTATCGTGAGAGTCATCTCACACAAGTTCTAGCAATCCAGTAGATTAAAAAGTGTATCATGCATTTTTGTGGATGTAGCCTATAAGCTTATAAAGAAAGATCGTACATATGATCTAGCAGAACTAATATTGCAGTAGATAAATGAGAACCTAGGAGCAATAAGAAGGTCAAAAGGTGCTTAATGCAAGTTTGGTTCAGTCCTTGTCTACATATTTTTCTATGTCATGGAAGAGTTTCCTTCAATTAGAAAGGTAAATTGGAATCCAAACCAAATTTCTATCACTCAAATCAATGAATACATTAAACAATTGCATGACAACTTTGAAGCCCAAATGACAAGCTAGTTTGATGATTTTAAGAAATCCATGAAGCAAAGGGTTAGGATACTAGTTTTCCTAGTGGAAAAACACATCAATGACATATGCTTCGTGGGAGAAATTGATTACACCTACATCTAAGAAGTAGTTTTGAGAGTGAGATGGCTAAGGCCATTGGGTTATGAACTTGATGTCGATGAACCATCAACAACAATCACTACATTTCTTGAAGAAGAGATTGATAAGGAGGATCCTCACTTTGGAACATATAATCTTGTGCATTCGAAGTTAGGTATGGAACTAAAAACAATGTCCACCTTAAAGAAGAAGGATAAACTAGTAAAGAAGATAAAGAAGAAATTTGGTGTAGAAATTGAAGAAGCAATAGGTGTTGAAGAGGAGGAAAAAGAAGAAAGTGAGAATGAAGAAGAGGAGCAAGGGAAAGGCCCAATAAAACTCACTCAAGGCTTAGGTGAAGATAAGGAGGAAGGTGCAAAGGAAGAAGAAGCCAAGGAAGCACCTATACAAGCCAAGTCAAAGAAGAGAAAGGCTAAAACTCAACCTCTAGCTTAGCCCAAAGCAAAGAAGGTAACCAAGCCTACACAAGCCAAACCAAAGACACATGTAACAAGATCTACCATAAGGGCATCTACAAAAAAGACCAAGGAGGAAATAATAGAGAAGAAGAATGCCATTGAATAGACTGGTGAAGTGAAAAAGAAAAGAAGAAAGTATGTTGCACAACCAGATTCTAATGAGGAGGAGGACACTAAATCAGAGGATATTAGCCAACTCAGAGTGCTAAGTCATCCTCCCAAATCAGCCATAGATAAAATCTATGATAATGTTAGGAAAAATTCAGTTTTATTAATTTAAAAATTGTTGATTTTAATAAGTTAAGTAGAGAAGACTAAAAAAAGATAGAGGAATTAGTGTATGACATGATGGAAGAGCTTAAGAAAACACCACTAGAGTTAGACAATACCATGCATAGGGAATTATATGAGATCATTGAAAATAAATGGCACTGTTGTCTCAAGATGTAGAAGGAAATCAGAGAATCAACACTGGCACAAGTGATGCCTAATTTGACAAGAGGTCAAATCACTAAGGCTACTAAGAAACATGCTGCCAAATTTGCACCAAAATATAGAGCCTTCAATATTTTGCAAAATAAAATTTAAGATGTGTGGAAGTCAATATACAAATTGACTGATGACAAGGATGAAGAAGCAAATAAGGCTAAACCTAGTGAGAAGTAAAAGGAAGCCAAAGTAGTGGAGGAGGAAAAGAAAATAGAAGAGAAGGTAGAAGAAGAGAAAACAATAAAAAGAGATGAAGAGAAGAAAGGAGAAGAAGAGAAGAAAGATGAAGAGGGTAAGAAAAAAGGAGAGGAGGAAACAAAAAAGGGAGAAGATACGACAATAGCTACACAAATGCCACATCCTAGCCTTCCTCATGTAACCATCGCACCTATAGACATAATAAATATCAAGGATGTTACTGATAAATCATGTTAGAACATCAATCCCCTAACTATAGAGGATCTCTCAAAGATCCTTCAATCACCTTTACAGACACAATTATGTACAAATCATGTATTGGTGAGTGTGGATGAGTTCAAAAAGGTTGTAGCAGAACTAATTAGAGACAAGGTGAAACCATAAGAACCACATTTTACCATCTCTACAGCTACTTGTGGTCAACTAATAATACTTCCATGACCATTTCTAACAATTGATACATCAGGAGTAGGTGACACCAATTCAAAAGCCGAGTGCAGAGGACGGGAAGCATACAACAAGAAGGCCAATAGGATAGTTTGATACATTTGATCCTACAATACAATTCTGAGGTACACCCCAAGTAATTTTCATTGATCAAGGGAAGTCTAATGAGGAAAATGAGGATAAATAAAAAAAAGAGGAGTACGCCACAATACAAACACTGGTAGAGTTACCAAAAAAAGGCACTCCTACAAAAACTCTTCAGAAGTTGAGTACTGAAGCCATACCTTTACAAATATCAACACTAGGCTCGAGCTCAACCAAGGTGACTAGGGTACTTCACTATGGATACCTTGAGCTAGGTGAAGAGATAGTAATACCTTCTTATGACTCAAAGACTATCACTATTGAGAAGATTATAGAGATGTAGGATACATTAAAAAGAAGGAGAAGACATGAAATAATCAAAAAAGAGTATAAACATAAGCAAGCACTACATTAGATTAAGGACATCTTTACTGATGCCTTTAGCTTTCAGTCACTAGATGAATCAAAGCCTATAATGGAACAATTATCAAATATAGTTGACCAGGTGACAAGTGAAGACTAGGACACCAATGTCAAACTTATGGAGTGGTCTGAGAGGAAGTTTCAAGGGAAGGTGAACAAGAAAATATCCAATGGCATAGCACTTCAACAAGTTGAATTGGCCAAGAACATTGAAAAGGTCAAAACTATACTTGATAATATCTTCTCTTGTAGAATTTTTTTTGTTATTTCTCCCATTTCACACAAGAGACAAGCCAAAGGATAATAAGCTTGGACAGAAATCTTAAGATTTCTAGCATGTGGCTAGCATTTTTCTCAATTGCTTCACACTCAAAGAGAATTAGCTCCACTAGCAAGTGAAGAGGCCAATATAAAGGCCAAATTAATGCAAATTAAATCTTCCATAACCCCACATTTGGAAGTACTCCACAAAGAGAGAGTCTATGCTGAAACTATTTTAAAGAGAGATCCTAATCTTTCTACACTTGATGGGCTTGTAAATCTTGCTACAGAGACTACCATCTAACACAAGTCACTAGAAATTGCTTTGGAGAATTGGGATGCAACTTTGAAGATGATAATGGAGGTAAGCAACACATTTTTGATGAAATATGGTATTACTCCTTAGCAACCTTTGATATAAGTATCAAAAAGGGGAAATAGATATAATTTTTAGGGGACGAAAGAAAGTAAAGAGGGAAATATAACTAAGGGGGAGAATACTAAGTATTCTAGTGATAAGAGTCTTTCATTAATTCTTTTGGAGAATAAAAAGGAAAGATCACATATAGCCAAAAATGAGGAGATAAGACATAATGTGTAAATAGTGTGGGGGAGAAATAATGTTTTGGGGGAGATATGAATAAAACCTACAAGTTCAAATAGAGTAGACAAAATAGATAGAACAACTCAACAAGAAAGCACAGGAAATAGAAACAAGGCAAAGACAAAAAGTATTAGATACATCAGCACAAGAATTATGGTTATAGGAATGAAATAGCACAATCAAATTAGGGGGAGTTATAATAAATTTAAGATATATTGTTCCTTACAAAATTTTGAACAAGTTTTTGAAATTTTGTATATATGTTGAATAGATTGGATAATGTACTCATAAGATAAAGCATAAAGCTTAGGTAAGTGTTTTTGACACTCATGTCAAAGGGGGAGAATGTTGGTCTCAATTTGGCTTTGACATTTGAGTGTCAACACACTTAACCACTTTTCATATAGAAGCTGAGTACACTATGTCTACTGAGCTATAGTATGTGCTGAGGCAGAATTCTAATAGGTGCCGAGTGAAGAACAAGTGTTGAGTGACTTTAGGTGCTAAGTGAACCTTATAAGCCAAGTGATATATAGGTACCGAGTCACAATTGATGTTGAGAAAGTCAGAATTCTTCATGTGCCAAGTGAGAAAGAACTATGCATGTGTCGAGCAAGATAGAATGTAATAGGTGCCGAGCAAACTAGGATCAAATATGTTTCGAGCACTAGTAATCCAGTATGTGCTACATAACATAGAATCAACATATTAGTTTGTGTCTTCACAAACTCAGATGTAAACCATTGTTTGAGCTGACACAAAAGGATCTTGAAGGATAATAAGGATAAGAACAAATCTTTTATATTCCCTATGTAATCAACATGCAGCCAATATGAAAAAAGAAGAAGACATGCAACCAATGAGAAAAGTGCACGGAATGAGAAAGAATTAAAGATTCCATATGGATTATTGATCCATACCTAACCCTAAGTCTATGAAGCCTCTATAAGAAGGCTTAGACCCCACAATTTCAAGTTATTGAATAGAAATTGAGGAAGTTGCTAAGTAGATAGAAAATTTTTAGAACATGGAAAACATTAGGGGAATCAGAGACTTAGTGAATTGAGCAAAAATTACATATCTAGTTGATTAGAACTAAACAAGGGCTACAAATAGATATTAGATCAAGCAAGTTTCACATTAGAGTGAGAAAATCAAGTGGATGAAATCAAAAATTGAAGATTGTAAGCAATCAAGTCAAAGATTTCTAATACTCCCTAGCAATTGTATTAGATAGTGAAAATTTTATGATGATAGGTTAGCTTAACGAGCATTTTTTATATCCTTTGAAGAGGTGATTAAATCCTTTAATAGGGTGACAGTTCATGTAAAGTGGTTTAAATCCTTTAACCAGGTCACTATTGTTATGGTGTAAATCCTTTAATCGGATAGACCATCATAAGTGGTCAAACAATTATTATTGTAGTGATTTTGTGGGTATCATCCCCACCCCATTTTTACCTTCTTATTCTAGGAGGGTTTCTAGGTTACCAAATTTTGGTGTCATGTGTTTACTTGTGTGTGTTTTCTTTATAGTTATTTGATATGTTACATGCATGATGTTTATTTTTAGTTAAAACTTTTAATAGATAAAATGCATTACGTATGATTCACTCCCCCTCTCAGAAGTATTCTTCCCATTTGAATATTCCAATATTCTATGCCCTATGTCACATGGAGGATTGTGGTTGACTATTTTATGCTAATAGGTTAGAGAGTTTGAGAGTTAGTTTTTAAGTTCATGAATGTGATCATGGTGCTAGGAATTCTATCATGATATATTAGACATATAGGTACATCTTTGATGTTCATTGGTTTGGATTCCTAATTTAGGTATGGTGGTATATCTTCTTGGTTGAGGATCATGGTTAGTTGGTTTCTTTTGAGGAGTTCATGATGTGCACTATGAGCTCTTGGATGGTTTGGTTCCTTTGTTAATTCTCATGGTTAGAGGATAGTTTTTTTTCATCATGATGTCATGGATAGCTTGGATACACTATTCAGTGAGAGCTTGTGATAGTGATCAGGTGATAGGGTAGGATTAGTTCCTAGTTTGGTTTGTATCTTCTTGGTTTGGAGATATTGGTTTCAGTTGGTATTGATACTTGTATGCGTGAATATGTGGCCTCTGCTAACACACACACACTTCAACATGTTCATTGTATGCAGATTCATCCCAAAATGAACATTGGATTGTTCATCAAAAAATCAGCCTGCAAAGTGACCTGTTGCCTTCTATCTCAAGAGAATTCCTTGTTAGATATTCTCATATTCGAGGTGTTTAAGCAACTAGACCCTCTAAGAACGAAGGATTTGACAATGAAATCAATCTATATGATTGAGTATGCAGATTAATCTAGAATGAAAGATGCAATGTAATCTAAGAATGAATAAAGCAAACTAGATTAAGCATATGCATGATTAAACTAAAATGAGATTAAACTAAGAATGAGAATGTATGCAAGAAATCTAAGTAAATGTGAGTATGAATTTCAACAGCAATTCGATGCAAATTCGCCAAATTCATCCTCCCAAAATGAAGAGACGAGGGTCTCTTAAATAGACTTTACTGAAATCCATCAATGGTTGAGATGAATTCGGATCAACAGTCAAGATTGAAGATGAGGTTTAGTCATAAAGGAAGATTCCCAAATTAAAGGGAGTTAACAGATTTAATTTGAGTAAAATAAGGAGTTAACTGATTTAACTCATTTTTGATCAATAGTGAACTGGAACTTTCCCTTTTTCAACTAAAAAGAGATTTTGTTGAGATATTTAGTTTAATAAAATGAGATATGCTCTCATAATTACTTTTTCTATTTAATTAAATAATCTTTAATTAATTAGAGACACTTTTCTTATTTAATTAAATAACTTCATTTAATTAATTAGGAATGGCTTCCCATTTAATTAAATAACTTTGTCTAATTAATTAGAAGTAAGTACTTCATTTAATTAAATAATTTTGTTTAATTAATTAGAAATGCGTTTTTGATTTAATTAAATAATTATATTTAATTAATCAAGATAGGTGTATTTATTAAATTAAATAAATTTAATTCCATAGTACATTAGCCTTAGGATATAATTATAATCTAATTAAAGTATAAATACTTAATAATTAAATCATAATTAAATCAAGTAGATTTAATGTGACTAATATGAGTGCATACTATAGGAATTAAATAAGAAATTTGATGAATGCAGATTAGGGTTTTCTGCATCTGACAATCAAGTCAAGTAGTGAATAGTAGAATGAGAATTGCCTATTAGAATAGGACTTAGAAATTATCAGAAATAGACTAGAATTTGTTGAGATGGCAATGAGCCCATTTTGGGGTATTACATTTTGCCCCTCGTTGAAAGAATGTGCGAGCAGCACATTCAATTCAAAGAAAATAAGAAAGCATGATGCAAAGATGAGATTGGTTCCAAAGTTGATGACACAAAGACCAATTGATAAGCTTTTAAGGACTATCTCTAGAACAGAGCTTAATCCCAAGAAATCCAAGTAGAGCACCTAGATACCTAAGATTGGTAGCATTTAAAAGAATATCTCTAGAACAAAGTGTAATCTTTAAGGATCCAAACAGAACGTCTAGATACCTGAAATTGATAGCATTTAGAAGATTATCTCTAGAATGGAGCTTAACCTTCAAGGATCTAGATAGAACACCTAGATACCCGAGAATAATAGCATTTAGAGGACTATCTCCAGAATGGAGCTTAACCTTCAAGGATCTAGATAGAACACCTAGATACCTAAGATTGATAAAAGATAACAAGGTCCAATCATGAGTCATAGAATCATCCCCAGAACGAGGCTTGATCCTCAGGAGTCGGGGTTTAGACTATCCCAATACCTATCTATCAAACTCTGAGAAGAGTTGCTATAAGTTTGATCAATTAATGAAAAGATAAGATAGATGGCAAAGATGCTAGATAGAAGGGAACAAAATGCCTCGAGTGATGAGATGCCCCAAGTGACTAGGAAATAAGATGGGAACTAGATGCCTCGAGCAATAAGTATTTAATTATGTAATCATCCTGCCCCCTTGGGAGCGAAATTGAAAGATGACACACCAAAAATATGATTTGAAGTAGTATATCATGAGATATAGAAGAAATTTGAGATTCGGCAAAATCTAGAAGAGATCAGAATGATCTGAAGAAGATTCAGGGTTGATTTGAAATGATTGCGAAGTCGCAAAGACCGAATTTAACCAAAAGTTAACTAGATTTAGCCATAGTTGACTTAAGTTGTCTATTTTCAAAATAAATTTTGAAAATATGGAGAATGTAAAGTTGAAAGGATTCCAAGAATCATAAAGTATCAGAAAGATTTGGGTTGCACAAGCGTTCGATCACGTCGGTCCCCAAAATTTTTAAATGCATTTTTGAGGCTCTTAGGTGTGTCAGATTTTGAATTTGATCCCAAAAATGGATCCAAAACAATTTAATTAGCCAGGGGTGTGATTTTTGTGCAAATCCAAGCACTTTGAAAAATTTGGTCAACACCTATATAAGGGCTCAAAGGGTCATTTTCAATTCATTTGTGCTTTTGTCTTGTAGTGATTTTAAGCTCCGATAGAGACATGGTAGTGAATGTGAGATATCATCATTTTGAGCGCTCTAGATGACACATCTAGCCAGTAGACTACAGACCACCAGTGATCATTGATTTCTAATCCTCATACTTTTGTTGTCATGCATTTCGAGGTCATTTATTGCACTTTTTAGCATGTTTTAGGATTGTCAATTCTTTCTTTGCGCGAGACTGATCTCTTCTCACGCGAAGATCTTCTTTCTTCGTGTGAAAAAATAGGATGCATTGTTTCTTCGCGCATGGCCTGAGGATCTTCGCGCGGGGTGATTTTGGTTTCGCACGAAGGTGGAGTTTCTTTGCGGGAGGCAATTCGTGTTTCGTGCGAGAATATCTTTTCTCGCGCAAGCAGCTCTATCTTTGCATGAGAAGATCTTTATTCACGTGAAGAAATAATTATTTTGTGTGAAACTAGATGTCTTTGCACAAAATTAGATGTCTTTGCACAAGATTTCATGAATCTCACGTGAAATTTCGTGATAGTTTTGTGATTTCACATTTAGAAATTGCACTTTATTTCATTTTGATGATTTGATTTGACTTGATACTGATCGTTTGTTTGTCATTTTGTTTTGTTGTGCTTGTAGGAGGTCTTCGAAGACATGTCATTTAGATCTCATTATTTGCCGTATGGAGAGTTATTGTAGAGTTTGGATGACACAAATTGGGCATACATTGCCTGATTGGGTTTGTCTTCACTATGCCAAATTCCAGCTGTGATGATGAATCACGATTTACTAACTGCATTGGTAGAGTGTTTCCATTCAGAGATGAACACCTTTCATTTGCAGATGGGTGAGATGACCATCACACCAGAGGACATATGGAGGATCTTACGGATTCCTTTTCACAGCGCTTGGGTGGTGTATGATATAGTGCCTCGATTAGGGATAGAGGCACTATCCATTGTGTTTGAGAGAGAGCTACCGAGAGGCAGGGCCATTAGCTAGGATGAGCTGATGCATACATATGGACCCACACATAAGTTGGCATCCATCCTGGGTATTTTCTTGAGCTGCTTCCTATGTCCAGATAGGAGACAACATGGGTTGGAGTGTGGATGGGGTGTCATGCTCCGTAGGATGGTTGAGGCACTCGAGATCTTTGGGTGGGGTCAATGCATGTTGGCCCATCTTTTTCATTAGATGCATGAGGTCATCTTCCATAAGAAGAAGACCATGGTAGTGAGTGTTTATGTTCTATAGATCTATGCTTGGGAGCATCTCCTTGTATGTAGGCCAATTTTTGAGGATGTCGGAGAGCCGATGGAGCCCTACATATGCAAATATCGAGGGTACATTACCCAGGCCCACCTAGGTAAGATTGAGCACTGGCAGACACATCTTGATGACTTGGTGTCCATTATATGGTGACCCTGGAGAGAGAGAGAGGACTGGGATGATGCCCCCAGAGAGCTACCCTGGATGTTTAGTTCTTGACTGCTGGCAAGCAGGACGACATCAGTCATAGAGAGATTTGTGATCTCATGAGTGTGGCCACAGTATTGCTGACCACAGGACATTTCAGCTAAGTACTATGCCTATGCCAGGGTGCAGAGGGATATTGAGTGGGAATGGCCTCCCCGGATGGATCCAGGATGATCCATGATAGACATCTGCAGCCTACCTGCAGTTCAGTAGGACTACCTGCTAGAGGTAGTAGATGTAGGGATGACGCCTGCATATCAAGCATTTTTGATGAACTATCCATTCCCACACTTCATGGATCCACTAGGGATGGTAGGGTAGGTACAGGGATAGGGACAGGTGCCCCAGCAATAGCAAGCACAACTATAGATGCCACCATAGGTCCAGCACTAGGTACAACAAATACCTATTCCCCCACATCAGATGGGATCAAACTTAGGTGTTGGGGCAATGGGGTAGGACATAGTTAGCGGAGGAAGCAGAGGACAGAGGAGCAAGCCCCTTAGTAGGAGGTCCCACAACAGCAGGTGCCTCCACAACCAAAGGTACCTCCATCGCGGCAGGCACCTCCACAGCAACATGCACCAAGGATGGTTGATGAGGATATGTCAGATCAGCCAGTAGGTGGGGTACAGGATGCGATATGATGGTACTGTGAGCGGGTTCGTGTGACCTCCCGACAATTGCGAGAATTGCAGATTGCATTGGTAGTCAGGGATGCATAGCTGGCAGAGAGATAGTGAGAGATAGATCATCAGAGAGAGTGCACAGAGACTGCAAAGCGGAGGCTAGAACTGGCACAGGTTGAGATCTGCTTCCAGTCTACTCAGGCTACATATTATTATGCTACATACACCAGCGTCGTGCCAGATGAGACACTGCAGGTGCAGTGATTTTCTTAGTATGCGCAAGAGTCTGGAGGTGCATGACCTCCTATCAGGCCGAATATGCCACCACCACCTCCACCACCTGCTACCCCTGCTCCTCCTGCTCCTCATGGTGGTGAGAATTTAGGACAGATTTACACGCTCTATGCCTAATTTTTGATTTTGATACCTGGCTATGTATCGATTGGTGTGCTAGCACCACATGTATCATTTTTCTTTATCGATTACACTCGAGTAGCGCCCATTTTTTTGTACTGACCCATTCTTTGATATATATATATATATGTGAGAATTTTGAGCCAAGTATTCCTGTGTACATGTCATTGTTTGTTTTTTTTTTTCTTTGATGTACATGAGATGTATGTTGTACTTAGATAGAACGCATATGTATGAACTGACATCTGATGTACTATTGTGTGTTTTTGTTTGACAGTCACAGGTATTCCATTGAGAAGCGTAAATCGACAAACCAAATGCTTATGTAGTTGTGGAGTAATCTGATGCATGTGGAGTATGAATAGATTTACCATTGAATTGCGTGCTAATGCAAATGAAGTATGTAATGCAAGACTATGTAAAATGCAACCCTAGGTCTGGTTACCAAGCCTCAACAATTTATCATCACTGGATATAAAATAAAGCTCGTATGTTATATAACTCCCACTGACTTTGCAATCATGAAAATTTGAATATAACATACATTATTGGGATGTCGAGATTAAATGTAAGCATTCAAGGCACAAGAAGCTAGAATGACCAGAACATTTGTCTCTTTTAATGTAACAAGTTAACATAAGCATTAGAGCATAAATGCTAGGATGACCTAAATGTTGCTTGCATGACAGGCACACCAAACACACAGGAGATTCTTGTTATGCTAAGTAATCAGTATTCATTCTATCCGCAATGACCCTTGCATTCATAACCTGAGATAGAAGTGTGCTAGATATACTTTCAGTGACCTGTATGTTCACTTAATAGGACAAGCATCAGTATGTACTATAGCATGAAGAGTTCACTTAAACAAACAAGGAGAAGAACCAATGTCATTGACATATCTATATAAAAGGATTTGAGGTACATAGGGCCATCCAATATGAGATGGAGGCTCTTATAGTGGACACCCCTCTTATAGGAATAGATCAACTTATTGGAACTAAACCGTAAACAAAAAGCAAAGAAAAAAGATCATGCCCCCAGTTAGTACTTCTCTAGTCGAAGATGACATCATCGAGTTTCTCGAGGAGATATGATAAAGCAAAACAAAGAAAACAAAGAAAATGCTCAGTATATCCAAACAAGTATATATTTTTGAGTTCAATGCTTTCAGGATTGATGTCAAGTGCTAATGTCTAGAACATGTAAGAAAGAAATCTCTTCAATAGGGTGACAATAGTAGGCAGACGCAGTTAGAATGACTGGTGATTGAGGTCAAAGAAGAATCTTCACGATGAAGAACCTAAGAAAGACTAAGTGATAGTAGATAGACATAGCCAAGATGACTAGTGACTGATGCAAACGAGATCTTCCATAAAGGAATCTTGAGACATGACTCAAGAAATGGTAGGAAGACACAGCTAAAACAATTGGTGACCATTGCAAAAGAGATTCCATGAGAAGAATCTCAAAAAAAGAGTGACACTAGCGACAGTAGGTAGACACAGTCAGAATGATTGGTGACTGTTGCGTAGGAGATTCTATGAGAAGAATCTCAAAAAGAGAGTGACATCAGCGACAGTAGGAAGACACAGTTAGAATGACTGGTGACTGTCATGTAGGAGATTCTATGAGAAGGATCTCAAAAAGAGAGTGACACTAGCGACAGTAGGTATACACAGTCAGAACGATTGGTTACTTTCGCATAGGAGATTCTATGAGAATCTCTAAAAGAGTGACACTAGCGACAGTAGGCAGATGCAGTTAGAATGACTGGTGACTGTCACGTAGGAGATTCTATGAGAATATAAAAAATAGTGACACTAAGGATGAACGCCCCCAAGCTATGACAAGACTCAATCCATGGATACATGAGCAGGAAGTAGGAAAGCAAAAGCATGAAAGTGACTATACAGAATAGCCAGAAGATGTGCTGGAAGATGGAGCATTGGGAACAAGAGGCACCTATTTACCAGGTTTTCACCTTCTTGGCAGGATTTTTTTTTTTGTTTTTTGTATTTTTTGGAATTTTCAATTTTTAGGATTTTTTCAGGACATTTAGATATGTACAGAGAGCTTGCTGAGATTGAATCAACTGTAAAACCGCTTTAGGTGGAGAGTGTTCATAGGCTCTTTAAGAACTTCTCCTTCAATTGTGGAAAGTTGATAGGCGCCAGATCCATATAGTGTGGTAATGATGTAAGGACCTAGCCAGTTTGGTTCAAACTTTTCCTTTTGCATTCATTGTTGTTGATTCTTAGGGTTCTCTCTCAGGACGAGATCACCTAGCTGGAAGTCACGTGGCCTAATTCTCCTATTGTAGCTTCATGCCATTCTTTGTTGATATGCTAGTAGATGATCATAGGCCACTTGTCGTCATTCATCCAACAACACAAGGTCTTGAAGCTGAGCTATCCTATAGTCATCATCAGTGATAAGGCCTTTCATGGAGATTCTCAAGGTAGGAATCTCAACCTCTATTGGAAGCATAGCATCTGCCCCATACACCAACACAAAAGGAGTTGTGCCCGTTGGAGTTCTAATGCTTGTTCTATATGCCCACAAGGCTAGATTGATTTGGAAATGCCAGTCTCTTCCTGACTTATTGACTGTGCGATGAAGAATTTTGAGGATCGCCTTATTGGATGCCTCAGCTTGGCCATTACCCTGGGGGTAATAAATGGAAGACCAATGTTGTGTAATCTTGAATTTCTTGCACAGTTCTTTGAGGTCTTTATTTTTGAACTATCCCCCATTGTCAGTAATAATTGAGGACGGTATACCATATCTACAAATGATGTAGTTTGTAATAAAAAGTACTATAGTTTTGCCATCAGCAATTGTGAGAGGGACTGCCTCTACCCATTTCGTGAAATAATCTATAGCAATGATAATGAACTTATGTCCATTAGAAGAGGTTGGGTGAATCTGCCCCACCAAGTCAAAGGCCCATTGTTGAAATGGCCATGTCGTAGTAGAGGGAATCAGCTCTCTAGCTGGAGTGTGAATGAGATTCCCATGTAGCTGACACTGCTTGTAGGACCTAGCATATTTAACAGCTTCTTGCTCCATTTTAGGCCAGTAGTAACCAACACGAAGGAGTTTGTGAGCTAGTGTTAGGCCATTGGAATGAGATCCAAAAATGCCTTCGTGAACATCAATTATTTTGCGTTTGGACTCATCGGGTTCTAAACACCTAAGGAGCATTCCATCGAGACCTCTCCTATACAGATTGTCAGCAATAATGACATAATGTGAAGCATTACAGATTAGGTAACATTTCTCATTCTGGGTCAGACCTTCTGTAATGGTTTGATTACGAAGGTAGGAATAGATGTGATGGTAGCAGGATGATTCTTGTCCTAAAATAGAACAGATCATCCTGGAGTCAGGTGTGTCATAGGCTGGGTAGTGTAACGCTTCCACCAAGAACTCGTGTTGGAGATCATTTTTTGGCATTTGTAGAAGGGAGGCCAGAGTGGCCATGGCATCAGCCGCTTTATTATCTATGTGTATAACCTGTTGGAAGGTGATGTGTGCAAAATATTTCATCAAGTCATCAACCATGCATTTGTAAGGAATTAGTTTTTCATCCTTTGTTTGGTACACATCATTTACTTGGTTGATGACAAGCTGAGAGTCACCGAAGATATCCAACTGATCTACTCTCCATTCAGCTATAATTTTCATACCATTAATCAAAGCTTCATATTTAGCAATGTTATTTGTACAAGGAAATAGAATCTTGTATGCTTTGGGCAATGAGTATCTCTGCGGTGTGATGAAAAGTAATCCAGCACTTGATCCTTGTTGTGTGAAGGACCCATTGAAGAACATAACCCATGTATGGTGAGTGAGTTTTAGAATTGACTCATTTGGAAAATTAATATTTATTGGTAGAAGACTTTGCATGGGTGCCTTGACCAACTGGTCTACAATTGCCTATTCCTTTATAGCTTTGCGTTCAACATATTGGATGTCAAACTCACTTAGTATCATGACCCATTTAGCCAATCTTCCTGTGAGAGCTGCCTTACTGAGCAAGTATTTTAATGGATCTATTTTAGCCACAAGTTGTGTAGTGTGGGAAAGCATGTAGTGTCTCAACTTTTGGAAAGCAAAGACAACTGCCAAGCAAGCTTTCTCAATAATGCTGTAGTTTTTCTCATAAGAGACAGCTCAAGTAATAAATAGCTCTTTCTTTGTTGTCATTGTCTTCTTGAGCCAATAGGATTCCCAAAGATGTTTCAGTGGCTGAAATGTATAAAAGAAAAGGCTTCCCATGCATAGGAGGCATCAGGATTGGTGGATTGACAAGATATTGTTTAATCTATGTTAAGCTTTGCTCACAATCCTGGCTCCAATTGAATTTCACACCCTTATGTAAGGTCTTTGTGAAGGGTTGTGATTTATCTCCCAATTGTAAAATAAACCTGCAAATAGATTGAAGCCTTCCCTGTAGTCCTCTCATCTGATTGATGTTTCGAGGTGGTAGCATGTCCATTATTGCTTGTACTTTTTCTAGATCTACTTCAATTCCTTTTGCAGAAATAATATATCCTAATAGTTTTCCTGATGTGACACCAAATGTGCATTTCTTAGGATTGAGCCAAAGACTAAACTTTTCCATACGATCTAGGATTGGTCCCAAATCGTGCAAATGAGTATTGTGTTTAGCACTTTTGACCAAGGTATCATCAACATAGTCCTCCATGGTTCTATGCATCATGTCATGGAAAATTGTAGTAACAACCCATTGATATGTAGCTCTCACATTCTTTAAACCAAATGGCATTGTAAGGAAACTTGGCAATAAAGAATATAACCATTTCCACATAACCCATAATAAATCTGAAATAAATATGGAATTAAAATCCACATGCAAGAGAATAGATGACATACCCACAAAATTGTGACACAAGATATACCCTGGGAAACCCTCATTGAGGGAAAAACCTAGCCTCCAAAAGCATCCATCACCATGTATTATTCAACAAAAATACCATTTCCATACAACCATGGAAGCCTTCATGGCCATAGCCACAACCAAGCAAACTATGTGAACAAGCATGAATCCACACATCCCATGCCATGCTTTCAACCTTCACAAATGCTCCCTTGGCTAACCTGTCAAGCCTTGTCCCGCTTGACTCTTGCCTTTTGTCTTCTCCTTGTCACTCTCTCTATCTCTACAACAACTACCCTTGTGGCTACTTATACAGTAGCAAGTCCCATAAAACCACTAAGTGGTATTACATAAACCATGTGCTAAAACCATGTGCTACCTAACCCACTAACCTCATATTTAATATTGGGCATTTAATTCTTTTTTCCAATATTAAATAATTACATAAAATATTTTTACAATGTTACAACAAAACTAATCAAGAATATTCCACTGAAATCTTTACATGTTGCACTTCCATCTAGGCACAACATTACATAATAAAATAAAATAATAACAATATTATGCAATGTGTGCAACACCTATTATCTCAACAAGCATCAGATTCCAACAAAAGGTTCTCCATGCACATGTGAAAGTTGTTTTCTCTAGATCTTCTAGCGCAATTTTTATCTGATTGTATCTAGAAAAACCATCCATAAGTGAGTACATCTCATAGCTAGTTGTCATGTCCATGATCATATCAATATTAGGGAGCAGAAAGTCGTCTTTAGGACATGCCAAGTTAAGATCATGGAAGTCTGTACAAACTCTGATAGACTTATCATACTTGGACACAGGGACAATATTGGGTATCCATTCAGCATAATCAATTGTATGAATGAAACCAGCCTTCTGAAGTTTGTCCAATTTGGCTTTAACTAGAATTGCAACTTGAGGATGCATTTTTCAAAGCTTTTGTTTAACTAGTTTGATACCTGGTGCTATGGACAAGTGATGCATGATAAGACCAGGATCCAATCCTGGCATGTCAAAATATGTCCAGGAAAAATTTATTTTCTTCTCCTTGAAAAAGGAAATGAATTGTTCCTTTTCTTCAGTTGACAAAGATTGAGCCAGATGTATCACATGAGGATGTTCTTCTGTGCCCAGGTTAATTGGCTGTGTCGGCTCTATTAACACTGATGATCTCTCCTGAAAGTGACTAGGAAGGACATCAAATATCTCATCCACGGGTGCCTCAGAGAGGTTTTCACCCTTGGATACATCTTTGTTTTTTACTTTTTTGGGATCCGACACTGCCGCAATGTGGTTCTCACCATCGGACCTCTTGCATTTTTTCTTTTTAATTATATGACTGAGATATTTGATGTCAACCTCAGTCATGTTGACGCTCTTCTCATTGGTGGGAGACATTACAAGTTCGATAAAATTTAGGTAACAGGCAAGCGCATAGTCATTTTGGAATGTGGGGACTCTGTTAGATGCATTGGGGTTCCAGTCTATAAGCTCAGGATGTGCGAGTGAGAGAGTAGTGACTAGTTCAATTGCATTCACAGTATAGTCATTAAATGCATGGACCAGCAATTCGAGACCTATGGAAACCTCACCCATAGGTGTATTCAAATACCTCAGAATACTAACGTGAGGAATTGACGACTCTAGGACACTAGTTGGATCAGACCCCCATGACCTATCCCTAGACATTTCACTCACTTTGATTTGATTTTCATAGACATGCACTTGGTCAATGTCTTTATCAATAGTTGCTTCTTAAAGATTGTCAAATTCATATTCATGAGAATCGGTGCTACATGGTGAGAGACTATAGAACTCCCCAACAGTGATAGGGACATACTCTCCTTCAACCTTTGGATTCTTACACAAATAATCACTATGGCATGACTAACTAGATTCTCCCTTTTCTGAATGATATTTGAGTTGCTCAGCATTGTCCTCAGAAGAATCACTAGTATCATCCATAGTGCTAACATGTGGCACAAAGTCATCTGGCTTAGCAAAGAATTTAGTAAGATCATAAGGAATAGGATGAGGGTAAGAATCCTCATCATTAGATTCTTCCTCTCGAGTACCTGACTTAGATTGTGACTCATTTTCATATGAACTCTCAAGTACAGGTATGAATTTATTGGATCCCAAATGGAAAGGGACCTTCTTAAACCGTAGGCCAGTTGTGTCACTGTTGCTTTGATAGGATCTATTAAACCATTTTTATTGCACCCAATAGGGCTAGTTCCCTTGTAACCAAAATGTTTCATAAGCTTAAGACCAGGTCCATATTTCTTAGGAGTGATTTCTCGAGCTTGTTCTGTTAGGTCTACTGGAGCCTCTTCTTTATAAAGCCATGCAACAATGGCTCTATATTCACTTTCATCTTCTAAGGGAACTATAGCTTAGATAAAAGAGCCACTAAACTTGGTCTGAGGTGTCAACACTAATGGCTTCTTTATTTCTGAGGGTCTCCCAAAATATCGAGGGGACTCTAGAATAAATGTTAATGACAGCACTGGCTCTATGCGGTACTCTCCCATACCAGTTTCTTTCATTTTAAATGACTCCTCAATTTGTTTCAACATATTGTTATGACAAACAGTAGACTCACGGTTAGTAGGGACAAAAGAATTAGCAGCTTTGAGCATATTGCAGGTGTAGCTACTAGTGGCAGGAATTGTAACTTCGGAGCCATGAAATGGGAATTTAATGCATTGGTGGTATGTGGATGGCACAATGCACATCTCATGTATCCATGGCTGTCCCAATAGAATGTTGTAAGCTAAGGGAATGTCAAGCACCTAATAGGTGACATCCTTTTCGATAGGATCGACGCAAATTGGTAAAGTCACAAGACCTAATAACTTTCATTCTACTTCATCATATTCTTTAATAGTGATCTTTCGTCGAGGATCAACAAAGTCCTTAGATTAATACAATTGTCTAAGTAGGCAATAAAAACAATGTTTAGGCCAGCGCCATTGTCAATGAGTACCTGATGAACACGTGTCTGGTGGATCATAACCTCAATGTGTAGAGGCTGATTGTGTGGGTGATTCAGTGAGTTGTCCTCCTCCTTGGAGAAGGTCATAAGATGAGGTGAGGTCAGGTGACCTACCATGGATTGAAATCACTCAAGATCAAGATCTTGAGGAATGTTTGCCTCAGTGAGGGCTTTGTCCAGAATTTTCGTGTGAGTAGGCGAGATTTTAAGCAGCTCAAATATGGAAATATGAGCATTTGTTCATTTCAATTGATCTAGAACACTATAACTAGTTGCAGTTAAGTTCGTTGTGTGTTTTTCACCTTTATCGGATGGACCAACAAGGGTTTTGTCCTTGTGTTCTTCAAGATTTGAAGTAGGAGGTGTAGGGCCTTTCAGCACCAACTTTGCATGAGAGCGAGTAACAACGTTAGCACAGTGTTTTGAAGATGCATTATCCATGTAATTGGAAGTAGGGCCTCTCAAGACAAATGGTGTCTTGGGTTTATCGTTATCTTGCTTCCCCTTTATAGTAATAATGTCGCAGTATTTAGAATCTACAGGTTCAACCATGTGAATGACATTGTCATCATTGGAATACGTATAGTTGACCTTATTGTAGGGTTCTGGTTTTGAAGTCTCCCCTTTTTCATAAGCTTAGAAAGGCTCTTTGAACGCCTTGTGGTCTGAGTTTTTCTTATGTCCATCTACCACAAGTTCACCAGCATCAATCATGTCCTAGACTTTATGACGCAAGTTTATACAGTTGCTGGTTTTGTGTCCCTTGTTTTGGTGATACTCACAAAATGAGGTCTCATTCCACCATGGTGGACATGGTTGTGGATCATAGGGACAAGGGTTGTCCATTGGTGAGATAAGCTTGTGTTGTAGCAATGTTTTGTAAACCACATCCAAAGGTTCTACTAAAGGCGTATACTCTCGCTTGGGTCATGCTACCCATGAGTTTCTCAATTTGTTCCCAAACACCTTATTGTCAAGAGGAGGCTTCTCAACACTTTTGGCCACTTTGAGGCAGTCTGTGAGATTAAATGTTGTTTTAGCAGGTTTTGGTGTGACATTATCAACAACCCCATCATGTACAATCTCTTGGTTCTTGTTGACATGTTTGGTTTTATCCCTGTTGGAAGTGGAACCTTATTTTGTGTCTCTTTGAAGAGTGAGCTCACCTTTCTTGACCATAAATTCTTCGATACGAATAGCCTATGTAATCATGTCTTCAAAGGTACGTGGACCTTGTAGTTGGACTCTATACTCGAAATCAAGTAAGAGGTTATCAGTAAAAATGTTGAGCTTCTCTATTTCTAGGATTTTACGAGAATACTTAGTGTAAAGTTGTCTCCACCGTTGGAGGAAAGTGAGAAAAGGCTCACCAACCTTCTGTTTAAGGTTGCATAGATCTTGAATGTTTACAAGATTTTGAATGTTATGAGAATATTGCTGAACAAATGAATTAGCAATTTTGTCAAATGTCTTGATACCAGGAGGTAAATGTGAGAACCACTCCAAATCTTGACCACCTAGGCTTCTAGGGAATAAACGCATGAGGTACATTTGATTATGTATAAACTCCATAGACAAAGCACCAAATTCTCGCAAGTGATCTTGGGGATCAGTAGTACCAAAGTACTTGTCATATCTGGGTAGTTCTACGCCTCGTGGGAAAGGCGGCATGTTTATACTTTTGTCAAATGGGAATGAACAAAGAGCGTCCAATGTGTATGTCTTTTTGGGTTTCTCTTTCTCATGCATCATCTGAGCCGATTGGTCTTGCATAATTTTCAGTTGCTTTTGGAGTTTAGCAGTCTCAATTTCTTCTTCACGTGTGATAATAGTCTCCACATTGAAATGTGTGGGCAGTTTAGCTCCCTCTTGGGCGAGTTTGAGAAAGTACTTTTCTTTCTCTTCATTGAGTAGGATTCCAATGAACTTCTGAAAGTTCTTGTCTCTTCGACATTTTGCTATGTGTTCAGGAAGGATTTCCACCTTTTCCTGTTCCTCATCAGTGTCATATTCTTTCTCTTTCTCCTTGTCATCCCTAGGTTGTTCTTGATATCAACTATGACTACCCCATTCAGGTTCACGATTAGTCATTGTAGGAACTTGTTTAGTTTTCGTATGTTGTGTTTCAAAAGGGTTCATGGAGAAAGGATCATACATTGTGTTTGGGAATGCAAGACTTCTCCCTGTCTCAGTATCCTCTTGGTAAAAAGAATTTCTAATTTGTTGCAAATTGGAAAATGTCCGTTGAACTTGAGATGACCTTGCAGGTGAGGAAGATCATGAAGACACCTCACTAGCCAAACTGGATACAGATTGCATAGCAAAAGGTAAGCTAACTCTGCTGGGATTACGACCCCTAGCACGACCATGTCTAATGTTATCAAGATAAAACACATTGCCGCTTCTGGTTGTGATAGTCATAGGCAAAGACAAGAAGCTAGAACCTGGACAAGGACTACACTAAGACTGAATCTCAAAAAGGACAAGATAATAGCAAGAATTTTGTTGACTAAGGCACAAATGGTTTGATTTAAAGGCTAGAACAGCCAGAGATTATGACCACTTTGACACAAAGTATGACAAGCATTAAGATGAGGACCAAAATTACTTATGAGACGAGACTAGTCAAGGTATAAGACATAAGTCTTTGGCTAAGTGAAGTGTCACTATTTTGGGACTGTTTGCAAATAGAGAGCGATAAATGAATGCAAAAAAGGACAACGTGTAGGCTGCAGATAGCTAGAACAAACTCAAATTGTTAATGCTAATATAAAGTCTCGTGCGAAGAAGTTTTTCAAGCCACGTGAAGATGTTTTATGTGCCACATGAAGATGTTTTTGTCTCGTGCGAAGATCAGTAATAGTTTTTAATTTTGTGCAAAGATGCACAACAAAAATTTAATTTCACGCGAGGAAAAAATGGATTCGCGTGAGAACCAGTTGATTTCGCGCAAGACCCAAATGATTTCGCGTGAAAGGACATAACAGTTTCACAACAGTGGCTGATTTTGACCAAATTTTTTATTATTCCAAGAACCAGGCAGATAAACAGGCATGTAGAATAGCAAGCAAGTGATTTCAAGCACGTTTGAAAACAATGAGCAAGGGAAAAAGCAACCTCGCGCATGAACAATCAAGTGAGTTAGTTTGTGCTAATCCCTAAGATAGCTATTTGTGTACATTTTCAAAAGGTTTTGCAATCACGCATACATCTCTAGAAAATAAAAGTTGGCTTCTCTAAGGTATTTAGTAATGGTTTGACTCTGCAACTTTTATGACTCACAGGGGTGACCTCCAATCCCGATGCACTAAGGTTTTGACACAGTCTGAGAACTTAATCTTAAGGAGCTGCTAGGGAGATCTGACAACCCACAATGAACCACATCCATGGAGATTTCTTCCACAAGGAAATTTATATAGAAGTTGTCACTACCATGGCAAAAATGGCTATTACTGCTTGAGATTTCATCAACACAGTTTTTCCTGTAGAGGGATTGTCTGCTACGGTTAACCCTCTCTAAAGGTGATAGACTCATAGTAGTATACTATGAGGGGACTTAGCTTCCAGATTCAAGGTTTTGACACTTTTTCACCTTTAGCCCAATCAAAATAGATAGATTAATCTGACACGCTAAACTAAGATTATCTCTTAAAGATCTATGATATCATCTCCCTGTGATCTATCAACCTCTCCGAAGAAAGGATTCCTTAATCAACAAGTCGAAGATTCATCTATCTACAAGATGCTTAAAGTATCCTCCCCACCTATAAGGAATCCATCTTAGAGAGGAGTTTCACTAGGAACTCACTCCCTCAAGATCGACGAATAGTGTTCATGGGGGCTTAATTACTATGTGCGTACAGATGTTAATTTCCAAAAGCAAATCTATCCAAAAGCAATAAAAAAAGCACAAGGTGGTACACTTAATGCTTTAACTAATGTGAGGTGAGTCCAAAGATGTGGAACATTTAACCCCTCACACAAGCTAACACAAGTCCACAACTCAAAAACTAGTGAGTTCTAGAAAGCACAAAAGGGTTTCCTTGTGGAGCATTTAACGCTTATGTCCTGTAGACCCCTCCCCTTTAACGTGGTGCTGATCTTTCAACCATAGGGTGGAATGAGAGGCCAGTGGATTAGTGATTCCAATAACCCAAAATAGCTATCTAAATCTAAACAAGTTCCTAAGCTTGCTAAATGAATACTAACAGAGATCACACCCTAGTATCAATTTATGCATGTGTTGTAAAATGAAAATACGAAAGGAAACCCACACAAGCTCAACATGAGAGATGTTTGTTTTAGATCCAAATGAAGTGTTATCAGCTGAGGAAGGTTACTTGATGATCCTTGCAACGCGCTTAGTAGATTTTACCTATTTTTAATGACTTTATCATGCTTTTCTCATTGTCTCGCAAACCACTATTATGTTGTTCCAAAAAAAATAAAAAACACAGAAATACTAGAAACCATGAACAGTCAGAAGAAAAACTAGAAAACATGCAAATCAATGCAAAAATTTGCCTCTGTCAGTAGAGTTTCGTGCGAAATTAAATTCGGCTCGCGCGAAATTATATTCAGCTCACACGAAGAAACAAGTTTTGCACGAAGTTTTGCGTGCCAAAAACTTTCTCGCACGACGTGAAAAGAATCTTTGCACGAAGATTTTGGATCCTCGCGCGAAAATGAACAGTCTCACACAAAGATTCTTGAATCTATACTGAACAGTAGGGATAGAGAAAAAAAAATGATTTAAAAAATAGAGAAAGAGGCTAGAAAAATTGATTTTCTACCCCATGGTGGGTGCCAGAAATGTATGTGTGAATATGTGGCCTCTGCTAACACACACACTTTAACATGGTCATTGTATGTGGATTCATCCCGAAATGAACATTGGATTGTTCATTCGAAAATCGACCTGCAAAGCGACCTGTTCCCTTCTATCTCAAGGGAATTGCTTGTCAGATATCCTCAAATTTGAGGTGTTTAAGCAACCAGACCCTCTAAGAACAAAGGATTTGACAATGAAATTAATCTATATGATTGAGTATGCAGATTAATCTAGAATGAAAGATGCAATGTAATCTAAGAACGAATAAAGTAAACTAGATTAAGCATATGCATGATTAAACTAAAATAAGATTAAACTAAAAATGAGAATGTATGCAAGAAATGTAAGTAAATGTGAGCATGAATTTCAACAGCAATTCAATGCAAATTCAACAAATTCATCCTCCCAAAACGAAGAGATGAGGGTCTCTTAAATAGACTTTCCTGAAATCCATCAACGGTTGAGATCAATTCGGATCAATGGTCAAGATTGAAGATGAGGTTCAGTTATAAAAGGAGATTCCCAAATTAAAGGGAGTTAACAGATTTAATTTGAGTAAAATAAGGAGTTAACTAGTTTAACTCATTTTTGATCAATAGTGAATTGGAAATTTCCCTTTTTGAACTGAAAAGAGATTTTGTTGAGATATTTAATTTAATAAAATGAGATATGCTCTCATAATTACTTTTTTTATTTAATTAAATAATCTTTAATTAATTGGAGACACTTTTCTTATTTAATTAAATAACTTCATTTAATTAATTAGGAATGGCTTCCCATTTAATTAAATAACTTTGTTTAATTAATTAGAAGTAAGTACTCCATTTAATTTAATAATTTTGTTTAATTAATTAGAAATACGTTTGTCATTTAATTAAATAATTATATTTAATTAATCAAGATAGGCGTATTTATTAAATTAAATAAATTTAATTCAGCAATACATTAGCCTTAGGATATAATTATAATTTATTTAAAGTATAAATACTTAATAATTAAATCATAATTAAATCAAGTAGATTTAATGTGACTAATATGAGTGCGTACTATAAGAATCAAATAAAAAATTTGATGAATGTAGATTAGGGTTTTCTGCATCTGACAATCAAGTCAAGTAGTGAATAGTAGAATGAGAATTGCCTATTAGAATAGGACTTAGAAATTATCAAAAATAGGCCAGAATTGGTTGAGATGGCAATGAGCCCATTTTGGGGTATTACAATACTTTGGTTGTCTAAGTGTAGACCTAAGGATCTTCATGAAGGAAATGGATTTTATGATGTCATGGATGACTCGGTACCATGGTTGAGTGGGAGTCTTTTGCATTGATATATTTATTGAGGATTCGTAAATGTTGGAGGTTTGTCTTATATCATGTTACTATAGAAGAATATTTGAAATTTGTATGGTGCACTTATTATATTCATGGTATTTTGAGATGGTTCTTGATGGTATGTGGAGATGGTTTTCTTCATGGTGTGTGGAGATGGTTGCATCATGAGGACTAATAGGGTTCTTGGTAAAGGTGGGGTTTATGGTTTCATTTGACATGTTATCCTTGGTGTTATGATGGCTTCATTATTATGTCATGATATACTCTTGATAGAAATTTACAAATTTGACATGTTATATTATGTTTATATAGATCATGTTATCTTTTAGTTGAGATGGTAAGATCATGTTGTCATGTTTATGTTCCTAAGGCCATGGTTGGAACTTTGACAATGATCTTGGTTTAGTTTATTGGTATTGAGTACATTGATCATAAGGTAGTTACTTCATGATATTGCTATGTTGCATCTAGAGTTGCCATGGATTAATTGATCACAAGAGCTCGTGGATAGTTAGAGATGGTGGTGATGCTGATTTCTCTTGGATTAAAAACAAAAGTATTTGTTCGGACAATTGTTTAGTTTTAGCAAGATGCCCAAGGGGCATTCTTCTGATATGGACTTGAGAGGAGATTGTTCTTAGATGAGTCTTCATTGGAGACTTGGATACCTTGATGAGCATTATCATTCCTCACTCTTGTTCTACTAGATGGTTTGTTACTTGAGATGTATAGCCCATTGTTTCTCTCAGGTGCATTATGTTTATGCTTGTGTTCCATGGATATAGATCCTGAGCTGTTGTACATGAGTTAGTTGTGGAGGGTTTATTTGAGAGATGGTTTAACATTGGTTGTCTTAATTTTCAAATGTTGTTATGCTAGTTCAATTTGGGAGATGGTTTTATATTGCACATATTCCTTGGTTTAGGAATAGTTATTACTTGGATTAGGACTAGTTTATAAGTTTGATCTTCTTGTGAGAGGCTTGCATCCATGATTAGTTATATGGTATGGTTTGGGTGTTTTTGAGGCTTCTTGGTTGGGTCTTTATGGAGGATATCATACTTGTATGAGGTGTGTGTAGAAGGACATGATATAGATTATGATTTTCATGGTCTCTCTTTGGTCTTGGTTATCTTCCTGGATGTTTGATTTTGCTTACATTGGATTTGAGATTCGTTAGAGATTTTGACCACTAGTTTGTTCTTATGTATGTCATGTGAGAGATGACATGGTTATTCCTTTATATCTTTCCTCTTTTGGTTGTGGAGAACTTGGGAGAGTGTTAGAGACTTCTTATAAGAGTTGTTCCTATAGCTTATTGGTTTATGTATTATGGATGTCCTTGAGATTACATGGATTCCCTTCTTTGAGGTGTTGTGAGTGGATTGGTAATAGATTTGACATTATCTTTTGCACTAGGGGCTTCTTGGTATATATGTGGTAGTATTTCTCTTGAGGCGTGTGACTGAAAGTTACAAATTGGATATGTCGGTGTTATGAGATTCACTTGGTATACCTTTGGAGGTATGGATAGTTGGATGGGTTCCACACTTGGTGTAGGTGTTATTTCAACAATGGATATTCTGAAAACTATGAATACATGTGATTACCTTTGGATCAGAGTTTTTGTGCTTGGAATTTCAATTGGTATAGGATTTTATGATCTTCTAATATAGTAGGTTGGGTGGTTTTCTCTTTGGATGGCTTCTATGTATGTTTAGTGGTAGTGGCACAAAAGGAGGTGAGACCATTCATGTTTGAGATGTTGAATACTATGATTTTGTTGTAGGTACTAGGATGGAGCACTTTTTGTACTTTGATCCAAGATGGTGCATGTGCTAGGAGGGATTGTTCCCTTATTCATTTATGTGGCTACATGATTGACCCTATGCAATGTATACAACAAGGGGGAGATTTTTGAAATAATGGGCGTCACACACATTACATACTATTTTTATATTGTATTATTTTATTTAGTTATGTAATGTTGCACCTAGATGGACATGCAACATGTAAAATTCCCATGGGATACACTTGATGTGTTGTATTGAAACATTGTGATAATATTTTATGTAATTATTTAATATTGGGGAAAAGAATTAAATGTCCAGTATTAAATGTGGAGTCAATTGGTTAGGTAGCACATGGTTTTAGCAAATGGTTTATATAATACTACTTGGTGGTTTTGTGAGACTTCCTACTATATAAGTAGCCACAAGGGTAGTTGTTGGTATGGGTGAGAAAGAAGGACAGAAAGCGAAATTTTCAAGTGGGACAAGGCTTGATAGATTAGCCAAAGGAGCATTTGTGAAGGTTGGAAGCATGGCATGGGATGTGTGGATTCATGCTTTTTCACATAGATTTCTTGGTTGTGGCTATGGATTTGAAGGATTCCACGGTTGTATTTCAATGGTGTTTTTCACTAAATAATACATGGGGATGGATGCTTTTGGAGGTTGAGCTTTTCTCTCAATGAGGGTTTCCCAGGGTATATCCTATGTCACATTTTGTGGGTATGTTTTCTATTCTCATGCATGTGGATTCCAATTGCATATTTATTTTAGATCTATTACAGGTTATGTAGAAATAGCTATATTATTCATTACAAGTTTCCTTACAAATATATCATTCATTCTTGGCATAGGAAACCTAGATTCATTGTTGTCTTGTTAATTACTCTAGAATCAATACACATTCTCCATTCTTCTTAGATGTCAATATAGTAGGTATAAAAGATCAAACCTTTCTACAATAACTCATGCACTTGCTTTTTAAGTTCTCCATTCTCTATATCTAATAGTCCATATGGTTCTTTCTTTGGTAAACTAGCTGCATGAATTAGATCTATAAAATGGCTTATGCTTCTAAGTCACAGTAAACCATCAGGTATGTCTACTTCAACAATCTCCTCAAACTCATTGAGCAAGTTTTCATTTTTTCTTGCACTCAACTAACATTTTCTTCCTTTTATGTCACTCAACCACTACCATTAATTATCACTTGTTCATTACCATTTCTTGTTACTTAGTCACTATTTTCATAACTCGATTCTCTAGGAATCCTAGCAAAGAAAATTTGGTTCTTCTTATTTTCTTTCTTAAATTGTTTCCTATTAACCATATAAACTCTAATAGTAGTACACTTTATCTAATCATGAGACTCAATCAATGGAAGGAATGTTGTGTTACTCCATTCATCCAAATGGTATATTTATTCAATCTACCATCATGCACAACATGTCCATTATATTTCCAATGTCTACCCAACAAAATATGACAACAATCCATATGCATAATTTCACACATAACTTCATTAAAGTAGTTTCTAATCTTGAATTTCACTACACATTATCACTTTAAAAAAAATTATGCTCATCCTTGATCCATGAAACATGATAGGGTTTATGGTGTCTCAACCTATGAAACTACAACTTTACAACCAACTCCTCTAATGCCAAACTCATTGAACTACCACTATTAGTGATCACTATTCAATATTTTCTTTCCATCTTACATCTTATTTTGAAAATACTTCTCCTTAGGATATATTCTTTATCAATTTTCTCACTACACAAAGTTCTTGTCACCATCAAGTTCTCTCCAGCCTTAGAATCACTTGAAGGATTCAATATTCACCTTGAACTAAAACATTTTTTTACCATCTTTTGATCTACTAGAGTATTTATGCTCAAAGTATGTATTCCCTTCTTCACCAAACCTAAATTAATTATCACAAAAAACCACTTTAGAATAATAATTTCCTCTTCCTTGATAAGAACTAGTACCTCTTCCATAGGAATTACAACCTTTCCAGTTGGTCTTGCCTTTACCTTCATTCTTCCATTTAATTTCACCTTTATCTTGCATTGAATTGTCAGATCTTATACTTTCTTTAGAAGATCTAACTTTTCCTCTCTGAAATATACCACCTTGACCTCTCTCTCTTTTCTCATGTTTCTTTGTCAAGAACTCCTTGACTTTAAAGGAATATTGGCATGCTTCTTCAATACCATCCAATTTAACAAATCTAATCTCATCTAGAATTCTAGATCTTAGACCATGTAGGTACCTTACAACTTTCTCAACCTCATCATCCACATGTCTAGATCTAATGCCCAATCTATAAAATTCTTCAACATACTCCTTCATAGTCATGTTCTTTTGTTTCAAATTTTACATCTTCCTTATAAGAATAACTTCGTAATCATTAGGGAGCAACTTGTTCTTTACCTTGTTCACTATATTGGCCCATGTATTTAGTTTCTATTTTCCTCTTTTTGTCTATCAATTTTTAAATGCTCCCACCACATTGAGGTATGAGTTTTTAGTGTACCAACAATAATTTTCTGAGTATGAAGTGAAATAATTATGTGCATTATAATGTATCTAATTATACAAATGAGTTGTTTTTTTAACAACTCATTATTCCTATTGTTCCCTAATAGTTGCAACAATATAATTACTTAAAAGAGTGGATCTTAATAGGTCCTTCATTGTAAAACCTTCAATAATGTGGAACTTTAGCTATTGTTCTATGTCCTCTAACAAGGGTAGTCTTGATAGGGTAAAATATCCTAACATGGTATACTTTAGAAGAGTGCACAATTTGTGGTTATTAATTCACCCAACTCTCATAATATGATCCCTTAGGACTAACAATAAGAATAAAAATCCCCAATCTCATTCAATATGATGAACATACACAACTAAAATGTTAGAGGACTAGAAATCTTAGGAAAGAAATATATAGTTATAAAATGGTGCAACTCTTTAAGGGAAAAAAAAAACATTATCCATTTTCAAGAAATTATGGTAGTAGGATTCTAAGCTTCTATTGACCTAAAATTCATTTGGAATCAAGATTAATTCATGTTTTCTAACCATGAAAAGGGGAAAGGTGGAGTTGTCACTCTTATTGGGCCTTATATGGCTAATAAAATTGATGATAATGGGGTTTTACCTTATTAGCAGGAACAATGGGTAACCTTTCTTATTAATGGAAAGATAATTAGACTTTTAAAATATCCATACATCTAATGATTATAGAGACAGAGGAAAATCATGGGATTGGTTTTATGCTAACTAAGGTAAACTTCAAGCAACCTCCCTCTAGAAAGAGATAAAAATATTGGTGAATCTTACATTATTTTGAAAATAATAATAATTTATATTATTTAATTAGATAATCTTACATTAGTTAAATAATTTTAAAACAAAATTTTATAAAAAGGAGACAATTATAAATTTTTTAAGAACTAAATTATTAGCCAAAATTTTCACAATTCTATGTAGAGCTATTTGAATACTTTTTTGACAATACTATTGATAGGCTATAATTTTTTTGTTTGGCATCAGGTGGAAAAATATCTCCACACAAATCAACTATTAAAGGGGGTGGGGGGGGGGGGAGGGGGGGGGGGGGGGGGGGGGGGGGGGTGCGGGCAGGAGGGGGGTGGTGGGGGTTTCCTAAGTCGAGAAAAAACATGGGATGGCCTTGGATTTGACCTACCATAGTTAATAGGTATCTGGCCATTTCATTTTCTATAGAAACCTCTTCTGAGGACATGTGGGATTAGCTCTTCTCCAAAATTGAAAAGAAACATTTCAAATGGAAAATTCACCTCTTATCATTAGCTAGTAGATTCCAAATTGTGCAAAAGTCTTATCTTCTCATGCTATTTATTGCTCTTCTACTTGGCTTTTCTATAGCTACCAAACTTAAAAAGCTTGAGAGAATCCTTAGAGATTTATTATGGTGTGAAGGCATAGGAATAAAAAATAGACATTATATTAAGTGGGACTGGTGATGGACACCAGTTTAAGATGATTGACCCAGGTTGGAAGACCTAAAAGCTCATGGTGTATCTTTGGTATCCAAATGGATATTTAATACACTACAAGGTAATGAAACCCTAGAAATATCTAATAAGAAATAATATTAAGAGACTCTCTATCTCCAAAGCTAAAATATGGAATGAAATACTCATTTATGTTTTTTATTGTTGTTGATGTCAAAGACTTTGGTTTCAACATTTTGTATCTATTTGGAAAGCCTGGTCTTAGGTGAGGAAGGTTATTTTCTCCAAAAATGCTATTGGATGCATCCCTTCCTATTATATACTTGATCATTCATTATGGTGGGGTGTCTATTTGAATGATAAGCCTCTTGTCCTCACAAAATCTTGCTTTGCTAAACATTGAGTTTTCCTAGGGATTGTCTATGTCGGGGAATTCTTATTGATAATCAATTAGGGTATTCAAAAGAAATTAGCTGTAAGTATAATATCTCTCATACTTAGTAAAGAATATAAAATTTGATCAACAAAGCTATATATTATTGGTTCCTAGGAAGATCTCTAATAGTAATAAATTAATGTAGTAGGTAAAAATGGATAAATGGTGAGTTCTTTAAGGAAGCATGTACTAAAATGATTTATAATATTCTTAAAAAGGATGTTAATATTGTGGACAAGATTAATCATTGTAGTCTTGACTAACCAAGTTCTAGATGACATTTTTACTTTGATTTCTTTCCTAGCACTTTCATGTTGAACCAAAGAAATTACGTTTTATGTGGATTCTTATCATTAAAAAACTTGCTCTTGGTTTTATTTTATCTTTTTTTGCTCTTGAAAATGCATTTTTTTTCTCTTTTTGGATGCACTAAATATGTTCAACATTCTTTTTGTGATTACAATTTTACTAAAAGGGTTTGGTCTATTTTCCTTAGTCAGCCTATTTTTTGGAATGATAAGCTAGGATTGTCTTTACATGAAATCCTCACTGGTTGTGTGGATGCTTTTGATATTAAACTTAACAAAATATGGTTTGTTCTTTCTAATGAGGTCTTGTGTTATCTTTGGAAGGGGAGGGATGAAGAACTTTTCTAAGGTGTAGTGAAAGAAATCTTATTGAATTTAGTTTTAAACTCACCCATTTTAACATAATGTTCTTGGCATCATCTATGTTTGATATTCCCAAGGACAAATTCTTGATTCTTTTTTGAGAGGGCTCAATGCTTATACATAAAGAAGTCACTCAATCTTCTCATTACTTTGATAGATATAATGGCATGTTGAACTAAGAAGAGTTAGCTACACTCAAAAGAAATTTAACATAGACAAAGGAATTAATATTTTTGAAGAGAACAAAAATATCCATGGAGAAAGAGAAATGAATGCGCCTAGTTGAGAGGATCCAATAAGTAACATGGCTAGAGTTGAGCCCCTTATTTGAGCCTTTGACTATGATAAGGCTATAGCCAAAAACAACATCATAGGAGATTGAGATTAATTACTATATTTCCAATCTTTTTGTAAAATGTTTTAAAGTCTACATGTTTTATAACAATCAAACTAAATACAAATACTCTATATATATTTTTGTGGGGTGATGATAATTATGTATAGGAACCTTCATGGTACTCATAGGTAGGGGGTTGTTTCTAGTATTATTGGTTATACTGCATTAATCAGAGATCACGATTTGTTTTTTTGTTTTTTTGTTTTGAACTCCATTTTACTCTCCATTTTTAATAAAAATAATAACAAAGAACCCCATTATTTTGTTATGTTTTCTTTTACCAATCTTAAACTCAATTGTAATTAGTTTAGTTTCCTTAATGTTGATACCTAGATATGTTAGGTATTCTAAAGAAATTGAATCTATGCTAAATTAGAACTTGATGCATACAATGTACCATAAATGTACCTAAATCAACTAATGTAAAAAGTGAGGACAGTCTTCTAAAAAAAAATAGAAAAACAATTTATTTTTTTCTCTAAACCAAAGACTGGATGTGGGATTTATGATATCCTACTAGGGGAAGGGTACAAATAAATGATAGGGTTTTCAATAACCATGACCTTTTTGTCATCTTGACCCCTTAATTACTAATATAAACGAGCCCCAAAAAGTATAACATATATTCATAACCAATCACATATGAATTAAGGGTTGGTCCAAGCCACTGTTGGAACATTTTTAATCATTACATGGACATTTGGCCAAAAGTATTGTTATTTTTGAGTGAATGACTATTGGTGCAAGAATATAGTGGGTATCGAATGTGTAATGCCTACCCCTAGTCAACTTTTCTAAGTGTATTCTTAGATCCTTTTAGGCTAGTATTATTATTCTATTTTATGATTATCAGTATTTGGTTACCAGATTAGATGAAATGTTATTTTATACTTAGTTGATTATATGTGATGAGTTACTAGTTATATAATATGTTTATGATTGTTTCAATGATAATGTGTGTGTGTGTGTGTGTGTGTGTGTGTGTGTGTGTGTGTGTTCATTTAATGACTTTCAGTTGTTTCATGATTATTTCAATAATGATGGATGTATGTTCATTCATTGATTTTAGTTATCTCATGATGGTTAGATAGATGGATTAATTATATGTAGTTTCTATGGATACTTACCCCATACTTGTATGTGTATGGTGTGCATGTATGTTTTTTTTATGTTTTACATTTTTGATGTGGTTAAGGAAGGGAGTCATAGTTATCTGCTAGTCAGGATCTACACAATGTACCACTTCCTACCATTGCCTGTTTAGTTTAGAATATATGTGTGGATTTTATGTAGATTGTAGGTACTAGTTATTGACTTCCCTAAATTACAAGGATGAGTGTACCCTATTGCAGTATTTCAATGGTATAAGTGGGGAGATAACTCTTGAGTCTGAATCCTGAACTAAGCCAATTGTCCTAGAAAGTAGGACAAGTATCTGAGTTGGTTTCACCTTTCTAAATTCATCAAGTGACGTAAATTCATGATTTTTAACCTAGAGTTTATTTTGGTATTTTGTACTTTATGATGGATTTTTGTATTTAGTCTTATCACTTTGTGATGATGTTTTATTTAATTAAATCAAATTAAAAGACAATTTAATGATTTAATTTAATGAAAATTTTATAAAGATAATTCAATATTTAATTCTATTTAATTAATTGAGAATTAATTAAATAAAAGAATTGAATTTAAAGATTTTATTGAAGCTCTAATTTTAGTGTAATTGTATTTATTTAATTTAATAAAAAAATTTAGGAGTTTTATTTTAATAATAAATTCTAAATAATATTATTAATTAAATTATTTAAATATATTACTAAAATGTCTCACAAATTAATAAGTGAGAGTAAGCAATTATTTAATAGAGTTCATTTTAATTGCATAAAGCATATGCATGAAATTAAAATATAATAAATTAAATTAAAGAGAGAAAGCTAATTATTTAATTTAGATATTTTGTAATTAAGTATCTAAAAGTGTTTTACATGAAAAGGTAATCAATAGTAAAAGATTAAAAGTAATTGATAAATGAGTTCCCTCTCCTGATTGCACAATCAGAGCTCAAATTAGGGGAGAACTCTTTATTAGATATCTAAAGCTCATTTTGGAATTACATAGGTTTTGGAGAAGTGATTTTCAAAGAAGGAAGTTTTTCAGAATGAAGGGGTTTTCTCGCGTAGTTCATGCATTTGTGTGTTACCATCACATCTAGGTAGGATCTCGTGGTTTAATTATACTTATGGATTTTTGTTCTTTGAATTATTCTCTTCTTCATGTCTAGATAAATATGTTTTCAGAGTTTTTAAATGTGGTTGAAAACCCCTTGTGTTGGAATCTTCTTTCCCTTGTTCTTAATACGTCATTGAGCAAAGTAATTTGATTGAAACTCTTGTTTGAGAAAATTGATTTTTCATTATAGAATTGTTTGTGATTTAATCTGAAACATTGTAATGGATTTATTGTTCTTTGTTTTGGAAACATTACTGACTGATTATAGCTTTGAAATTTTTATCTGATTGATTAGAAAATGTGATGAGGGTTTGGAAAGTTTCCATTTTTAGTAGGTTTCTATTTTGGAAAAGTTTATATTTTTATCAGGTTTCAATTTTGGAAAAGTTCTATTTTTAGTAGGTTTCCATTTCAAGAAAATCTCTATATTTAGCATGTTTCTATTTTGGAAAGTTTATGTTTTTAGTAGGTTTCAATTATGGAAAAGTCTTTATTTTTAGTAATTTACTATTTTTTGGAAAGTTTCCATTTTAAGTAAGTTTTCTATTTTTAGTAAGTTTCTATTTTTAGGAAGTTTCCATTTTTAGTAAGTTTTCATTTCAAAAAAGTTTCCATTTCAAAAATTTTCTATTTTTAGAAGGTTTCCATTTAGGGAAAGTCTCTATTTTTAATAGGTTTCTATTTCAGGAAAGTTTCTACTTTAGTAGGTTTCTATTTTGGGAAAGTTTATATTTTTAGCAGATTTCCATTTCGAAAAAGTCTCTATTTGTAGCAGGTTTCTATTTCAGGAAAGTTTCTATTTTTTGCAAGTTTTCATTTCAAGAAAGTCTCTATTTTTAGTAGGTTTCTATTTCAAAAAAGTTTCTTTGTTTAACAATTTTCCATTTAGGGAAATTCTCTATTTTTAGGAAGTTTCCTTTTTGGGAAATTTTTTCTAAAGTTTAATTAATTTAAACTTATTATGGTAATAATTGATAATAATAATAATTATTAATTTTAATAAGTATTGTTAAAAAATTTAATTTAATTATTTGAAAATTTGATTTATTACTTTATTATTTAAATATAATTCTAAAGTAAATTGAATATCAGTGAAATTAATTGGGAGAATTAATGGTTATCTTTAGTAAGCTTGGGGTGTGCTTGATGATTCAATTATATATTAAAATTATTTTTATTGCTAGGGAAATTTTCTTATTTGAAAACTTTAGTAATTAACATACTTTAAAAAGATGACATTTGTGATGTGTATGTTCGTTGAACTCTTATGTTTTGATAACAAATTGAACTACAAAACAATGTCTAAACAACTTTATATGATTTGTTGAATCATTTGGAATTGTAGTGAAGTTGGAAAACCTTAGTGAATCTGGAAATTAGAGAAATAAAAATTGAAACCCGAATTAAGATCAAAGACATTATGAACTGATATACTTGATAATGAAACTAAAACCCTATTTCAAATCGCAACCTTTATGAATTGTTATATTTGAAAAATGAAAATAAAAACTTGAAACCTTTAATGAAAATTAAACCATTGTATTTTCAAAATGTAATAAATTAAAGAAATGAATTTTGTATGTGCTCCTTTTATGACGTGTAATTTTATTGATGTTGGGTTTTGACGTTGACTTAGCTTTGACTAGTCGAAATGTTTACTAGAGGGTTGGGATTTTATTCTATGATGTCATGATGATGTTTTGATCTCAATCTTTTATACTCAACCATGGTAATGTGTCATGTATGCTCTATGAGGAGTTTTGATCTATTGATTGTTATTGCTTTCTAGTGTTCTTGTGTGAGACTGAGGTGATTGGTGTGACCTATCTGATATAACCTTTGAGTCTTTGATTAGTTGTATTTGGATTTCTTTTTAGTCACTTGTATAGGATTGAGGTGTTTGTATGATTTTTTCTTAGTGATGTCATGTTATAATGTGGATTGTTTTATGTGTACTTAATTTTTGATCAGTCCTATTAGGATGACTATATTGGTGGAATCTATGATTATGATTAGTGATTTTTAGTACCTATTAGTTGCTTGTTTAAGAACTGATGTATGGTATGTGGTCTTTTATGATCTTCAACTTTTATTGAGCTTAGGATATGTTATATGTATGTCATGTTGGGAAATGGCTTGCAATGGACGCTGAGGCCCTCAAGAGGCTGATAGGTAACCCATTATAGGTTATTGAATAAGTGATAACATTTCATTAAATGGTTTTAAAATGAATTAATAAGAGTCAATTTGTTTCTCACCCATGCCTCAAGTGCTAGTACAGGCTAGGATGGGAGTAGAGAGGACACTTGATTGCCACCATGCTTTGTTAGTATGACTTGTTAGTACAAAAGGATACTAGTGCTACATAGAGTCACTAGGGGATAGGGGGATTAAATGAGTAGCTAGGTAACCTTAGAGTTAGTTCGTGCAATGACAGTTGTCCACATGCATAGTAGATTTCCTACATGTATGTGTTGCCTCTGGGTTTAGTTGATACTTGTGTCTTGGTACGCTTTGAGATAGTTTGCCTTTAGGTTGTTCCTTGAACCTAGATGTTGGTTTTGACTTTTCATTTTGTTATCATGTTTGGGACATGAGACTATCTCGTTAATGCAGTGAGAGTGGACTTTTTTGGGTTCCATGACGTCGAGTGGTAGTGCCTTTTCTTATACCATTGAGATCCAACCATTGGATACCACTGCTAGATGTGTTCATGCAAATGTTCATTTTTATTTGATCTTTTATTTCTATGATGGATGGTTTTACTCTAAGTGTATTTGATTTCATGGATCTTATAAGACGATGTAATCTATTTTATGATATATATTTTTTGACCCTCTCATACCCTATGACTTGTATAGTGGATGATTGTGCATTGTGTTTATTACTAAGTGACATCCTGTAATTGTATACTTTTTAAATGAAATTTGTACTTTTAGTTATTCTTAATAGTGATTTACTATATATTGGATTTAGTGTTAATTAAAATTAAATGTAATTCAATGTCATGGGACCCTTAAGAGTTGTAACTTTTTTATGTGTTGTTGATGTATGATTGTGTGTTTGTTGCTTTTGCTATATTATATTTGTTGTTGTTAAGTTATTATCTTTTAAAAAAAACTGTTTGATAAACTTAGTAAGTCTTTAGGTTAATTTCTTTTGGGTTCCCTAGTGGGGTGTTATAGAATGACACTGTTAAATGACCAATTTTTGGCGTTTCAATATTTAACGATATCTATAGAGAGATTTGTGAATACCCATAAGTTAAATGCTCAGTTTCAAGAAATTAACTCAAATATTAAGATTGCCAAAAAATATCATTAAATTTTTGCACATGCACAAAGTCAATGTGTGTGGGTTTTGGGTCCTTTCCCCTAACACAACCATTTCAAAGGAAAGAAAATAATCATGTGTTGATGAAATGTGAAAAAATGTTTTCATTCATTAACAAATATTTTGGAGTCCTCATGACACATGTCATTTCATCACTATTGACTAAGGGAAGTGTTAGACACAATTGATGCTAAAGAATGAAGTGATCATGATGAGGAACAAGGTTAGGTAACCGAGCTAAGAGTTGTATGTAGAAGAGTTAGATTAGTTGTTATGTTTTCATTGATGTCAAGATAATTGAAAATATTGATTCATGTAAATTGCAAATCATCTAAAGGATGTGATGTTGAATAGATAAATGGATGTTAAAATTAGGAGATGAAATAATAAGTGTTGTTGAGTATGTGAACTTAATTGGACAATTGATGAATTGATCTAAGATAATATTGATCTTATTATTTTACATGATTTTATGAAGTGTTGAGATGATGTATAAGTAAGTTATTTTGGTCAATAAGACAGGAATGAATTTGTGAAGTGAAAGGTTAAGAAAATAGTGAGTTGCACCAAGCTATAAAAGATAGTCGATAACAAAAGAGGAAAAATTGTTAAGTTAGTTTGAGAGAACTGTTAACTGAGTAGGATATGTTACAATGAATGAATGGTTATCAAGAGAGAACAATGTTAACCAAGTGTAGCGATAACCAAGTGATGGAGGTGTTTAGTGTAGCAAGAACACAATTCACTAAAGAAGAACTATTTTTGAATAATTGGTTAAGGGACGACATCAAGCAAAGATCTAGACTATTCTAGAAGATTATGAAATAAGGACAAAGACAATTAGCAAGATCAATGGATGAAATTGACAAGGTAAGATTGTATGATGCAGATTTAAGACATGTTTTTAGATGAAAGAAAATTTCAAGTTCCAAGATGATGATACAACTAGTGTGATCCATAATTTTTTTACCTAGTGTTTGATACATCAAACCTAAGTTGGTATTAGATCATGTAGATGAGAGAAGATCATGGAAACCCTAAAGAATGTGATTAAGTGGAAAAAAATAAATCTATATAAGGAATAAGCAAGAAGGTTAAAGGTACTAACTAGGCATTTGTCAAGTTGCTAAATGAGTTGATAATGTAATAGTGCAAAAGGGCATATTGAGTATATTCAGAGTGTGAAGACAAGTGGATTGATGGAGTTATTGTGATTACCAGCTAGTAAAGGAAATATTTGGATGAAATTGAGATCCGAACAAGAAGAAGGAGTTGAAAATTTATCAGACTATTTCACTATTACTTTCTAACCATCGTAGTATAAAATATCTTAACCTAGAGGATTTAATAGTCGTATTTATAAACCTTTTTATAAGGTGTAGTTCTAGTGAATGTTCTAAGTCCTTTAGATTGGCCACACATTTAAGGGTGATAATGTCTAGATGATCTTTGGTGTAAATCTCCTAACAAGGTCACATCTAGAAAATGTGTATGCAATGTTTGATAGGGTTGGCTCTTAACCAAGCTCATTTACAAAGAGTGAACTATTTTTGGGTGACAAGTTCTAGGTGGTTTGTACCCTAATTGGGTTTTTGCATTAAAAATTTTGGTGTTACTTTGTGAATTGATGTTTTACATGTTATTTTATGTTTGCATATGAAAACTATTTATTACTACTAGAATTTGGTTGAATAAGGCTAATATTTATACCGAATGAATTTGGTAATAAGTTTATGCTGTTACAAGTATTGTGAATTATTTAAAGGGCTAGAATATAACTAGTTCACCCCTCCCCCCTCTCATTTATCTAACTAGAAAAGTAATAGAAGGAGATAAAAGCTATATGTAAGCCTCATGCAGATACATTTTTTGGGAAAAAATTAGTATGGGCCTCCCATAAATTGTCTGGCATTGAAAGCTTTTAACACCTTTATATAATTGCAGGACCATTTATAAATTGAGTTGGTCCAGTGGTGGATAATTTATGCTCTTGAAAAAGACGTTCCAAGATCAAACACCATAAGGGGTTAGATTATGCACGTGCCATTTTTAGCACACTTGCAAGGAGTCCCTTGCCTATGCACATGCCCCAATCATATACTACCCTTTGAAAACTTGTAATTGATACAAACTATTAAATGAGCCTTCTTTCATTTCCTTGGAATTAAACTATTATTTATATATCTTTTGGGCTTATAATTTGTCCTGTTCATGCGTGCAAGTAGATATTTGACCATTAATTTATTTTTTAATGTCTTTTCTTGACATAATTGACATTAAAATGGGAAAATTATAACAAGTTTTATCAAAATTTTAATAATTTTTTTTGTATATTGAGTGTTTCTTTTAATTATTTAAAATTTGATTTAAGTTTTAAAAATAAAAGGTTTGAGGGAAAAAATCAGGTTAGTTTTATTCTTAATTTTTAAAAATTATTAATGTGATTATGAAGTTAACAAAATATTTTATTCGTAAGATAAGTTATAAAAGGAGTTACAAAGAAAAATAAGTTATGATTTTTCATATTTTCTTTTTTCTTCTAAAACATTTTTCCTAACTTTTAGGGACACAAATCTTTTATGATTATTAGTTTGAAAATGAAAATTCTCTTAATTGAATTGGGTGATTTCATTCTGAAGTCACAAATGTGTTTCCAAGTGAATTTTTTTTAGTCTATGTTCGAATTAGTAAAATTTGTCAAAATCAAGCCTCTAAAATTGCCCCCAAAACTCTATCCTTGATTGTTAGCCCTCTCTAGTTTTGTTTCTTATTAACCTTTTCTTCTTTAATAATCCATGTCTTTTAAGTTGGTATCATCAAGTTCTACCCCAAGGTGATAGGTCTTCATACTATTATCCATTGTAGATTGTTTGTCAAAGTGGTTCTTTTGCCTTTATTATATGATTATCAATGGAATAAATGTAATGTGTTATGTTATAAATGCCCTAATGAGATTGAGATCAGTTAATTCATCCATGTTTTAAATGCTCAGTGATTCAAGAACTACTACTTTATCTCAACTATTTAAATATTAAGATTTTAGCAGTGATGATACAAGGCATTTTTTTTCACCTAATGATAAGGGTGTTGATTTTGGTACTTTGATGATTAAGTTTTACGCTTCAGATAGTTCAGTATTCCTTAATTGGTGATGTTATGATGTTAGGTATATGCATGCCTAATGATGATCATTCTAAAATGTTAATTTGAATTAATTGTGTTATATTAATTTTGTGTTTACTGATGATTAAATGTGAGAAGAAATGAATTAAATAGTTAATTATATGAAAGATTCATGTTTTGATTTATGTAACCATACAGATAAGTTTTGAATATATGTATGTGATTTTCTTGAGCTATTGATGTGTGCAATGAGTGTGCAAGATATTTTAGTCAGAAGATCTAATGGAGAAATGAAACTAAACCCCTTGCTATTTGTGCTGATTTACATTGTCTTTCTTTGAAGGTTGTTATATAGTCTTAAAATTATTCTAGCTTTTGATTGGTTCCTATTAAGTCTTTAAGGCCTAAAACCACTAAATTTAAGTACCCTAGGGGTGAAGGCATGGGTTGGGAGTACTTTCCACCCCCTTAGCCTCTTTGGTTGACTTTTAGGGTCACTCAAAAACATTACTTTTGGTTGATTGCAAAATTTGAATTGCCTCCTTCATGAGTTGGTGACTCGAACTCCACCTTGGGGGTTACCTAAAGTCTAGTTGAGTTAGGATCATATTTAGATGCATTTTGGAGAAATTTTGGGGGATTACCCAATCTCTAGTTTTGAGAGAGAAGTTTGAAGATTCAAGGAAAGGAAGGATAAGCTCTTCTCAACTTGTCATTTTTCCATAACTTTTTTTGGTGAAGTTAGGGTTCTTCACTCTTTTGATTATGCTTCTTCTTATTGTTCATGCTTGATTCATGCATAAGGCATTTTGATGATCTTTGTATTGCTTGTATGTGTGTTGAGGTTGTTTGGGAGGGATCTTAACTTGTTCTCGAATGTTGTTCTTATGCTTTTCTTTGAAATTTTGAGAGTTTTTCATGGGGTTTATTTTGGAATTACTCACCCTTGGATAGGGAAGAAGTGGCCAAGTTCAGGGGAAGCACCTTAGTTGGACCTCAATAGTGTAGAGTCTCCTCTCATGGTGAGAAGAGGGAAAGAGGGTAGGGTGTATGGGCCCTACTTGTCATCACATACCTTGTATGAAAATTTGAATTCTTGAAGAAGGGAAGGAATGAAAATCCTTATGGTATTGGCCTCGATAGGTCATTTGTAAATGAATGGAAGTTCTTAGATTTTAGCCTCGAAAGGGCTATGTTATGATATGGTGATTGATGTCTCCTATTGAGAAAATCCACCTCCCCCCTATTTTGGTTCAATGTTGAACCATTTGTGCAAAACCAGGCTAGGAATGTCTCCTTGAATTGTTTATCATAATATGTTGTTTTACCTCTTGGTCAGTTCTTGTCTTTCCCATGATTCCCTTGATGCATTGAAGATATTGGAAAGAATCTCTTGTGAAAGACCTAGAAGACAATTCAATTGAATTGTAACATTTTGTAAAAATGTATTTAAATTTTGATGTATTTGGCAAAGATGTCAAGTTTTCTTATTGGTTCTTTCCTGATGGAGCGTTGAACTAGGTTGATTAATAGAAGAAGAAAAGATTAAGTAATATTCTTGCATTTGAGTCTTGTAGCTTTTTCTTTAGTTTTTCTTATATTATTTAAAAATCTTATGGGATGATGTTCACTCTTCCTGTAGCATTTGTATGTCTTGTAATCATATGTATTTATTTTTGGAATAATCAAATAGAATGTGTTATAAGAGTAGTGTCATTGTTTCATTTCAAACATCATATGGAAGGGTTAAGAGTATCTATGTATTGTGGAAGGTATCCCTTGTGTATATCTGTTATACTTTGTTTCCACCACATTTGTGTACCATGAAGATATCATAGAAGGGTTGTTATAAGTTGGGAGATTATCTCTTTGGTATCATATTACTATTCAACTCCATTGTTTAATAGTTATGCACAATATTCAATTGGTTCTCTCAAGAGATGTGTATTGAAAATTTGATGTTCATGGAGATTACTAACAAGGAATTCATATAAGTTCCATCTAGGGTATCTTGCACTATAGATTTTTTCTAAATTGCAATAGTTATTTTAGGTTAAGCTTTCTTATTATAATAGAAATCATAAGGCATGATGTAATGTTAAACCATTAACAACTTGAATCTAAAACAATCCTAAGGATTACATGAAAAGGATCCAAACAAATAAGTTGAGTTCAAAAAAAAAAAGACCTGTAGATGCATAAAAATTCTATGGAAAATGTATGGCAAAAACTAATAAAAACCCCTCCCAATATAGTAGAATATAATATTCTCTCCACAGTAAAATAATATAAATCTGAACTATAGTATAACATAAATGCTAGTATTAAATCACCTTCATTATAGTAGATGTTAGTGTGAGAAATGACATGGTATAGGACTTTTTCAATTAAAAAAAAAATATATATATATATATTAAATAAATAAATCCCAACTAGAGGTCGACTATACTATTGAAAAGGACATATGACAATAAAATAATATACACACAAAAAAAGAATAAATATATCAAAAGTTGCTGCCCTATCTAGTCAAGTCGACCATGACACTAAAAATACAAAACTAAATAAATAAATATAAGATATGGATGTGACTAGGTGCCCCCATCCTTCCTCCATTTCTTAGGCATGTGAGAATTAAAGGATGGGGTTGTACACTAATCTGACATAAGTCAGAAAGCCTTCTTATTTGGCATTGAAAAAAGGTAAAGTTCAGAAACAAAACATAGTATCCTTGTTTTTTAAAATAAAACATCACATAATGCATGGGTAGGAGTATCAATGCCTAGGAAAGGGGCCATAAGAGTTTCAAATTCTGCATCTTACACCTCATACTTGGTAAAAATAAATAAAAATGCATTAACAACTTGGGTGCCTTGGGGTTAGGGAGAGTAGTAGGATGGGATGGGGGTAGTATAGGGTAGATATGATTAGTAGAAAATTCCTGTGCATAGTATACTTCTTTTTTTAAGATTTCAATGTGATAGTTAATAGTGTGGCTTAGATAGGACATCTTAAAGGAAGTAAAGTAGCATTAAGTAAATTGAATATGTATGGGTAAGTAGATAGGATGTAGGTTAGGAAAATATAGTAGCTAGTAGATGCTATCAAAATTGAGAGATAATAATAATAATTAGAGTAATATTCGGATATTTAAGGGGCTTAGGTATAGGGTTATATATATATGAGTTAAATTTATTAGATAATTTAGAGGGAAAAATATATATATGTATTGTTATTATGAGATTGATTGTAGTATGATTTAATTTTAGATATTGGGGAGAGAATATTTAAAAAGTTGAGTCCTGAAAATTTTGAGGCAAGTTTAATGGGCACATGACATGCACCTTAGGGTTAGTAAGTGTTATGTTATGATGCAAGGATTTGTAGGTTAAATTAAATGGAGTAGTTTATTGTAAATTGTTATAGAAGTTAGGAGGGTTAATATTTCATTCACTTATTTATGTATTTATTTAATTTTTTAGTTATGATGTTATTATTCTTAGAAATGTTTTGTATTTAGATAGATTATAAATGTAAAAGTAATTAGTTAGAATAAATTTTGTTAAAAATATAGTTTAGTTATCTATGTTACATGTTTTATGGGTGAATTGGTCCTTTGATTTCAATAATCTGAAATAGTTAGATTTATAATTATTCAAATTAAAAAAAATTTAAAATGTTTTTAAAAAAATTAAAAATTGTTGGAGTATTTTTGCTCTCTAAATTTTGGGCATGACAACTTTTAGGAATAAGGGATGAGGGTAACAATGACCATGTGCACCATATTCAAATTTAGATTGTTATACAAAAGAGAAAAGCTAACCAATCACACTACTTGAGTTTTGAACAATTCTTTGTAAAACAAGTATATAGGGAGCTAGGTCACCACTAAAATTATATTTTGTCACTTGTAATTAAAAGGTTATTGAGGCCCCTAAAAAAGAGATTAGATTAAATATTGACCACAATTGGGGAGGTTGGTGCACATTTTAAGATTATATCAAAATCAAGTTTACGGCTTTCATAAAGTCCCTTATTTGGTACCTAGAACTTAAATAAACAATTACTTATGTGGATATTCTTAGATTGATGGTAGGGTCTAATTTTATGCATTTTTAAGTCTCATAATAAACATTTTTTCTTTCATGTTGCATTGAACTTTGGAGATTTTATGGTTGTACTTTTAATGTATATTCTCTCATTGATAAAAGATGATGAGTATTATAATTTACTCATTCACAATACAAAAAAGTGGTTTCATCCTAAAGGTTTAAAAAATGATAGCAAATTAGCTTAAAATTCTAGTAGGTCACTCCATATAGGTTATTTAAATGATAATTTAATAAGAAATTAAGGAGAAGATTATGTTGGTAGGAAGATTGATATCTGCAAAATAATTATAGAAGCATAAAGTGTTAGAATTCTTTAGAATAATTGGGGGGGGGGGGGGGGGGGGGGGCGTGGGTGGGGGGGGGGGCGTGGGGGGGGGGGGGGGGGGGGTGAATCAGTTATCCAAGGTCTAAATGCCTTAATAATACTTTTTTTCAAATTATAGTGAGCACATAAACTTTTCATCCATCCAAGCTTAAATCAATCATCTTAGCAAGTTATAGCAAATCAACATGTAGGGATAAAACATGCAAGATCAACACATGACACAGTGATTTACGTGGAAACCCAATTTGGGAAAAAGTACTACTAACATGCTACTTAATTCTCACTCTTGTATAGTGATGCCTTGTTAAAAGCTTGTCCTGTTAAAGGCTTACAACAGACTGTTAAATGTGACCTGGTTAGAGGATTTCACCATACTGTTAGGAATGAGCTTGGTCAAAGGACTTTAGAACATTCTCTTAGAATGTCACCTTGTTAAAGAATTTACAACATGGCTATTAAACCAACCTAAGTCCATAAGATTTACACTATCTGTTACAATTGCTAGAGAGTAACAATAATGGCTTTTTGATCTGATACAACTTACAATATATCTTGCAAATTTTAGATCACACTTCAATTCAATCCTTTTTCTTGGCTTTAATCACTTCAGCTCTGACATCTTGTCATCTCAACCTTCATCTCCTTGAGTTTTCTTACTCATCATCCCAATGCAACCATATCTGTGGTCATCTGTTGAAGAAGAGTAACTATTCTCTCTTACTCCTTAGCACCTCCTTCATCACTTTATGCTTTCATGCTTGACCTACTTTTTATTTTTCTTTGTGACATTATGACTCCTTAAATAGAAATTTGGAGTCCCTTTCTTGTTCGATTCTTCCTCTCCAATTTTAGGGTTTTAGGTAGATTAGGTAGAGTACAATGTATCTACCCCATATCTTGCTCTTATTTAGAAAATTCATCTAAAATCTAGTTGTATTCTCCAAAAATGTTTTACATGGTGTTCTATGCCACCAGCTCATTACTCTTATTTTCTATTTGATTCACAGAATTCTAGATAACAACCTTGTCGGCTTAGATCTAGCAAATCTTTGATCTTTGAGATAATGCAGTAACTCGGCATTATTAGTTTACTGATGCTCAACACCTCTGTGTTACTTGGTACTTGTATCATACTCGACATGTGATCTTCACTCAGTACTTTTTGTGGTACTCTACACTTGAATCCTGCTCGGCATCTAATCTTCACTCGGCACTTTCTGTGTTACTCGACTTGAATCCTGCTCGGCATCAGATCTTCACTCGACACATACTGAAGTTGAACTTTCTTGGCTTCAACTAGGAATCTATTTTGTACTAACTAGCTTGCTCAACTCTCTCTCTAATAAACTTAGTTAGACTTTACAAATGACTTAGCTAAAACCTTACATCTTTGGTATGTTTCAGTGTAGCCATTCTCTGTGTCTTAGAGTATGTCATGAATACACTTTTTCATCAATGGCTTAGCTAATCCTTGTACTTCATTACAACATCATAACTTCAACCTTTCTCTAGGTGTTCTAGTTACATCTTATTGATTTCCTCCTTCTTATCAATAAACCAATTGATAGTATTTGGATCACTAAAGCAATTGTCATTCCTACAAGTAGAAAGTTTGACATCAATGACAAAACAATGATTGAGAACATTCTTTACCAGTTCCATTACTTTTTATGTATGATCTCTTCAATCATTTCCAAAAATCTCCCTCATGATCTTTTTCAATCATTTCCAACAATCTCCCTCTTTGGCATTGATGGCAAACCAAACTAATCAATTCATCAACTTAGTTACCACCAAAATTATATATGTTTTCTACTTCTTTCTTGACTATTGCATTCTTTCTACTGATCACATATATCTCCCTCTTTCATATATATCTTCCTCTTGCTTTTTATTGATCAATTTCTGCATATATCTCCCTCATTGACATAAATGCCAAAGATCTAGCATCTTTATCATGCAAAATATAAGCTTTGGTTCCAATGTCTTCTCCCTCTGTCATTATGCTTTTGACTGATTTGGACTTTTTGCTCCTGCTATCATCCTCTGCATCATTCTTCTGATATTTCAATAATTTGTTCCTGTTGATGCAGGGCAGCGTCCTTGTTGCTTTACACTGCTCGAGTTAGGGGCATTACCCCTAACTTTCCTCTAATGTATTCATAAGCATCCTTGGGCAATGGTTTTGTGAAGATATCTGCAGTGTGTTCCTTTGTATGAATGTACTCCAATTTCACTTGTTTGTCTTCTACCAATTCTCTGACATATTGATACTTGATTGCAATATGCTTGGTTATTGCATGCATTACTGGATTCTTGGATATGTTTATAGCACTTGTATTATCACAATACAATATCATAGGTTTGGTTACCTCTTTCTTCATTCCTTTCAATAGATGTGTGTGCCACACAATGTTTGTGCAATTGACTGCTACTACCACATATTTTGATTCTGCAGTGGACTGGGATGTGCATGTTTGTTTCTTGCTAGTCCAAATAACTAGCCTTTTACCTAAAAATAGTGCATCTCCACTTGTGCTTTTTCTGTCATCAATGTTGCCTCCCCAATCTGCATCTGTATATGCATTGAGCTCAAAATTCTCATTCTTTCTGTAATATAGACCAAAGTTATTAGTTCTTTTAAGATACCTCATTATTTTTTTTACTGCTATGAGATGATTTTCTTTCAGATTAGTAGAGAATCTAGCCACTATTCCAACTGCTAATGCTATGTCTGGTCTGCTATGTACAACATATTGTTGTTTTCTAATCATGGATCTGTACATTGTTTGATTGACTTCAGTTGATACATCATTTTTGGATAACTTATTTCTTGTTTCCATTGTTGTGATGACTGGTTTGGACTCCTTCAATCCAAATGTTTTAAGTATCTCTTTGATGTACTTTGATTGTGTCACAAATATACCATGCTTTAGTTGATGTACCTGCAATCCAACAAAAAAATTAATCTCTCCAAACATAGACATCTCAAACTCATGTTTTATTTTGTCAGCAAAACCTTTTCAAAGCACTTCATTTTCTCCAAAAACTATGTCATCCACAAAGATTTTAGCTACAATAATATCCTTACCTTCTTTTGATTTGATGTACATGTTGTTGTTATCATCAGTTCTTTCAAATCCTATTTGCACTAGATATTTGTGAAGTCTCTCATACCATGCTCTGGATGCTTGTTTTAGATCATAGAGTGCTTTATGTAATTTACAAACCATATCCCTATTGTTCTCATCAACAAATCCCTCTAGTTGTTCAATATAGACTTCCTCTTCCAATATACCATTTAAAAAAGTAGACTTTACATCCATCTGATAGACTTTAAAACCTTTATATGTAGCATATTCAAGTAAAGTTCTTACTCCTTCCATTCTAGCAACAGGAGCAAATGTTTCCCCATATTCCAATCCTTCTTCTTGAGCATAACGCTTGCATACTAGTCTAGCTTTGTTTCTAGTAATCTCTCCATTCTCATCTAGCTTGTTTCTGAATACCCACTTGGTGCCAATCACATTCTTGTTAACTAGTCTGGGAACCAAACTCCAAGTTTTGTTCTTCTTTATTTGATAAATCTCTTCTTCCATAGCTTTATACTAGTCATCATCTTGTAATGCACCATATACTATTTTAGGTTTGAATTTGCTGATCAAACATGATTCATGTCTTAGTCTATTCCTTGTCATTGGTCTTGCATCTTTGTCACCAATTATCTTTTCAGCAGGGTGATGTCTTTTTACATATTTGGTCAATCTTGGTTCTGTCCTTGTTTCCATGTTTGATCTTTCAAATTCAGGGTCACTATGTACTGAGTTGTCTGGTTGTTCTTCATCTCTTTCATGTGAGTTGACTTCAAGATCAGATTGTGCATTTTCTTCATTCTGCAACTCGACTTCTAAATGTAACTTGACATTCACTGGTTGTGATTTGGCTGAAACTTAAATTTTTTGTTGAATCCCAATTTGATTGACACCATCCTCGTCAACAAGCATTCCTTCATGAGAATACACAAAGGTTATGTATTCATTCATTCTCTTTGGTTCTTTAACTTGGACTTCTGTATGATCATCAAAGTTTACATTTGCACTTTTCACAATTTTGTTAGTGTTAGTACTCAAACACTTATATGCTTTACTTCTAGTGGAGTAACCAAGGAATATGCCTTCATCACTTTTTTCATCAAATTTTCTATTTCTAGCATCTTTAAGGATAAAGCATTTGCAACCAAATACTTTGAAATGTTTTACATTGGGTGAGCGAACATACCATAGTTCAAAAGGTGTTGTATTTGTACCTTTGTTGACTTGTACTCAGTTCAGTGTATGAATAGCTACACTTACAACTTCTCTTTACTATTTTAAAGCAACAGTCTTTTCCATCATTAATTTTTTTGCACAATCAATCACAGATCTATTTCTTCTTTCAGCAATTCCATTCTATGGGGGAGTTCTAGGAGCTGATGTCTGTCTCTTGATTCCTTTGTCATTACAAAATATCTCAAATTTATTTGATGTGAATTCACCACCTCTGTCTGATCTCAGGCATTTCAAACTCTTTCTTGTTTCCTTTTCAACTCTAGCCACATACCATTTAAACATTTGAAAAGCATCAAATTTTTGTTTTAAGAATATAAGAGTCATCATCCTAGAATAGTCATCAACAAACAACATTATATATTTATCTCCTTTGTAGCTTTGTACATCTATTGGACCACATAAGTCAGTATGGAATAACTCAAGTACTTCTTTAGATGTATAGTTTTTACTTTTGAAACTTGACTTTGTCATCTTTCCTAGCTGACATTGTTTGCACATGATATTGTCAGGCTTCTTTAGTTTAGGTAAACCTTTGACTTTCTTCATTTTATTGATATTGACCAGATTGTCAAAGTTGACATGACATAGCCTTCAATGCCATAACCATTCATCATCAAATTTTGCAACAAAATAAGAAACATCATCCATATCAAGGTAAAATAGATTACTTCTTGTTTGATCTCCTCTTCCTATCAGTTCACCATCAATATCATAGATTTTTGAACTTTTGTTTCCAAATTCTACTTTGCATCATACATTGCCTAACTGTGAGACACTCAGCAAATTGTAGTTTAATCCTTCAGGATAGTATGCATTATCACATGAAATTTTTTCTATAAGCTTAATGGAGCCTTTTACTTTTATTTGACATGGAGCATCATTACCAAATCTAACACTATTTCCATCATACTGTGTAAAGTTAACAAACTTACTTTTGTCTCCTGTCATGTGATGTGAGCATCCACTATCTATGATGCATCTGTCATTCTTGTTCGTACATGTTACCAGTGTTGTAGGTTCTTCTTCATTAGATTGGTTCTTCATGGCTACATAAACAACTTCATCATCATTATCATCAGAGTTCTCTTCAACAATATAGCACTTCTTGCCTTTATCTTTGTAATCACTCTTATCATCTTCTCTTCTATATTTGTACTTGTTTCCTTCCTTGTAATCCTTTTTCTATGTACACCTTGCAGCAATATGTCCTACTTCATTGCAATTGAAACAAATGATAGGCATCTTACCTTTGAATTTCCCTTTGGCTCTGTGAAATCTTCTAGCTAGTAATGCTTCCAATTGTTCCACATCTTCCTCATCAGTGCTATTGTCACTAGATAAGTGTTTCATTTTTCTTCCTTTCTTTGAATTCACTTGTTCAGCATCTTTCAGTGATAGCTTGGCCTTGAAAGCAGATTCAACATTCTCATGTCTATAGTTTTCAAAGTTAGATAACTCAAATGCAGTGAGTCTACCCAGTATACCTTCAAAATTTAGATTGTTTCCTAGAACACATCTTAGTTCTTGTATTGTTGATACTCTAATAGCATAGATAAGGAGCAAGGTTCTTAAGAACTTACTATTAATAGTATCTTCATCCAATTGACCACTTAAACATCTTATTGCACTTACCACTTCCTTTATTCTAGCTCCATACTGAGCAACATTCTCACTTTCCTCCATTTTCATATCATCAAACTTTCCTCTGAGGCTTTCTCTTTTTGCTCTTTGGACATTTTGATCTCCTGCATAGATGTCTAATAGGGCTTTCCAAATTTCAAATGTAGTGTCACATCCTTTGATATCATCAAATTTGGCATAGTTGAGTGCTGAAGCAATCTCAAGCATTATCTGATTGTGTTCTTGTTTGTTTTTCAAATCTTCTACAGTAAGAGTACCAGTTGGATCAACATGTTCAGTAACAATTGAATTTTGGGCATAATCTACTATGGATCCAAGATGTAGCTTCATCAAAAATTTTCATGCAACAAAGTTGTCTTTGTTGATCTTGGGAACTTCTCTCTTAGGAGTTTTGATCTTTTTCTGCTTCTAGCCCCTTTAAACTAAGTCAGCAGCAAAGCTCTGATACCAATTGTTAGAATTATTTAGAATAACTAAGAGGCGGGGGGTGGGTGTAAATCAGTTATCCAAGGTCTAAATGCCCTAATAATACTTTTTCTCAAATTATAGTGAGCACATCAAATTTTCATCCATCCAAGCTTAAATCAATCATCTTAGCAAGTTACAACAAATCAACATGCAGGGATAAAACATGCAAGATCAACACATGACACAGTGATTTACGTGGAAATCCAATTTGGAAAAAATCACCAGTAACATGCTACTTAATTCTCACTCTTCTAAAGTGATGCCCTATTAAAGGCTTACAATAGACTATTAAATGTGACCTTGTTAGAGGATTTCACCATACTGTTAGGAATGGGCCTGGTCAAAGGACTTTAGAACATTCTCTTGGAATGTCACCTTGTTAAAGGATTTACAACATGACTATTAAACCAACCTAAGTCCATAGGATTTAAACTATCTATTACAATTGCTAGAGAGTAACAATAATGGCTTTTTGATCTGATACAACTTACAACATATCTTACAAATTTCAAATCACACTTTAGTTCAATCATTTTGCTTGACTTTAATCACTTCAGCTTTGACAGCTTGTCATCTCAAGCTTTGTCTCCTTGAGTCTTCTTACTCATCATACCAATGCAACCATATATGTGGTCATTTGTTGAAGCAGAGTAACTATTCTCTCTTACTCCTTAGCACCTCCTTCATCACTTTATGCTTTCATGCTTGACCTACTTTTTATTTTTCTTTGTGACCTTATGACTCCTTAAATAGAAATTTGGAGTCCCTTTCTTGCTCAATTCTTCCTCTCAAATTTTAGGGTTTCAGGTAGATTAGGTAGGGTACAATATATCTACCCCATATCTTTCTCTTATCCAAAAACTTCATCTAAAGTTTAGTTGTATTCTCCAAAAATGTTTTACATGGTGTTCTATGCCACCAAATCATTACTCTTATCTTCTATTTGATTCACAGAATTCTAGATAACAACCTTGTCGGCTCAGATCTGGAAAATCTTCAATCTTTGAGATAATGCAGCAACTCGGCATTATTGGTTTACTAATGCTCGACACCTTTGAGTTACTCAGCACTTGCATCCTACTCGACATCTAATCTTCGCTCGACACTTTCTATGTTACTCGACACTTGAATCCTGCTCGGCATCTGATCTTCACTCGACACTTTTTGTGTTACTTAGCACTTGAATCTTGCCTGGGATATGATTTTCACTCGGCACGTACTAAAGTTGAACTTGCTCGACTTCAACTAGGAATCTGTTCGAAACTAACTAGCTTGCTCGAAGCTCTCTCTAATAAACTTAGTTAGACTTTACAAATGACTTAGCTAAAACCTTACATCTTTGGTATGTTTTAGTCTGGCCATTCTCTATGTCTTAGAGTATGTCATCAATACACTTTTTCATTAATGGCTTAGTTGATCCTTTTACTTCATTAAAACATCATAACTTCAACCTTTCTCTAGGTGTTCTAGTTACATCTTATTGATTTCGTCCTCCTTGTCAATCAACCAATTGATAGTATTTGGATCACTAAAGCAATTGTCATTCCTACAAGTAGCAAGTTTGACATCAATGAAAAAATAATGATTGAGAACATTCTTTACCAGTTCCATTAATTTTTATATATGATCTCTTCAATCGTTTCCAACAATCTCCCTCATGATCTTTTTCAATTATTTCCAACATAAAGATGGAGAATAGACTAAACTCCCTCGTACAGATCCAACAAAAGAAAATTAAGAAAACTATCTAATATGTATTAGAGTTAGTATGTGGTGTGCTTTCATATATATATATATTTAGGAGGAGAGGGGAACAAAATCATGAATAAGATGCTAGAAAAATGGAAGAAGAGGTTGAGCCTCGTATTACTCATATCTCCTCTTCTCACTCTTAATTTTTTTTTCTTAATTAATGTTCTTGATTTAGATGAGGAATGCGGTGAAAAAAATGATGGGTTTTATAAAGTTGAAATTAAACTAATAGTAATAAATTACACTTCTCCTAAGGAAAATGATATAAATAAAGTGAAGCAATCATATCAATTATTTGATGATGTAAGGCATGTTGCTAGAAAGTGTTTTTCAATCATTTAAAAAACAATTCTTTAGAGTCAAAATCATTTACTTTGGAATATAAGGGTTTGAAAATTAAAAGAAAGAATGAAGAAGATTAATTTTGTGATGCATCTATAGGTATACAAGGAGCTACAAGATAAGGTAGATGAAGAAATAAAGGACATGAGCCTTGAAAATGGAAGAAAATTACTATAACAAATACAAGTCATGTTTCTAACTAGATGGGATCTCAATTACCTTTAACAATTTGAGATAAGTCAAAATATGAAGGTAAAGTTGATAGTACATGTTGTAGATAAGATTTACAGATGATCAAAATATTCCTGGATGTACTCATGTGATGAATTTCTTGTGAGAAATAAAGATGGACTTCTCTCGAGAGTAGAAGGAGGCAATGAGGACATTCCAAGTACTTTAAAGATTGATCCTTTCTTAAATATTTTATATGTTAATGGGGAATTTAGATGTTGGGGTGGAGGGGGGGCGACAAATGAGATTCCACCTTCATGTAGTTGGCCTTGATTAGTAGAGAATATTAAACTATTCTTTAAACTAAGTGTAGCTCAATAATAACCTATGATTGTATGACAACTAATTGTGTGAATCTCTTGGTTTCAGGCAATGCAGAAGGACACCATAGTTCAATATGCAATATAAATTCATATGCATATGACATCAGGTGGAGCTAAAAAATGCAACAGGTTTGCATTTTCGTTAGATGTCTTTAATTATATATTTTAAGTTATAGACCATTACAAATATTGTTCATGATGATGGTCTATAATTTTAAAAACTTAATAGACCTATTAAATAAATCTAATCATGCTACATTTTTTAGCTCTGCCTATTGTCCACACATAAAGAATGCAATTGCATGTGCATTATCAATTCAGAGTGACACAATCTTATTTTGGGTGTGACAAAAATACTACATGCACCAAAAGATGGGAAAGTGATGTCACTTTTGCAGGTTTGAAACCTTTTTTTGTACTTCAACATTGATAATTTCTTAAAGATTTTAGATGTTAATAAAGAATTTATCTTTTAGGGGAGCGGGGTGGGGCCAAATGAGCTTCAACCTTCACATGGTTGGCCCTGATTAGAGGAGAATATTAAACTATTCTTGAAACCAAGTAAAACTCAATATTAACCTATAATTGCATCATAGCTATTCAACATTTGTTGCCAATTTTTTTTATTAATACAACATGACATTAAAATTTTGATGAATGGCTATTGATCCCACAACATTCCTGCCACATTCCCATCCCAATTATGATGTTGGTTTTTGATGGCTTGCCATGGGACCCATAGCATTTATGTCGCATGGATGTCACAATTGCAACGATGTCTTCAATAGATTTCCATCACAATACTTATGGTTAAAATGAACAATTTGCTAGAAAGATAGCACAATTTATGACAATTGTAGGCATCACAATTGTGATGGTAATTGATGCCTATCCAATGAGAGTCAATTTTGATTGATGTTGGTTGGACGACTAGTTACTATCGTAATTGCGATGGCCTGCTATTGCAATTCAGGTCCAAATGTAGTAGTGTCCTCTCAATGCTCTATATCTGGTGGAAAATCATATGAAAGGTAGAATTCTAGTTAATGGGGAAATTTGAATGATATTCATACATTGAAGCTCAATGGTAATCATTTGACATGAGTTATTCAGTCATGCATTTCAATATGCCAATCTTTGCAAGTATTAGATTTGGGAAATAATAATTTGGAAGGAACCACCCTCTAGTGGATTTGTAAGATAGAAAAATTGTACGTGTTGGTGTAAAGGTCCAATCATTTCCATGAGAGTGTCCCACGCCAGGTAATCAGGTCAAACAACAACTTATTGGGTCTAATTCCTTCCAAAATAGTATCTCTTCCAAGAATAATCTTAGTGGCCAAATTCTAAAAACCTTTAGACCTCTTACTAAATACATTGAATGACAACATTCCATTAAAATCTCTCTTGATGAGTTATTTACAGTTTTTGAATCCATCTTTCAACTAGCTTGATGGGAAAGTACCCCATATAGGGAAGTTTCTAAACTCTAGGGAGTTGTCCTACCTAAGAAATACAAATATAAGTGGAATTTCATTCACCAATACAATAGTCTACAATAAATTATTTGGCCATGAGAACTATACAAAGGTTGAGACATGTGGTGACATAGAGAGTTTAGATGCTAAAATTATAGTGTGGACAATCAGACTTAGGTTGAGTTATATTTTAGGATTTTCTATTGGATTGGAATATTGGCATTTAACAAGAGAGAAAGGAAAAGAGCCTTCAAATTTTATGATGTAGTAATTTTAGTTGTTGGTCAATGTATATGAGGGAATAGATGAAAGTAGATAGCATTCTACATAAGAATTTGTTAGATAAAGTTTATATTTCTTTAATAGACTATTGCCACTACAGAACTATAAGTCTAAGGAGAGCTTTAAATTGTTGGTGTGGAAGCATTTCAAAATGTAATATAATTAATTCTATATGTTTACTTGAATTTAAAAATTCTACTACAAAGTATTTTTTTCTGTTTCCTAATTGTAAGAAATAAATAATTTTGAAATTGTTTATGGGCTCATTTAGTTAATGTGTAAAATATACAAGTTAGAAATAAAATTCTAAAATTTTATGGAACAAGTAACTATTAAAATTTTGTTTTAGTTTCTAAATATATTATTAGTTATCATTTTAAGATTTAATAATTATTTATTATTATATTTCATTAAATTCTTATCAATAATAATGAATAGATAGTTCAATTATTTTTTTCTATTTCAATATTTAAATCTTTTATTTTATGTCTGGCCTTTCTAGAACAATTGGGTATGTGCACAAAGATGTGAAACCAAAAGGGGGGTTTAAGATGCCCACTTTTTTCTTCTTCTAAAATTAGTAATTTCTAAAGTTCAACGAGAAATTGAAGATAGTTAGATTCAAATTTTCAAGATACAACAAAAACAAAAGTGATAGTCATCCAAATCTAGTTTATAAATTACTATTTTGTGTTAAATAGTGGAGTTTTAAGCCCTAAAAAGAGAGAGCACACAAAGTGATTATGTTTTTTCAACAAAAAAAATGTAACCGTGTCAAGTGTGCTCCCCCTATTAAGATACTATTTTTTTTTGAAAATATTTAATCACTCTGGTCAGAATTTACTTAACACTATGTAGTTTATCTCTAAATTTTTGGCTAATTTTAAAAGGTATATTTAGTTTCTTTTTTTATGAATTTTGTAAGTAAAAACATCCTAAAAATGTGAAATAGTTGTATTCTTCTCCTAGAAACCATTGAAAACTACTTTAAAATCAAAACAAATTTTAAAGTGCACTGAATGAAGTCTAGTTTTCAAAAGCTTAACTTGTTGAAATTTTTTATGAATGGGCCAAAATCTAATCCCCAAATACTACACATTGTTGTGTGACAAAAAATGGACACACATTCAAAATAAAATATAATTAAAAGGCTTAAAATAGTCTAAATTCAAAATAAATTACAATCTTAGATGGATAACATAGTGATCTATAATATCATGCAACTTGATATCATACCTATGTTGGTAAGTTTTCTATAAAACATGTCTTAGACCTATTTGGAATGACCAAGCCTTTGGGTAGGATCTCAAAGGAAAGTACAAACCTTAGGTTTAGTGAATTCCAATTCGTTATTCATCCTATAGTACAATCACACTATATCTGTGTGCACTATACCAATAATAGGATGATCACACAATAGAATATCTTGCTATAGGGTGTACACATAGCTTAAAGAATTTTTCAAAAGTAAGAGAGATGGAGAAGGAAGGTGAGAGGTAAATAGAGAGCAAGGGAGAGGAATAGGAAGGGAGGGAGGGAGAGAAGGGGATATGAAGAGTGAGAAATGGATAATGGATAACATAAGTGGGGGAGAGAGAGAGAGAGAGAGAGAGAGAGAGAGAGAGAGAGAGAGAGAGAGAGAGAGAGAGAGAGAGAGATAGAATTGTTAGGAAGTAAAGTCCACCAAGATAATCGAGGAGGGGGGGGGGGGGGGGGTGAATTGTTATGTAATTTTGAACATATTTATTAATTTTGAAACATGTAAACAATAGATGCAACAACCATAGAAAGATCACCATGCATAATAACACTAGATATGTTAACTAGGGAAACCCTTTATCAGAGGGAAAACCCCAATTGGAATGATAACCACAAGGTGATGTACTAATATAAAAGTTCCTTATCAAAAGATAGACTCTATTAAGAGCCAAAGAAATACAATCAATACATATAGTCCCTATTAGGAGATTTTGAATCCCTAGTAGGATATTCCAACCTAATTAAGAGTTGTGGCAACCCTATTAGGTGTTGACATGAGGATAATTGAACCCACTATCCAAATAGCCTCAAAAATAGACTTGACTAGATAATCTTCTAGATCAACATATCCAAGATCTTTGAATTGACTAAATAGAAAATCCTTTGTCAATACAGTTCAACACAGTTCCTTTAAATATCACTTTACATCTTCAACATTAATCTATGCTTTGATCAAATACAAATTTGTGTCAAAGTTCGCATAGCCAACAAAAGGATATCACTGATGATTATAACCAAGGAATAAATATTTCCTTTATACCAAGTCCTAAATAAAATATTCATTCGGCCTTGACACTTTCCCAATTTCAAATTATAATATATGACAAGCTTAAGATATTATACTACTCATTACATTACAATTATACTCTTTTTCAACAATATTTTCAATAGTCAGCTCATAGATAACATCTTCCAAATAGACTTTTCCAAACCTCATAGAATGAACATCTATTTTTTTTTCCATCTAGAATATATAATCTTCAACATTTCTTTGACCTTCCTCTTAGATTGCTTAACCAGATTAAATTTATGTTAAAAGATATAATCAATTTACCAATAACAACTTTTCTCTCTCTAAAAGATACCTTAAAAAATATCACATAACTTTATCATATTTTAATATTTATGTTTGTGCACTTAACTATACCATCTATAAACATCCTTGAACATATGTCTAAGAGTGCACATCCCAACTCATTGACCATTGATCATGCAAAAAAATTATTCCTATGTAATTCTACTAATCTTTATAGAATAAGGTATATATTGACATCAATGAAAAACACTGTCATGAATGCAACACATAAAATTTGAATCATGTTTCTACCGCTTCTATGATACCCTGCCATAGAAATATAATCAAGATTCATGCTAAAAATCTCCTCCTTTGGCATTAATAGAAATATATATGAAAAATATACAAGTACCACGAATACAAAATATATTTCTTCCTCATCTCCCTTTACTCCCCCATTAATGTTGCACATGAATTAAAACATGCATCTCAGTCTCAAACAATGCATTCTTCCATCCTTTACAATTTTATCTCAATATTGGTCTTAGACAAGTTGTAAGAGTTTTTTATGTTCAAATCACAATCATAAAGTAACCATCATGCACAAGGAATGTGTTAATCTTCCTTGTACGTAAACATCTATACTCTCACATTAGGAATATACTCTTTCTTTCCCCCAAAGGATGTTTTTGATGTACACTTCTCCCCATTGACATTAATTACAAAGGTATTATTATGTCAATTTTTCAAGTTCAATAATTTTCAAAACAACCTGTTTAGGTTCAAGTGTCCAAAGACACTATTAAATATCAATACCAAGATTCCTCAATGACTCAGCTAAAACATAGATACTCACTCATAAGAGAAGCGTCAAGCATCTAGTCTATGTAAAGGATATAGTGCTTTTCTACCAATTAGACTAATACAATCTCTGCATCAACTACTCTTAAGTAGGTTGGGGCATAACCCCAAGCATACCTCTCAAGTAGTCAAATGTATCCTTGGCCAAATATTTTTTAAATATATCTACTATTTGCTCCTTTGTGCTAAGATATTCTAATCTAATTTCTTTTTCTAGAAGCCATTCTTTTAAAAAGTGATACTTAATGGATATTTTCTTTGTCTTTGTTCATGTGAAATTGTACTCTTTGACATACTTACTGTGCTCATGTTATCACAATGTATAATATCAGGCTTAATATAGTCTATTTTAATATCTTTTGGCTTCTTCTTCATCTAAACAGTTTGATTACAAATATTTTCTGCTACTAAATACTCTTCTTATGATGTACTTTCTAAAATACAATCTAGTTTCTTGCTCAACCAATAAACCAATCCTCCTCCAAAAAATAATGTTCCACCACATTGCTCTTCCATCTGTAGGACTAGAAAAAGGGTGAGAATGCATAAATGTGAGAATAATAAATCTCATAAAATTTATGCAAACAATTCTATCCTAACATAAAATTTATTTTAATATAAAAGAGATTAAAACAAGAAACCTCCTTTCAAATGTAGCTCCTATGCTCTCCTTTCTTCTTCATATATTTGAAGTTAATGCAGCTTTTGATCTTGAAAAGATGGTACCCAAAAAATGATAGCAACATCATAATGATGTGATAAAGTGATAGAAAAATGACATAATAGTGAGAATACTAGGAGACAGTGGTTAACAAAACAAGTACAAATAGGCTCAATTTATAGAGTTTGAGAGCCAAAATACAAAAAATAGAAAGAATGATGCACAATTAGAAATTCTTCATAGTTAAATTACACAATTTAGAAAATTTCCATAATCAAAAAATTTAAATTAGAAAATATCATAAAATGACACATTATGACAAATTGTAAGAAATGTGTATAGAAATATGTAAGCACAATTAGTGGAAGAAGAGAGAAATAAAATGGAAGGTGTAAGACAAGGAATGGAAAGTGTGAGTGTTGGAAAAAGGAAGATGTAAGAATGGAAGCAAGAAAATAGGAAGTGGAAACACAATCATTGGGAATGTGTAAGAGTTAGAATTTTTGAATTTAAAAACTCATAAACCACTAAAAAATAAAAATTAGAACTTTGAAAATAGGAAAACAGAGAATGGGATCAATTAATTACTAAAATTAATTAATTGAGAAAGGTTAGCAAAGAAGAATAATTAATAAGGGGGGGATGAAATTAAATGATTAAGACATAGGAATAAACTATGGGTTATTTATCCCTATAGGGAAAATTAGTAAAAATGATTGGCTAAATGATAAAATAAATACAAGATAACCCTATTGAATGATCATAATAAAAATGCATATCAAATGTGATGATATAGAAATGGGATCAAGGACATGATGAAATTGATGAAATAAATGATGCCAAATTGAATGATAGAAATTGATGACTTGTTAATGACACATGACAAGGATTGATGACACAAGACATTTAACAAAATTTGAAAATGTTATAGGTTGATTGAGATTGATTGATAGGATTTATAATAATAACATCAATAGACACAATCAATTATATTAAATCAACTGAATAAGGACATGATGAAGCACTAAATGACTCAACAAATTTAAGGATCAAATTGATGACAAATAATGACAAGGTGTTGAGGGACATTACAATACCAATGATCAAATGATGAAATGATGACATGTCAAGGACACATTACTTATATTGATGAATGTTGATAAGGTATTAAAGGGCATAACAATTCCTAAAGGATCAATGATGACAATTGCTTAGGCTTGGTTTCAAGTGATTTCAATGACATTGGAATGGGTTTGAATTAGTTGCAAAAGGTTTATATTCGATATGAATCAGTTGAGAGATGACCTTCGTTTGATTGAAGAGGTTTACAAATAATCAAATTTTTTTGAAAAAAACGTGGTGAAATAATCCTAAATGATGATCAAGTGGGCCAAAAAATCAAAGTTAGTGAACCGAGAAAATGAGACAAGTTAGGATGTAAAAGTGATGAAAACGTAGGCGAAAACCATTTTTGAGTGTTTACATTTTGCACCTCTTTGATACAATGTGATTCCAAGCATTATGTGAAAGAATAAAGATAAAAGATCATTCCCCAGTGAAATTGAAATAAGGGAAATAGGATCCCCCCCTCAAAAAATTGGGCAAGAAATTGACTCAAGGATAATTTTTTGAAAAGAAAAGATGATGAGAAATATCTAATAGAAGAAATATTAGTAGAAGAAGGAAAGAAGATTGAAAGGAGTTAGTAAATGATGACTCTTGCTTTCATAGGCACATTTTATATCATAAGAGATTTATTTTGATATGAAAAGTGGAATGCAACACATCGTGGCATAAAGAGCCAAAGCAAAAAATGCAAGTCTTTTGCATAAATAAACATGATGTAGACAAATAATGACCTTATTCAATGTGAGGCATAGAGTCATTCCCCAGACTATCAAAGGACATTCAAAAAAAAGAAAAAAATGATCATGAACCATCCTAGCCACTCTTATAAATCAGTTTATATCATTGAGTAGCATAGGAACATGATCAAAAGAAAACAAAGTAAAAATAAAGAACTCACTAAGCCAACAACCATTTTGATCAGTTTTTTATTGCTTTATTAAGTGTTGTTTTTATTGATAATTGTATCTTATTGATGTTCGACATGTTGATAGTTAAAGGTGTTGTGACTAACGTGTCAAATATGAGTGATTGTTGGTTCAAGTGAGTCAAAATGTACTTCATCAGAGCATGATTTCATTGGAGTACATTTGAGTCAACATCTACATATGCAATTTTTTAAGAAAATGAGTGAACATTTACAATGTTTATGTACAAGGTTGATTGCAAGTTTTTGGTGGGTTTTGCAATCTTTTTGGGTAAATGAAGATATTTGATTTTTTTGTGGTGCAATTTTTCAAGATATTTTATAATTTTTACTGATTTTTAAAATTTTTTCATCGAGTAATTTAGGATATTTTATGATTTTTAATGATTTTTTAGGACATTTTATGTTTTTTTATCAATTTTATTCAACTTTGTAATTGATTTTTTAGGTGTTTTCAAGATCGTGTTTGATTTTTTATAGATTTTTTGAAAAGCATATGTGATTTTTTTTGTATTTTTTTAGGATCATATGTGACTTTTTTGGATTTTTTGAAAATCATATGTGATTTTTTTGGATTTTTTAAAGATGATATATGACTTTTTAATTTTTTTTGGTATCATATTAAAATTTCTATTTTCTAGAAATTTGTCTTTGTTTTTACATGTCGATTAGACTCAACATGTTGACCCTTGACTGCATGTGGATTGATTGACTTATAGATATTAATCATTGCATCCAAATTCCTTGGGAAGGGAATGCAATCCTTGTATGGATAGGGATAGTGTGGAGGACTTTGGGATGGGTAAAATGTTTTCCCATATGTATGGCTTTGCTGACTTACCTATAGGAAAGGGTATGCGAATTGTGAACTAGTGGATAGAGGAACATATGAACCTAAAATAGATGGAAGGGATGAAGGAGGAGGTATATGTTTGGATCTAGATCTGGAAGGGATAATAGCTCCTTCAGAGTGAGCTTTAGGACTTAAGTCATGACCTTTAGAAATTTATTTGACATGAAAGGGTTTTGACATACTTTGTGCTTTACTATGGGACCATTTACTTGATAGTGCTTTTGACCAATGGGATGCTTGCTACTAGATTTGAGCCCATTTTTAGGTGTATTTGATATGTAAGAGCTGATAGGACAATGATTTGGAATATAATAAATATAACTAGGAGATCAAAAGAAAACAAAGTAAAAATAAAGCACTCACTAAGCCAACAACCATTTTGATCAATTTTTTATTGCTTTATTAAGTGTTGTTGGTATTGACAATTGTATCTGATTGATGTTGTACATGTTGATAGTTAAAGGTGTTGTGACTAAGGTGTCAAATATGAGTAATTGTTGGTTCAGGTGAGTCAAAGTGTACTTCATCTGAGCATGATTTCATTGGAGTGCAACATTTGAGTCAACATCTTCATGTGCACGTGTTTAGGAAAGGTAGTGATCATTTACAATGATTAAGTACATGGTTGATTGTGAGTTTTTTGTGGATTTTGCAATCTTGCTGGGTAAATGAGGATATTTGATTTTTTTGTGGTGTAATTTTTTAGGATATTTTATAATTTTTACTAATTTTTTTAAAAAATTATTGAGTAATTTAGAATATTTTATGATTTTTAATGATTTTTTTAGAACGTTTTATGTTTTTTTATCAATTCTTTTTCAAGTTCATATTTAAGTTTTTAGGTGTTTCCAAGATTGTATTTGATTTTTTAAAAATGTTTTTAGGATCATATGTGATTTTTTTAAATTTTTTTCAGGATCATATGTGACTTTTCTAGATTTCTTTAGGATCATATGTGATTTTTTTGGATTTTTTCAAGATGATATTTGATTTTTAAATTTGTTGAGGATCATATTTAATTTATTTTTTCTAGATTTTTTTCTTTGTGTTTACATGTTGTCTAGACTCAATAAGTTGATCCTTAACTACATGTGGATTGATTGATTTATAGATCTTAATTGTGGCATCCAAATTACTTGGGAAGGGAATGCAATTCTTGTATGGATAGGGATAGTGTGGATGACTTTTGGATAGGTAAAAGGTTTTCCAAGATGTGTGGCTTTGCTGACCTATATATGGTAAAGGGTATGCAAACTATGAACTAGTGGATGGAGGAACATATGGACCTAAAATGGATGGAAGGGATGAAGGAGGAGGTATATGTTTGGATATGGATCTTGAAGGGATGACATCTCTTTGAGATTGAGCTTTAGGACTTAAGTCACAACATTTATAAATTTCTTTGACATGAAAGGGTTTTGACATACTTTGTGCTCTACTATGGGACCCTTTACTTGATAAAGCGTTTGACTAATGGGATGCTTGCTACTAGATGTGAGCCCATTTTTAGGTGTATTTGATATGTAAGATCTAATAGGACCATGAATTGGAATAGAATAAATATAACTAGGAGATTCCATTTGAAGTAGAAGGGGTTCATGAACATCTTGCATAAATATATTTAAACCATTCGGGGAATCAAGTAGAATAGTACTATCCTTTAATGGAATACAAAAAATTATAAGATGAAAGTAGGATATGATATTTTGGAGGATTTTGAGGGATGAATAGATCTTTTGGTGAACACAAAGGAACAATGGGTTCTTTTGGATGGTTTGGGGGTGAAGGGATACTCTAATCTTGACTTGGGTTTGGATCATTAGGAAAAATGGAAGGGTAAACTTAATCTTTCTTAGTGAGTGAAAGGCCAAGGGTAAATGGATGGAAATATTTGTCTTGAGATAGAAGAAGATCATCATGTATAAAGGTAATGGGGTCATTATGAAGTTAAAGATCTTGGTCAAATATTGGATTGGCTTGGATATTAATAGGATTTTGATCTTGATTAAATTTAGGACTCATTTCTTGGCTCTTTAAATCATCCTCTTGACATGGGGCATTAAATTTTGAAAAGGGATTAGTGTTTGTATATGATGTATCTAGAACTTGAGTTGGACTATTTGAAATGAGACAACTTGGTGATGGAGGACATAATGACATTGGATCTAGGATTTGGGAATCATGAAATTGACTGATTTTATCATATTAAAATGGAAGCACTTCCATGATAAGAGCAGTTAGCCCCACAATTAAGTGTTTTGGGGTCATGTGAAGCACCTTTATTAGGTCTTTGCATGGATCTGGTTGTTTCTCCCCTGTTTTGCTTCTCTCTCCTTATTTCTAGACTTTTTCTAACAACTTTATCTATGAAATTAAAGACTTTGACATTTTGAGTCAAGGATGATCTGAAGGGTCAAGGTTGACCTCAACCTTGACCTAGGGTAGGTTCGACCTCATCCTTGACCCTAGGTCCAAATTTCAAGTTCTGAGAGTTTCAAGATGTTGGACTTCAGAAAGTTTCATTTTCCTGCTTCTGGCTTAGCTGTATTGTATTTCTGAATAGTAAAGTCTTAAATTACATTTAATCTAGGTTAATTTCTAGGGGTTAAGGTTATTTTGGATTTAATGGTCCCATGTCAGCCTTCTCTAGAATTTTGTGCCCTAGATATCTATATAAAGAAGTTTTTTTCTCTCATTTTAGACACCTAAAGAGATATTAGATGATCAATTTTTCTATGAAGAGGACTATCTACAATTATGCAATTAAGGAGAAGATACTATCAAGTATTCTAGCATTCAAGCATTCAAGATCCAATTCAAGGAGGTCCATTGTTAGCTATTGAAGGATTTAATCTCTATGGAGCCCTCTTGTTGAAGATTTCACCATCCATGTTCATTCAAGCCTCTTCCTGTGCAAAGATCCATTCAATATTGGTGTTGAAGATCTAATTCCATTGATTTGAGACATCCTACATACATTCCTACACTCGTTTGGAGCATTTATACTTGTGGATTCAAGGATTTGAATCCTCCACAAGGATTTCAATGTAAATAAGGTGAATAGTTCCATTTACTTTGTTTATACATATTACAATTTCAATTACATTTCAAGGCTGATTCCAAAATGGGGTTTGACCAAGGCAAAACCCCCATCTAAACAAAAAAACCATTTTTCTTGTAGGTAAAAGTACATGATGGCGAATTGAAGTGCAGATTTAAACCCTTTTCACTGAACTTGCGAGATTTGAGAACATAATTTTTGTCAGAGTAGTGTAGGTCAAGGTTGGATTTTTGGGGTAATATTGTGCCCCAAGATAATATTGTTCCCTACTATTAGGGTCAAGGTCGACCTACCTTCAAAAGGACAAAAGTCTTCTAGGCTTTCTCCATCTCAACCTTCTAGCCTAGAGTAGGTTGCATAATTTCCCAAAACTGTACATAAACGTAACAAATAAACTTTTTCTAGATTCACTCTACTTTGAGGTTAGAATTTACCTTCATTTTATATTTCAAGTACATACTTTCTATAGTAGATTATAGGATTTCTTCCTTTCTTCATATGCTCCATCATTTGATTCATTTGTGCATTGATCACTTCCTTGTGGTTAATCAATTTGGATAATTCCTTTTGGGAATTTGGGTTAAGGATAGGTCCTATATTCCCTCTCACATCATATTCATATATCCCTATTCACATCCCACACATTTTCTTCCTATTCATTTTGGTGAACCCAACATTCTTATCCTCCTTTCTTTTGTGGAATTAGATGCCCTCTTGTGTTTTGTGGTGTTAGATTTCCTTTTATCTTATTTTGTTGGTGTTATATTTTTCTTTTATGTTCAATCTTGCATACTAATTAGATTTCTTTCATTTATACTTCAAAAATACAAAAAAATTGTAAAATTTCTTTCAAAATACAAAAATATTCTTGCTTTATGTTTTCTTAGTTTAGTTCATTTGCATTACTTTGGTTTATGAGCTTTATTACTTATAGTCCTACTTCTAATCTTTTGATTAGATGAAGATGTAGACTTATGGGTGCCTCTAATATTGAGTCTTCTTATCCTTTACTTGGGATCCTTGGTAAGGATTTTATTATTCATGATTAATATCCTATTACAAAGAAAAACTCTTCTGATGTGTGGATTCAAACTTGTAATGGTTTTCTTTATCCATCGTTTGGTTCCATTAATTTACCAGTTGGACTTTGTGGAAAAATTGTGAACACTTCCTTTGTTGTTGTTCCTACTTTTGATAAGTTTCAAGTTAAGCTTGGTTTGTCGTGGTTAAAAGCGATGCACAATGTTGCTCCACCTATCCATAAATGTCTTAAATCTTTTCATGATGAAGAAGTGAAGATGATTAATCATAGTTTATATCACACTTCTAGGCTATATATTGTGCTACCCTTAATTTCTTTTTTCCTTCATTACCTAATTAATGTCCTTCTTGACCTGATCATCTTTTCGATTCATATCAAGCTTATAAGCATCATAAGATTCTTGAGTTAAGCTTACCTCCTATGGATCTTAATTGTGGTTTTTTTCCTACACCTTCCATACCAACTTTATCTATGGCTTCTACATCTATTAATCAATCTCCTACTATTTCTTGTCAATCTATTGATAATCCTATTACTTCTCCTATAGAACTTGTGAAGGATCTTGTAATTTTTCCTCCTAGTTCTCAACACATTTCAATCAAGAGAAAACACAATCAATTTGCTAATGAAAATTGTAAGAAGCATCATGCTCAAGCTAAAGATCATAATTATTTTTTTCAAAAATATTACCTTCTTCTTATAAAATTATGCATGAAGTTTTACAAGATGATGTTAAGATGAATGATTATGATGATCCCATTCGTATCTTAGATCCTATTTTGACTAATTTAGATGAAGAAGACACTCTTGATTATATTGATGATTTTAATGGTGAATATGAAACTATTGACATTGACATTGATTTACCTAATATTCTTTCCTCATAATTGACAATTTAACCTAGTATTAAACATTATGATTCTCAAGAGGATCCAACTCGGAGCATATTGCAAAATTTCCTGAAACTATACATAGACATTAGAAATCAGCATTTTCTAGATTCACCCTACTTTGAGGTTAGTATTTACCTTCATTTAATATTTCAAGTACATAATTTCTATAGTGTATTATAGGATTTCCTCCTTTTTTCATATTCTTGATCGATTTATTCATTTCTGCATTGATCACTTCCTTGTGGTTAATCGATTTGGACCATTCCTTTTGGGAATTTTGGTCAAGGATAGGTCCTATATTCCCCCACACATAATATTCATTTACCCCTATTCACATCACATAAATTTTCTTCCTATTCACTTATGTAAATGATTGGACTATTTTATAGTTGTTAAATGAATATCCCTTGTGAGGTTTCATCCTTCAAAATACAATTTAAGGGCATTGAAGCAAAATGATCATGTGAGTCTTTCGGAGATGAAAGACTAGTGGAAGACATGGATGTGTCTTGGAGGCTCATTTCTTGAGAGGACATAGGTGTTGCATCCATGTGAGTATTTTGGGATGAGCCATTTCTAGACATGAGTAAGTATTTATCTCGATCTTTTTCAAATAACCTTTGAAAGATTTTCTTTAAAGTTTATGATTTGGATTTTCATTGCTTGGTTGATCTTGTTAGTGACATAGAATTACTACTTACATGTTGTACATGTTTTTTTATTTTAGCATTCCTCAAAAGGAATTTGATTGATTGTCTTGGTTACATGTGCAAAGTTGATATGTTTGAGTTTGTGCTAGTTTGAGAAATACTTATTGGATTTGAGGAAATAAATATTTTTTGAAGGCCATTTGTGGTTGAGCTGTTTGCACAAGAGGTTGTTGTGTTGTTTGATGTTTATTTGATTCAAATAGAATGAAAATTGGTTCAAAATTAGGGGGTGACCCCAATTGGATCATTCCACATGTTGTTGAAGCATTAGGTGTTCAGATACCATGTTGCATATGTTATTTGGAAAAGATAAAGTATGTTTTGAAATGAGTTTGCATTGATTATGTTCAAGAACTTGGGTTGAAAGTAGTCGGGTCTTGAATATGATTAAATTAATTAAAGTTTTCATTTTCCTCATTGAGTTGTGCAATAAGATTTTATATTTTTTATCTTTCCATGAGATTTTTTATGTTAACTTCAACAAAAATTTCTATTAGGTGTTTTCAAAATTTAACCATGTCTCTATGAGTTAGTTCAACATTTTCTATTTGTTTTTATACCCTTTTGACCTCTTTGTTCAATTTGGCTTGTAACATTTGGATAAGGCATGTCTGGGATGTTAGAATGGGGTTGTAGTTGCACCAAAAGAACAATCTAGGAATTCTCAATATAACCACTCAAATTATAGTATATAGGAGGTAGTTAAGCCCTTGTTACAAATCTCAAGGGGAGCATTAAACAAATTTCCATCAATCTCTCTCTTAGCATTACCTGAGGGTCTAAGGATTCAAATCTATGACTAAGCTTTGATACTACTTGTTAGAATGGGGTTTAAATTGGACCAAAAGACTGATCTATCAATGCTTGATACAACCACTTAACTTATAGTACACAATAGTTAGCTAAGCCCTTGTCATGAATCTTAAGGGGAGTGCTGAATGAATTTCGAACATGTGACTCATGTGATTGATCTTAGGTTGTTGAGGCATCATTTGTTTTTTTATTAAAAGAGGTGATACCTTGTGAGGTGTATGTCATGTTTGGGTCAAAATATGTTTGTCAAGTGTCCATGATGTTTGACTCAAAGACTTGTTGTATAGGCATGCCTTATCTTGGGTTGAATAGAATTTATGTCAAAATGATTTGATACAAGTCTTGTTCATTTGTAAGGGTTTGTGTTATTTTAAAAATAGGCATGATGTCTAATGATGTATGGGATTGCACCTAAGTATGAGGGTGTATTGAAAATGCACTTTATTTTTGGATTTTTATACTTTGAAATGAAAATGCAAGGTAAGATATGCAAGATTTTTTTAATTTTTTTTTGAGTTAAGGGATGCAAATGAAACCAAGGCATGAAAATAAAAATGTTCCAAAAGGTATGGAATGTAAGTACAAGTTTTGATTGAATTAAGGTATGAAAATGTAATTATTTTTTGATTTTTTACACTATAAGTATGAAAAGTGAACACTAAGGGTATGTATGAAAAGTATTTTAGGAATTTTTGATCTTCAAATTATGCAAATGCAACTAAGGACATGCACATGAAAGGTATATTTAGAATTGTTATTTTAGATTATGAAGATGCAACTAAGGGCTTATGTATGAAAGTATGCTTGGTGGTTAATGATGTTCACTACATGATAATTTTTTATTAGAAGATGGGATTATGCAAAGGTTGAGTTATGAAATTTGATATTGGGTTTGAAATGTTGGTGGACTTGGAAAAAAATTGTTTTTGGATAGTGCTCCTTGGACTTTGGAGGCTTTTGACATTTTGAAAGTATTTTAGGATATGATATGCAAATGATGAAAAATGATAATGCAATATGCACCTCTATTTTTTGGATTCTTGGGCTAAATAAATGATATACAAGCCAAGGTTTATGCAACTATGGCTTATGTAATCTAGGATTATGTAAAATGAGGACAAATTTTGTTAATCTCAGATTGGTTTTTAAAAGTGAGTGTCTATACACTTAAGTCATTTACTTAGTTCATGACAAACAAGTAACATATGTGAAGCACAACATGTAAATTAGAGCATACCAAGTAAATAGTGAGTGCTAAGTCACTCATATGCTGAGTCACTCAAGTGTTGAGCAGACAATATGTGCTGAGTGATTCAGGAGTTAAGAAAATAGTGCATGCTAAGTCATCTAGATGCCAAATGACAACATTGAAGTCATAGTTAGTGCCAAGCACCAAGGACTTTAGATGCCAAGTAATGCAATTTTGACATAGTAGTTTGTATTGGCACAAACTACTATGTAAACCTTTTTTGGGCCAACTTAAGGACTAAGTTATGATATTTTCTTGATAAGGACAAATCTTAAGTGGGAATCCCTACGTATTACATGTATCCAATCAAGTAAAGGTAAGGTTTAAGTGGTAATATGGATGAAACACAACCATTGATTCATACCTAACGCTAAGTCACCTAGGTATTCTTGAGGAAAAACTCTAAAATTTTTAAGTGAGTGGAGAGGGAATGAATGAGTGGTCAAGAAGAAATTCATGCAAAAAACAAGAACTCCATGGTGAACAAGGTATTATGATTTGAATTGGATTGCAAAATCAGTTAAAAGGAGAATAGAGAAAGGAAACAATGAACAATAAAGAGACATCTGATAAAAAATGATCAAATAGAGAATAGTATAGAGGTGATATGTCATCAAACATGAAAGTGCTAATCATAGGATCATTGCTAAGACATTCTAATAGGTGAATAACTTAAATCTCTTAACAAACTAGTCCAAATAGGCTATAATGAAATTCTCTAACAAGGTGCTTACTTAATTGCGAGTTGAAGTCCTTTAATAAGGAATAATTCTAATAGGGTGTTGAAATCATTTAAAAGGATAAGACCTAATAGTTTTTGTAAGATTTTAATAGAGCATACCTTTTACAGTGTAGATCATGTTTCATGATCAAACATTCTAACCTTCACTGGATACACTTTAGTACTGCAGTAATGAAGATTTGTGGGTACCATCCCCACCCCAATTTTACCTTCTCATTGGAGGGTTTTTGGCTAATCATATCTTGTGTCATATATGTGTGAATTCTTACTTGTTTACATACTTTAGATGTACATGCTTTACATGGCATTTCAATTTATGTATTAAATATGTGAGATGGATGTGTGGTGAATATTATTATGGGTTAAAGTTTAAAGCACTAATTTGCCCCTAGATCTTTATCTTTCCTATTGTAATTCCCACAAGGTTATGAAAGCAAGTTTAAAATGAATCTTTTGACCACTAAGGACATTGAAAATGAGGTTTTTGAATTTTGAGGAAAACCTTTGGAAAACACAAGGCTAAGAGTCTAACATTACAAAGATGAATATTGGATCTTGATTAAGAAAGGAAACTAAAAAAATTAAAATGATAAAGTTGATAAAAAGACTAAGTCAAATCTATTAGCCCCAACTGACACTGTAATTGATGATGCTATGAATGCATGTAAAAGAGTCATATAAGTTGTTATATTGTCATTGATGTCAAAGTCTTAATTGGGTAGATATTATGCTAACTCAAGAAAGTACCATATCATTTGATTGATGAAGAGGATTTGAAGAAAGTATGATGAAGTCAAAGCTAATATGTAAGTTATTCAATGGTTACTTGAATGAGTTGGACAATGGCTATGTAATATTGGTTTGATTATTTTACAATAATGTATTGTTGCAATATGTTGAAGATCACAAGATTAACCAAGTCAAAAGGTTAATGAAAGGAGACTATATTCACTAAGTGACTACAGTATTTCCTGAGAGATTAAAAAGAAGAAGGAAGAGCACAATGTTTCCTAAGAAAGATAGTATTAACCGAGTTATATGTTTCCTAAGTAAATTTAATATTTACAAAGTGGCAACCAAAAAAATAAGATTTAGAAATTAGAATTTGAGGCCAATTTTTTGATGAAAATTTGGAAATTTTGAGAAGGTCTATTGTGAGAGTAAAATTTTGTTGCAAGATCAATGATGGAGAAAAATCAAGAAGGATCTGATGAAGGAAATTAAAGAAGCATAAGGATGGACACAAAGTTCCATGTAAAGTTATATTTTCCATGTGTCTAAATTCATTGTATGAAAGAATTAAGTTGTTAACTTAAGATCAACAATTGAGATAAAGCAAAAAAAAAATGGAAGGATCTGGAAGCATTAATAAATCTATTTAAGGAGGATAAAATGGCATTTTTATCTTGTTGGTTCAAAGTTGATGCTAGAGTTGGAGAAGTGATTGAAGGTTTTTGTGAAATGTGAAGTTGTTGAAGAAAAGAGCTAAGAGTTGAGCTAAGAAAGCCAAACAAAGATAGAAGAAAAATGAGTTTGTGGAAGGCAAAATCAATCGAGTGAGTGAAAGAGAGAGAAAGAGAAAGAACTAAGATCTAGTGAAGAAAAGATAGTTGTTTATCTTATAGATCACTTTGTATTGTTATTGTTTAACCATTGCAGCATAAAATCTTGGAAGCACTGAGTTGACCTAAAAAATCTGTGAAATTCTATATAGTAATATCAATTAGTGGTGTTTATAAGTCATTTGAATTAGGCCACTCTTTTTAGTCTTAGACAGGGAGTGATAAGGTCTAGATGATCATTTTCAAAAATCCTTTAAAAGGGTCACTTTAACAAAGTTGATGTAACCTTCAAAATGGTAGCCTCCTAACAGAGATCACTTTAGAAGAGTGAAAATTTTAGGTTGCTGGTCGAGGTGTTTTTTTCCCTTAATAGGGTTTCCACATCAAATATTGGTGTCAAAATTATGTGATTGCTATTTGTATTGCAAGTTGATTTACATGTTTTTATAGTTTACAACAACTTAGTTATAACTAAGTTATTACTAGGTAATTACTACAAATTTACTGATAGTTGGTTATGCAAGAAACAATTTGATAACTATTTGGAAAGAAGTTGATGTATGAGTTAAGTTTTATGTTGGATATATCTACTGAGTGATTGGATGTGTTGAAGTTATTGTTGTTAATTTTTATGTTGTTTTAATGGTGATGAAACATTTGAAGGGACTCTAAGATAATTAGACATAACTAATTCATATCCTCTCTCAGTTATCTAAAAATTTGGTGGTAGAGCTCTAATTGCTTGAAGGAATAAGTTTAAAGGAACTTAAGAAAAAGATTAAGATGCATATAGATAGCCACCAAAGTTAACAAAGGAGAACTTTTCCTCATGACAAGATTGAATGAAGCTAAACCTTTTAGAGTGGAGATGATGTCACACATTGGGAATATATCACACCTGCTAGTCCTCTAACTATGAATCAAATGAATAAGAAAAGAAACCATAACAACATGATGATTGATATTTCATATTCTTTCATTGATGTTGAGTTTGATGATGCTAACTGTAATACTACAAAGTAAATGTGGGATGAAATGAAGCTAGTCTATGGAGGAGATGACAATGTAAGAAGATCTAAAGATGAAAGATTGAAGGAAAGTATGATGACATGAGAATTAAAGAAGGTGAAAATGCTGCACAATATGTGAACCAAATCAAAGATGTGAGTGTAATAAGAGATGCTAGAGGGAAAATCTTGGATTCTAAAATTGTAACTAAAATCTTGAGAACTCTTTAGCCTATTTATGCTATCAAAGTCTCTGCTATTCAAGAAGTAAGAGGTCTACCTGGTGATGATTTGACACTTGATAGTATAGTTGGTTAGTTGACTACATTTGAGTTCAAAACTTATGATAATAATATGCTTATGATTGGAAATGATTTTAAGTCTTTACAGACTATCATCAATTCAAAAAAACAGAAGAAAACCAAAGAAGAAAGTGAATCTAGAGCTGGAGATGATCTAGATGAGATTAAAGAATTTCTTGCTAGAAGGTTATCAAGAGGTAAAGGTAAATACAAAGTTAAATTTTCCTTGACAAATTTCAAATGTAATGAGGTTGGTCACTTTTCTACTAAATGTCCTAATTGAGGAAAGTGTGATAGAAATGATTAGAAACTTTACAAGTATAGAAAGAATAGGGATTGCAAAGACAAAATAAAGAAGTCATGTTACATTACTAAAGAAGAGCATACTGAGACAAGTTCTGATAATGACAAAGAAATAGTTAAAACAATCTATGTTGCAATCAAGGAAGAGACAAATGGTGAAAGGTATGAGAATGAAGCTTCCCTTATTTCACATGTTACAAAGAATGGATCATGGATTATTGATAATGGTTGTTCACATCATATGATTGGTGATCTAAGTAAGTTTGAAAATTTTGAAGAAATTGATGATGGTGGAACTGTTAAGTTTGTTAGTGATGTTCCACACTCAATGAAAGGTAAAGAGTCATTAATGTTCAATGATGAGATCAGATGTGATGATGCATATTGGGTTTAAGGACTCAAATATAATCTATTGAGTATTTCTCAATTGAATAACTTAGGACACAAAATGGAATTTGAGAAAAGGAAGGTCAAAGTATTTGATGATGAAGGTAATATGATTGGAGCAAGAGTGAAAACTAAAGGTACCTTATTGTACCTTGATCTTATGAATGATACATGCTTATTTACTAGAATTGAGGATGTATGGTTATAGTGTAAAAGGTTGTGTCATGTAACTTTGAAAATATGGTGAAAATTAGTAGAAAGAAAAGAGTAAGAGACTTTCTAAATTTTTAATAACTTGATGTTTCTATGAAAAAATAATGTCATATTGGTAAGATAACAAAGCCTAGTTTCTCTTAAAAGACATACACTATTGGATACAATTGTCTAATTGTGTGTTATCTTTGATGTTGCAAAAATGTCATATCAGTTAGGAAATAATGCTTATTGATCTTAGTTGGTTAGAAAGATGATTTTCTATGTCTACCAAGCATTCCTGGACATTATTGTGCATAGACAATGTCTACTGAGCTCACTTGGGCATCAAAGGAAAATGTGGCAGAAAGTAGTGTTTACCAAGCTCTCAGGGTTAACAAAGGGAAGTTAGTGTTTACCAAGGTCTCCAAAGGATTTTTTCAAGTTTACAATGTTAACTGAGTATCTGTTGGTTAACACAATTTTTTTTTTCAAGATTAGTGTTTACCGAGCAAGGTCAACCAATGAAGGATTTTGTTCATTTGAGAAACAAAGTTTAATTAAATCAAGTATTGTTTCTAGTTGATTGAGGTAATGATTATTGGTAATTATAAGTTGTAAATGAGCCGACTTGATAATCTAAATGGTATCAATATAAAGTCAAGTTGAGATTCTAAAGAATGAGTCAGTATGAAAGTATATTGATTGTTCGAGAAGGACAAGTTTGAGAAAATTTGAAGGATGGCCAGATATCCTTGAGGAGTAGTAAAGTTATATTCGATCAAGAAGGATCTAGTGTGAAGCAAAAAAAAGATCTATATCAGAAGTTTAGTTGCATCTCATTTAGGTCATTTCATTGTTAATTTCTTCCCATTGTAGTAGTGATTCCAAAATCTCTTAGCAGAGTTGGTTTGATAGCCATTTGAAAACCCTCTAACAAGATGATAGTTCCATTTTTTTTTGAAGACGTCTTGCAAGGCCACTCCTAATAGGGTGATTAAATCCTTTAACAAGGTCACACCTAATAGTGTGTTTTGTAACTTTTAACCAAGTTGGCCCCTAACAGGGCTCAATTCAGAAGAGTGAAAATTAGTAGCTAGTTACTTGATAGTTTTTCCCATATTGGGTTTCCACATTAAATTTGGTGTCTCATGTGTTCATGTTATTTCCTTTATGCTTGCATGTTAATTATTGTGAATGTTTAAGATTTGTTAAAGTTAACATACACTACATTTACCAAGTTACAACAAATTTATGTATGTTTAACAAGTGATAGTAGTAACTAGTTTTATTAGACATCTAAGGGATCTGTGGATTTTTTTTTGTGGTAATTGATTCACCCCCCCTCTTAGTTACTCCATCTATATATCCAACACACACTTCCAATGATATTATGAAATTAGTGCATATTGATTTATGTGGTCCATTTGGAGTTGATAGTTACTATAGTGATAAATACTTTATATTGTTTGTGGATGATTGTTCAAGGATGATAAGTGTTTTGTTCATGAAACTGAAAGAACATGTTTTTTATATGTTTAAATGGTACAAAGGAAGAGTTGAAAATTAAATTGGAAAACCTTTGAAATGTTTAATATGTGATAGAAGTGGTGCTAGGAACGATAAATTTGATGCTAAAGGAGATGAAGGTATATTCCTAGGATATTCATCTAAAACAAAATCTTACAAATGTTTGAACAAGGCTACTAACAAGATGACTCAAAGTGCAAATGTAAGATTTGATGATTTTTTAGAGAAGAATGATCTAGATAGAAAGAAGAAACATAAAAAGTATAACAAATTTGTTTATATCTATGCTAATGCACTAGATACTCTACCCAAGTTACAACAAATATCTATAAAGCATCAAACAATAACACCCAAGTCATGGACATCTATACTTGGGCATCAAATAGTTTCACCCAAGAATTAGACAGTGATTACCGAGTCTCAAAAAATTATACCAAAGCACTAGACAACATGACTTGAGTAGGAAGTTGAACTCCCAACAAATGAAGGAAACACTAAGAATCATAGAATTGAACCTATATTAGCCAAATATGCAAGATATAACCATTCACCTAAATAACGAATTGGAGATAGAAGTGGAGTACAAAAAAAAGAAAAATAAGAGAAGGTACATGTCTACTAGCTGATTTTGAGCCTATATTTGTTAAAGCTTCGTTTAATGATGAATATTGAATTAATGCTATGAATGAGGAGATTGATCAAATTGAGAAGACCAATACATGGATACTTGTACCAAGGCCTATTGATAAGAATGTGATTGGAACAAAGTGGATCTTCATAAGAAATTTGAATTAGATTAGAGAATGGCTTGTAAAGGTTATGACCAAGAAGAAGGAATCAGCTAAGGAGATACTTTTGCACCCATTGCAAGATTGGAAGAAACAAAATTGTATTGTCTTATGCTACATACAAGAAATTCAAGGTATATCAAATGGATGTTAACTCTAGATTTTTGAATGAAATACTTGAAGAGAAACTCTACATTGAACAACTAGAGGGATTTGTTGAACCTGGAAAGAAGGACATGGTGTGCAAATTCAACAAAGCACTGTATGGATTGAAACAAGCCTTGAGAGCATGGTAGAAAGGTTACACTCTTATTCAATTAGGATATGATTTTCTACAACAAGTGAAAATAGTAATATATATTTGAAGAATGAAGCACAAGATATGGTGTTGATTGCTAAAATATTTTTTGATGATATAATATTTGGAGGAAATGGATGTTGAGTAAGTTATTTTCAGATCAAATGACTACTCAAATTAGATATGTCAATGTTTGGAGAGATAAAAATTTTAATTGGATTATAAGTCTATGAAATAGAAAAAGACATTTATGTTACTCAACCTATGTATGTAAAGGAAATATTAAAAACATTTGGGATGGACGAGTCTAAACCTATCATTACACTTATGGTGACTAGAGTGAAATTGTCAAAGTAAGACACTACTTGTGAGGTTGATCAAACACAATAAAAATCTATGATTAGAAAGCCACAATATGATATAAATAGTGGACTGGATATTGTCCTAGCTATTTGAATAGTTGCAAGTTTTTTATCCAATCCAAGGGAAACACATTTACTACTATGAAAAGGATATTTAGATATCTCAAAGCAATTGAAGATTATGGGCTATGGTATAAACAAAAGGATTACTTGAGTCTTAAAGTCTACACAGATGGTAATTGGGATGGAAATGTTGGTGATAGAAAAAAAACAAGTGGAGGAACATTCTTTTTAGAAGAAAATTTGATAACATGTTTAAGCAAGAAATAAAGTTGTATTTCACAATCTATTACTAAAGCTACATATGTTGTAGCTACAATTAGTTGTGAAATTATTGTATGGATCAAACAATTATTTGAAAGAATGAAAGATGGAGTGATTGAACCTATCACTATTTACTGTGATAACACAAGTTCTATAAATATATCGAAAAACTAGGCAATGCATGCAAAGACAAAGCACATATCTATTAAGTATCATTACTTGAGGGAGAAAGTTGAAGAAAAACAAGTAAGGCTTGAGTATGTATAGTCTAAGCAGAAAATCATAGATATATTTATCAAGTCATTTCCTAAGGATTCTTTTGAGTATCTAAGAGATAAATTGGGGGTTTTACCACTATCCAAAATTCACTAGGTAAAGCTGCATGCTACATCAATTCATTAATTAATTGAAACATCTTATGGAGTTAATGTAGAAGTGTTCACACTTTAGCAGTATTTATGAATTTGTGAAGTTAAATGTGATGACTCTAATTGAATTTGTACATGCTACAAGGTAAAAATCTAATTACAAGGTTTTATAAGTTTCACATTAAAATTTATAATGACTTTCAGCATTTTTTTCAAAGGGGGATAATATAACAAATGTTGAATATACCGAAAATGGGGAGAATAACCTAGAAATGAGGAGAATTGTAACTAAAGGAGAGAATATATAGTTGTATCATTTTAAAATGAAAGCACTTCCATGTTAAGAGTGTTTAGCCCTATGAGTAAGTGGTCTGGGGTCATGTCAAGTGCCTTGAATGGGTCTTTGCATGGATTTTTCTATTTTCCCCCTATTCTGCCTCTCTCTCTCTCTCTCTCTCTCTCTCTCTCTCCAACCTTTTTCTAAAAAAATGTTTTTTGAAACCAAGAACTTTGACCTATGGGTCAAGGATGACCTTCTAGTTCAAGATTGACCTTGACCTTAACATGGGTCAAGGATTACCTCAACCCTAACCTAGGGTAGGATTGACCTCCTCCTTGACCCTAGGTTTATTTTTCAATTTCTGGGAGTTTTGGGAACTTGGGGTTTATAAAGTTTCTTTTCCCACTTCTAGGTTAGGTGTTTTAGGTTTTAGAATGGTAGAATCTTAAATTATGTTTAATTTAGGTCAATTTCTAGGGGTTAAGGTTAATTGGGATTTAATACTCCCATGTCGGCCTTCTCTATGAGTTTGTGCCCTAGATCTCTATATAAGGAAGCCTTTTTCCCTCATTTTGAGATCTATCTATTATCCACTTTCTATGAGTGAATCTACTATCCACAAATGAGCATCCATCTACATAAAGTTAAGATCTACTATTCATCAAGACTTTAAATCTTCAAGCATCTAATTCATCAAGGAGGTCCATTGTTAGCCATTGAAGGATTCAATTTCTATGGAGCCCTCTTATTGAAGATTTATCCATCCATATTCATCCAAGCTTTTTCCTATGCAGAGATACATTCATGATTAGTCTTGAAGATTTAATGCCATTGATTTGAGACATCATGCATACATTTTTACATTCATTTGGAGTATTTGTACTTTGGATTCAAGGATTTGAATCCTCCAGAAGGATTTTAACATAAGCAAGGTGAATAGTTCCATTTAATTTTTTTATACATATTCCAATTTCAATTATATTTCAAGGTCAATTTCATACTACGGTTTGACTGAGGCAAACCCCCCATCTAAAAAACAAACCATTTTTCTTGTAGATATAGGTGTGAAACAACAAATTGGAGAGTAAATTGGATACCTTTTTCAACAAACTTGTGAGATCTAGTAATATAAATTTTATCAGAGTAGTGTAGGTCAAGGTCAACTTATTCAGGTACAATCATGCCCTGAGGTAAGATTGTGCCCTTCCATGAGGGTCAAGGTCAACCTCCCTTCGAAAAGACAAAAGATTTATGGGTTTTCTTTGTCTCGATATTTCCAGTCTAGAATAGGTTGTAGAATTCCGCAAAATTGTACACAGACATCAGAAAACAATATTTTCTAGATTCAAGGTTAGTATTTGTCTTTTATCTATTTCAAGATTTAATCACATATCCCTCCAAATAGAAAGGAAATTGATCCTCTTCTCTATCACATGATTCATTTTTGTATCGATCACTTTCTTATGCTTAATCAATTTGGATCATTCCTTTTGGAAATTAGGGTTGAGAAGATGTTTCCATTTTCTTTATATTCAATAGTAAGATGGAGAATATATTGAACCTAGACAAGGGACCATAATCAAAAGCGGGGTAATATTGAAGATGTTGAAGTTTTGTTGATGTACAAGATACATACTGAGTATCAGTTTAAAGAACTAGAATTGCAAAGTTGTGTTGTTGATAATGCATACATTTGATTATCATATGTAATCTTTTGTAAAGTAGAATCTTGTGTTTGTTTCCATCAATGGCAAAGGAGAGATTTTTAGTGCTAACTAATATTATAATTGATGATGTTATGAATGAATACAAAAGAGTTATATAAGTTGTTATATTGTTATTGATTTCAAAGTCTTAACTAGCTATACATTATGATAACTCAGGAACATACCATATCATTTGATTAACAAAGAGGATTTGAAGAAAGTACAATGAAGTCATAGTTGATATGTAAGACATTCAATGGGTACTTTAATGAGGTGGATAATGACTATGTAATATTTTTTTGATTATTTTATAATCATGTATTGTTTTAGTATGTTGAAGATCAGAAGCTCAATCAAGTTACATGGTTAATGAAGGGAGTCTTTATTCACTAAGTGACTACAATATTACCTAAGAAATTGCAAAGAAGAAGGAAGAACATTATGTTTCCCAAAAATGTTAGTATTAACCAAGTTATATGTTTCTTGAGTAAATGTAATATTTATAGAGTGACAACTAGACAGACAAGATTGAGAAATTGGAATCCGAAGATGACTTTTTGATCAAAATTCAGAAAATTTGAGAAGGTTTATGGTGAGATTCAAATTTTGTTGCAAGATCAATGATGAAGAAAAATCAAGAATGATATAATGAAGGAAATTGGAGAAGGATAAAAACAGACACAATTTTATATTAAGTTATATTTTCTACGTGTCTAAACTCATTGCATAAAGGAATTCTTGTTAACCTAAGATCACCGGTTTTGATTAAGTGGAAAAAGATGGAGGGATCTAGAAGCATTGAGAAATCTATTTAAGGAGGAGAAAATGATAGTTTTAGGTTGCTAGTTCAAAGTTAATGCTAGAGTTGGAGAACTGATTGAAGTTTGCTATGGAATGTCAAGTTATTAGAGAAAAGAGCTAAGTGTTAAGCTGAGTGAGCCAAGAAAAGAGAGAAGAGAAAGGAGTTTGTGGAAGATAGAGTCAACTAAGTGAGTAAAAGATTTAGAAAGAGAAAGAACTAAAATTTGATCAAGCAAAGGTAGTTTCTATTCTTACAAATCACTTTATACTATTATTGTTTATCCATTGTAGTAGAAAACCTTTGAAGTAATAAGTAGACCTAACATGTTTGTGAAATCCTATATGGTAACATCGATTAGTGGTGTTCACAAATCCTTTAAATTAAACCACTCTTTTTAGTCCTAGTTAGGGAGTGATAAGGTATAGATGATCTTTTTGTGAAATCCTCTAACAAGCTCACTTTAAAAAAGTGTACGTAACCTTTAACAAGGTAGTCCCTCATAGATATTAATTCAAAAGAGAGAAATTTTTGGGTTGTCAGTCCCAGGTGGTTTTTCCCTAAATAGGATTTCCAAGTTAAATATTGTTGTCAAAATTGTGTGAATTTTATTTATGTTATAAGTTTATTACCTTTTTTTATAGTTTATTACAACTTAGTGATAACTAAGTTATCACTAGGTAATTACTGGAAATTTATTGATAGTTAGTTATGAAACAAACAATTTGATGACAGTTTCAAAGGAAGTCGATGTAAGAGTTAAGTTTTATGCTAGATATGTCGATCAAGAAATTGTATGTGTTGAATTTTTTCTGTTAATGTTAATGTTTCTTTGATGGTGATGAAATGTTTGAAGGGACTATGAGATAATTGGACATAAATGATTCAGCCCCCCCATTTATCTAACAAAATCCATCAGGACAGATAAAATTTGGCTCAAAGAAAATGATAAAAGGAAAAATGATAAAAAGACCAAGGTCACTATAATTTATTCATCCAAATAAGGGAATATTCTATGAATCATTTTTTTTTGAATTTCCAACTAAACTCAAGGGTTCTAGGTTGAAAATGAGGGTTATGATAAGAGCAAAATGAGGGATATGCAAGAAGCTAGATGCAAAATGAATGTTATGATGAAATAAAAATGACAAAAATGAGGGTCAAAATAAGGATTATGAGGGCCATCTAAGGATGAAAAATAAGGACTAGGACATGAAAAATGCAAGGTATCCTAACTGCAAAACGAGGATAATGTTGGGATCAAAATGAGGATTATGATGTTGAAAAGAGGGTCCTAAATGAAAAATGGAAATAATGAAAGGACTATGATGATAATGGAAAATTCAAAATGGATATGCAAAAATGATTCCTACGAGTCATACCATGAGATCCTAAGGCAACAAGTTGATGTTTCCATGTTTTACAATGTTTTGGGATAAGATTGAGTGTATGTTTAAAAAAATTTCTTTGAAGGTTTTGAACAAGTGTTTTTCAAGTGTATTGTTTTGCAAATGTGTTGAAGGTTTTGAGAAAGTGTTTATGCAAGTTTATCAATTTGCCAATTATATTGATTAGTGAAAACACTCACACAAGACAATAGAAGAAGAATGGTTGTTAAAGTGAATAGACACATCACAACCTATACTAAAAGGATTGTATCCACTAAATTCCCACTTGAACCAAAGTTCATCCATGCTTATCAATAGAAAATAACCTAGAATCTTGGTAGCACATGCTCCACCTTACAATGCACTCACTTCTTAGGCATACCAAGATCTATTTCCCAAGGGTTGTCACTTCCCAAGGGATTATTTCCTCTTATAAAGACCACACATTTGTGGTATGTCTTCACATGCATGGGTGACCCCTTGAGTTAGTAGATAGAAGGATTTTGGCCACTAAGACATGTGTTTAGTATGAGACATTTTATTCAATAGGTAGAGGATAAAATCCCATAGGAGTTCTCCCAACTCTAAGAACTAGGGTTTTATGCACCTCTAAGGGTAGTAGAGGAGAGCTATCACCCATCCATACTGCTAATTGGGCATTACCCACAACTAAGCCTTTATATAACAGATAGAGTGTAGACCTAGCTTTTTCCTATTACCACTTTCAAATCATTCCTTGGCATACTCAATATCAGATACATTGGTCCAAGACATGCTTCTTTAAAATAATTGCATGAATTTCTCTTATACCCAAGATCCACAAAGGTGAGGGAAGAGGACATGTCCATATAAACCTTTGGGTTTTTAGACACTGTAGACATGCCGAGCATAATAGAAAAAAATAATTTGAAGTATCAAATAAAGTCTTTACTAATCTACTTAAAACCACACATAAATGTTTTGAGAAACACAAAAGGTCTTCATCAAACATCCTACATTAAACTTATTGGTAGTTTTTAATATCAATTCTTCATCCCATGATTGCTACAAGCTACAAAAAGATCATTAGTAAAACAAAAAATGCTGCTCTAAAAGAACTACATAGATTTCTCTTTATCCAAGTTCCACAAAGGTGAGGGGAGAGGATACATCTATATAGTGCTTCACAATTAAAAATTATAAGACTCATCAAACATTTAAAATATATATTTTTCATTGTTCTTCATCCAATTATAATGGAAATGTGATAGAAAGCATGATTTATTGTTCCTTTCCTTCCTAATTAAAATTGAATGATATTTTTGGTTCATTAACCCATTTAGAAAGAAAAGTTTTAATCATAAAACAAAATGTTTTTCTTTGCTTCCTAATTAAATCTAAGTGAGAATTGTAGAGTTCGTCGATCCTCCTACTTAGACTATATGATGTTTTTTGTTCATTGATCAATTAAGAAATGAAAACTTAAGTATATAATTAGATCTATATAAATTTGTTTTTCATTTTAATTCCAAAAGAAATAAAATGCATAAAAACTAGAATTAGACTTCCAACAGTGCTCATATCTTTCTCTTGGCACCTACAAGTATACAAAAAAGAAATCACATTAGTAAAGCATGTTCACATTGAGTCGACCAAATGGAGGACCAAAAAAAGGCTGAGAATGCATAAATTAGAGAATCACAAATCTCATAACACTTATGTAAACAATTCTATCCTAACATAAAAGCCATTTGAAAATAAAAGAGATTAAAACAAGAAACTGCCTTTCAAATGTAGCTCCTATGCTCTCCTTTCTTCTCTATAGATTTGAAGTTGATGTAGCTTTTGATTTGGACAAGATGCACCTAAAAAATGATAATGATGTGATAAGTGATAGAAAAATAACAAGATAGAAAGAATATCAGGAGAATTTGGTTAACAAAAAATGTAGAAAGAGGCTCAATTTAAAAAGTTTGAGAGCCAAAATGATTAATTTAGAAAGAATGATGTGCAATTAGAAATCTGTCATAGTTAAATTGCACAATTTAGAAAATTGCAACAATTAAAAGATTTAAATTAGAAAATATGTCATAAAATGACATATTATGACAAATTGTAAGAGATGTGCATAGAATGTAAGCACAATTAGTGGAATAAGAGGGAAATAAAAGGGAAGGTGTAAGAAAAGGAATGGAAAGTGTAAGAGTTGGAAAAAAGGTGTAATAATAGAAGGTAAAAAATATTAGTGGAAAAGCAATTAGTGGGAATGTGTAAGATTTAGGATTTTTTGAATTTAAAACTCATAAATCTCTCAAAAATAGAAATTAGAACATAGGAAATAGGAAAATAGAAAATGAGATCAATTAATTAATAAATATTAATTGATTGAGAAAGGTTATCAAAGAGGAATAATTAATAAGAGGGGGCATGTGGGTGGTGGTGAAATTAAATGATTAAGACATATGAGTAAAGCACAAGTTATTTACTCCTATAGAGAAAATTAGTAAAAATTATTTTCCAAATGATAAAATAAATGTAAGATAAACTTTATTGAAGGATTGTGATGAAAATGGAGATCAAATATGATGATATAGAAATAGGATCAAGGACATGATCAAATTGATGAAATGAATGATGCCATATTGAATGATAGAAATTGATCACTTGTTAAGGACACATGAAAAGGATGTTGGAACAATTGATTAATTGTGTATTGTCTTTGATGTTACACAAAATGTCATGCCATTACTAGTCAGTGTATGCCAAGCTCACTGAGGCATTGAAGACAGTTTTCTGTGTGTGCCGAGCATTCCAGAGTTTGCCTAGTTCAAAAGATAGTATCTACTAAGTTAACTTGAGCATCAAAGGAAGAGCTTACAAAATTTGAGTGCTAACCAAGCTCACTGAATTAACGAAGGAAATGTTGGATGGAACTAGTGTTAATTGAGATCACTCAGTTACCAAAGGAACTTTGCAAATATGCAATGTTAACTGAGTACACTTTGTTAACATAGGAAAATCATTTTTGAGTTAGTTTCTACTGATCAGGGTTAGCTAACAAAAGATTTTCTTATTTTGGAATATTAAGTTCAAATGAATTGTCTGTTGGTTCTAGCCAACTAAGCATATGAATATTAATTATTCTAAGTTATATTCTAGTGGACTTGACAATATGAAAGATATAAATATAAGGTAAAGTTAACAATTAGAAAGTGTGAATGCATGGAAGATAGTTGAAGATTTAATGATGCTAAGAGGAAGTGAATTAGAAGGATAAAGTATACAAGCCATAATTGAGATTTGTAATTAGAAATTCAATTTCATCCAAAATTAGGTCATCTCATTATTACTCTCTAACCATTGTAGCAGTGATCTAAATCTCTTAACAGAGTTAGCTTAATAGCTATTTGTAAATCTTCTAACAAACCCACTCCTAATAGGGTTATGAAATCCTTTAGTAGGTTCACACCTAACAGTGTGTTTTGTAACCTTTAATAGGGTTGGCTCTTAATAGGGCTCACTTTAGAAGAGTGAAAATCAATAACTAGTTACAATTGGTGGTTAAAGTATTTGCCAAGCATTTTAAGTGTTTACCGAGTTACAACATTTTTCTATTTGTTTACTAAGCATCAACAATGTTTTTTTTTCAAAGCTTATTTTATACTGACATCTAAGGGATCTGGGATTTATTTTAGTAGGAATTGATTTGCCCCTCCCCTTTCAGTTACTCCTCTTATATTTCCAACAAAGGATTGATGACATAATAAATCTAATGAATATTGCATATACCATAGGTTGATTGAGATTGATTGATAGGATTTATCATAATAACATCAATAGTCATAGTCAATTCTATTAATTGATTGAGTAAGGACACGATCAGACAATAAAGGATTCAATACTGTCAAGGATCAAATTGATGAAAAATAATGACACACTATTGAGGGACATGATAGTGCCAAGGATCGAATAATGAAATGATGATATTCTAAGGACACATGACATATATTGATGAATGTTGATAAGGAACTAAAGGACATAACAATGCCTAATGGATGTATGATGATTGATTAGTGTTTATTTCAAGTGATTTCAATGGAATTGGAATGGGTTTGAATCAATTTCAAAAGGTTTAGATTAGATATGAAGCAGTTCAAAGAGGATCTTGATTTGATTGAAGAGAGTTACAAATGATGGAAAATATGTCAAAAGAACATTCTAAAATAACTCTGAATGATGATCAAGTTGGCCAAAAGATGGAAGCTAGTGAATTGAGAAAATGGGACAAGTTAGGAAGTAAAAGTGATGAAAGAGTAGGCACAAACCATTTTTGAGTGTCTACGCCATCATCAACACTTCTTATCCAATTAACTTTAATATATGAACACAATGTGAAATATTGTGATCTATCATATCATAAACTATAATCAGGTGTTCTTTTCAAGTATATAATTTTTTTTTTACTACTACACATTGTGTCTTTTTAGGATCTACCTGAAATCTTGCCACAATTCCAACTACATTTGGTATATCAGGTCTAGTATATTTCAAGTATTGCAATCCACCATCATAGATCTATACTTAGGTTTCTCTGTATTAGGGGATTTATCTTTGTTAGATAACTTACAACCAATTACCATGGGTGTTCCAATAGGTTTATAATTTTTCAAACCAAATATCTTCAAAAAATATTTAAGATACTTAGCTTGTGATATAAATATTCCATCTTTGTTCCACACAATAAAAAATCCCAAAACGTATTTTATTTCTCCAATCATACTCATCCCAAATTATTTTTTCATTTCCTTTGAAAATATCTTTGTAGCTTCATCATTTCCTCCAAAAATAATGTCATCAAAAAATACTACAACAATCAATAGACCTTCATTTTTTCTCAAATATAAATTTCTATTAGCATTACCTTTTATAAATCCCAAATTTGTCAAGTGTTTATTGAATCTTGCCTACTAGGATCTAGGTGCTCATTTCACTCCATAGAATACCTTTTTTTAATCTATGAACCATGTCCTTTTCATTTGTCAAGGGAAAGTATTAGGTTGTTCAATTTATACTTCTTCTTCATGATCTCCATTCAAAAAATCTGATTTGACATCCATCTAATAAACTTTGAAGTTTTTAATAGCTACATATGCCAAAAACGTTCTTGCTATTTCTAATCTAGCAATAGGTGAAAAAGTTTCTCCAAAATTGATTCCTTCTTTCTACGAATATCCTCCACAAACCATTCTTACTTTGTTTTTCACAACTTCGCCTTTTTCATTGATCTTGTCTCTAAATACCCATTTAGTTCTAATAACATTCTTGTCTTTAGTTCTAGGAACCTATATCCAAAATTTTCCCCTTTTCAATCTATTATAATTCCCCTTTCATAGCTTTGATCCAATAATCATCTTTACTAGATTCATCAACATTCTTAGGCTCAACTTGAGAAATTAAACATAATTATTCACTAAACTTGTTCCTTATAATAACTCCTTTGTTCACACTTCCAATGATCAATTCAACAAGGTGATTCTTTGCCACATTTCTACTAGTTATCACTTGTTCAATCTTGATCTTTCTCTAGGCTTAGATCTTGGTTCTTGTTCATCTCTGTGTAGTTAATTCTGCAAATTAGTATTAGTTTTGTAAAATAATACTTTCATAACATTCTTATTTTTAGTCATTTTATTAGTCTCTCCATTAGAACCAAAGTCAAGTATTCTTTCTTGTATTCTAAACTTCTCATCAACTTTCAAATTAGCACTTTCAACAACATTCTTCAATATTTGATTAAAACATCTGTATGCTTTACATTTCAATGAATATCCAAGAAATATTCCTTTATCACTTATAGAATTAAAATTTTCAATACCATCATCTCTCTTAATGTAGTATTTACTTCCAAAGATTCTAAAGTATTGTACAATAGGTTCATGTCTGAACCAAAGTTCATAAGGTGTCTTACTAGTGCCTTCTCTAATCTGCCATTTGTTCATAGTACATACTATTGTGTTCACTAATTCTCTATAAATTATATATGATAAATTATTCTCAAACATCATTTCTCTAACTACTTTTATCATTGATATGTCCTCCTTTCTACTATCCCATTCTTCTTTGGAGTTTTAGGGGCTAAAATTTGTCTCTTTAAATTGTTAAACTCATTTGAAATAAATTATCCTCCTCTATCAAATATTAAGAATTTAATCTTTAAACTAGATGCATTCTCAACTCTATTCTTAAATATCTTGATTTTCTAAAAGGTTTATATTTATCTCTAAGAAATACAACACACATAATTCTAGCAAAATCATTAGTAAGAAGCATGAAATACCTTTCACCATTAAAAGATCTTGTTCTTGTAGAACCACTAAGATCTGTATGCACAATTCTAACTTTTCTAAAGTAGTAAATGTCATTTTTGGAAATGAACTTTTTTTTTTTTTTTTCCAATATACTTTCTTCACAAATTATGTTAGTAGGTTTTAGAATCCTAGGCAAATCTCTAGTTACAAACGTAGTAATGAACTTCACAATGTTATCAAAGTTGATATGATAAAATATTTTATTCCATAACTAACTATCATCTACTTTAGCAACTACACATGTCATTTAAGTAGGGTTCAACCAAAATACATTATATCTTAACCTTGTACTAGTACCTATCAATGTACCAATCTTATCCTTGATAATGCAAGTCCTTTGTATAAACTATAACTAATATCCCTTCTCAATAAGTTTTCGAACACTCAAAAGATTATGTTTCAAACCATCCATAAAATAAACATCATCAATGTTAGTCTTTCCATAAAGTGTAATAGATCCTTTTCCTTTTATGTGACATGCTATATTATTTCTAACTATAACTACTCCTCCATCATATCTACTAAATTGAAAAAAATATATTAATATCTCCTATTATATGATGTAGACAACCATTATTTATAATCCAAAAAATAAGAATTTTTGTACCTTTAGGTTCTCTCTTCATAAGTAGGGTAAGTCCTTTAATCTTCTTGTCTTCTACTTTTTTTTCTCAACTTCTTTTGGCATAATCTCCACTTGTACTCACACTTCTTGTGACTATAGGTTTGTCCTTATGTACACTAAAAGTTGTTTCTACTCTAGGCAAGTCTTTATTCTATTTCATCCATAGTTCAAATGACTTCAATCTTGCAAGAAGAGTTTCCTTTGTAAATTTAGGTGTATAGGGAATAAATTGTTCAATCATTTTTTCCCTCTAATGAGAAGAAGGTGCAAAGTCTTTATAGTTTTCTATACAATCTCATCTTTTGTCTTAGATCCACCACAACATCTATTTCTAACAACAATATGTAATATTCTAGCAAAATACCCCTGTATAGTTTCATCTTCATGGATTTAAGCATCTTGAAATATACATATTTGGACCAGCTCTACAATATAACTTTCTTAAAATGATCACCAACCTCAAATATTTTTTGTAAAGCATTTCAAATTTCATGTGCTAGTCTTAAAGATTTTATCTCACCATATTATGTTTCAGGAAAAGATGAAAATAGTAATTCTCTAGAAATCATGTTTTTCATTAATATTTCTTTTTACTATCTTCACAAGAGTCAAGCTTATCTTCTTTCATCACCTCCTTCATATTCAACATAATTAGCCAATATTCTAGACTATACACAATAAGTGAGTCAACATATTTTCCTTTGAGCTATCGTAATTAATTCCATCAAACTTTAGACTTTCTTTTATGAAATAAAAATCCATGGATCTCTAAGTCAAGATGTTAGACTTTTCCTACAAGGAATTTATCCTCTAATACAAATTGTTCGAAAGTAAAGCCCACCAAGATAATTGGGAGGGGGTAGGGTGAATATATTATGTAATTCTCAAAAAAATTATTAATCCTAAAATATGTAAAAAATAGATTCAATAACCATAGAAATATAACCATGCACAATAAAACCATATATGTTAACTAGGGAAACCCTTGATCATAGGGAAAATTTTGATGAGAACGATGACCATAAGATGATGTACTAATATAAAAGTTCCTTGTGAAAGGATAGACTCTTTTAGGATATAATCAAATACTATTAGTACATACGATTCCCTCTTAGGATACTTTTAATCCATGTTAGGAGATTCCAACCCTAATAGGAGCTTAAGGGAATATAACTGAACCCACTGTCCAAATATCCTAAAAATAGCCTTCACTAGATAATCTTCTAGCAAGCATATCCAAGATCTTTGAACTAACTAAACAAAAAATTATTTACCAATACAATTCCTTTGAGGCTCATATTACATTGTTAATATCAATATTTGCTGTGATCAAATGCAATTTTGCATCCAGGTTCACATAACCAACAAAATGATCTTGTTGATGATTATAACCAAGTTAAAATATTTCCTTTATACTAAGTCCTAAACAAAAAATTGAGTTGATGTTGAGGCTTTCCCAATTTACAATAATAATATAGTAAATCCTTATGATATTACATTACAATGTTACATTATAATTATACTCTTTTCCAAAAATATTTGCAATAGTTGTCTCACACAGAACATCTTCCAAATAATCTTTGCCAAACCTCATAGAACGAACATATATTTTTTCCACTTAGAACATAGAATCTTCAACATGTATCTAACCTTCCTATAAGCTCCCTTAACTAGATTACATATTTGTTAAATACATAATCAATTTACCAGTAATCACTTTCTAGAAACTCTCTGAAAGCTACCTTTAGAAAACATCGCATAACTCTATCATATTTCCATATTTCTATTTGTGCACTTAACTATAAAATATATGTAAGAACCTATGAATGTTTCTAAGAGCACACATCCTGACTTATTTTCCATTGACCATGCCAAAAAATGATTTCTCTTTAACTATAGTAATATTCATGAAATAAGGTATATGTTGACATCAATGACAAACATTGTCATGAATACAACACATAAACTTTTAATCATGTCTCTTACATTGATATGATTTTACCCAATATAACTATTATCAACATTCATGCTAATAGGGATAGGAAGAGAGGGGGAGGGAGATAAAGATAATAGGAAGAAAGGGGGATTGAAATAAGGGGAGAGAGATAAAGAGAGGGAGATAGAGGGAGATGAAGAGAATAGGAAAAAGTGGGAGAGTGAGAGAAAGATATAAAGAGAAAGGGAAACAAAGGAGTGATAGAGAGAAGGGGTCAAGAAGAGACAAAGATAAATTGAATATGGAGAGAGAGAGAGAGAGAGAGGGGGGGGGGGGGGGGGGGGAGTGTGATAAGGGAAGAGAGATAAAGAGAATAGGGAGGGTGATAAGGGAAGTGAGATAAAGAGAAGAGAAAGATAATAGTATGCTATTCTCTCTCTCTCTCTCTCTCTCTCTATATATATATATATATATATATATATATATATATAGATAGATAGATAGATAGATAGATAGATAGAGAGAGAGAGAGAGAGAGAGAGAGAGAGAGAGAGAGAGAGAGAGAGAGAGAGAGAGAGAGAGAGAGAATAGCATACTATTGAGGAAGGCCCAAATTTTCTATTTTTCTATCTATTCTTTGTAGTATACAAGACATAGACCCACTTTGTATGGAAGTTCAACCATTCATCTTCACAATTGATCACTTGATTTAAATGTTATCATTTTAAATGAAAAATTTGAGTAAAATATATATTTTATTATAATTTGACATGTAATATATTTTTATTTTAATATGAAAAATTATATTATCTATTTAAATTGTAATTAGTATGTTTGAATGATTTGATATGTAGAAATCATCATTGTTCCAAGGAAAAAATAAAGCACATGAAGAGTATGTGAGAGATTTGACAACTAAAAGGGATGTAATGCGACTATTTCTCAAACAAAAAAATTTGCACTCCATTAATGAATCATTGTCTATGGATGAGGAACATGAACCATCAATATAAATAAAGAGAGAATTAGAACCAGAAAGACAAAGAGAATAAATGAAACTCTTATGCTCATCAAGACAATTGAATTTTAAATATATTGATACGTTGTCTAGGATTTCTCAAGTTGAATTCACACCCTCATATCATATTGAAGGTACACCATCATATCACATTGAAGGTATTCCATTATCCAATATTAGAGTCACACTATCATCTCATGTTGATAAAACACTATCAACATATAAAGTTGGTGATAATCCATATTTCACATCTTATTACTAAGACACACCATTTTCAGTTCAAGGTACATAAATCACCCAAGATGAACTATTGATGTTCCTAATGTTGAGGCCACCCAATAGATTAGAAAATCTTCCACAATTCATTTTAGAAAGCTAACATATTTGATTGATATTGATATTAATATTTTCCATTTAGTGCTTGACAAGGTTCCAAAGAGTAATCAAATAAATTTTAATCATATTTGGAGATTATTTTTCAAAGAATTAAATGTAATAGGAAGATGTCAACTATTTGTTGAAATTGTGAAAAATTTGAAATTTAGGCCCATCATGAAGATTCTTGGGCTAAGAATGATGGATGAGTCAAACAAAAGGAATATTTTAAAGAATCTAATGACAACATGTAAGAAAGAGGACTCTACATTGCAAACCAAAGATAATAATGTCACTAGATGCACACTTACATCAACAATAGTTATATTGTTGATCAATTAAAAGTTTCTCAATGGTGCATATTTCAAACCATTCATTATGGGACCAATACATCTACTCCATTTGCTCTGATTGGCTAGGTAAATTCTAGTGGAGACCTCCTTTCATTCATTTAGCATCAAGAGCATTCTGATGCAAGCTACACCAAAGTGTTGCCAAGGGGCACTAAGTGAAATTGGGTAGGAAGTTTCGAAGGACGATATCTTAGACCTTGTGATGGTTATTGGAGAACCATGAAGTGCACAACAACCATGTCAAAAATTCCTACGTGCACATAACTTAATTTTTGGAAACTCCACCTAGCTTCTTTTTTTGACCCCATCCTAGTTGGTGCAAATCATTATAGTTTTGCTCAGTTCAAATATGTTAAATGGTGCATTTTTTAAATCATTCATCATGGGACCAATCTGTATGCTCCATTAGCTCTATTTTTCTAGGAATACACTAGTGGAGAACTCCTTTGATTTATTTGGCATCAATATAAGTATTCATAAGGTACACTAAGTTAAGGGAAGGTGATTGGATATATATGTAAGATCAATTTATATGGTTTATAAATCTCTCAAATCATGCCACATTGCACCAAATAAGATATCTTAAGATGTTATAAAAATTGAGAGAGCGAAAGTTCAAGATTTGAGTTTTTGAGGACATTAGAGTGTATTGGGAAGACTTGGTCAATTTGGCATTCCTTCAAGTTTAGAGGATCCAATTTTGGATTGATCTTGAAACCCTCGTGAAGTTAATCTATGATTTAGAACCAATCTAAATAATAGGGATCCAAATGTATTAAACTTCAAACCTAAATCAGATCCACCAAATCTAGGATGAACATCCCAAAATTCCAAGTGTTTGCAATGCACATATATGCCCCCAAAGATTCAATGCATGAAATCAAACTTCCACACTTGTTCTAAATTCTAAAGATATCTTAACCGAATCAAATTAACACAATTTTATATGTTTCCAAACCTTATGAATCCATATTTTGATCAAACCCACTTTAAGCCCTTGGCCAAATTCTCAATTATGTCTTGTGCATATGTATAGGATCACAGTGGGCCAAAAAGTGGAAATATGAAAAAAATCACTTTTCATCCAAATTTGATGAAACAAAAAGGGTTTCTTAAGGACATTATCAACTTTCCATTGATATAATAATTTTCAAATTATAATTTTAGTAAGTAATTATTACTTATTTTCTAATGGAGTTACCTTTATATATAAAGTGATGATTTACATACCAATTGAAAGAAAGTTACAAGTGTCAAATGATGTAACCTTTTCAAAACCCAAAATATGTGTCGCATTCTATGCTTTTCCAACTATGAGGAAAGAAAAACCAATCTTAATTTTATATAATTTTGAATGAGTTAAGGTGGTTAGACATGAGAGATTTTTATTCCATAAAATGTTTTGGTAGAAAATTTAAAATTAATTATTTACTAAGAATAAAATTATAGAAAAATATGCATCACATTTGGGTATGAGTCTACTTCTTATATATAGAATCTTACAAAAAAAAATCATTTTATTTTGATTAATGTGGTCAAACATACACCTACTTCGTATTTTTTCCTAATTTCTTTACTTTTGTATTGAAATTCTAAGTTTTGATCAATTAATTTAATTTTTTAATATCAAAATAGGGTTATCATTTTAGAAACTAAATTCAATTTACTAATGATTATATTCTTACAAAATTTCAATCTAAGGTTCAAAACTAGTTCAACATTTCACATCAAGTTGACTAACATTGATATCTTGATTTTTCATTGCCAATTAAGACTTTAGTTTGGTCCACCATGATCCTGCACATACCCTCGTATTACTATTTTTTCCACTTTTCACCAATTTAGTACAAAAAAATACACAAATTAATCACTAACCTAGATACCCTTTTGGAATTATTTTAGCATACCAAAACTGCAGGTGCCCTTCCTTTGGAAAACTTATACAATTCTTGGCAATCTAACACTATTTTAGGCCTAATTAGGCCACTTTTACAAAGAAACATTTACTTAAAATTTGAATAAAACTTTTAAATACCACAAAAATCCTATTTTGATGACGTTGAATCAAATATTTTGTCACTATTGTAGCCAAGAAGAACTTCAAAGAGGCCTTTATTACAAAACCTAACTAGTTAAGCCCAAAAACTTGAGTCTTCTTAAAATATTACAAAAAATCACTTCAAGATTCAACCAAGATTTATACCACTTTTATTTGGACATTCCTAAACATAATGTGTGAATATATGACCCCCTTGCTAAGGTATAATTTCTTCTAGTATACTCATGCCTCCATTTTCATGTTTTTTATATATAGTCAATTAGGGAGTTTCCTTTGGTGTACGTCTACCAAATTTCCTTCCTTACATAGAATCTTGTTACTATGGAATTTGATACATCACAAAGGACTTATTATACAAAATAAAAAGTGAAAACATAAAGTTGAACTGTCCTATTCACATCTAGGCCATCAAAATGGTGTCTCTTCTTAGTACAATAAGAAAATAGTCATAAAATACTTGGTCAAAAATGTCTCTTATTGTCTCAAAAAGATTATAAAATGTATTAAAAATTTGGATAAAATATTATAATATATTTATCAATGACAGAATGCCTAGACTTCAAAGGAAATGCAAAGCATATAATCTAAAATAAAGGAAACGAAGGAAAATCAATAATCCTTATTCAATAAAAAATCTTCTCTATACAACCTATATTTAACCTTTCCTTCCAAGGATTATTCACATCCTTATAATCATTCTCAATCAATTGGGGAAATTACATTTGACAAGATATACTATACTCTTGATGCCCACCAATGCTAAACTAACTGCTATAATTAGAAAATTCAAACAAGTTATTAATTAGACCCCTAAAACTTCACCTTTGTATTTTTATGACCTTATTATACCATTTAAGACTCTTCACATTATTTTAAAACCCATTTGGCATCTTTAGTGCCATTTTAATATTTTATCCCTATGGTCCTTACTAATTGATCCTTAAGGATCATGAGATATCATTAGACTTCATGAATAAATTCAATTATCTCCTTATTTTATTAGATGTCCCTATACTAGTGACCCATGTGACACATACATTGATGAAACTATGTAAAAATTATGTAGTGAAAGAAGTAGGCAAGCATGAAAATGATACGTTGTGAAATGTTAGGTGACAATAAACATCATTTTGTACCTACCAAAATACAAAATTCTATTAAACCAATAATAATTTATATTTAATTACTATTAAGTATACACCATTTTTTAGATTTAATGGATATATATTTCAATATCGAACAATATGAATATCACATATCAATACTTAAAAACATAAACAAGATAAGCCAGGTATCTATTTTGATATCAACAACGTCATACATAAAATACCTAAAACATAAATGAGAATTTTATACATCAATACTTAAAATTAATCATGATATATATGTTGATATCCAACAATGTCACACATAAAATATGTCCAATAATTTGATGTGCCAATTTTATGTGCAATAATATCATACATTAATTGCATGTCGAATAATAGCATGCATCAACTATATCCAATACAATATATAAAATATTTGTCCAATAATTCCATACATGCATATAATGTATCCCTAATCTACTTCTTTCTTGTGAGGGGAAGAAAAAAAATCCTAAGTTATCTTCGATCATTAGATCAAGGGAAATGGTTTTGATGATGTAGTCTTCTAAACATGCTCAACAATCCTCCTATCTAGAGACTTCTACAACTCTAGTTGATAAAACAAAAAGTATATGTTCATTAATAAATATGATACATCAAAATTGAAATACATGTACACATACAATATAATATTTTTGTACTGCTACCACATAGCCAATTTGTACATCTACCTTGGGGGCACCTAGATGATTTGGAGTAAAAAAGCCTTATGAAATTGATCAAAATAATACTTAAAACATTAATATATGAATATGATTTCAAATTTCAATACAAACTATTATAAATAAAAAATAAAATCAAGTAAACATTTTAATGCCTTACTTGATGCTTTAGAACTAGTGGCTACAACAATAATTTCATTATCAATAGACTCACAAACAATTAGAGGAGTCTCCAATGTCAATAGCTAAAAATAATAAAACATGAGTATTATTTGTAGTTATCAAGAACATATTTTTTTTATAACATCGCTTATTAATAAATTAGGGTATCTCTATGAATGTACCACCATGTCCTATATTGTGTAGTGTTAATGTTGAAGCTATAAAATTTCCCTAATGAATATGTATGTTAGTTTTTTGGAAAACCATTCATACAAGAATGTACTATATATGTACCAATTATAACATATAATTGAATATATATACCTATGGGGACAATGATGTAATCACAAAGTAAGGTGACCCCATCTTAGAAATACCATGAGCACTTTGACTTTGTATAATGATCATAATTTTCTAACTCTTTTAATTATTCTTTCATTTCTTAAATATACATAATTAATTAATTCAAAATAAAATGCAAATAAAGATAGCTCTACATAAGTAGTATAATGCCCATGGTCATTGTCAAATATGAATGTCGCTGATCCAATAAAGAACTAATGAACATGCATGATAAACTATGAGAGAATCATGCATATGATTACATAATAATTAAATTTATTAATTTAAATAATTAAATCATTACATACTTATGGGGTTATTTACATAGAGTAAAATAGGCTCAAGAGATCAATAGTTATCCTTGAATTTTGAACATAATCAATACATACTAATTTATTAATCATTCATGTATATATGGGATGGCATCAAATTAGTTTTATATAATCATAAATATTTACTTACATATCAATTGTTGGAAATATAAATGGGAAAGTAAGTTCTGAGGGGGGTGGGGGGTGGCGGAGTGAATCAACACTTAAAACTTTTACCACTAAAACATTTCACCATTAATCCATCTCATAACTTAACATGTTAATTGAAATATGTAAGCATGCATCACATAGATATCATAATGTAAACACATAACATAAAATATTTTGGTTACCCATAAACCCTTCAAGGAGAAGGTAAAACTGGGGTGGGGATGACGCCCAAAACTCTTCACTTCTGCAGCAATAAAGTGTGGCCAATTATGGCTACAAATTTTTTATCAGAAACTATGATCTACCTTGTGAAAGGTATTCCCTACTAAAGGCTTATAAGACTATTAGGTCTCACCTTGAATAAAGGATTTAAACTTACAACTAAGTAAACACTCTTTTAGGAGATTTACAAAATTTTCTTAGGACTACTCTATTAAGAGATTTACCTTGTATCACCTATCAAAATTATTCAGTACCCAATTCTTTGGTTAGCACTTTTTTCTAGATAACAAATATCCTCTTTACTATATGTATTTTGATCTTTTTGATCTAATATATCTTCTTTGACCTCTCACTACTTTTCTTCTCAACTAACTTTGTTATTATTAATTGGTTTTGCACTACTAAAAAATCTCTTCCATCATAAATGCCTTATCACCTTCACATGTGATACTTCTTTTCACATCATAATCACTCCCCTTAGGGTTTACCTCCTTAAATAGGCATTTGGAAAATGATTTAGGTCATAATCAATAGCTCTGGTTGATTATTAATGCTGCTTAATGCTTCCCTTAATCTGATTGGTTTCATGTATTGCATAGGGATGCATAATATGACTTGATCCTTATCTCTTCATATCAAAAATTCATGTTCATGTTAGCCAAAAAATGAATTACATAGAAATTTGTGCCATTACAAACATCTATGTCATTAACTAGTAACTCAACATCAATAGGATTATAATGCTCAACCTTAATTGTGCTTTGTCTTTTGTAACATAGCTTATGAATGGCTCAACACATAGTGTTGCTCGACACTTGAATCACTTGGCACACACTATTTTCTTAGTACCTTTTGTTTTCTTAGCACCTAAGTGACTCGACACACACATTGACTTCTCAAAACCTACTAGTGCTTGGCACTAACTTTCATATCACTCGACATGTTCTTTCTATACACTTATACTTGACATACTCTATGCAATTGACCTAAGTATGTAGTGGCTCGATCGTAGTGATGACCAACCAAATATGGTAGCTAATGAAAAGTTTTTTGTCACTACTTTGTCCAAACCATAATGAGATGAACAATCTCCCCATTTGACATGAGTGGCAAAAACACTTTGTAATGACATACATAATCTTATCTCATGCATATGTTAAAAAATATAATTTTTGGCTCAGTCTCTATACAAAATTTCAAAATATAAAAATTATCAATAAATACTATAATTATGTTACTCCACCTGATTAAATTATATTTCATTCTAGTTCTATGACTCCCTTTGAGTAGATAGCTTCCTTGACAAGATTCTCCAAAATATATAGAATCTTCAAAATCCCTCCTTTTTGACACTTATGTCTGTGAGGGTGGTACACTCAAAGTATATTTATCCAAAAATGTCTTGTGTAATTCCATAAAGATTCCTAGGGTAGAATCCTAATTATCTATATCTGCATCTAATTATTGAATTTGTATTTCTAGAGTTGCTGCCAATTCAACTAGACTTTCTTGATTTGAAAGATGGGAATCTTTCTTTAACAATGTCTCTTCAAATTATATTTTCTTTTGTAAAACTTCCATGTGTGGGGTCAACATGGACTGGATGCTAATCAAAGTTGACCTTATATTTGCATCCTTTTCTTGCAACCTGGCAAGGCTACTCTGTGTTAGCAATAATATTTGAAAATGTGTCTGATTAGTGCCAAGAGATGCCTTCAATTTAGATCCTATAGCCATAAGATCTACTTGTAATATATTAGTAGTACGTTGAGTTTCTTGAGTAAAGAAATCAACAATGCATAATTTACTTTGCATAGAGTAAATGTTATCCAATACTTTCTTCACACTATCTATCTTAGTTGACAAATCAACCTATCTCAGTTTAATAACACTAGATACCTTATCAATGAACTTAGTATGAATGTTCCTCTTAGGCCATTCCAATAACTTTAGATTGGTCTCTATATCCTCATCTTTTATCCTATCTACTATATGTACACATTTTTCTAAGATAGGTTTATTGGAAAATGATTCTAAAATATCAAAATCATTAGCAAAAATGTCTTTGATCTCATGCAAAACATAATTTTTCTTGTGCTCTCTCTTGAGCTTCTCTTTCCTTAATTTTATTTGTAGGGCCTCTTGGAGTATCTCCATCTCTTCTAGTGCTATTTTTGTTGGATTAAACTATGGTAAAACAATCATCTTGTCCAAAATAAAATCTTCCTATGATGTAGTTTTAACATTCTTAGCTGGGCTAGTACTCAACATTGATATCTATAATGGTGTGGCTTGAGTACTTGGTCTCTAAAGAGTCTGGCTGCTAGGAGGAGTTGAAATATATGGAAAAGTGACCAATATCTAAATAGTTACTTTCTCCTCTAACTCAATAGCCATATTATCCCCTTCAGCTTGATAACCCTCATTTTGATCTTCAGTGTTTTTTTGGGAGGTAGGTTTAGGACTATCTTCCTTACCCTTATTCACTTCATTACCTTCCTTATCAATTATTAAAAGTGCTAGCAATGACAAGCTTTGTACACTAGAAAATAGTGTACCTTGTGTATCTACCCCCTTCTCCTTCATCTCAATGACAATAGTTGGCATTGAAGATGGTATATTTGTAAGCTCATCCTTCTTCTCCAAAACCTTGTCTTCTAATTTATCATTTTATTCTTTCTCTTTTGCCTTTGCAACAAGTGAGGGTACATTGAATGTGTCTTGTTGTTGTTCACTAGTGGATACAATCTCAACCTTTTGAGATTCATCAATCCTTACCAATATAGGATTTGAGAATGAAATTTATGTATTGGTAGATTCTTGTTACAACTTCTTTATAACCTTTTCACTTAGTGGATTAACATTATGAGTATAATTATTAGGTATATCCTCAATTTCATAGAGTCCTATTGACTCTCTTTCTCTCCTTATGGAGGATTAGTTCTTGGATCATTGACATCTGTGGTCTCTTGTATGTCACCCTATTTTATTTCATCCTTTTTAGGCTCTTCCTTCTGTTCCTCTATTCCTTTCTCCTCTTGCATTGTTTCTACTATCTTTGTGGTCAACCCATAGAGTATCCTACCCTAGATTACAACCTCTTCTACTTGATTCATCAAAATATGAAATGCTCTATGTTTAGGAGTAAATATCCCTTTGTATTTCTCCATAGCCTTTGTAATCATTCTCTTATCAAGTTTAGTCATAACTTGAGTTAAAGTAGCCTCTCTAATTTGCTTTTTAGTTTCCAAATTGAACTTCCATTTTTGCTGAACTCTCTCATATAGAATTTTGGGTATAGAGTTAGCAATATCTAATGGAGTACTCTTAAAATAAGGCATCATACCATAAATAACTTCTTCAAAATTATTCTTATATCTATTATCCAACTTATCAAAATCAATATGTGAAAATCTAGATAAATCTACATTGTTCTTTATATTGTCACATAGATTATCAATATCAGATGAGGGATTGTAGCTTACCACTTTGAATTGACTAATGTCATCTAATTCAGTCTTTCATCATCTGACTCCTCTTGGGGCTTGTACTTCCTCTTTAGTCTCCTAGCATGCATGCTCAGTTTCACTGTATTAGTCTTCTTTTTACCTTTGGCAAATTGAGCTTCCTTAGCTTGTGCCATGGAAAGCCTTATGCTTGATATTGTCAAAGGTGCACATGGCTTATGTTGTTCCTTCTTTGCCACTTTATTTGGTTTCTCTACTTTCTTTTACTGTGCCTTCTTCTTCTTTTAAGTTTTCTTAGTTTCTTTCTTTACTTCCTCTTCATCATTTCAAGTTTGATCTTCACCTTGTCCTTGTGTAATCTATAGAGGTCCTGGAACTTCTTCTTCACCTTCACAAAAATTCTCTTTCAATTTCATCACCATTTTATTCTTCCTTTTGATAACTGTAGTATTTTGTAAGTTTGTAGTTAACCTTGACTTGGCTTCATAATAGTTCCCAAAGGATGTAGCATTATTCTTAATCTCTTTTTCTAGTAATATAGTGATGGCTATTGATGCCTCATCAACATTTACCTCATAAGGTAATGGTCTCAACCATATAACTCTTGGAATGGATTCTTGTACATAGGTATAGTCAACATCTACTAGGAAATAAACATCATTATAATGTTGCTCCACTAGAGACATATAAATCTTGATCTCTACTTCATTTCTTTCTTGAAATATTCAAAGTAGCTAGTCATTACTAAAAATTATTTTTCTCCTAATTGATTAATGAATTCACCTATCTATTGAGTAACAGACCGAATGGACTTCCATACTACCTTTCCAAATGTAGGAAAAGTGTTTTGTACATAGAAGAATATATAGATAATGAGTGAACCAAACTTACATGAAGAGCTCTCTCCCTTTCTAATAGCTTCTAGGTTTTTTGACAAATGTTGAAGTTGTAGCTTGGCTAGGTCATATCTATGATCTTTCCTAATGAGTTTGTAACCTAGGTCAATGACAATGTGTGGCACACTATTGAGTCATCTCAACTAGTAGAATCTATGTGCTATCATATGCACTAGGAATGCAATAATAAGGTCTTCAATTGTATCAGTTGACATCCCCCTCTTGATCCATATGGCTCCAATATTCTTCTTAGATACTTCTTTAGCATCTCTCTTCAATGTCTTTGGACTGTCTAGGGTAGAATACCCTATCACTTTTTGAATGATCCTCTTTCATATTTTGATAGGCCCATTCTCCAACCATATTTGATTATTGTGTATTTGGATCAATACAATCTTAATCCATTCTATTTTGAAAATGTGACAAAAATCTAGGGTACATGTTAATCCTTTTCACTCTACAATTTTATTTTCTTATCTCAAAACTCCATTTTCACACACCTTTGATAGGCCTATCTGATTTCTAGGTCTCCAAACTCTCAAACCTTGCATGCATAGAAACATCTTACATATTGGATAATTAAAATCTTCGATAAAATAGTCAACAATGCACCATATGGATCACTTTTATAAGCAATCTCAAAAATTGCTTAGACTGGTGGTTGATGAACATCATTGGTGATAAATTGTACATTGCTAACCTCAAATTCATCCAATTCTACACATTTCATCAGTTTACATCATCTTCATATTTTAAATGCAAATACCATTTTTTTTTGTCACTAATGTTGAACTGTCACATTCTAATATCACGTTTCTTTATAAAAGGTGACACAGGTTTGTGCTTTTACCCGTTGCTCCTATAGACATTTGCTATTTGACCCAATTTTCCATAGTGATGATAAGTGGGTTTGATGTTCTTTCCCTTATTGTTCCTTTCTTTACTACTTCTAGATGATTCTCCTTTCTTTGTAGTAGAATATCCCAATCCAATAGTATCATTGTTTAACCTTGGTGCTTCCATGCATTTTTCAAAGTACTTTATGGCTTTGTTGGAAATGATTGAAATGATCATAAGAAAAGTTGTTGGAATAATATATGGAACTGGTAAAGAATGTCCTCAATCATTGTTTTGTCATTGATGTCAAACTTGCTACTTGCAGGAATGACAATTGCTTTAGTGATCCAAATACTATCAATTAGTTGATTGTCAAGGTGGAGGAAATCAATAAGATGTAACTAGAACACCTAGAGAAAGGTTGAAGTTATGATGTTGTAATGAAGTACAAGGATCAGCTAAGCCATTGATGAAAAAGTGTATTTGATGACATACTATAAGATACAAAGAATGGGCACACTGAAATATATCAAAGATTTAAGGTTTTAGCTAAGTCTTTTGTAAAGCTCAAACTAAGTTCATTAGAGAGAAGGAGCTGAGGAAGCTAGTAAGAGCCGAGCAAATTCCTAGTTAATGCTGAGCAAACTTTAGATGCCGAGCAAACTTTAGATGCCGAGTAAACTTCAGATGTTGAGCAAACTTTAGATGTCGAGTAAACTTTAGATGCCAAGCAAGTTCAGATGCCAAGTGACATAGAGTTTATCAAGTGCCGAGCAGAACCAAGTGCCGAGTAGGTATAGGTGCCGAGTAACAGAGGTTCCGAGCACCAATAACTCAATAATGCCGAGTTGCTGCATTATTTTGGAAATCAAAGATTCACCAGGTCTAAGCCGACAAGGTTGTTATCTAGAAATTTTTTAATTAAAAGGAAGATAAGAATGATGAGCTGGTGGCATAGAACACCATGTAGAACAGTTTTTTAGGATACAATTGGCAAAGCTTCTAGAAGAGAAGAAGATATGGGGTAGATACATTGTATCCTACCTAACCCATTTTGAAACCCTAAAATTGAAGAGGGAGAATTTAGTGGTAAAGGCAAATCAGACTTCTATTTAAGAAGACATAAGTTAATGAAAGAGAGAGAGAGAGAGAGAGGTGGTCAAGCATAAAAGCATGAAGTGTTGTAGAATGTGCTAAGGAGAAGAAAGCACAGGAACTCTATTTGGATAGATGACCACAATGATGATTGCATTGGTAGAATGAGTAAGAAGACTCAAGGAGACAAAGCTTGAGAGAAAGACAAGCAGTCAGAGCTAGAGTGATTGAAGCCAAGCATAAGGATTGAACTGAAAGTGTGATCTGAAATCTACAAAGTATGTTGTAAGTTATATCAGATCAAAAGACCATTATCGTTACTTTCTAGCAATTGTAATAGTAAGTTTAAATCCTATGGACTTAGGTTGGTTTAATAGCCATAAGATAAATCCTTTAACAGGGTGACATTCCAAGTGAATGTTCTAAAGACCTTTAACCAGGCCCATTCCTAATAGTTTGGTGATATCCTCTAACAAGGTCACATTTAACAGTGTGTTGTAAGCCTTTAACAGGGCAGGCTTTCAACAGGGTATCACTTCAGAAGAATGAGAATCAATTAGCATGTTACTAGTCATTTTTCCGAAATTGGGTTTCCACGTAAATCATTGTGTCATGTGTTGATCTTGAATGTTTTATCTTTGAGTATTAATTTTTTGTAACTTTCTTATATAATTGATTTTAAGTTCGGATGGATGAAAAGTGTATGGATTCATTAAAAGTAGTAAAAGGGCATTAATAGGGCATTTGGACCTTGAATAACTAATTCACCCCCCCCCCCTCAATTATTCTAGAAGAATTCTAACAATTGGTATCAGAGCCTGACTACTGATTCAGTTTAAAGGGACTACAAGCATAAAAGATCAAAATTCCAGAGAAAGAAGTTCCCAAGCTCAACAAAGACAACTTTGTTGCATGGAAAAGTTTTATGAAGCTACATCTTGGATCCATAGGAGATTATGCCCAAAATTCAATTGTCACTAAACATGTAGATCCAACAGGTGCTCCTACTGCAGAAGACATGAAAAACAAGCAAGAACACAACCAGACAATGTTGGAAATTGCATCTATACTCAGCTATGATGAATTTGATGATATCAAAGGATGTGACACTGAATTCAAAATTTGGAAAGCCTTATCAGACATCTATGGAGGGGATCAGAATGTACAAAGAGCAAAAAGAGAAAGTCTTAGAGGAAAGTTTGATGACATGAAAATGGAAGAAAATGAGAATGTTGGTCAGTATGGTGCAAGAATAAAGGAAGTGGTAAGTGCAATAAGATGCTTGAGCGTTCAACTGGATGAAGATACTATTAATAGTAAGTTCTTAAGAACCTTGCTCCTTATCTATGCTATTAGAGTATCAGCAATACAAGAGCTAAGATGTATACGAGGAAATAATCTAAGCTTTGAAGGTACAATAGGTAGACTCGCCGCATTTGAGTTATCTAACTTTGACAACTACAAACCTAAAAATGTTGAATCTACTTTTAAGGCCAAGTTATCACTGAAAGATACCAATAGGTGAAATCAAAGAAAGGAAGAAAAATGAAGTATGTATCTAGTGATAGTAGCACTAATGAGGAATATGTGGAACAATTGGAAGCATTGCTCGCTAGAAGATTTCACAGGAGCAAAGGAAAATTCAAAGGTAAGATTCCTATCATTTGTTTCAATTGCAATGAAGTAGGTCATATTGCTACAAGGTGTCCACAGAAAAAGGATTCCAAGGAAGGCAACAAATACAAGAACAAAAGAGATGATGACAAGAGAGATTACAAAGAAAAAGGTAAGAAGTGTTATATTGTTGAAGAAAATTTAGATGACAATGATGATGAAGTTGTTTATGTAGCCATGAAGGACCAATCTGATGAAGAAGAGACCACAGTAGTGGTAACATGTATAAACAAGAATGACAGATGGATCATAGATAGTGGATGCTCACATCACATGATAGGAGACAAAAGTAAGTTTGTTAACTTTACTCAGTATGATGGAAATAGTGTTAGATTTGGTAATGATGCTCCATGGCAAATCAAAGGAAAAGGTTCCATTAAGCTCACAGAACAAATTTCATGTGACAATGCATACTATATTGAAGGATTAAACTACAATTTACTAAGTGTCTCACAGTTAGGAAATATAGGTTGCAAAGTGGAATTTGGAAACAAAACTGCAAAAATCTATGATACTGATGGTAAAATGATAGGAAAAGGAGATAAAACAAAGAGTAATTTGTTTTACCTTGATATGGATGATGTTTCTTGTTTATTTGCAAAATTTGATGATGAATGGTTATGGCATAGAAGATTATGTCATGTCAACTTTAACAATCTTGTCAACATCAGTAAAATGAATAAAGTTAGAGGTTTACTAAAATTGAAGAAGCCTGATAATATCATGTGCAAACAATGTCAGCTAGGAAAGACGACAAAGTCAAGTTTCAAAAGAAAAAACAATACATCTAAAGAGATACTTGAGTTAGTTCACACTGACTTATTGGTTCAATGGAAATACAAAGCTATAGAGGAGATAAATACATAATGCTATTTGTTGATGACTATTCTAGGATGATGACTGTTATGTTCTTAAAACAAAAATCTGATGCTTTTCAAATGTTTAAGTGGTATGTGGCTAGAGTTGAAAAGGAAACTGGAAAAAGTTTGAAATGCCTAAGATCAGATAGAGGTGGTGAATTTACATCAAATGAATTCAAGATATTATCTAATGACAAAGGAATCAAAAGACAAATATTAGCTCCTAGAACTCCCCCACAGAATGAAATTGCTGAAAGAAGAAACAGATCTATGATTGAATGTGCTAGAACACTAATGATGGAAAAGAATGTTGCTCTAAAATTTTGGAGAGAAGCTATAAGTGCAGTTGTTCATACACTAAACTGAGTACAAGTCAAAAAAGGTACAAATACAATATCTTTTGAATTATGGTATGGTCAGTCACCCAATGTAAAACATTTCAAAGTGTTTGGTTGCAAATGTTTTATCCTTAAAGATGTTAGAAATGGAAAATTTGATGCAAAAAGTGATGAAGGTATATTTCTTGGTTACTCCACTAGAAGTAAAGCATATAAGTGTTTGAATATTAACACTAACAAAATTGTGGAAAGTACAAATGTAAATTTTGATGAGCACACAGAAGTCCAAGCTAAAGAACCAAAGAAAATGGAAGAGTACAGAACCTTTGTGTATTCTTATGAAGAAACGACTATTGATGAGGATGATTTTAATCAAATTTAAAATCAACAACAAGTATTAGTTCCAGTCGAGTCACAACCAGTGAATGTCGAGTTGCATTTAGAAGTCGAGTTGCTGAATGAAGAAAATGCACAATCTAATTTTGAAAATAGTACACATGATGAAGATCAACCTGACAATGAAGTGCATAGTGATCTTGAATTTGAAAGATCAAACATGGAAGCAAGGACAGAGCCAAGGTTATCCAGATATGTAAAAAGACATCACCCTATTGAACAGATAATTTGTGACAAAGATGCAAGACCAATGACAAGGAACAGACTAAGACATGAATCATGTTTGATCAGCAAATCTAAACCCAAGATAGTATATGGTGCATTACAAGATGATGACTGGTATAAAGCTATGGAAGAAGAAATTGATCAAATAAGGAAAAACAAAACCTGGAGTTTGGTTCCTAGACCAATAGACAAGAATGTGATTGGCACCAAATGGGTATTTAGAAACTAACTTGATGAGAATGGTGAGATTACAAGAAATAAAGCTAGACTGGTATGTAAGGGTTATGCTCAAGAAGAAGGAATAGACTATGGAGAAACATTTGCTCCTGTTGCTAGAATGGAAGGAGTAAGAACTTTACTTGCATATTCTACCTACAAAGATTTTAAAGTCTATCAGATGGATGTAAAATCTGCCTTCTTAAATGGTATACTAGAAGAAGAAGTCTACATTGAACAACTAGAAGGATTTGTTGATGAAAACAATAGGGATATGGTGTGTAAGCTACATAAAGCACTCTGTGCTTTCAAACAAGCACCTAGAGCATGGTATGAGAGACTTCACAAGTATCTAGTGCAAATTGGATTTGAAAGAACTAATGATAAAAAAAACATGTACATCAAAGTAGAAGAAGGTAGAGACATTATTGTATCTGAAATCTTTGTGGATGACATAGTGTTTGGTGGTAAGGAAGTACTTTTCAAAGGCTTTGCTGACAAAATGAAACATGAATTTCAGATGTCTATGTTTGGAGAAATCAAATTTTTTGTTGGGTTGCAAGTACATCAACTCAAACATGGAATATTTGTTACACAATAAAAATACATCAAAGAAATTCTTAAAACATTTGGATTAGAGGAATCCAAACCAGTCAGCACACCAATGGCAATGGGAAATAAGCTATCCAAAAATGATGAGTCAGTTGAAGTCAATCAAACAATGTACAGATCCATGATTGGAAAACTATAATATGTTGTAAATAGTAGACTAGACATAGCATTAGCAGTTGGAATAGTGGCTAGGTTCTCTGCTAATCCTAAAGAAAATCATCTCATAGCAGTAAAAAAAATAATGAGATATCTCAAAGGAACTGATGACTTTGGTCTATACTACAAAAAGAATGGAAAATTTGAGCTGAATTCATATACAAATGTAGACTAGGGAGGAAACATTGATGATAGAAAAAGCACAAGTGGAGGTGCATTATTTCTAGGCAAAAGGATGGTCACTTGGACTAGCAAGAAACAACCATGTACATCACAGTCCATTGCAGAGTCAGAATATGTGGCAGCTGTAGTCAATTGCACAAACATTGTATGGCTCACACATCTATTGAATGGAATGAAAGAAGAAGTAACAAAACCTATGATATTGTATTGTGATAATACAAGTGCTATAAACATATCCAAAAATCCAGTGATGCATGCAAAAACCAAGCATATTGCAATCAAGTATCATTATGTCAGAGAATTGGTAGAAGACAAATAAGCAAAGTTGGAATACATTCACACAAAGGAAAAAAATGCAGATATCTTCACCAAACCATTGTCCAAGGATGCCTATGAATATATTAGAGGCAAGTTGGGGGTCATACCCCTAACTCAAGCAGTTTAAGGCAACAAGGAAGCTACCTTGCATCAACAAGAATAAATCTTTGAAATATTAACAGGTTGATGCAAAGAATGACAGCAGGAGCAGAAACTCCAAATCAGTCACAAGCATGGTGATAGAGGGAGAAAATCAACAAGAAGCCAAAGCTTATATTTTGCATGATAAAGATGCTACATCTTTGTCATTTATGTCAAAGAGGGAGAAATATGCTGAAAACTAATCAATACAAAGAAAGAGGGAGATATATATATGAAAGAGGGAGATATATGAGATCAATAGTATAAATACAGCAAGACAACATATACAATCTTGGTGGTAACTAAGTTGATTAATTGATCAGTTTGGTTTGCCATCAATGCCAAAGATGGAGATTGTTGGAAATGATTGAAATGATCATAAGAAAAGTTGTTGGAATAATATATGGAACTGACAAAGAATGTCCTCAATCTTTGTTTTGTCATTGATGTCAAACTTGCTACTTTCAAGAATGACAATTTCTTTAGTGATCCAAATACTATCAATTAGTTGATTGTCAAGGTGGAGGAAATCAATAAGATGTAACTAGAACACCTAGAGAAAGGTTGAAGTTATGATGTTGTAATGAAGTACAAGGATCAGCTAAGCCATTAATGAAAAAGTGCATTTGATGACATACTATAAGATACAAAGAATGGGCACACTAAAACATATCAAAGATTTAAGGTTTTAGCTAAGTCTTTTGTAAAGCTCAAACTAAGTTCATTGGAGAGAAGGAGCCGGGCAAGGTAGTAAGAGCTGAGAAAATTCCTAGTTAATACCGAGAAAACTTCAGATGCTGAGAAAACTTCAAATGCCGAGCAAACTTCAGATGCCGAGTAAACATTAGATGCCAACCAAACTTTAGATGCTGAGTAAACTTTAGATGCCAAACAAGTTCAGATGCTAAGTGACATAGAGTTTATCAAGTGTTGAGCAAAACCAAGTGCCAAGCAAGTATAGGTGCCGAGTAACACAAAGGTGCTGAGCACCAGTAACTCAATAATGCCGAGTTGTTGCATTATTTTGGAAATTGAAGATTCGCTAGATCTAAGCCGACAAGGTTGGTATCTAGAAATTTTTGAATTAAAAGGAAGATAAGAATGATGAGTTGGTGGCACAGAACACCATGTAGAATGTTTTTTTTAGGATAAAACTAGCAAAGTTTCTAGAAGAGAACAAGATATGGGGTAGATACATTGTATCCTACCTAATCCATTTTGAAACCCTAAAATTGAAGAGGGAGAATTGAGCGACAATGGAAAATCAGACTTCTATTTAAGAAGACATAAGTTAATGAAACAGAGAGAGAGAAAGAGGTGGTCAAGCATAAAAGCATGAAGTGCTATAGAATGTGCTAAGGAGAAGAAAGCACAGGAACTCTATTTGGATAGATGACCACAATGATGATTGCATTGGCAGAATGAGTAAGAAGACTCAAGGAGACAAAGCTTGAGAGAAAGACAAGTAATCAAAGCTAGAGTGATTGAAGACAAGCATAAGGATTGAATTGAAAGTGTGATCTAAAATTTGCAAAGTATGTTGTAAGTTATATCAGATCAAAAGACCATTATCGTTACTTTCTAGCAATTGTAATAGTAAGTTTAAATCCTATGGACTTAGGTTGGTTTAATAGCCATAAGATAAATCCTTTAACAGGGTGACATTCCAAGTGAATGTTCCAAAGACCTTTAACCAGGCCCATTCCTAACAGTTTGGTGAAATCCTCTAATAAGGTCACATTTAACGGTGTGTTGTAAGCCTTTAATAGGGAAGGCTTTTAACAGGGCATTGCTTCAGAAGAGTGAGAATCAAGTAGCATGTTACTGGTGGTTTTTCCTAAATTGGGTTTCCACGTAAATCATTGTGTCATGTGTTGATCTTGAATGTTTTATCTTTGCATATTAATTTACTATAACTTACTTATATAATTGATTTTAAGTTTGGATGGATGAAAAGTGTATGAATTCATTAAAAATAGTAAAAAGGCATTAATAGGGCATTTGGACCTTGAATAACTGATTCACCCCCATCCCCCACCCCCCCCCCCCCCCCCCCCCCCTCCCCCCCCCCACCCACCCCTCCCTCTCAATTATTCTAAAAGAATTCTAAAAGGCTTCACTAGGCTTGTTAAGACTTTCTTTCTTTGTCTTAAATTAATTCTCCATTATCTTGTTTAGTGATTCCAAAGTTCTAATCTCAATGTCTTTCCTATTCAGTTCTTGAATTGTAATCATCAACTAATTCATCAAATCCAGTTAGATGCTTGACAATTTCTCCACATTTGATAAATTCTGATCATGTTTGTTATCCAGTAGTCTTTTATCTTCTTCAATCATGACTCCATCTTCAAATTGCTTTTTTAGTTTAGTTGTCTCACATAACAATACTGACTGAGTTTCTTGTTCCCTTTTCATATTCTTGGCTTCATCATTTAGGACACTATTCTTTTCCATCAAAATTGCACTTGATGCATCAAATTCATTTGAGTTTTTGTCCTCAAATAATCCATTAGTGTCTTCTTCTTGATATTGAGTGTTATTTTGTTGAATGACCAATTTGTTTCTTCACTTCAATGAATGCTACAATTCATATCTTGCCTCCTTGAGTTGATGTAGGGCAACCTATATTTCAATCATTTGGCTCTCAATAGTCTTTCCCAATTTGTGGACTTCCATCTTCAAGATCTTACCTCCAAAGCTATCAAACTTTTCTTTCTAGATGAAAAATCTCTAATAACAATTGTTGGAAATATAAATGAGAAAGTAAGTTCTTGGGGGGGGGGGGGGGGTGTGAATCAATACTTAAAACTTTTACTACTAAAACATTTCACCATTAATCCATCTCATAACTTAACATGTAAACTAAAATATGTAAGCACACATCACATCCATAGAATAATGTAAACATATAACAGAAAACATTTTGGTTACCTAAAAACCCTCCAAGGAGAAGGTAAAATTGGGGTGTAGATGACACCCACAACTCTTCAGTACTTCCAAAATAAAGTGTGACCAATTACGGCTACAAATTTTTTATCACAAAGTATGATCTATTATATGAAAGGTCTACCCTATTAAAGGCTTACAAGACTGTTATGTCTCATCTTGACTAAAGGATTTAAACTCACAACTAAGTAAGCACTCTGTTAGGAGATTTATAAAATTTTGTTAGGACTACTCTCTTAAGCTATTTAGCTTGTATTGTTTGTCAAAATGATTCAGTACTAAATCTTTCAGTTAGAAGATTTTGTTAGATAATAGATCTCCTCTTTACTATATGCATCTTGATCCTCCTAATCTAATATATATTCTCTAACCTCTCACTTCTTGTCTTCTTAACTAACTCTATTCTTATCAACTAGTTCTGCAATGCTAAAACATATTCTCCATCACGAATGCCTTATCACCTTCACCTGTGATACTTCTCTTTGCATCATGATCACTCCACTTAGGGTTTACCTCCTTAAATAGGCATTTAGAAAATGATTTAGGTCATAATCAACAACTCTAGTTAATTGCTAATGTTGCTTAACACTTCGATTAATATGATTGGCTACATGTATTGCACAAGGATGTGTAGTATGACTTGATCCTTATCTCTTCATATAAAAAATTAATGTTCATGTTGGCCAAAAATGGTTTACATAGAAATTTGTTCCATTAAAAATATCTATGTCATTAACTAGTAACTTGACATTAATAGTATTCTAATGCTCATCCTTAACTGTTCTTTGTCTACTATAACTTAGCTTATGAATGGCTTGAAACATACAATTTCTTGGCATCTGAATCACTCAACACACACTATTTTCTTGACACCTTCTATTTGATTGACACCTAAGTGACTTGGCACAAAGTGACTTCTCGACACCTATTAGTGCTCAACACTAATTGTCACATCACTCATTATGCTTGACATACTCTATGGACTCGACCTAAGTAGTGGCTTAGTTACAGTGATGACCAACCAACTATGCTAGAAAATGACTAAGTATTTTGTCACTTCTTTGTCAAAACCATAAGGAGATTAACATCAATGTCATATTTTGCATTGATATAATCATTGATCATTAGTCCATCATTCTCCCCCTATCTCTATTAGCGATGCTAATGAGAAAAGAGATCCACATGAATGACACATATGGGTTCATTTAGATTGAAAATGCTCATCCTCAAGTAAAGGAGGGGCACAATGAGTAAGACTTCAAGTTAGATAACCAATGGTGCCTAGTGTGTTGACCTCTATATGTTTCTTTAGAAAGGAAGAAATACTAATATGCTCTATATGGGGCTTGAACAAAGGAACCCTAGGTGTATTAGGATCATGATGTACTCCTTGACTATTAAATGATAACCCACCACCTCTACCATAGGAATCTGTCACTTCAAAATAATTTGGGACCTCCCTGAGGAATAAATCATAATAAAATTTCCTTAAAAAATATATAGGACCTATTGGAAACTACAATTGAAATAATTTTTATGTTGTCATTGATGTCAAACCTATTGGTGAGATAGTTTTCTATTTTATTTGAGCATCATATCTATTTGATTGACGGAGAGGATTTGAGAAGTTGTTCATAAAAAAAGTATCTAGAGGAAAGTTTGAGTTATGAAGAGGAAACTATGAATGGACACGTTGGACTTTGACAAGATAAAGTGATTTTTTAAATCGTGTTCCAAATGGAGAAGAAAGTAATGTTGAAGCCTTCAAGATTTGATCAAAGATGATCAAATGCATAGGCTTGACCAAGAAAATAGAGCATAAGTTTAAGGAACTTGAAGTATATCCTGAGTGATTCTAGTTTTGATTGAGCACTAGAATAAGAAAAGAAAAATTAGTGTTGAATAAGCATCAATATTGACCAAGTGATAGTTTATGTGCTGAGAAAGAAATTTAGTAGCAACCGAGTAACCTAGCGATGATCGAGTGTTAGAACATAGTGTTGGTGAAGGAACAATATTTTAACAGTTTATGAGAAATCATAACTTCCAACCAGCTAAGTTGATTTCTTGGGATATGGAAAGAATATTGAAGATAAGGATCAATGAGTTGGATCATTAATTACATAAAAGGATTAGGTAAATGACCTAAGAAGTAGATTCCAAGAAAAGTTTCTAGAAAAGAATAGGATAAATAAGATGGTAATCAGATTCATTGAATGTGGTCGATCTAATCATATAATATAAGATCTACGATGATGTTTGAGCAGAAAAAAATTAGAATTAACTATTTAAGGAGGTACAAGGGAAAAATATAGAAGAGTTCCAGAGTGTTTTTGAAAGTTGGAGTAGTTGCTGATGGTATTGACTAGCAGATCTAAGAAGATTGCTGAGAAGAGTTGAGAAGAGAAGGAGAGTGATTGCTTGAAGGGTTGCCAAGCAAATCAGAGACTAACAATGGAGGCCAGAGAGTAATTCAACTTATGAGGTGAACTAAGATATGTATATGCAAAGTGAGTTTTACTTGATAGATTAAAGCCTTCTATTACTTTCTAACCATTGTAAACAATATTAGAAATCCTTTAATCAAGCTTGACCTAATAGTCATATGTAAATCCTTTAACTAGGTGACATTCTAATGGAATGTTCTAAATCCTCAAACAAGGACACTCCTTACAAGGTGATTAAATCATATTTAATAGTTTATTTTGTATCCTTTAATAGTGTTCGCTCCTAATAGAGCTCCCTTCAAAAGAGTAAAAAATTGATGACATGTTACTAGTTGTTTTTCCCAAATTGGGTTTCCACATTAAATCCTAGTGTTAAACTTGCGTGGATCATTTATGGTGTTTTACTGATTAATCTTTACATTCGAAAAATTGTCTATTATATTTAAGACAATGGATAGCTTGTTGACGTGACCAAAAGTTGACTGTAGAGACTGAGCTATGAAATGATACGATCTAAAGTTGTTTAAGTATTTTTTTGTTCAATTCATACATATAGACCATGGATAACCAATTCAACCCCCCTCTTAGTTATTGTAACAAGAGCCTCATGATTTCTATAGGGAGGGAGATTAAAGAGCATCCACCACCTATAAAAAAAGTTTTTTTTTATGTCCTCACTAATGCACCAATGAATAGAGAAACTCTTCACTATAGTTCTAAGGGTGTCATTCTCATCTAGATTTTTAAATAATTTTCATAAGCTATCGTTTGTGATCTTTTTCTTTTCTATATCTTCATATGAAAACTATTTGCATTATAACATTTTTTTCTCTTTTATCTTATGATTCCTTGTATTAAATTATCCACTAACTAAACCTTTGTGGGTAAAAATGGATTCAAGTGATTGCGCAAGTTTTTCCCCTATGAAGTTTGTTTGAACCAAATTTTTGAGCCTCCTAACCAATGGTTATAATTTGGGTTTCCCTCTTTCGTTTTCATTTAATAAATCTTTTTGTATTCTAGGAGGAGGTCTTTGGATTGGTGAAAGTCATTCAAGTTTGTGTCATTTAATCAAAGGGCTTTCAAGTGGATTTGATAGACAATTTTTCCCCCCCTATACCAGCTTACTATTTATGGAGTAGTCATCGTTGCTCGTGGTTTCAAGTTGTGCATAGTTAGCATATTAATGTGGACCTATTTATGTTCCTTGCCCTAAGTACACATAATCTAATGTTCCTTGTGTGTGGAATTTTGTGCCTCTTTCTCCACTTTCTTTTCCCTTCAGGATGATGAAAAAATTCCTTCCTTTAGATTATTAGGTTAATCTTGTTGATTTCTAAGCATAAGTTGCTATTTAGAGTCTAACACTTAGTCATTTCCAAGGCAAAGTTGGATAGTCATCACTATGACTGAGCCATCTAGAGAAGGCCAAGCTACAAAGAACTTGTTTACTTTTCATCACATGCTGAGAAAGTCAAAGGCTTCCAAGCACCTTAGTCAAGACTGAGCAAGCATATAAGCTAAGTAATATAGTTGCAATAGAGTAAGAAAAAAAGCATTTATTACTGAGTGAACATACTATGTTGAGTGAGTCAAAGTCAAGAGATAACATGAATGTTAGTTATGACCGAGTGTCAAAACATTCAAGTGCCATGTAAAAAAATAGACAAAAACTTATGTATATCGTTCTAGCCAACCTCTACATGAAATTTAAAGATCAAATAGACATATGAGTTTCTAATTAGACAAAAACTTATGTATATCATTCTAGCCAACCTCTACATGAAATTTAAAGATCAAATAGACAATTAAGGAGGAGATTGCATTTTTTTAGAGGGCATTAATCCCTAGAAAATTAGATTAACCAATAAAAAAATTAGAATGGAAAATGAAAAAAGGATGAAACATGAATCATTGATCCTAATCTAGAAATTTCTAAAATTATCTATTTAAGAAGGGTTCCTACCCTAGGATCAGAATGAGGAGCATGTATGTGAATGGAAGTGAAGTAAAGGATAAAATAGATAAGTATAGAGAGAAGGGAGGCTAAGTCTAAAAGGAATTCAAATAGTTCAACCAGAGTAGTGAAAGACATAACAGAGATATCAGATAAGGAGATCATATTGAGATTTTGAAGAGAGGAGATCCATAATTAGCTCTCAAAGAAAACGGAAGGGTGGGATACTAAATCAATTTTTATAGATTGACTCAAGGAAAATATCTTAAAAAAATTGTTTTAGCAAATCTATTTTAAATCTCCTCTAAAAATCCTTACTTTATTGTAAGTATGAAATACTTTAATAGGGTAAGACCTAATAATCTTAAATTCTTTTGACAAAGCATACCCCTCATAGGGTAGATTATCTGATATGATCAAAATTGTAAACCTAAAAGGTTAACTTTGTTGTTTCAATAGTGAAGATTTGTGAGTTTTGTCCCCACCATAGTTTTACCTTCATATTGAAGTGTTTCTAGGTAACCAAACTCATTGAGTTATGTGTTGATGATTTTCATGGATGCTATGCTTAGATAGATTTCATTTCAGCATTACAAGTTTATGTCTTATGGTATAAGATTTGAGATATGAGATGGATTAGGTGTGAATTTTTTTATCAAAAAAAGTGTTATGGATCTTGTTTCACCCCCCTCAGTATCTTGTTTCCCATTAAGATTTCCAACAATTGGTATCAAAGCCTAGTTCTCTTGAAAAAGTCTAACAACTTGAGAGGATCAAATCTTGAAGATGGAGGAATAGAAGATGGGAAAAATCATTGAGAACCAAATGATTGAAATATAGATCATATTGCAACAACTTGATGGAATAAAAGAAAAGTTAAGGAAATCTTAAAGAGAAGGAAAAAGATGACCATTCAACAAAATAATACACTATACAAGGAACTTGATACACAAGTATTTCTTAATAGTGGGAATATTAATGATAGCAATGCAACAATAAAAGATCTACTAGAGAAGAATAATACTCTAAAAAAAGAAGTCAAAGAAATCAAGAGAGAACAAGAAATTAAATCTGTAAGACTATGTGAAGTGACTAAACAAAAGAAGAAAGAAAAAGAAGACAAAGTCATGGCTGAGGAATAAAATAGAAAAATCACTTCCATTTTTGAAGAAAGATCATTTGAGGTGTAGAAGATCACAAATAATCAGTTGGACATGATGAACCATTTGTTAATTGTAAATTAGGAGTTAGATAGAAAGGACATGGATACCACAAATCTGAGATTACAAAGTGACCAACTAAGAAATGAGTTAAGATCTAAGAAATAAATACTAGAAAGAATAAACAAACCAAGTGAAGCTATTAGATACTTTTAAAAAATGATGAGATCACCAAGGTCATCCAGTGATACTTTTGGTCTAGGATATGAAAAACACTCTTTATCTACTAATGTAGGAGAGTCATCAAAGAATGGAGAGAAAAGAAATAAAAAATGTAATGGCAAACCTACTTGTCATCATTGTGGTAAAATTGGACACACTACCAACACATACATGAGAAAAAATGGTATACAAAACCCTAAACCTAAGTTTACTAGTAACTATTTTAATTGCAATAAGGGCATCAAGCACATGACTATAGATAAAAGAAAAGTGATGCATCCACTACATGTATATGTGAAGGACATTGTTATAATTGTCAAAAATATAGACATAGAGCTCATGAATGTAGATCCAAGGAAAAGTCTAACTGCACATCTAAAAATGAAACACATGCACCTAAGAAAGGTAAATCTTACAATTGGGATTACAACACATGGTAGAATTGTCATTATTGTGGAGAGTATGGGCACATTCCAAAGAACTGCATAAAGATACACTTCTGAGGTAACTATAAGAAATGGTTAAATGGAAACCTAGTTTGTTTTAGTTATCTCAAAGTTGGACATGTCAATAAGAACTGTAGGACGTAAGCACTAGCACCAAACAATAGAAAAAATAAAGGGAAATGGAAAGTTAAAGTAAAGAAAACATGGAAAGAGATAGTGGAAGCTATAAGTAGTGGAGAAAGAAAAGATGAGATCACCAAATCCAATGCATTACTTTATCACACCTCATCTAACTAAGTAAAGGTATATAAGGGACTCTCTACCTAATGAAATATCATACATTAGTTCCCAAGTAAATGGTTAAAAGTCTATATCAACATGAATCAAGATGTATTAGGACAAATTTGAGAGAAGTATTGGGCAATGAAATATGTTTTACTATAAAGTGCCAATCATTGGTAAGTTTGTATTGATCAAGCATTGCAATATGGATCGATAACTTATGTCAACTGAGTTGATGTATTGGCCAAGAAAATTGGTATTAACCAAGAAAAGTGATAGTGATTGAGTATTTGAAAAGAGGCACAAAAGGTTGAGACAATTTTTGTACACCTACTAGAGTACAAGTGTATTTATTGTAGACCTAATTGATAAAATTTAAGGTATACATCAAATGTAAGAATTAATTCTCAGTTTACAAAGAGAATTCAAGTGCACATGTGATTCCAAAGTGATTAAGGAGAATTTAGTGACAAAGTAAGAAAATCATTGTGTGCCATTAGCAATTCGATAGAACTCAGTAAGTAAAACTTTTACTATAGAGCTAGTTTATGAGGTTGTCAAAGAAAAGTTTATTTTGAAACCCTAGTTTGAAATGACATCATCTACAACTACAATTGAAATGCAAAAGGAGAGCAATTCACAAATTGTGAGGAACGATTAGTAACCCCCACTTAATTTCAAGGATTGTTCAAATTTTGAAGCAATAAAAGATGAAATTGGCACTCTATCAACAATTCCACTAAAGGTTCTGACAATTCAAGATGTACAAACTTGTTATATGTGCAAAATTAGAGAAGTTAGAGATTTTGAGCTGAGAAAAACTTATGAGAATTTGTGTGATAATAGATTACTAAAAGAGGAGTATAATATTATTGTTAAGAAAGGGCTTAACCATACCCTATGTTATTTGAAAGTCTTTAAAGTGGAATATATAAAAATTGTGTTGAGTTGTATTCATGACATGAAGGTGTGGTTAGAAGGTGGGCCAATTAAGATCAACAAGGCCATCATATGTCGAGTAATAGGATGCCCTACCCTAGATATACCAAAGACAATGAGATGCACAACATGAAATGAAGTTCTTAAATTGACAAAAGCTAAATGGAACAGTTGAGGTATGTCAATTGATGGGATTGATGTCCTTATTGTTGAATTTGTAGTAAGAGTGATTGCACACTATTTTTGTCAGTCTAACCAACTAAATAGTGTGCCATACATTTCAATGGACCTAGGCTATAAAATTATTAAAAAGGATCACAATTATGATCTTGCCGAGTTGCAACTATAACAATTGTAGGAGAATCATGGAGCTATAAGGAAAGTGAAGAATAAATCATGTAAGTTTGGCTCTCTATTATTTTTTATATTTTTCTATGTAAAAAATTTATTTCCTAGTGTTGACATAGTAGCATGGGATAGGAGCAAGCCATCTATGGAGAAAACAAATAACTTGATAAGTTAGGAGAAAATTTTGAGGCAATTATGGATAACTATTTTGAGGAATTCAAGAATAAAATGAGAAATCATATGACGATTCCTAAATCCTTTGTAGATAAGTATTTTGATGATAGATGTTTCATGGTTGACAAAATTTTTATTTATTCACAGGATGTACTACTTAAAGTTGTGTGGTTAAGGCCGATGCCTTATGAGGTAAATGTAAGTAAGCCCAAGAAAGATAAGATAAGAATAAAGACAATAAAAGGTCTTGAAGGAAAAAATGATGAAGGGGAAGGATCTAAACAAACAATTGAAGAAAAGGAATCTAAAGGAAAAGAGCTAGTTGTTGCTGAAACCAAGGAAACAAAGAACAATAAAATAATAATTATTTATCCAAAGGTTAAAGAAGATCTCAAGAAAGGTGTGCAGAAGGTTGTCACACACCAAGAGCCAAAAAGTAGAATATTAAGGAGTTCTAAGACAACTCATCCCTTGGCTATAAATCCAAAAGAAAGTTAAAAAAAGAGGAGATCAACCAGTTCACCAAAGTAGAATATACCTAAGAGGTCAAAGAAAAAACTAGTTGTAACACATGAGGAAAAAGATGATTAAGAAACAAAGTTTGATGATCTAAAGAAATTTTACATTGTGTCAAGACTGCCTTTAACAATTTTGGATAAGGTATATCAAGAGATTAATGAATCAACACTTTTTTTAGGATTTAAAGACATTAATTTTGATTCTTTAAGTAAAGATGAGCAAGAGAAGATTGAAAAGAAATGATAAATATGATGATACAATTCAAGTCTACATATATAGACTTATGAGAAGGCATTCCATAAAATTTGCATAATAAAGTTGATTCTAAGTGGAAGTGGGAATTATCCACTGAAAAAAGAAAGGGATACCATGTTAGTAGAAACAATGCTAGATTTAGGGAAAATACATATGTCTATATCCCTAAAATACTTTGTGAAGAAATTTATGCCTAAGGAGAGGATTATAAAAAAATTATGAATAAGGCTCATGAAGTTGAGCAAGAGAGAATAAAAATATAGAAGGAAAATTATGATTTTCTTATTCCATCGACTGATAAAGAAGATGGAGAAGGAGGATAAAGAGATGGATAAGTTATTGGAAGAAGAGGATGATGTAGTAGAAGTTGCAAAACTCATAGAGGAAATTAAGCAATCAGTAAAAAGATGTGAACAACAAGAATTTGTCACAATTGAGACAATATTGATTCATCACTATAGGATCATAATGTGTTCACTAAAGAAGACCTAAAAAATGTTGAATCCGATACATCTCTACCAACCACCAGTCTAGTACTACTACAAATCAAGGATTATCCAAAGATTGAAAGTGTCATAACTAATAGTTTTCATGTTACATCAATTACTATTGATACAAGCGCCAAGAAACAAGGAAAGGCTATCATTGTGTTTCCACAACTTACTTGTATCCCAATGGGCCATACAATTGAGAGGGCTAAATAAGAGAAAGAAAAAGAAATGACAAGAGAACCCAAAGAATAAGAGGCTACACAAGCTCTTATACAACCGTTGAGTGCCAAGTCAGATGAGATACTAACTATCACACCTAAACAATAGATTATGTCTACTCAATAGGAGCATGCATATGTATCTATATCTATTGAAAAGGGCAAGCAATTGTAGTAATCACTACCTAGTGATACAACCCCTTGATCATAGATAATGGTACAATCATATGAGATGATAGAAGAGTCAATAAGTCTAGATGAGGTAATCACTTTACCCATGTATGAATTAAACAAATTGAGATTAGAAAAAATGAAAGATCTAAAAACTTTATTGATCTATAAGGAAAAGCAAGGACATCTAAGAAGAGAGCACAAAAACAAATACATATTACATAATATTAAAGATATTTTTGTTGATGAATTTGGAATCATTGACAGTAATAGTCAACATCCAATTTTGGATCAGTTAGTTTACATAATTGAAAAATTTCAAATAGATGATATTGAGGCCAATGATAAATTTATGTAATGGTCTGAGAGAAAGTTTGAGCACAAAGTTTTGGAAAAAGTCTCTAGTGAAGATGTACATAGACAAGTAGAGCTTTCTAATCTAGTCAAACAGATGGAGGAAATTTTCAAGACTATTCATTCTTTCTATATGAAGCTTTGTGATGTTGAGTTCTTCACATTAGAGAATCAATGATCAATTGATATGATTTAGGCATATATAAAGGCATGCTCCTATTCATTGGGCAAGGATGCAAGTTTAAGCTCACCTTCATATAATAAGTTGACATTTGGTCAATAGAGGTTAGTTGAGTTACTAGCTATAGACAGTGGTACGGGGAACAAATTTATTTGTATTCAATTCATCCTACTACCACATTTGGAGATCACTCATAAGGAATCATCTATAGCTCAGAGTCTATTGAAGAAAGACACATTTTTCAAGTGTTGAGAGCTTAGTTGACGTAGTTGTCGAGCTAGAGATTCATAATCAAGTCATGGAATTTGCAAGAGACAGAATGAATAAAGGACTTGAAGAAATTTTGGTTACTCATCAAAATTTTTTTGTTAAGTGCAAGATAACCCCAACAAACCCCAAGCCATAAGTGATAAAAAAGGGAGAAATATATTTAGGGGGAAATATCTAGAAGAAAAATAAGAGATGGGGAAATATAGAAGATGACAGAAATTAGAAACAACATTATCTAATGGAACAATCACTCCATCAAAGATTTTAGACATGTATATACTAAATAGTAGAGATTACATTTTTGCAAACCTGAGTTACAGTCTCAGGGGAGTATTATTTTTGAATTGAAATCTATGTCATGCCAAAGTGTTTTTTCCACTAATGTCAAAGGGGGAGATTGTTGATCTCTAAGCCTAAGTTGCCTATTAGTGTCTAAGAATTAGTCATTTCCAAGGAAGAGTTGAATGATCATCACTATGACCAATCCATCTAGAGAAGGCTGAGCTATAATGGACTTGTTTATTTCTCATCACATGTTGAGCAAGTCAAAGGTTTTTTTAGAACCCTAGTTGAAATCAAGAAATTATATAAGCCAAGTAAAAAAGTTGAAACTGAGCAAGCAAGAAGTTAGTTATTACAAAGTGAACAGAATATGATGAGTGAGTAGAAGCTGGGTGACAACATGAATGTTAGTTATGACTGAGTGATAGAGCATTCAAGTGCCAAGTAAACTAGTATTGACATATGAGATTGTAATTGCACAAACACTTATGTAAATTATTTAGCCAAACTCTAGATGAAATTTAAAGATTGAAGAGAAAATTAAGGAGGAGATTATGCATTTTTACATATGGCATTAATCCTTAGAAAACAAGGTTAACCAATTAGAAAGTCAGAATGGAAAATGAAAAAAGGATGTAATATAGATCATTGATCCTAATCTAGAACTTTCTAGAATTATCTATTTAATAAGGGTTCCTACCTTAGGATTAGAATCAGGAGTGTGTATGTAAGTGGAAGTGTAGTGAAGGAGTGATGAAGATTTAAGTATAGAGCAAAGGAAGGATAAGTCTAAAATGAGTTTAGATAGTGCAACCAGAGTAGTGAAGGTTAGAAAAAAGATATCAAATAAGGAGATCAAATTGAGATTTTGAAGACAAGAGATCTGTAGTAAGCTTTCAGAAAAAACTAAAGGTTCAAGTACTGAATCAATTTTTAGAGATTGAGTTAGGGAAAATATCTTAATTGAGTGTTCTAAAAAACCAATTTCAAATCTCCTATTAGAGTCCTTACTTTATTGTGAGTCTAAAATCCTTTAGCAGAGTAAGATGTAAAAATCTTAAATTCTTTTAATAGAGAAGACCCCTCATAGGGTAGATCATCTGATATGATCAAAATTATAACCCTAATAGGTTAACTTTGTTGTTACAACAGTGAAGATTTGTGGGTTTCATCACCACCCTAGTTTTACCTCCACATTGATGTGTTTCTAGGTAACCAATATCATTGTGTTATGTGTTGATGATTTTCATGGATGTTATGCTAAGATAGATTTCATTTTAGCATTACATGTTTATATTTTATGGTATAATATTTGAGATATGAGATGGATTAGGTTTGAATTTGTTTTATCAAAGAAAAGTGTTATACATCTTGATTTAACCCCCCTCTCAATATCTTATTTCCCATTAATATTTCCAAAAAATTTATAGAGGATAATCAATTTTTTTAGACAAAATGATATGACCAAGAAATAATATACTGAGGAATTTTACAAATTGGACATCGGATCTGGATATATGGATGATGAGGTTGAGAAAGTGGCCAGATATCTAAATGGTTTGAGGACATCAATTCATGATGAGATTAGCTTTGTCAAGTTGGATAGTGTGGAAGAAGCATATTAGTATGCCCTAAAGGCTGAGCGGATATTAGAAAAGAAACACAATCAAAGAATAAGAGGAAGAGGTGGTTGATTTCAAAGAACAAGAGGCATAACCTATGGATATAATATTAGATCTAAGAATACAATGAAAGAAAAGGGTAAAAAAATATGAAAAGAACATATTGGTAAGAGAGGTAATTACATTAGAGGTATCTATACTAGTTAATCAAGGAATGGTAATAATGGTAAGCAAGAAGAGGGATCTTGATTTAAAGGAACTTGTTCTAAGTGTAGGGAGGAAGGACATGGAGCCTTTATATGTATTAATTATATTAAGAAGATTGGAGGTGGTAGAAGAACTTCTTTAGCATGTGAAGAAGTTTTGGAATCACCCAAATGGCCTAAAAATGGTGAGAACTTGATGATGAGTAGATTTTCATGGAATGAGGAAACTAACAAGGATACTATTTTGACTAAAATTTTATTCAAGACCAAATTTAAAATTGTAGGAAAATACTACAAGGTGATCATTAATAGTCGTAGTTAGGATAATTTTGCATTAGAGGAGTTGGTTAAAATTTTGCAATTGTAGAGATTGAGCTTGGATCTAGAATGAGCATAAGTTACAAGTAAGTGAACAATGTCTTGTTAAATTCAAGATTGAAAATTATTATGAAGAATTTTTGTGTTATATTATGTCTATGCAATATTGTCATATTCTATTGGGTAGACCTTGGTAGTATGATATACAATCTTTGCATGATGATAGATTAAATTGGTATACTATTCAGGTTAATGGGAAGAAAAAAGTATTGTTTCCTTTGATAGAGAAACCTAATTAAAATCATTTTACCATAGTAAGAGTATGTTTCTTTGAAGGAAATCAAAATTGTAAGAGTAGAAAGAAACAAATTTTTTTTTTTCCTTTGATTCCTATGAAGACTAAGATACAAGATAAACTTAGATATGCCCCTGAGATTTAATCTTTGTTGACTAAATTTAAAGGTATTATTTTTGATAATGTACCTGATGATTTATCTCCTATGAGGAATATTAGTCATTGTATGGATTTGAACCCTAAAGGTAGTTTTCCTAATAAAGAATCACATAGACTAACACCTGCTGAATATGAAGAATTAAATCGACAAGTGCACGAATCACTTGATAAGGGTCTAATTAGAGAAATTTTAAGTCTTTGTGTTGTATCTACTACATTGGCACCTTAAAAGAATGTAGAATGGAGAATGTGCACTGATTCTAGATCTATAAACAAGGTAATAGTGAAGTGTACATCTTAATTGCCTAGGATGGATGATATATGTTGGTATCTCTAACCATTGTTTTCTATTAGTGTCAACCACTTAGTCATTTGCAAGGTAGAGTAAGCCAGTTATCACTGTGACAGTACTTATACTCTATATAGGCTGAGTTCTATACATAAGAAAGTATGTACCTAGGTCTATAGAAGCTAAGCAAGTTTTTGGTCATAGAGTATTTTTGTCTACAAGCTGAGCTCATTAGTGACCGATCAAGTCAATAATAACTAAGCAATTCTTGAGGATACAAGTGCTGAGTTATAGAGTGTGTGCTGAGCAAAATACATGTCGAGCATTAAAGAGTAATATAGGTCAAATAATATAAAATTTCAACCATCGAGAAATAGTAAAGGCTAAGTATTGTAAAGTTTACATAAAAGTCAAAAATAGAATAGAGTTTTAGGAAAAATGATTATCAAGCTAACTTGGAAAGAATATTTAATTTTTGAAGAGGTTGTTACAAAACATTTAATACTTATAGAGTTTGTTACAAAATGTTTACATGACATGGATCATAGATCCCTATGTTGTGTGTTCAACATTCAAGATGAAGAGGAAAAAAATGGAATCATCTAGAAAGCTCTTTATAAAACTCTTTAAATAGTGATGATCTTAACCTAGATCATGTGCCAATAGAGAAGGAGATGAAAAGAGTATATGTGCAAATATGGAGAATTGTACAATGAAGGATTAAGATCAATTCAGAAATTAGTGAAGGGTTCTATTATCATCTAACAGAATGAGTGACCTAGTCATAGGAGTGAAGTGAAAAGGAAAGACAAGAAATATCAAATCAGAGGAGAAGATTAGTTAGCAAGGAGAAGACTCAAAATAATCTTTGTAGAAAAAATAGAGAGTCAGGCATTGAATTAGTTTTAATCAACTTGAATAAGTGTAAATCTCTTAAGAGAGTAGTCTTAATAGATCTTTGTAAATATCCTAATAAAGTTCTTAATTTGTTGTAAGTCTCAAGTCATCTAACTAGTTGAGACCTATTAGTCTCTTAAGCCTTTAATAGGGTAGACTCCTCATAGGGTAGATCATATCTTATGATCAAACATTGTAGCCATCACATGTTAGTTTTGTTATTGTAGTAGTGAAGATTTGTGAGTGTCATCCCCACCCCAATTTTACCTTCACCTTTGAGGGTTTCTAGGTAATAAATATTTTTTAATGTGTTTTATTTTCATCCATGTGATTGATAAGATTTATATGTTAAATCAGATTTAGATTACAAGTTTTACATGCACAATTTATTGATAGATGTGAATGAATTGCTGAAAATTTTAAAGTGTTAAAGATTCTGATTCACCCCCAGCTCTATATCTTGTTTATCTTGTTTATTCCTCCATCAATCAATAATTGATATCAGAGTATTACTTCTCTAAAATAAGCTTAAAATCTTGGAGGTTAGATCTTGAAGATGGAGGCATTCAAACTATATAAGGTTATTGACAATTAGGTGATTGACATCCTACTTACACTATAGAAAATTGAGAAGACAAGACAAGATTTGAAGGATTCCATAAAAAGGAGAAAAGAAATTATCATTTAGATAATTAAAAAAATTCCTATAAAGAAGTTGAGATTGAAGGATTGTTTGAAAAAATCAATCCAAATGATAAAGCATTTGCTGATGATCTACTTGACAAGAACAAACTCTCAATTGAAGAAATAAGAGGAATGAAAAGAGAACGTGAAATCCAATTAGTAAGTGACCAAACAAAAGAAAAAAGCTAAAGAAGACATGACCATGGTTGAAGAAGAAAAAAGGGTAATGGCTACCAGACTTGAAGAAAGAATATTAGATGTACAAAAGCTCACACATAACCAACTAGACATGATGAATCAACTAATGCCTGCAAATTAGGAATTGAATCACAAGGATGTGGAAATTGTAAATCTCAAATTGTAGAAGGACATACTAAAGAATGAATTGAAAAATGAGAAAGAATCCATAGAGAGATTCAACAAACCAAAGGAGGCAATGAAGTATTTTGAAGACCTTATGAAGTCATAAGGTTATTCTAATGGGTCAGAACATTCATGCATAGAGAAAGGAGAGTCATCTAGTAATGGAGAATTGAAGAATGCAAAATCAAAAGGTAAACTAACATGCTATCACTATATAAAACTTATTCATACTACAAATATTTGTCGAAGAAAACATGTTATACAAAATTCTAAACCTAAGTTTATTGGTTACTATTTTTATTGCAAGAAGCAAGGACATCAAATATATGAGTGTAGGTACAGACTGAGGAATATACCTAAATTTGAAGGAAACTGCCATAACTATAAAAAAATATGGGCGTAAGGCACATGAATGCAGATCATAGCCAAAAACCTACTAGAAAAATAAAAGAAAGAATTATGCACCTAAATATGCATGTTCCAAATGTCACAAGTTTGGACTTAAAACCAGGAATTGTAGGTCTCAAGTACATTTAGAAAACCAAACAAAGGCAAAATTAAAGTGGACATTGAGAAAATTAGGAATGAAATGAACCATAAATGGAAAAAGAAATCAAAAGATGGAGATAGTGGAGCAAATGAAGCTGAGGTCATCCAATCCAATGGAAAAGTTGATCATATCATCTCAAACTAAGAAAGAGAGCTATGTATGGGACTTCATAATTAATGGTTATATTATACATCAATTCCTTAGATGAAAATGTGCCAAAAGTTCATATCTACATATATAAGATGCATAATAACAAATTTGTGAAAGTTTTTTGAGTGTTAGTAAATTTTTCTATGTTGACCAAGCATTGCAACATAGATCGGGCACTTTAGAAGAGAAATGGTAGAAACTGAATGATATGTAAGAGATTAAGCTGTTATGCAAAGACCTAGTAAAACGGCATCAGTATTGATTAAAAGAACTGGCTTCCACTCACCTAAGTACATAATATTAATGGAGAACCTGATCAACAAAAAATAAGGTATATAAAAAATTTTGAAGATATTATTTTATACCTTGCATGTAGATTTCAAGAGCATAGAACAATTTGTCTATTTTGGCAATTAATAGAGATTTCAAGGGTGATTTAGTTGAAGAAGCTTGAACAAGTAAAAATCTAAGCTATGTCAAGAATTCAAAAAGGAAATAACTTCAAACCCTAACTATGACATGGCAGCTTATCAACTATTGGAATGAGTCAAGAGGTTAGTAAAATCTAGTTGGTGAAGAGAGACACTTTTCCTCAACCAAAGGTTCATGCTATTCTAGAAATTACTATGAAAGGAGACTCAATGGGTGCACTATCTTTGATACCACCTAAATTCATTATGATCCATGATGTCAAAAGTTGTTATGTGTGCAAAATTTGGAGAAGTAGGAGATTATGAAATTAGATAATCTTATTAGAAGCTGTGTAATGAATGAATCTTGAACGATAAATTTCTAATTGTTTAGAGGAAATGGTTAACTTGTGTGCTAGAATTCTCAAGAAATTTTAGAAAAAAATTGATTAAATTAGTTTTAAGAAGAATTAATGACATGAACTACTAGTTATAGAATGAACTAGTGGAGATGATAAAGAAAATGACACACAAGGTTATGGGTTATCCAACCCTAGATAGGAAGAAAACCATGCGATGTTTGTGCCATGAAGAAGTAGAAGAAACAAAAGGAGTCGAGTGGAATGCACATGGTCTATCTATTACAAACATTTTTTATCCACTAATTGAACTTTTAGTGAGAGTCATTGGTCACAAATTATATCAATCAAGTAGATATAACAGTGTACCTTGTATGGCTATGTATCAGGCATGGAAGATTGTGATGAAAGACCATGAGTATTATCTTTCCCAGCTTCAAAAGTAACAACTTGCAGAGAATCCATCATCAATAAGAAAAGTGAAGAATTCAATGTGTAAATTTGGAACCTTCATTATTTGTAATTTTTATTTTATATCCAGAAGTATTTTCCTAGTATTGGTAATGTTGTATGGGAGCAAGACAAACTAGTGACAAAAAAAATGAATATATTACTCAATTGGGAGAAAATTTTGAGAATGTAACAAATTCTTACTTTGATGAATTTAAACAAAGGATGAAAAGGAGAATAAGGGTTACTGAAGAATTGGTCATAGAATATTATAGTGACAAATGTTTTCTTATTAACACAAACAATACTTTTGTACAAGCAGTTAAGTTGAGGAAGGCTTGGCTGTAAATATTTGAATATGAAGTAAATAGGGATGTTGTAAGTGCAAAAATTGATGCACTACTGAAAGAAGAGATAGATAGTGAGGCTAAATTTTTTGGTAGATACAAGGAAGCCAAAGTAAGAATAACTATGAACATCAAGATAGCTTCCAAGGAGAAGAAGAGGAAGAAAATGATTGAAGACCTAGAAGCTAAGTTGGGCACCCTAGGTAAAGGAAAATAACCATTACAATTGATACAAGGTCTTGGTGAAGATGAAGAACAAGATTTTGGTTATGAGGATGAAGAAGAAGAGGAAGGTGAAAAGTGTAAAGCCCTTTTTTTGTCATACCACTAAGCAAGAAGGATCAAGGAACAAAAGTTGATAGTGACACCTCCACCACCAAACAAGCTAAGGACCAGCATTATTGATAGTGCCAAGTAGACTGTAAAGAAGAAAGTAGAAGATTCTACTAAGCCCAATACCCCCATAACCAAAAGGAGGAGATTAGTTAAGGGACCACCTTAGATGAAACTTAAGACTATTTATGAGGTATGTGAAGGCATAAGGAGTTCTCTAGGTTTATCTTGTTTTAAATTTGTGAAATATGATACACTATATAATGATAATGAGAATAAAATGGAGGAGGGTATGGTAGAAATGATCTCAAATTTCAAACCAGATTTGAGTGAATTAGAGAAACAAATACCTCAAGATCTATGATAGATTGAAGAGAAGATGGGAACATGAAAAGAAGGATGAGAGAAAGACAAGGAATGACACATTAGTCAAAGTAATACTTGATTTATCCGAGGAGAAACATGACACATTTTTTGAGTAGTATAGGAGTAGATTTGTTCCAAAATATATAACATTTTTTATATTATTGAATAAAGAGGAAGGTGTATAATAACAAAGTGAGTTACCATGGAAGAGCATCTTTGGATTATCTACAAAGAAAGTAGAGATAGGCACTGTAATTATCGAAGATGATTACAATAGTAGATAAAATTTAGGTGTGATGAGTCCACAAGGTAGCATATCCCCTATATATGTCAACATCCCTAATAGTTTAGAGTTTGAGTAGTCAAGGATCACAAATTCAAAGGAAAAAGGTGAAGAAAAAGAAACAATTGTTATTTTCTCATGAAAAATGCACAAGCAAGATCGAGTGGTGACACCCTCTTACCAAATCCTAAGGTAGTGCCGAGTAAAAACACTCCATCTAGTAGAAAGAGGAAAGCAATAAAGATGTTTCACTAGATATTGAGGTGAGTCTAGATGAAGTAATTGAGATGCCACACTTGGACCTGAAAAATCTCGCCTTGGAGAAAAACATTTTTCTATAATAAATTTTGAAAAAAAAAAAGAAGAGATAGGAAGAGCTAAGAAGAGAGCTAAAATAAAAATAAGTATTGTATGATGTAAAGAATATTTTTGTTGATGCTTTTGACATTTATACTTTTGAAGAAGATGCACCAATCATAAACCAAATTATAAATATAGTTGACCAAGTGAATGCTAGAAGTATGGAATCAAATGAAAAGAAAATGGATTGGTCAGCAAGAAGATTTGAAACTAAGGTTGTGGACAAGGTCTTCATAACCATTTCTAAGAAGAAAGTGCAACTACAAGAGAAAGTAAAAATTATAGCTAATTCAAATGGTTAAAAAATTGTAACAGTTTTGTTAGATGTGCCAAGATTTACTCATAACATTCAGGCACAAATAAATAATATTTAGGATGAGATGAAGAGATCCAACAACATTATTTTCAAGTCAACAGGATCAAGCACTGATCACTATAATAATCTACTGAATGCTCAAGGCACATTGGTCAAGCTTCAAGTAGTTGGTAGCAACATGAGATCCAATTTGATCTCTATTCAAGCAATGATGATACCTCATTTGGAGATCATGCAGAGAGAACTAAAAATAACCAAGGATCTTATTATAGAAGATCATAATAATTCAATGTTTGATAGTTTAATTGATTTGGCTAAAAGATTACTATTGCAGAATAATGTTTTGGATGCATCAAGATTGACATGGGATCATGCACTATCCATGATTACCAAAGTTTACAAGGAATTCATTGAAACATATGAATTACTTCCACCCATTCTACCCTAGCAACAATAACATATACTGTTCAAAAAAAAATGGGAAAGAGACATGTAAAAAATGAAATAGACTTGATAAAGGGAATGTGATGTGAATGAGCTATCAAATGAAGGTAAAGGAAGAAGTACAATAAACAGTGTATAGATTTGAATAAAGGTGAAATGTATTTTCTATTCATTTTGGTATTGTTTTTGCATTGTTCATAAGTCATAAGACTTAGGGGGGGAGATCGCTATCAAATTTTATTGCAATGATGTAAATATGAAAAAGTGTTTTTTCCCCTAATGTCAAAGGGGGAGATTGTTGGTATCTCTAACCACTTAGTCATTTACAAGGTAGAGTTAGATGGTCAGAGTTAGATGGTCATCACTATGAGTAAACTACTCTATATAGGTTGAGTCATGTACATAAGAAAGTATATACTTGACTCTATAGGAGCCAAGTAAGTTTTTGGTCATAGATTATTTTTGTACATGCATCAAGCTCATCAAGGATTGAGGAAGTCAACAATGACTAAGTTTTGAGCATACAAGTGTTGAGTTATATAATGTGTACCAAGAACAATACATGCTAAGAATTAGAAGGATAATACAAGTCGAGCAATGGAAAATATTGAGCATCAAGAAATAATAAAGGTCAAGTAATGTAGAGTTTACATTCAAGTCAGAAATGGAATAGAGTTTTAGGAAACATGATTATCAAGCCAACTTGGAAATAATATTTAATTTTTGAAGACGTTGTTATGGAACATTTAATACTTATAGAGGTTGTTACAAAACATTTACAAAACATGGATCATAGATCCCTATGTTGTGTATTCAATGATCAAGATGAAGAGGCAAAACATAAAATCATCTAGAAAAATCTTTATGAATCTCTTTGAATAGAGATGATCTTAACCTAGATTGTGTGCCAACAGGGAATGAGATGAAAAGAGTATATTATCAAACATGGAGGATTATATAGTGAAGGATTAAGATCCGATCAGAAGTTAGTAAAGGGTTCTATTATCATCTAACTAAAAAAGTGACCTAGTCATAGAAATGAAGTAAAAGGGAAAGACACACAATATCATATCAGAGGAGAGGATAAATTAGCAAGGAGAAGAATCAAAATTAGCATGTAGAGTAAATCAAGAGTTAGGCACTAAATCAGTTTCAATCAACTTGAATCAAGGTAAATCTTTTAACAGATCTTTGTAAATATCCCAATAGAGTCCTTACTTTATTGTAAGTGTCAAGTTCCCTAACCAGCTGAGACCTAGTAGTCTCTTAAGCCTTTAACAAGGAAGACTTCTCATAGGGTAGATCATATCTTATGATCAAACATTGTAACCATCATAGGTTAACTTTATTACTATAGTAGTGAAAGTTTGTGGGTGTCATCCCCACCCCAGTTTTACCTTCACATTAGAGGGTTTTTGGGTAACAAATATTGTGTTATGTGTTTTATTTTCATGCATATGATTGATCAGATTTATATGTTGCATTGGATCTACATTAAAAGTTTTACATTCAAATTTATCGATCGATGTAAATGAATTGGTGAAAAGTTTAAAGTGTTAAAGATTGTGATTCATCCCCCCTCTCAGTATCTTGTTTATCCCATTTATTCCTTCATCAATAAATATATATAATGGAATATTTGAGTGGAGAAAGATATTTCACAAAGATTGATTTGAAAAGTGGTTATCATGATATCAAAATCAAAGAAGGAGATGAATAAAACACTACTATCAAGACAAATGAATGTCTGTATCAATGGTTGGCTATGCCTTTTGGTTTAACTAAGTCACTTAGTACTTTCATGAGCCTTATGAATGAGGTTTTAAAGAAATTCTTGGGTAAGTTTATGATTGTATATCTTGATGACATTTTGATATTCATTGATGCTAAGAAAGAACATCTTAAGTATATTAGACAAGCATTATAGAGATTGAAATAAGAAAAGTTGATGATTAATTTGAAGAAATATTCATTGATGAAGGAAGAGATTGTATACCCCAATTTTGTGATTTTTGTTGATGATTTTAAGATCAATCCTAAAAAGTTAAGAGTTATCCTTGATTGGCCTACACCTAAGAATATTGGGGAAGATAGATCATTTCATGGATTTGTTAGGATTAAACAACATACATAAATAAAAATTACATGCAAATATAACCAATAATAGAAAATAATAGATCACACAGAAAAGAACACAAGGCACCAAGATTTAATGTGGTTTACCCAATCCCTAGGCTACGTCCACCAAACAGCAAGTCCAATATTTTTACGATCCGATGATTAAAACCTGATTACAATCCATAATCACTTATAGCTCAATACTACTACAAGAACCAATTTTGCATCACACCTTATGAAACAATCCCTAACCCTAAGCCCTTTTATTAAAGTATTTTAACCACTTTAGGGTTATAACTAATAGTTATAGGTCGGCCCAAAATGTTGATAAAATTACATTACTTTCCTGATCAGTCACCACAATCTAACAATCTCCCACTTGGAGATTGATCAAGCTCCACACTAAACAACAATCTCCCACTTGGAGACTGATCCTATAGCAATACAGCTACCACATGGGGCTCCCACTAGATCAAACCATCTTGGACTTTACTATTCTTTTATTCATATTCAGTCTAGAAGACCAACCAAAGATGAAGAGGAGTTCAACTTCTCCCTTGGTACTACCTTTGTCAACATATCTGCTAGATTGTCATTGGTATGTATCTTCTCCAACTTTAACTGTCCATACTCCAAAACTAACCGAATGAAATGGTACTACAATTGTATGTGTATGGTCTTTGAATGAAAAGTTGAATTCTTTGCAAGATGAATGGTACTCTGATTATCTGTGAACAAATACTTATCCTTTTGAGGATGTCCCAATTCTTGTAAGAAGAACTGAAGCCATATCATCTCCTTGGCTACCTCTATAGTAGCTACATACTTTTCCTCTATAGTGGATAAAACATTAATCTTTTGTAACCTAGGAAACTAGCTCATGGATTCCCCACCAACGGTAAAGATGTAACCTATAGTACTCTACCTATTTTCAATACCCCTTTCCAAATCTGAGTCAACATAGCCTTGTAAATTAGTAGTAGAGCCCCCAAAGTGTAAACACTTATTGGATGTTCCTCTCAAATATCTAAGAATCCATTTGACTGTATTCTAATGCTCAATTCTTGGATGACTTATATACCTGCTAATGGCTCCCACTACATGTGCAATATTTGGCCTAGTACATACCATAGCATACATCAAGCTTCCTATAGCTGAAGCATAGGGTGCCTTGAACATCTTATCCTCCTCTTCCTATGTTTTGGAACACATCTTGTTAGTCAACTTCAAATGACTAGGTAAAGGTGTGCTGACAGCTTTAGCATTCTCTATAGAGAAATGTTGCAAAACCTTTTCAACATAATCAGCCTAAGATAGCATCAATGTTCTATTTTTCCTATCTCTACAAATCTTCATACCAAGTATTTTTTTTGCTGCCCCCAAATCCTTCATAGCAAATGAATGTGTTAATTGGCTTTTTAGCCCCTTAATGTGATCCATGTTAGACCTAGCTACAAGCATATCATCAACATATAAACATAGAATAATGTAGCTATCATCATCCAACCTCTTAAAGTAGACACATTGATCTGAATGACACCTACTCTAACCATGCTCATGCATAAAATTGTCAAATTTTAGATACCATTGTTGAGGTGCTTGCTTCAAGCCATATAAATTTTTTTTCAATTTGCACACTAAGTTCTCCTTACCTTTGACCGCAAATCCTTGTGGCTAAGACATATATATCTCTTAATCCAAATCACCATGAAGGAAGGCTATTTTAACATCCAGCTACTCTAAATGCAAATCTTTAGTAGCCACTAGACATAAAATAGTATGGATAGAAATTAGTTTAACAACAAGAGAAAATATTTCATCAAAATCAATTCCCTTTTTCTATACAAATCCTTTTACAACTAACTCGGCTTTAAATATTTTCTTACCTCCATCCTCTTCTTTTAATCTGTAAACCCACTTATTTTGTAAAGCCTTTTTACCTTCAAGTAACTTGCACAAATCCCATGTCTTATTCTTCAGCAAAGAGTCCATTTCTGTAGGGCCCATTTGTCGTTGCACCAAAAGCCATGACTGTTAGTGAACATGGAACACCACATAATTAACCACCTATGGGCAGGGGAGTGCATCGCATCACCCAACAATCTCCCCCTCGATGTGCATACCAGGTGCTTACGCGGGTCGATAAGGCACCAGGGAGATTTGAACCCATGACCAGGCCAAAACCAGGCTCTGATACCAATTGTGGGTCCATTTACCATTGCACCAAAAGCCATGACTGTTAGTGAACATGGAACACCACATAATTAACCACCTCTGGGCAGGGGAGCACGTCGCATCACCCAACAATTTCATCTTTCATTGTAGACTCCCACTGAATCTTAGTATCCACCTACATAGCTTCATCATAACTTTTAGATTTGCCAACATTAGTAAGTAAAATAGAATACAAAGAGGGAGTGAATCTTTCTGAAGGTCTAATTTGCCTTGTTGATCATCTAACATTTACCAATGTATGTGGTATGTGTTGTTGCAGTTGTTGCACTTCATGAGGAATGGTTCGAACATCAGCTTTTGGAGTATCATCCAGCACTACATAATCATCTTCTTTCTTCTCATGTTTCTGCAATAGATATTTCTACAACACGTTCTCATTGAATATGACATCCTTGCTTCTTACAATTTTATGATTTTCAAAATCCCAAAGCCTATAACCAAACTCTCCATATCCAACAAATACACATTTCTTTGACTTAGATTCTAGCTTGGTTCTATTTTCAGAATCCATGTAAGAAAACACTTCACAACTGAAGGTTTTGAGAAAAGATAACTCACTTTCTTACCAGTCCATGCCTCCTCTAGAATACCATAGCCCAAAAGAGTAGAGGGACCTCTATTAATCAAATATACAGTAGTATTGATAACCTCTACCCACATGTTTAAGGGCAACCCAAAATGCAACCTCATGCTCCTTACATGTTCCATTATAGTCCTATTCATGCATTCAACCACTCCATTTTCCTATGGAGTCCTTGGAACAATTTTCTATCTATGAATACCATTAGTGGAGCAATAATCTTCAAATTCATGACTACAATACTCACCACCATTATCAAATTTGAGACATTTTAATTTTTTACTTGTCTCATTTTCAACCAAGCATTTCCATTTATTAGAAGTTTGAAATACATTAGATTTATATCTATGGAAATAAACCCATACTTTTCTAGTTGTGTCATCAATAAATGTAACATAGTAATGAGAGCTTCCAAGGGAAGATACCCGAGCCAGTCCCCATACATTGGTATGCACAAATTCTAATTTCTGCCTTTTATTTTCCTTTCCAATCTTTGCAAAACTCACTCTCTTTTGATTTCAATAAACACAAGTTTCATAGAAATCCATATTAACACATTTTAGACCTAGTAAAACTTTCTTTGAATGAAGTACTTTCATACCTTTCTCACTCATGTGCCCAAGTCTGTTGTACCACAATGTTGTATTAGAATCTAAAATAGCTATTTTTTCTCCCTCCTCAACTACAACAATTATTCCTGAACATGTTGGAATGTCTTAATGGGAAGAGTGCTTCTAAGCCGGGGGGGGTTGGGTTGGTGGGGGGCTAAATCAAAAGTACTAACCTATTCCCTTGTTTTGAATCCTTAATAACATATAACTAAAATTAACATGGATGCATGTAAACATTAAACAATCATGAGAAGAAAACATGCATCACCACATAAAACTTGAGATTTTGATGTCCTAGAAACCCTCCAGGAGTAAGAAGGTAAAATTGGGGTGGCGATGATGCCCACAAGATTACTCCAGCAATTGTTTTCAACCACTTCTGATGGTTTTCCCTGTTAAAGGCCTGCCCTGTTAAAGGCTTTACACACTGTCAGATGTGACCTGTTGAAAGGATTTACAAAAACTTTACATGAAGTGTCACCCTATTAAAGGATTTACATAAGGCTGTTAAACCCACCTAACTCAATAGGATTTCCAAATTCCTCATAAAATTGTAAGAGAGTATTAGAATAATACACCTGATCTAATGCAATCTCTGATGTTGATCTCAGGTACTTGATCTTCTCTTCTATCACTAATCTCTTCTAGATCTAATTTGCTGATTTTGTTTCCTACTCTATTCTGATTAACTGGATGTTTAAGTGTTATCCTTTCAACTAAATCTTTGACACCAAGTGTTTTGCAATGACCTTAATAATAGGCTCTTCTTTTCCTTCTTCTTTTGACTCTCCTTTGTTCAATGGTGTCAAGACTCCCTTATAAGGATTAGCGGTTCGTTATGCATCCTTGATTCAAGTGTTCCCACTCAAACCCTTAAAATTTACCCATTGGCTGCACGCAGTCTCTAATTTTCTAATTGGCTACATGAGGATTGCATAGGAGTTTAGGAGGATTTGATCTTATCCTTTTATCCTATCATGAGTCATGCATAACTAATTCACATCATGGTTTGTGATTGCACAAACTTTCATGCTGATCCTACATTGCTTGGAACATCAAGTAATAATGATGCTTTGGACCATCTATTCTGGACTGCTCGACATCCATTGTGTTTCCTTGTTACTCAGCTCCTATAGAATTATTGTGTCACTTGGCACCTATATAATTCCTATGTTACTCAGCAATTATTAACTTCATGTGTTACTTAGAACCTATTAACTTCCTGTGTTACTCAGCACCTATTAAGTTCTTGTGTTACTCGACATTATCTATGACTCGGCACATATGGTGAAAAATGGTTAAGTGTGTTGATACTCATTTGTCAATCTTACTTATTTGACACTCTAAGATTTTTATTAATCTGTTGCATCATGAGCTCTGCAAGGTCAAAGGTGTGGTCTTTCTTTACAAGCTTATATGCCACATCCAGTGCTATGCAAGGTACACTATTCAACCTGCTAGATTGATAAAACTTATGTGATATGATCCTTATAGGAAAATCTAGAAGGGGATCAAAAATGGTGTCTATGGTGAAGACTCTATTGTTCCACTTTGCTCCTATTTTTTTCTCAATGGTTTCCCTCTTTTCACTTCTGAGTGTCTTGGGCCGATCTAGGGTTGAAAAACATGTGACCCTATGAACCAACTTCTTAGTAATTTTAACTGGTCCTTGCTCTAACTAGAATGATCCATCATGGATTCTGCTAAGTAATATGCATATCCACTCAGTTTTGAATACAATTGGAAAAACTAGGGCTTTGGTTAGACCCATCTTCTCTACAATTGAAAATTCATCCTTCAATATTCCATCATTACAAAGTTTGTTGTAGGCATTGCAGATTTCCAAGTCTCCTATGGCTCCTATTTTGCAATTTTAACACCTTCGCACATCCTAAACCATAAAAAATTTGTTAGGGATGGTTGATAAGGCAACTATTGGATCATTTTTGTATGCTACCTTTGGTATGGGCCTAAACTCAGGTTGTTTAACCTTACTGCTCACAAGTTGAATTTCATGGCTCTATTTCCTTTTGGTGAACTTTGAACCAAATGCCATTTTTAATCAAATTAGGGTTTGATGTTTAAAGTAAACTTCACAAATTGTACAACTTGGCACTTGAAGGAAATATTTGGTTAAATGCTTGAGATCTCTTGGGTTGATGATGAACCATTGAAAATCATTGATTGAATGCTTGAAAATTGCTCAGTCATTCTCTCGATAATTGCTCTTCATTTGAATGGCTCAAAATGAATCAATTTTTACCTTTAAGCGGCTCAAAAATGTTGCATTTAATGCATTCTTGTATCTTCACCTATCACTCAACTTCTAAAGGTTTTCAACTTGGCATCTACTCTATTTCATTTGACAGCTATTATCACTCAACATCTATTGATTTTGTCAGTAACTTGGCTTCCCCTTATAGGATTTTCTCGGCTTCCACTTGACTTCTTAACTCGGCTTCCAAAAAAGTTTAACTTGGTAACCAAAGACATCTCGACATCATCTTTTAAGCTTTATCTTAGCATCTTAACTCATGAAAATTTATACTTTGTAGTGCTCCTTCACTATTTAGGGCTAATGTATGATACTTCCTTATATGTATTAGCCCCATAGGCTCATCTTGTGATTAGTTGGATGAGATATGATCACTTGACCTCTTGGGTGAAGTGACCCTTCCATTGGATGTACTTGGTCCATCTTTTTTTTTGTCATGTCTTCTTCATGTCTGTTCTGATGTGTTCCTCATCAACCTTTTCTTTGCCCTTATTTACTTCAGCCTTGGGTGCCTTGGCCTTTGTTAGACAATTCCTGTTGACATGTCCAATTTTCAAGCAATTGAAGTAAGTTGTTTGGTTCAACCATCTTTTATAGTTCCCCTTGAAATGTGTTCTGATGTAATTCTGGGGTATGTGACCATACTATTGACAATAATGACAACTTTTTCTTGTATTGTAGTCCCAATTGTAATGGTGTACATAGTTATCCCTTCTTACATGTTGATTTGGTGTCCACGTAGGTTTTGATCTACACTCAAAGGCTCTATGTCCATTCTTCTTGCAATTATGGTAGTGTCCATCAAATATTTGTGTCCTTGTGACTTTAGACCTGCAGTCATGTTTCATGTGACCTTGCATGTTGCACTTGTGATAGTAACCCTTGCTTTTGGGTGTGTTTGGCTGATTGATTCTTCTACTCCTACAAACATTAATAGTATGTCCCCTTTTATTATAGTAATTACAAGTGGGTTTAAGATCGTTAACTTTGTCACTTCTTTTCTCAGCACTCTTTGATGATTCACCAACTTTAGTACTGGTGTATCCAAGTCCTGATGTATCATGGGCTAATCTTGGGCATTTTAGCAACTGTTTAAAGTACTTGATAGCTTCACTTGACTTTTTGAGATTCTTCACTATCTCTTTTTCTCTCTTCAATTCATTTTGAAGTTGTTCATTTTGCATCCTCAAAGTAGAGATCTCAATATCTTTCATATTGAGTTCATGATGAAGATTCATCAATTGGCCAAGTGTATCCATCTGCATATTTGAGATCCTTATTAATTTAGTACATTTTTCTTCAAGTCTGTTTGCAAGATTTATTTTATCATCTTCCACCATGACTCTATCCTCAACTATTTTTTTCTTTTGCTTAGTGATTTCACATAGCATCATGGTCTATGATTCATGCTCCATCTTAAGAGTTGTTATCTCTTCTACTTGAACTCTATTTTTCTCCATCAGTTCTACTATTCCTACATCAAATTCTTTGGAATATCCTTTGCCAAACACTTGTTTGGTGTGAATCTCCTTGTAGTGAATATCATTTTTGGCTACAGCTATTTCCTTCCTTCTTTTTAAGGATTTTCTTAATTCCTCACTAGCTTCCTCTACCTTGTCTAGAGCAAGATGCACATCTATCACTTGGTTCTCAATGATCTTCCCAATTTTGAAGACTTCCATCTTCAAATCTTTTCCTCCAAGTTGTTAGGCTTCTTCTTGAGAGAACTTGACTCTGATACCAATTGTTGGAATGTCTTAATGGGAAGAGTGCTTCTGAGAGGGGGGAGGGGGATGAATCAGAAGTACTGACCTATTCACTCTTTTTGAATCCTTAATAAGATATAACTAAAATTAACATGAATGCATATAAACATTAAACAATCACGAGAAGAAAACGTGCATCACCACATAACACTTGAGATTTTGGTGACCCAGAAACCCTCCAAGAATAAGAAAGTAAAACTAGGGTGGGGATGACACCCACAAAATTACTATAGCAATTGATTTCAACAACTTCTGATGGTTTTCCCTATTAAAGGTTTGCCCTATTAAAGGCTTTACACACTGTTAGATGTGACCTGTTGAAAGAATTTACAAACACTTTACATGAAGTGTTACCTTATTAAAGGATTTACATACGGCTATTAAACCCACCTAACTCAATGGGATTTCCAAATTCCTAATACAATTGTGAGAGAGTATTAGAATAATACACCTAATCTAATGCAATCTCTGATGTTGATCTTAGGTACTTGATCTGCTATTGTATCATTGATCTCTTCTAGATCTGATATGCTAATTTTGTTTCCTACTTTGTTCTGATCAACTAGATGTTTAAGTGTTGCCCTTTCCATTAAATCTTTGACACCAAATGTTTTGCAATGACCTTAATAATAGGCTATACTTTTCCTTCTTCTTTTGACTCTCATTTTTTCAATGGCATCAAGACTCCCTTATAAGGATTAGTGGTTTGTTATGCATCCTTGATTCATGTGTTCCTACTCAAACCCTTGAAATTTACCCATTGGCTGCATGTAGTCTCTAATTTTATGATTGGATGCATGAGGATTGTATAGGTGGTTGGGAGGATTTGATCTTATCCTTTTATCCTGCAATGAGTCATGCATAACAATTTCACATCATGGTTTGCGATTGCACAAACTTTCATGTTAATCCTGCATTACTCAGCACATGAAGTAATATTAATGCTTGGCAGCATCTATTCTCGATTGCTTGGCATCGACTATATTTCCTGGTTACTCGACTCCTACAAAATTACTATGTCACTCGACAGCTATAGAATTCCTATGTTACTCGACACCTATTAACTTCCTATTTTACTCGGCACCTATTAACTTCCTGTGTTACTCGGCACCTATTAACTTCCTATGTTACTCGGCACCTATTAACTTCCTGTGTTACTTGGCACTATCTATGACTCAACACATATGGTGAAAAATGGTTAAGTGTGTTGATACTCATTTGTCAATCTTACTTATTTGATCAATAGAACATTCATTTTTCTCTGAAATAATTAAAGTAGAAGGAACAATATGACCTGTACAAAGATATAAGGTGCCTACTTTCATACCTTTTGCTACTACAAGGGAACCTTTTAAAACCTTCCAATTTTTATCATTAAAAGTAAATACACAACCCTCATCATCAAGTTTCTCTACTGAAATTAAATTCCTACTCAGCCTTGGAACATGTCTTACCTCATGTAGTAGACAATGATTCCTATTCTACAACTTAATCTTAATTTTTCCCTTTCCAACAATCTAATAGGGTTCATTATCCTCCAAATAAATAAGCCCAAAATCCCCTTGGACATAATCAATAAAATAACCTCTATGATGTGTAGCATGAAATTAAGCACCAAAATCTAAAACTTATGAATCATCAACACTTTCTATAGAAAGAAGAAAAGCATCCTCTTTGAATTTGTGACTTACCACATTTGCCTCCTTCTCTCCATCTAATTTATCTCCTTCATTTTTCTTTCGATTCCAACAATCTTTCTTTTTGTGCCCTAGTTTCCCATAGTACAAGCAATCATTCAGTCCTCTTGATTGAGACCTCCTCGCCTTTGACTTTCCTCTTGATTTCCCATGATTTCCAAAATTACTTCCTCTCTTAGTTGTTCTACCCCTGCTTTGCGCATTCAAAGAATTTCTTGATGTATATCCACTTGAGGTTTTCCTATGGTTTTTCTCACTCAAAATAACACTAATCACATCATCATATTTTAAGGTACTAGATCTAGGAACAAAATTACTCATAGCCACTACCAAGCCATTCCATCTTTCAGGAAAAGAATACAAAATCAAGAGAGCCCTAATTTCTTCTTCAAAATTGATACTCATAGAAGATAACTAACTAGTAATAGTATTAAATTTATTTAAATGATTTGTAAGATCCACCTTTTTCCATTTTCATATTAAATAAATGCTTCATGAGAAATACCTTGTTTGAAGTGGAGGGCTTTTCATACAATGTGGCTAGGGTTTTCATCAATTCTTCCATTGTCTTTGATTTTGTAATATTAAATGCCACTAATGGTGCCATGCATAATAAAATGCTTCCAATTGCCTTTCTATCCACAAGATCCCATTCATCATTTGACATAGATCTTTGATTCTTGGCTTTGCCTTCCAATGACTTCCATAAATCCTTCTGATATAGATTGTCTTCCATTTGCATCTTATATAACTAGAATTTTTTCCCATTAAACCTATCAACCTTTAGCTTACCCACATCTTCCATTGCTCCCACTCAACCATGAAACTTTCCTACAAAGGATAACTGAAAAACAACTAGGCTCTAATACCACTTATTAGGATTAAACCACATACATATATAACAATTACATGCAAATATAACCAATAACAAAAATAAATAGATCACATAGAAAAGAACACAAGGCACCAAGATTTAACGTGGTTCACCCAATCCTTGGGCTACATCCACCAAATAGTAGGTCCAATATTTTTATGATCTAGTGATTACAACTGGATTACAATCCATAATCCCTTATAGCTCAATACCACTACAAGAACCAATTTTTCATCACACCTTATGAAGCAATCCCTAACCCTAAGCCCTTTTATAAAATTATTTTGACCGATTTAGGGTTATAATTTATAAGTCCACGTTAGCCCAAAATCTTGATAAAATAGGGCCCAAATTTTATTTTTTCGGGGTGATGCCTCGAACCAAAAAGAATTTATGAAGTATGTACAGTACTTTTTTGATCAATCACCACAATCTAATAGGATTGGCAAGTAGCTATAGAAATTACATCATTTTTTTTAGTTCAGTATGAAATGTCATGACAAAGACTATGAGAGGGGATAAGAGATATTTCAAATATATGCATGGAGCATATAGGAGTTTTGAAATAGTTAAAAAAAGGTGGAAGAATTACCTACACTTTCTTTTCCTAATTTAACTAAGGTTTTTTAGCTGATTGTGATATTATTGATGGTTCCATTGAAGCTATTTTGACTAAAGAAGGGAGAATTGTAGCTTTCTATAGTGAGAACTTGAATGATGCTAATAAAAGGTATTAAATTTATGATAAGAAATTCTATGCTATCATTCAAGATCAAAATAAATGGAGACATTATTGATCCCTAATGATTATTTTTTGTACACTAATCATAAAGAATTACAATATTTGGGAAGTCAAAATAAGTTGATTTAGAGACACATGAAGTGGGTAGACACATATTTACAGAACTTTTATTTTGTGTTAAAACATAAAAATGGACAGTCAAACATAGTAGCCCCATAAAATGTTACAATGAAATATTTTAAGGATATTGTTACATAAAATGTTACAATTATGAGTAGAGTTATGGTTAGGTTTAGGGCACAATCATTTGAATTGTTCCAAATACAAATGATCCATCCTTTTATTTTTGGTATGATCACTTCATTATGGATGAGTTGACTAGAGTACCACTTATTGAAGAGGTTATAACACAATGTATTAGACCCCTACCACTCATAATTTCATTACCACATGATATGTTTTTGGGAGACTCTATTGAAGTTAGAGAGAATGATTGTTGGTGGCAAGGGATTTTGGAGGCTATATTTGAAACCACATTAAGCAATGAAGTTATTTGTGAAGTGTATTTTCCTAATACTATAAAATTAAAACTATATTTACTTTCGAAATTATGACCAAGGTTGGACTCAATAAAAGGCCAATGGATGCCTCGACATTGTCAAAAATGTAATTTTTTTTTTTTTTTACCTTTCTATGTTCACATGCATCACCTTATAGAGAAAGATATCATTTCTTAGTATCATTATTTTGTATTTGAGATGAGATAAGACTTCTTGGATTTTATGAACACATAATTATTCTATATATAAATAAAAGGTCTCTTTTACGTTCTTACATTTGTGAATCACTCATTTTTTTTACATTATAAGTTAATTTTATAATATTATTTATCTTAGTGTGTTTTTTTTTCTTCATAAAATTATGTTGTCTTGAACAACTAAATACAAATAAATATCATATTTAACTACACATTTCATTTATAATAGTTAACTACTTTTTTCAATATCAATACACTATAATTTGTACAACTATTTTTAGCATTTTTAACATTTTGGTCAACATCCATGTCTCAAAAATACTGCACAACTAGCATAGATGGATACTGATCAAGACTATCAAGATATATTAAACTGTGTCAAAAGATACACTATCTATAAGGAAGGTGCATGCTTATGTAAAAAGAGGGGAAGAATGGTTTTTAGGCAATTTTTATATGAAATTAGGGCCCGTTTGGCAATAGGAATACAAGTGGAATAGGCATATGTCAATTCTTAAAATTTTAAATTCTTCATTTGGATGCATAAAATTAGAATTGGAATACAAAATAAAATAGGAATACATATTCCAATTTTGGCCCAAAAATGAGGTTTTGCAATTCCACCCAAATAGGTGGAATTGGAATACGTATTCCTATTCTAGTTTTATTTATTTTAGAAAATATAAATTTTTGGGTCCATGACTTCCCCATCAAATTTTGGCTGAACCGAACAGAGAATAGGAATACATACCCCCATTTTCTATTCCAAAATAAGTATTCTAGAATAGCTATTCCTATTCCCCTATTCCTATTCCCCTAGCCAAACGGGCCCTTAGGGTTTTATGTTTATTTAACACATCAATTATTTACATACATCAATAGAAACTTATAATTTTATCTCTCCAAAGTATAATGCTCTTTGGCTAGTGAATCTGGGAGGGTCCATATTATATGAGGATGCAAAAGTAGGTGAAAAAAATTGATCCAACAAGAAATGATGATAGAGCTAACACACATAATTGACACATCTTGCAAATTTGGAGGGAAAATGTAAATTAGAAACCCATACTTTCTAGACATGTAGTTATGAAGTATATTTAAAAGTATGCTTCAAAAGATGAAAGAAGTTCTGAAACATATCAACAAATATTGATGTATTTATCAAACTTGGAAAATCCTAATGATGTTGCAGCAAGGGCATAGATGAAGCTTCTCACAAAAATAATTATAGAAAGAGGCATTGGAGCTTAGGAAATATATCATATGTTGTTAAAACTTCCACTTATGAAGAGTAGTAGAAATTTTGTTAATCTAAATGTTTCATGTGAATTTTTCAAACCTATAACAATTAATATAGAAAATAATAAACAAGATCATACAAAGTCTTTTATACAAGGGTATAAAACAAGAGCCCTTTTTATGGAAGGTATACTATTAATTGATGCAGCAAGATCTTAGATATGCAATCCTAAGAAAAGATGAGATAAAAAAATAGGGGCCAAGAAAAATAGTAGCTATAGTTAGAGTTTTCCCAAGGTTTATATCAATTCCTCCATGAGACTCCGACAAATGGGTTAATTTTTGTTCATCTGAGGAGTTGTTGTACAAACCTTTCCATGACATTGAGAGGGACATTTATGATATTCATGATACTATACTGGCCAATTGGGAATCACTCCAATATACTCCTTGGTATGTTCAATGAGCCAAACAACTAGAAAATGATGAAATTGCAAGTGACTCTGATTTAGAAGATATTGTATGTGCTCAAGAAAATACTACTAAGCATAAATGAGAAATCATATCTAGATTGCATCATCATCAAAACATGCAAGATTCTAAAATAGGCATTTTGGGAAGAAGAGATATTAATAGGAATAAAAATTGGTATGTGGAATATCAATATGAAAATAATACTATTGTGGCTATCAGCTTCATTGGTGAAATGAAGAAACATCAATGTATCATGTATGATGACATTCAAGAATGCATCAAATTTTCAAGTCCTAGTGGAAACCAACAAAAGGTGAGTGCCATTATTATGCCACATTACCATAGCAATCAAGTGGACAAATCTCTATGTATTATAATTCAAGGAACTATAGGAACAGGAAAATCTTATCTAATTGGTGCCATCAATCAATCTCTTCATATGAATGCAATGCCAAATCCTTCTCCACTTCTATTACTTGCACCAACTCGAGTAGTGGCTTTTACTTTAGGAGCTTCAACAATTCATTCAAAGTTGCAAATATCACCTATTATGGTTAGAGTTAGTGTCAGGGTCGAGGTTAGGGTTAGGGTTAGAATTAGAGATAGAGTTAGGATTAGAGTTATAGTGAAGATTAAAGTTAGAGTTAGAGTTAGAATATGATTTTGATTTTAAATTGATATCATATTTTGTTTCAGCTATTGTAGCTTTACATAGAGAGTTAAGGTTTGTTGACATGAGCCGAACAACTTCCATAGGCTCAAATCATTTTTTTGAGATAGATTTTGATAGGTGCAAGTGGATAATTGAGGATAATCATTTCTCTTTGTTGATAGAAATGAGAATTGAGGTACTTGGTTTTGATGATTTGAAAGATTTGTATGAAATTGATTCTAATTTTGTAGAACCTTGGAAGGCTTGTAAGAATCCAATCATAAGTGAACAAGATAAGTGGACTGATTATTTTATTGAAGAATACATGTTATTTGAAGGAGTTCAATTGTACATACCTAGAGGATCAATGAGGGATAACATCATGGATGAGAAACATAGTTGAGGACTTCCTGGATATTTTGCAATTGAAAAAATAGTGAAGATGATCTCTTAAAGATACTACTTGCCTCATATGTATAAAGATGTTAAGGATATGGTTAAGAGTTGCATAACTTGTCAAAAAGAAAAAGGAACTAGTCAAAATTTGGGTTTTGTTTTCACCATTGCCTATTCCAAACAAACCTTGGGAAGATATTAGTATGGAATTTGTACTTTTCTTACCTAGAACTCAAAGATTTAATGATTATATTCTAGTAGTAGTTGGAAAATTTTCTAAAAAGGCTCATTTCATACCTTGTAAGAAGACATATGATGCAGTACATGTGGTTAGTTGAATTATTCTTTAAGTAAGTCGTAATATTGCATGCATACCAAAGACTATTGTTTCAAATAGGGATACTAAGTTTACTAGTTATTTTTGGAGGAAACTTTGGAAGAAGTTGGATACTAAGCTTAAATTCAATTCTACATTTCATCCAAAGACAAATGGACAAATTAAAACTTTGAATATAAGTTTGGTTGACTTGATGAGCTATTTGATTGGAGATAACCCTACTAATCGGGACTTGATTTTAGCACAAGTAGAGTTTTCACATAATATTTCTATAAATAGGAGTACCAAGAAGACACCTTTTGAGATAGCAAATGAAATGCACTCTAAAGGAACTACTCAGTTGAGGTATTTGAGTACTAAAATGAGGAGAAGTGATGAAGTAAAGGAATTTGTCGACTTCATGAAGACTTTGAATGAATAAGTGAAGAAGAATCCAAAAGTTAGTAATCAAGAGGATAAACAAAAGGTAGATTAAGGAAGAAGAAAAATATTTTGAGGTTGGAGATGAAGAAGAACAAATAAAGTATTCCTAATGTGGACATCAATACTTTATTTATCCTAGGTATCTGATGCACGAGCATCACGAGTCAATGGGAAATATTGCATCAACCATAAATATTGCTTCTTCTTCTTTTGTACTTGTTTTTCTATCTGTGGAGTAGTTGCTATTTGTCATGGTTTCAAGTTTTGCATAGTTGACATCTTAATGTGGACCCATTGGTGATTCTTAACCTAAGTGTGTGGACCGTAATGTTCCTTTTGTGTGGAGTTTTGTGCCTCTTTCTCCACTCTCTTTTATTTGATTGGTTCATCCATCATACTATGTAGTTTCTCTTAGTGTAGTTTCCTATGGTGACATGGTGTCTTGCGCAGTTGGGGAATGTGAAAAGTTGTAAAGGCGGGTCAATTTCAAAATGTGTTCCTCATCTAAGAATAAGGAAAAATGGATAAAACTATAAAGAATCAAAATTCTATTAAAACTATTATACTAAATAAATTTCATTAAACACCTCTGCTCACATGACACAAAAGGTTCAATTCTCAAGCTAGAAATGACAATAAATTCAAATGCAAATGATAATTTTTTGTTAAGGGTATAAATCTAATGATCAATCTAACAACCTCACTTCAATAATTTTGCTTTCTAGATCTTCTAATATCATTCAATTGTACTTGCTAGGTCTCTTAATATTATTATTCACAATGAAAATTTATAAAGAAAAATCAATTCAAAAACACATTCCGCATCTATGAATGAGAAATAATGAACAAAGACATATATATATATATATATATATAAATAATAAATAACTTTGACATCATCACAAAAATAAGGAGACTGGAAATATTTAATTCTAAATGAAGTCATAGATGTTGTCTATTTCTAAATTTAATGTTTTGGAACAAGACTCCTTACTTATAATTTGACTAATTTAAAAAGAATCGTATTCTTTATATCTCTTTATATTAGTCTCTATAGCTATAAATCGTATGATATCATATATTAAAAAAAGTATTAGATTAATAAATCTAAGTTGTAAGAATCTACTATCAGCTATATAATTTATTTTGTAGTTAAATTTTTTGAATTAAGTTATGTAGTACAGGTTTGGAAATGAACATTTTAGATTAGACATTATTATTTTGTTAGAATGAGAAAAATGTCTTCAAAAATATTTTTCTTAATTTGATCTAGAAAAAAAATTAAAAAATTGAAGGACAAATTCTGAAAACACAATATTCTTTTAATTAATAATACTCTATTGAAAATATAATCATAATTATAGAATTTAAATTTAAATTTACTTTAATTTAATTTTATTTGTTTAACATAATCATTTGAAGTCATACAACTTCACCATAGACTAAGGACCTATCGATTATGTTTAGATATATTTTACTTTTAAAACTTAATATAAACTTGAAAACAAATTTTTTATATACAGATTATCAATATTTGTATTAAATTACTGTGATAGATTTTTACATCATAGGCATTTCCCATATGAAAGAAGCTAAGCCAACTTTTCTAATCAACGGTGGATTCTTGCTAAAAGGCCTTCGATGATCATAAAAGTCAGCTAAGAGGTGAGTTGAAGAGGACCGGGAGACCAGAAAATGCATGAAAGGGAAAGTGGCTGCCATTAGATATTATAGAAATCATAACGAAAATGAAAGAAGAGAAAATTATAAGTTTTGAAGACTCCATTCCTTTGATGTCACAAATCAAAACGCTGACATGCATGTTCTCATCCTTAAACAATTTTGAATTCAACGATATCAAAGATACAACATCTAGTTTTCATATGTTTTCATATATAAACTTGCGTTTGCAAAACATTCCAGATTGTACGGTCATTATTAGGTTAGATCAGCATATGGTCCTGAATTATATGACCATCACATGGCTTTTTGCATGCCAGTTTATCCATGTTACTGGAAAAAAGTGAACAAACTAAAAAGAACTGATGGGTAGAACTATTTTATAGATGCCCAGACTGCACTCAATCAGTATGGAAAATGTGGATGATTTGAGATCTTTCTCCCTCTTTGCTACAACAATTGCCAATAAGTGACTGCGTATTTGTTTCTCTACTTTTTTCTCTGGAGTTTACTGTTCATCACATATTTATATAAAATCTATATTCTAATTTTTGAATTCAAAAGAAAAATTCTATGTACAATGAAATATTTTTCAATTGGAAATTTTAGATAAAACAAATTCTTATCAATTTCAAAATTATTCAAACTATAGTAGTCCTTTAGATTATTGGGGAAATTTAATTTTATCTCGCATGAAATAATTGATTAAAAATTTATAATAAGAATGTCATGCACTATATCATTAAAAATCCTTAAAATAGCTTTATCTTTACAAATATTGATTGCAATTAGATGACATTAAATAGATAAAAAATTGAGGCACTTTCAGTTAGAATGATTTAACAAAATTTTATACCTTTCTTATTATTTCATCTTTTATAATTATATTTAAAATATCATTCTTTATATCAATAGAATTCTTTGAATTAGCTTTACCTAATGATAATATTGATTGATGGTAGAAGATATTACATTACAAAAAATGTTGTTTTCGGTTAGTTTGATTTCAACAAAAAAAATTAAACTAGCTCTTGTTATTTCAATTAATTTGGTTTTAGCAAAGACTTTTTGTTGGTTTTTATTTTTGTTGAGAAACATCTTTCACAATTGGATTAATTAAGTAATTGCAATGAGAGCATTATCCACTATGAAATTGTTATTTTAGATAACATTGATTGAAGATAGAAGATATTCAATAGATTGAATTTTGGGTGCTTTTAGTTACTTTCGTTTCAACAAATTCTTGGGTTAGTTCTCGTGATGTTAGCAGTCCATAGTTGTAAAACATTGGGGCATGGGGTATCGAAACCCAAATATAGAGTTCTTCACCCTCCCCAAAATTTTATAGATGTGTATCTTGAAATTTTGTGCAGTTTTTGTCATCGACTTTTCCTTTTATTGTATTGAGAAATTTTCCAAAGAGTTTCTCTAGTAGAATTTAAAGGGTAATGTTTAGAGATAAAATCCAATTTAAGCCCTAAATGATTGACAATTTTTAACATTAATTTATTAGATCTTTTGACAGATGATTTCTTTGTGTTGATTTGTGTGCCTTGAAATTTAAGTTCTACAAAAAAGTACACCTCATATGAAAAGTAGGCCTCCGCTAGAACTCCTGGATATCAAAATGAGAAAGAAGAATGCTCAAATGGTTTGTTGGATTATAGATACAATCTTTTCCATCTTCATGAAAGCGTTAGTAGTCTCCTAATGGGTATTTCCTTGTCCACAATGAGATATATTTCATTTTCTATTTAATTAACTCTGCTAAATATGATTATAAGGGTGGGTTTATTCTTCTACATTATCTTATTTGCATTTGGATGACTTTTCTTCCCCTTTACATTACCTCTTTTGTGTTTGGCTTGACGACTTGAATTTTATCCGTGCGAGGTATTGCCTCTTATAGAAAAATATAATTTTCCCTTTTGAGCTTGCTATTGCAATTACCCAAGGTGTTCTTGGAAACTCAATTTTTTCTTGTTATACTTATATCAATTTTTATTGGTTAAATCAACATACCATTTCAATGGAACACGGGTCAATGATCCAGATATTACACAATCAAAATTTAATTTGCATTGAAAAAATATTCATTTTAAAAATAGTTAAACCATTTTAATCAATGACTCATTTTTGTTAATGTAACAATCAATACTTCAATATATATATATATATACACACACACACATACACACTTTGAGGATTTTATTCAAAAATTAGTAAAATTTATGTATTACAAATAAAAATGGTGTAACCGTTTCACACTAAAATATGATTTGTAGTTATATTTACCCCAAAGACGTTTCCTTTCTTAAGATGGAGAAGTTGAATTTGGTAATAAAAAAATGACACAATCTATAGACAATGGTCAACCATACAAATAATCTGCACCGTCTATTTTCCTACCAACTACCCTTTTCATGCATTCTGTTATCCTATTATATTTAGTGCAACAATAAAGCATTTCCTTTTCTGTGTCATGTCCATGAGATTGAATATTGTTTCTTTTTGTAAATCTTAAAATTTGAATCCCACCACCTTTGTTCTAGTAAACTAATAGCTTAGAATATAGGTCATCATGCACAATTTTTAGTCTTTTATCAATGCATGATTTCTAGTAGGGTTTTTATAGATTAATACAATTGATCTTTGAATTCCTTAGATCTCATAATATACCATGCAACATCCTTGTTAGCATGCATTGAAATAATAATTATCTTCTATTCTAGGAAGATTACTGAAAGCTACTCCATCATAGGATTCTCAACTCTAGTTTTTGTGTGTTAGGACGTACTTAAATTAGGTATAGGAAAGTTTATATAAACCTACAATTTCAAAGATGCAATCATATACACACAAAGGAATGTGTAGCAACAAATAAAAATATTCAACTTCTTGTGGAAAGAAAATCAAAAGCTCTTTCTCTATGTTCTTTAGGATATACTATTTTTATATTTTATTGAAATCTTATATGTTTTGCTATTGTTTATCTTTCTATATTTGGTATTAGAGCTGAAGTTGTCTGGAAGACAACATTACGAAAAATAATTTGCAAATTCTAGAGTTTGATGGAGTTGATTACAAATATTGGTCAATCAAGGTGAAGATCTTTTTGATTGGAAAATATTTTTAGGAGATCCTTGAATCTAGATATGAGGAGCCTCAAAATTGGCATAATCTCCAAGCTAATGATAGGAGATTAAAAAAAAGCTAAGAAGAAGAATGCAATGGCTTTATTTCACATTCAGATGACTCTGGAAAAGAGCTTGTTTCCTAGTATTGTTGATGCCAAGACAACAAAGGAGGCTTTGAAGACTCTACAAGATACTTACCATGGCAATGATTAGATCAAGGTTGTGATGCTACAAATCTTGAAAAGAGAATACAAGAATCTGAAGATGAAGGAAACATAGAATGTGGGAGAGTTTTGTGTAAGATTCAAGGATGTGGCTTATAAAATGGCCACTATGAACCAAGAGAATGTGATACAAAAGGTATTGAGATCTCTAACCTCAAGATGGAATGCCATAGCAATTATTTTTAGAGAAAGTAAACATTTAGCCACCCTAGAGTATGATGAGCCGGTTGGATCTCTCATGTCACATGAAGATAGATTAAGGGACACTTATAACAACATTAATGAGAACAATTTGTCTTCCCTATTAAAAATATCAAAGAATGATGGTTCTAGTATCAACAATAACAACAAAAAAGACTCAGGAAGAGGTCAAAATTAGAATAATTTAAGAGGAACTAGAGGAAGATAAGGTTCTAAAGGAGGAAGAGGCAAAGACAAATTTGATAAGGAACATACAATGCTATCATTGCAATAGGTATGGATATTTTGAGAAAGAATGTAGATTGAAGTCAGGTAACAATAATACAAAGTATGTTCAACAAGATGAGAATCCTTCCTTAGGTATTTAATTTTTGTGTTATGGAAAAGCTGAAAATAGTGTGAATGATGTTTGGTATTTGGATTATGGGCACTCTAATCACATGTATGGTAATAAGGAAGTATTCTAAGAACTTTATGGTGGTTTCATATCCAATATTACTCTTGGCAATAATAATACAGTGGAAGTTGCAACCAAAGGATCTATGGATGTTTAGACAAAGGGAGGTAAGAAAAGTGTTCAAGATATCTATTATACTCCAAAATTGAAGCATAATTTATTAAGTATTGGGAAGATATGTGAGAAGAATTATAGAGTAACATTTGAGAATACGAAATGTACTATCTATGATAAGAATTAGGGAAATAAAGTACTTACAGTTGTTTCTACGATAAAAAAATTTGATGTTTTATTTGAAGTTTGGCAAGAATGACAATCAGCTTGTCAATATGGCATATGATGATAAAAATTTGGTTATGTTATTTCAGGTATGGACATTTGAATTTCAATAGCTTGAATCTTCTAACATCAAATGCCTTGGTTCTTGGATTGCCTAAGGTTGAAGGGCATAAACAAACTTGTGAAAGATGTGCAAAAGGGAAGCATGCAAGGGAATCATTTCCTAAAAGCAATGTTTAGAGGGCCCATTGCCCACTTCATCTTATTCATTCAGATATTTTTGGTCCTATGCAAACACAAAACTTGAGCAAGTCATCATAGTTCATTAATTTTATTGATGATTACTCATGGATGCGTTGGGTATATTTTTGGAAGACTAAGGATGAAGCCCTTTATATATAAATTTAAGAGATTTAAAGCTAATGTAGGGAAGGAGATAGGAAAAATAATTAGATGTTTGAGAATAGATCATGGAGGAGAGTATTTCTCAAAAGATTTTTAGAATTTTTGTGAGATGAATGGGATCAAAAGGCAACTCAAAATTGCATACACACCTCAACAAAATGGAGTGGCTAAAAGGAAGAACTGTACTATGGTAGAAATGACATGAAGCATATTACAAACAAAAGATTTGAATAATTCTTTTTGGGCTGATTCAATTGCTACAACACTCTATATTCTGAACATGAGTCCTAAAAGTGCCCTAGACAAGATGACTCTAAATGAAGCATGGTATGAGAAAAGGCCTACTATAAATCATTTAAAATTTTTTGGTTGTTTGGCTTATGTTCGTATCCCTAATTAGAATAAGAAAAAGCTAGATGCTAAATGTGAATCATGAGTTTTCATGGGTTATAGTGAGGAAAGAAAAGCTTACAAATTATTCAATCCTATTACTAATAAGATTTTTGTTTCAAGAGATTTGATTTTTGATGAAGGGGGGCATTATGGTTGTCAAGAAGGCCATCTTGAAAAGAGAAAATCAATTTTGGATGATGATATTATTGCTAATAATGATAATCAGCAGCCAACTAATGGATATATTTTAAGATCTCTAACCGCACCAAGCAGCCCTTCATCAATTTTAGTGAAATTCCATCCTCAAGTCCAAGTCATCCAAGAAAGGTAATAAGATTACATGATATTTATGAGAGAAGTCAAAATCAAGCACATGCAGAAGATTCAATAGGTGACTCGATAAATTTTGTGTTACTTTCTAAAGTTGATTTTGACAATCATGTTTTAAAGATTCATGTACTAATGAGGTTTCGATGCAAGAAATTAATGAAGAGATAGATTACATTCATAGGAATGAGACATGGGATCTTGTAGAGCTTCCACATGAGAAGAAGAAGATTAGCATGGGATGGGTCTACAAGATCAAGTATAAAAATGATGGGAGCATTAAAAGATACAAGGAAATATTGGTTGCTAAAGGTTTCACTCAAAGGTATGACATTTATTATGAAGACAATTTTGTACCAGTAGCAAGACAAGAAACTATTAGAATGCTAATATCTCATGTAGCTCAAAAGTAATGGAGTATTCACAACAAGGATGTGAAAAGTGCCTTCTTGAATGGATACTTAGAAGAGGAAGTATATGTGGAACAGCCACAAAGTTTTGAAATTTGAGGCAATTAAGATCATGTATGCAACTTGAAGAAGCCTTTATGTGGCCTCAAGCAAGCACCACATGCATGGTATTCAAGGATTGATGGATATTTTTAGAATAATGACTTCTAAAGAAGCAAGAGTGAACCTACCCTTTACCACAAACAAGAAGGTAATGATATTCTCATTGTGAGTCTGTATATTGATGATTTTCTATATATGGGTAGTTATTCAAAGATGAAAGATGAATTCAAATTTCCTATGATGAATGAATTTGAGATGAAAGATTTAGGTCTCATGAAGTATTTTCTTATCATGAAGGTTTATCAAGGTAAAGAATGTAATGGATATGCTAAAGATGTTTGATATGGATTATTTTAAACCTCTTTCCACTCCATTTTCTCATGGAGTTGTATTGTGCAAAGATGATAGTGCTGAAATAGTTGATGAGACATCATATAGAAGCATTTTTGTGAGTCTAATGTTTTTAACTCACACAAGGCATGCTATTTCTTATTTAGTTTCATTGGTTAAACAAGGTTTATCAAAAATCCATCAGAGGAATATATGAAGGCAGCCAAGAGAATTTTGAGGTACGTGAAGCATTATAGATTTTGGAATTCACTATTCTTCTAATAAGTTTGAGCTTGTTGGCTTTAGTGATTTAGATTGGGGAGGTAGTTTGGATTGATGGATATCTACACATGATATTTTTTTCCCTTTTGGTTATGGTTTAATCAAATGGAGTTCAAAGAAGCAAAGAATGATTGACCTCTCTTCTATAGAAGAGAAATATGTTGCAGTTACTTCTAAAAGCACACAAGCTTTATGGATAAGAAAGCTTCTTGAAGAAATTGGAAAGATACAACCTATTGTGATTTTTTGTGACAAAATTAATACCATTAAATTGGCTAAGAATCTAGTTCATCACAATAGAACAAAGAATTTTGATTTAAAACAACATTTCATTAGAGATTTGGTATAGAAGAAAGTAGTTGAATTGAATTATATTAACACCAAGGAAAAAATAACAAATATTTCACAAAGGCAATTGAAAAGGATCAATTTTTGATACATAGAGATCAAATTTTTATCTTTCTTAGCATCAAGGTACAATATGAAGATTGACACTATTCATAAATCTTAAACTTTGAGTTCCACTACCTTTGTTCTAGTAAACTAGTATCTTACGCATTAATCTTCTATCAATGCATGATTTCTAGTAGGGTCTTTATAGATTAAGAAAATTGATCTTTGAATTCCTTAGATCTTGTAATAAACCATGCAACATTCTTGTTATCATGCAATAGTTAACTTTTTTTATAGGCATATTACTAAAAGCTCCTCCATCATAGGATTCCCAACTCTAGTTTTTTTTTTTGTTGTTGTTGTTGTGTTAGGAGGTACTTTACCTAGGTATAATAAAATTCAAATAAATATATGATTTTAGATATTTAATCATATATGCAAAAGGGAATGCACAACAATAAATAAAATATTCAGCTTCTTCCTATGAAAAGAAAATCAAATTTTCGTTGTTAAAAAATAGAGCTCTTTCTTTGTGTTCTTTAGGATATATCATTTTTATATTTTATTGAAATCTTATATGTGTTGCACTATTCATCTCTCTAAAGAGACATCCTCATTATCTTGTCAACTTGTTTTTGTCATAAGATACTGATAGAGACTCAACTCACTATCTTTTCTTTTCTTCACCCACTTAAGGTATGTCACACATGTGTACTAGGAAGAAAACTACTAGCAATTTTCTTGGTAATTAATTATTAGCTATTGGTCATGAATAGGCTAGCAAGTGATGACCCGAGTAAGGATAGACATGATATGACTTGAAATGAAAAGAATTGGTATGGATGTACTGCCCATGACTTCATCAAGCAATCAAGGTCATCTATTATCTTGAGTATAAGTAGTAGGTAGTCATCAAAGATGATCTTAATTATGTAGAACTCCAATTGTGGACAACATCGACATCATACACTAAGGTTCAATTCAAGATTAAAAGTGTGAAATATTCAAAGTTGACTTATTTTTTCCAAGATTAATTTTCTTATTGGTGTGAGACTTTTAAAGATGATCCTCCAATTGAGGTGTGCCTTTTTGCATAGAGATAAAACCCCTTTCATATGGTAGAAAACCTTGAATTGAATTTGTTGCCTATCATTTGCAAGTCTAGGGGGGCCAACTACACCAGTCCATCCTAGATTACTAGGAGGAAAAGCCATTAGATTTGCCTCACTTATAAATATAATGTGAACTAATTTTATGAAGTTTTGTACATAAGTAAAGTGTCAGCAATTTGCGATGTGAAGGAAGACATAGGAAATCTATTGAAGTTCCTTGGTTTCATTTTCCTCTTCTTTTCAACTTTGCAATTGGAGATCCTTTTTCTTCTTCTCATTTCAAATGGGTATCATGGATATTTTAAAGAATTAAGAATTAGTTAGTTTAATGTAAAAGTTTGTTGGAATAATTTAGAATAATTGAGGGGTAGGGGGGGAGTGTGAATTAGTTATCCAAGATCCAAAACTCCCAATTAAACTTTTTAGTGATTAAGAAAATTCATACATATAAATCCTTATCATGTATCTTCCATTCATCCATCATATCATTCAACATTTAAACTTGTAGATCACTATCTTAGGTAAAAATTACCTTGCTAAAATATAAACATGAAACATAACATAATCATTCAGACATATGACACAAAATTTTTATGTGGAAACCCAATTTGGGAAAAACCACTAGTGATATGCTACTAATTCGCACTCTTCTGAAGTGATGCCTTGTGAAAGGCCAACCCTATTAAAGGTTATAATACACAATGTTAAATGTGACCTAGTTAAATGATTTCAATCACCTATTAGAAGTAAGCCTTGTTAGATGATTTTAGGTCATTCCATTAGAATGCCACCCAATTAAATGATTTGTGAAAGGTAAGGATTTTACCCTAAACTGCTACAATTATTAGATAGTAACAATAAGGCTTGATTTGATAATAAAATACAACTCACTTTTTAGATTATAGATCTTTGTTTAGTCCTCCATTCTACTTGGCTTCATTCACTTCATCTCTGATAGCTTGATCACCCTTCAAGTATTCATCCTCTTAAGTCTTCTTACTTTGCATGTCAATTTGTAGACTCTATAGTTCAGCCTCCATATGAAGCAATACCCTAGACTCCTTTTCTTCCTTGCATTTTTCACACTTAGCCAAATATCTTCTCTAGCTAACCTTTGCTTCATGCCTTGTATCCCCTTATAAAGATAATTTAGATCTTTTGTCGCTTTATCTAACTTGTCAATTCTAGGGTTAGGTAGGATTCATTGAATCTAACCATCTTTCTATTTTATCTTCCTCTAGAAACTTCCTTCTAAATCCTCATTGAATTTGACTCAAAATAGTTTACCTTGAATGCTATGCCACTAGCTTATCAAGCTTATCTTCCACATGGTTCACATAATCCATGAAATCAACCTTGCTAGCTCTGATTCATTGAATTCACAATCTTTCTCATAATGGTGACACTTCACATTAACTTACTTTTGATGTTGGGCACATACTATGTTGCACAATATCTACTAACAATTCAGTTAGCACACACTAAGGTTTACTAGTGCTTGACACAAACTAAACTTTACTTAGCTTACACTATACTGCTCAAAAAATACTGAAACTTTACTTTTCTTAGCTCTAGTTGATTTTCCGCTTGGCTTGCACTAACTTTTCTTTGCACCTACTATGCACTTAGTCAAGCTTGGAAGACTCAATTCTTCTTACTTGTTCTTCTAGACTTAATTGGTGTATCCATTCTTTGTAGCCTTAAGTAGATAATCAATACACTATATCATCACTATCTCAACTAATCTTTTTGCTCCGTTTACATATCATCACTCAACCTTTCCTCTAAGTGCTTTTGTTATCACATTTTATCATATCCCCTTTATCAATCTAATAAATGATGGTACTAAAATGAACTAAGTAGTTGTCTTACCAGAAGGTAGCAAGTTTGACATCAATGGCAAAATAATGATTGAAACACATTCTCATACTTGTATCAGTCTTTTGTCAACAATCTCCCTCTTTGGCATTGATGGAAAACCAATACCAAAAAGAAAATAATTCCTTGTATTGAAATCTCTCCCTCTATCAGTAGCTTCAATCTTTTGTGTAGGCTACAAAACTCTATTATGATCAACAAAAATCAACTCTTCCTTATAAGTCCTTTCACCTATCATCTTGCAGGGCTTCTCCCTCTAACTTTCTTTGACCACTCTCTCTTTTTGGTATTTAGGTATTTATCTTTACTTATTTCTCCCTCTGAGTAGATATTTTAGATTCCTTTCTTGAAGTATTTCTACCTCTAAGTTGCTAATCTTCATTGTCTCCCTCTTTCTTCTTTTTCTATTTCTCACTTTTTTTAGTATTTGTCACAATATCCCTCTTTGACAACAATGCCAAAGACTTGTCATCTCAACATGCAGATGTTTAACAAGTTTAGGTTCTCCCTCTGTCACCTAATATTTGACTAATCTTCTATTCCAGCTCTTGATTACTTCAGGCAGCTCCTAAATTAAATTCCATTGCATCAATGTGTAAGCTATGTCATTCATATCAGTTGATGTAGGGCACAAATCTAGCTTCTTAAATAGCTTTGGATAGGGGTATCACCCCTATTTTACCTCTTAGATACTCATGAGGATCTTTAGGTAAAGCTTTTGTGAATATATCAACAATCTGTTCTTTGGTATTCACATATTCCATCTCTATTTCTTTGTCTTGAACCAACTCTCTCAAGTAATGATACTTTATAGCTATATGTTTTGTCTTTGTGTGCATCATAGAGTTCTTAGATATATTTATAACACTCATGTTATCATAGTAAAGGATAACAGGTTCAATGATATCTTCCTTTATTTCTTTGTGTAGCTATTTGATCCATACAATATTTGTACAATTTAACACAAAATCAACATATTAAGCTTCAACAGTAGATTGAGATTTGTAGTTTTGTTTCTTACTAGTTAAAGTAACTAGTCTCTTCCCCAAGAAAAATTCTCCAACACTTCTCTTCCCCAAGAAAAATGCTTCACCACTTGTGATGAACATCTCCAGCCCAATCAACATATGTATAGGCTCTCAATTCAAATTTCTCACTTTTCTTGTAGTATAGACCAAAGTCCTTTGTTCCTTTCAAATATCTCATTATTCTCTTAACAACCATCAAATGATTCTCCTTAGGTTTTTTAGAGAAACTCACAACAATCCCAACAACCAATGCAATGTCAAGTTTGCTATGCACTACATATTGCAATTTCCAATCATAGACCTGCAAAAAGTTTGGTTCACATTAATAGAATCATCATTCTTTGAAATTTTATGTCCTATCACCATAGGTGTGTTGACAGGCTTGAAATCTTCTAATCCAAAATTTTTCTATATTTCTTTTACATAATTAGACTGAGTGATTTAAATACCATATTTCATTTGATACACTTGCAAGCCAACAAAGAATTTAATTTCTCCAAAAATGGACATCTTAAATTCTTTCTTCATTTGATCAAAAAATGTCTTGCGAAGTACATTTTGTCCTCCAAATATGATATCATCAACAAAAAATTCAGCTAGTAAAATACCTTTACACCTTTAATCTTCAAGTATAAACTAATATTATCATCAGTTTCCTCAAAACCAATCTATACTCTAGGTGCTTGTTTTAAACCATATAAAGCTTTGTGCAATCTACATACCACGTTCTTGTTGTTAGCATCAAAAAATCCTTTAGGTTATTCAATGTAAGCTTCTTCCTCTAATATACCATTTAGAGATGCAAATTTCCCATCAATTTGGTAAACTTTGAAACCTTTGTACGCAGAGTAAGCAAGAAGAGTTCTTATTCCTTCCAATCTTGCAATAGGGGAAAATGTTTCTTCATTGTATATTCCTTCTTCTTGAGCATACCTTTTACAAAATAGTATTGCTTTGTTTCTTATAGTGGCTTTACCATTTTTATCTAATTTTTTTCTGAGCACCCACATGGTACCAATAAAATTCTTGTTCTCTGGTCTAGCTACAAGTGACCAAGTTTTGTTCTTCTCTATTTTCTCAATCTCTTCTTTAATGGCTTTACTCCAGTCATCATCTTCTATTGCATCCCTAACTATTTTAGGTTCATGCATGCTCAATAGACATATATCATTTCTCAATTTTTTTTCTTCATAGGTCTAGCCTCTTTATCTCCAATAATTTATCTAACAGGGTGGTGTCTTTTAACGTACTTTGATAATCTTGGTTCTAATCTATTTTCTTCAATAGGTCTTTCAACTTTAGAATCAATTTGTGCTTCTCTATCAGGTAATTCAACATCTCTTCCATGTGTATTGATCTCATTATCAAAATTTATCTTTGCTTCATTCTGTGACTCAAATTCTGACTATAACTTGGTTCCTGAATGAAATTTGACGTTCACTATCTATGACTTTATAGTAAATTAGACTTGTTGTTGTTGATTTTCAAATTGATTCATAAAAGCATCTTCAATCATGTCATCATAGAAATATACAAAATATTTGTAATCTTAAGGTTTCTTTGTAGGTTTCATTTCATGTACTTTGTATATTCATCAAATTTCACATTTTCACTTTCCACAACTTTGTTAGTGTTAGTATTTAAACACTTATAAGATTTGATCCATGTGGAATAGATGAAGAATATATGTTCTTCACTTTAAGCATCAAGTTTTCCATTCCTATGATCCTTAAGAATATAACATTTTCTTCCAGATACCTTAAAATATTTTATATTGGGTAGATATTCATACCATAATTCAAAAGGTGTTGAATGAGTACCTTTATATATATATATATATATATATATATATATATATATATATATATATATATATATATATATATATATATATATATATATATATATATATATATATATATATATATATATATATATATATATATATATATATATATATATATACCTAAAACCTCACTCTAGTATTTCAAAGAAACATTCTTCTCCATCATTAGTGTTCTAGCACAATCCATAACAGATCTATTTATCCTTTCAACAATCCTATTTTTTGGAGGAGTTCTAGGTGCAAAAGTAAGTCTTTTGATTCCTCTATCATTACAGAACTTCTCAAAATCATTTAATGTAAACTCTTCACCTCTATCAAATATTAGACATTTCAAGATTTTGCTAGTTTCCTTTTCCACTCTAGCCATGTACCACTTAAACATTTGAAATGCATTAGATTTTTTCTTCAAAAACATAGTTATCATCATCCCAGAATAATAATCAACAAATAGGATAATGTACTTATCATATTTATATCTTTTCACATTGATTGGTCCACATAAATCAATATGAACTAACTCAAGTATTCCTTTTGAATTGTATGTCTTAATTTTAAAACTTTATTTGGTCATCTCGCCTAACAAACTTTGTTTACATATTACATTTTTTGGTTTCTTCAGTTTTGGAGAACCTCTTACTCTCTTCATCTTATTGATACTGGTCAAATTTTCAAAGTTAACATGACATAGCCTTTTGTGCCATAGCCACACATCATCAAATTTTACCACTAGACAAGTAGCATCATTCATATAAAGATAGAAAAGATTATCTCTAGTTTGATCACCATTTCCAATTAGTTCTCCATTAGCATCATAAATCTTAGCTTTTCTATTTCCAAATTAAACATTATAACCAACACTATTCAATTGTGATACACTTAGTAAATTGTAATTGAGTCCTTCCAAATAATAAGCATTATAAAAAATGATCTTATATGTCAACTTAATTGATCCTTTTTATTTGATAATACATGGTGCATCATTCCCAAATCTAGCACTATTTCCATCATAATGCACAAGGGAATTAAATTTACTTTTATCTCCAGTCATGTGATTGTAACATCCAATATCAATTATCCATCTGTTACTCTTATCCACATAAGATACTAGTGTAGTTGTTTTATCTTCATCATATTCATATTTCATTGCAATATAGACAACTTCATCCTCAAGATCATTAGATTCTTTGTTAGATTCTTCTTCAACAATATAACATGACTTCTTTCCTTTATCTTTGTAATCTTTTCTATTCTCATATCTTTTGCTTCCAAATTTGTCTCCATTTTTGTTGTTTTTCTTCTCTAGACATCTAGCAACAATATGAATAACTTCATTGCAATTAAAATATATGATAGGCATCTTACCTTTGTATTTCCCTTTGCCTTTGTGAAATCTCCTAGCCAACAACACTTCAAGCTAATCAAGATTTTCCTCATCTATATCACTATCACTGGAAACATCTTTGTTTCTTTTATTTTTCTTCTCATTGGGTTCTTTTAGTGACAACTTAGCTTTAAAAGAATATTCAAAATTCTCAGATTTGAAGTTATCATAATTAGAGAGTTTAAAAGTAGTAAGCCTACCTATGAAACCTTCAAGGGTTAGATCATTTCCAAGAATACTTTTGTCATATTAGTCAAATTTTTTATTAGTGACACACTTATTTAGATTGTATATCGCTACCAAGATCATTGTATAGTTCATAGTGTTTCCCAAGTATTTCAATTGTCATCGAGTTCTACAATTGCTATTGAGTCCTTTGGAAAAATCTTAGTGGTTACCAAGTAGTCATAGTTATAGTGAAGATTAATAGTGTAAACTATGCATCTCAATATATGTTGAGTTTTCCAGTGCAAGCTGAGTTGTGTAGTGTTCACCAAGTTTGTAGTGTATGTGATGCAAGTCCAATGTTACCCAAGCTTTTCATTGTTAACCAATGACTTAGTTTATACCAAGCTCAAGGAAAGAATTTTTAGTGAGTCATGTCATGGTAATCAAGAGACTCAGTTTATATGATGAATTTCATAATATCTATCAAGTGACCAATGTAGACTGAGTTCAAGACTACTTGGATGTGATCAGTATGGGCTATGCTTCTATATCTACCAAGTGTATGATGATTTCAAGCATTAACAGTGGATATTGAGTATCAGAATCTCACCAAGTTAGTCTTTAGAACCTGACTGTCTTCATGTGGGATGACTTTGTAATATTTGTGTTATCTTGTGTTGTTGTTGACTTTATAATTTGTATAATTGGATTGATATATATGTAATTCATTACTTCATATCCAAGTGTGAGTATGATGTGGATGTGAATGCAAATACAATCAGAGAAAAGAAGAAGGAGCTAATTACAAAGGCCACAATAGTATAAGGAGTAGAAAAGTCATATCTATCACAACAAGGTGATTAGTACTTAGAGGAATCTCATTTAGAAAACCAAGTTATAGATTAGAGATCATCTATTGTTTCATCCTAATAGGTGGATTAGTCAAATCCTTTCACAAGGTAGACCTAATAGTCTTTTGTAAATCTCTTTATCGAGTGCATACTTAACTTTATGTTTATAAATCCTTTCACAAGATGGACCTATTAGTCCTTATTGCTCCTAATAGGGTAGATCATGAGAAGTGATCAATATAAGCTTTAACAGGCTAACTTTATAATGCAGTACTAAAGTTGTGGGTGTCATTCCCACCAAAGTTTTACTTTCTATGTGGAAGGTTTTTGGGTCACCAAATTCTTGTGTCACAGTGCTATGAATGCTTTCATATTTTTAGTTTCTTATGCATGCAATTAGATTAGATTATATGTGATGGATTATATGCTAATTGGATTATTGGATTAAGAGTTGAAATCGTTGAAGTTTTAGAAGTTATTGATTCACCCCTCCCCTCTAGTAACTTAGCTTAGTCTTGAATATTTCCAACAATTGGTATTAGAGCTTTGTGGTTCTAAAGAGGAAGTTTAACAACTTGAGCAAAGATCAAGGCTATGGAGATATTCAAACTTGACAAAGCTATTGATAATGAAAAACTAGATTTAGAAATGGCCATTGCCCAACTCAAGAAAGCAAATGAGCAACTCTCTCAATCCATGAAAAGAAGAAAATAACTTGCAATTCAAATGAATGATCATCTCTACATTGAAGACCTTCATTCAAACAATTTAGATGAAGCCAATGAAGAAATTAAAAAAACTTCTAGAAAATAATGGATCCCTACAAGAAGAAGTAAGAAAACTAAGAAGAGAACAAGAAATTCAGTTACTAAGGTTATGTGAAATCATGGAATAGAAAAACAAGATAAAAGAAGAAATAGATGGAAGGAAGAATGAAATTTAGAACCAATCCCTTTAGCAAGCAAAACTTATTGATCAACTCTCTAATGCAAATGAAGAAATCATGAACCTAAGATTTGAAAATGAAAGAATGAGAAATGACTAAATTCTAAAAGGAAAATCAATGAAAGAATGAGAAATGATCTAAAAATTGAAAGACAAATCAATGAAAGATTACAGAATGATTTAAAATTTGAAAAGAAAATCAATGAAAGAATGATGAAATCTAAAGAAAACATGAATCAGTTGAATGAGAAAAACCTCTATAGACAAAAAGGAAAAGGGGGAATTGGATATACAAAAGAAGAAGAATCATCTAAGCAAGGAGCTCAAAAGAATCAAAGACCTACTTGCAATCACTATGGTAAGATAGGTCATACATCAAACAAATGTTGGAGCAATGGAAAAGCAAAATTCAATGAAAATGCTACAATTGAAATCAGCATGGTCATAATGCTAATGAATGCAAAGAGAAACCAAGATTTGAAGGAAAATATGACAAGTGTAAGAAACATGGACACAAGTCATCAGAATGCAAAACCAAGGTATTGAATCTAGCAGAGCAAATTGCAAAAGCAATATTTGGTTGGGACTAAAACACTTGGTCCAAATGTCATTATTGTGGAGAATTTGGATACATTAGAATAAATTGTGTAAAGCATCATTTGAGGAAAATAGACACTATCGAAAGATGTTTCATTTTGTACAGAACTTTGTCATCTTGCCAAGAATTACATGAATACTAGTAGAATTGAAGATGAGAAAAAGGAAAAAGTTGATAACATTCAAAAATAGATGAGACAACAATGGGTTCCTAAGTCTACTGATGATACAAGTCCAAGTAATGATGATCAAGTCACTCAAGAATTGGGAGACTCTATCATTTCTATTTGAGTTTTCAAAGGAGAAATTGGAACTATACTATCAAAGAAGACATCCAAAAATAGTTCCAAATTTAAAGAACAAAATGATTCAAATTATTATCCAAGATACAAAGGGATCACCGAGTTCAAGTGTCTACCGAGTGAGGTTGGATCACAGACTCTACCAAGTAAGGTTGGGAGTGATAAAGATGTTCATGGTTACTCAGTTACAAAGACTTTACTGAGTGTACAATACAAGCATAGTGGATGATAGTTTGTCAATATGATGTCAGTCAATCTACCTTTCATACTAAGCGTTTATGGAAAAATTTGAACAAAAAGTATGAAATTGAAATCATTTCTTACTGTGAAATTTTGAGTGCTATTAAGAAAGTGCTATCTTCAGAGATTCCAAGCAATTTGAGAAAATTTTCAACAATTTTTTTTTGAATTCCCTCAAACCCTACTGAGTGAAGATGGCATCCAGCAGTAGTAAAGTTAAGCGAGGATTTGACATGTTGGTTTATGGAGTGGAATAGAAAGAACTTGATTTCAAGCTCACTCCTGGAATAACCAAAACCGTAGATCCTAGTGGAGTGCAATCTCAAATCCCTCCAAAGGTACTTCTAATCAATGATATTCACACTCATTTCAAATGTGTTATTCAAGAAATTGGTACATTGGAAATGGAAGATGCCCTAGGCTAACTGTGTAATGGAGTTTTGAAACTTGAGAACCAACACCTAGAAACCAAAGGGTTAACTCATATCCCTCACATGCCCCATGAATTTCAAGTTAAATGGACTAGGTTTATCCTCAGTTGGGGGCATAATGGTTAGTTGTGGTTGGAACAACCTGTTTTGATCACAAAGAAGACGATTCATCAAATTAGTGGCCTCCCAATGCTAGCCAAGGCCAAAAGAACAAAAACCCTAGGTTAGACAGAGTTGGAAAAGAAAACCCTAGTAGAATGGGATGAGCAAGGAATGAAAATTAGCAATGTTTCTGATATTGAATTGAAGTTTTGTATTCATGTCATTGCACATAAGATTTATAGCTCTAGTAAATTGAATAGTGTGTCAAGTGAAGCTGTGGACTTGGGATACAAGGTGGTAAAGAACAATTTTTCATTTGACCTTGCCAAGCTATTACTAAGACAATTCAACAAGAACATGAAAAGCATAAGGACTTCAAAGCATAAGGAATTGAAAGAATAACCCATGTAAGTTTGATTCCCTATTGACTTATCTATTCTTTTATGTTCAAATTTTCTTCCCTTCAAAAGGTATTGTTGTGTGGAGAAAAGATGTGCCTATGATTTATCAGATAAATGAGTATACTGTAGAAACGGGTAAAAATTATAATACTATTATGGATAATTATTTTGATGTATTCAAAGAGAAAATGAACAATAGGTTCTGAATCCCCAAGAAACTAGTTGAATATTATAAGGACGATATATGTTTCATGGTGGATTGTGACAAAGTAAAACCTCTTGGTTATGAGGTCAATATTGATGAAACTAAAGAGATCATTGAAGCTCTTGTCAATGAGATAGATGATCCCAAGGATAAATATTTTGGAACATATGATGAAGAAAAATCTAGGATTGAACTTGAAATAAAGCTTCCTCAAGCAGTGAACAAAGGGAAAAAGAGAATTGCAAAAATGAAATCCAATTTAACCCTTTTGTTAACTAACGTAAAATGTGAAGATGATGAAGTAGAGGATGTGGAAGCAAAGGATGAATAATTTGAGGAAGAAGAGACACTAAAGAAGAAAGGCAAGGTAATTATTACCAAGCTAGCCAAGCCATCCACTACACTTTTCACAAGGAGATCTTTAGGGAAGAAATTTGACAAGGAAGGAGGAGATATTGTATTGAGAAAACCTCCACCCACCTTCCAAGATGGATTAAAACATCTTGAATCAGGGGTGGGAATAATTTTTTTAAAATCTTTAAAATATGAGATCAGAACAACATAGGAGAAAAAGTAGATTAAAGACTTGGTGATGGACAAAATGGGAAAATGGAAATACTCACTAGACTAGCTTGCTTCTCAAATTACTAATGATTTGTTGGAAAAGATAAATCCAAGATGGGACTTTTCCATGCAAACTATCAAAGACATATATGGGAAAACCTTGAGGCATCTATTGCTGAGCATATCAGATGCTGAGGTAAAAGAGTCACTAAAGAAGAATGAAGAAAAACTAACTCTAAACTTTAATACTTGTCTAGTTTTGATTAAGGACATTGAGCATGTTGTAAGGAATGCAACAAATACTTGGAAGAATATTAATCTATTACATAAAAAAAGTGATTTTTTAGTCAATGTAAAAGATGATGATGATGATGAAGAAGATAAGGAGAAAGATGAAGAAGAGAATATTGAAGAAGCAACTCATTTTGACAATGAAGAAGATGACGAGGATCAAGGACAAAAGGCCACCAAGGAATCTAAGCAAGATGATGAGGAGACTAATCTAGTTAAGATAGCTACATCAGTCATTGCCTCACTTCCTCACTCTCCAAGCAAACCAGTAACCACATCAAGCATAGAGACAATCCCAACAAGATTGCTTGTGACCACTAGTACCAATCCAATCATCCAATCACTCTTTTCTCCTACTCAGCTCAACACATCATTAATAGAAGTGACCTCCACTTCATCTACCAAGCTACAAACTCTTCCTTCATCAATTGAGTTGAGCACTTCAATTTTGACTTCTCCAGTTCTAAGCACTTTAGTTTTGAGCACATCAATTTTGGATTCTTTAGATATTTCTATAAATATTCCTTCAATAATCATAGTATCAATTTTTACAGCAAGTCCTAGCATGTCTACCATTATTTCTATTCTAGGTATAAAAGCAATAAGTGTAAGGATAGTTGAGCCCAATGTTCAACCGAGCACAAAATTTTAGAGTAAAGGAAAAGAGCTAGAGGAAGAAATTGATTTAGATGAGGAAATTGTTATCCCTAATTGGGACATTTCAAAGCTTACCTCCAGAAGAAGGCTAAATAGTAGAAACTAAGAGAGGAGAGAGATAAGTAATTTAAAATAAGTGAAGATGCAAAGAACATTTTGGCAGAGGCCATAGGTATTGAGGTTGACTCTTCTCAACCAATTTTGTATCAGCTAGCAGAGGTAGTACAACAATTTAATGAAGATATTGAGGGACAAGATAAGTTAGTGCAAAAAGAAGAGAAGTAGTTTGATAATAAAGTGCTAGAGAACATTGCTCAGCAGATAGCCATTTATCATGTAGAATTTTCTACAATTTTGGGCAATTTAGAAGCATCTTGTATAAATATGTCATCACTTTTTGGAAAGCTTTGTGATGTTTCAGAGTTTACTAAAAAAATAAAGGACAAATTATCCAAAATAGATGAAGATTTGAAAGCTAGTGCTCAACAGCTACAACTTGACCCTAGTTCAAGCTCTGTACATTTTCAAAGGATAAGATTTTTGTCAGATATGCAAATAGAACTGCTTAGAGAAGAAGCACAAATTAGATCCACATTGATAGATATACAAAATATGATTCTTCCCATTATGGATGTACTACAGAAACATATTTTACATTAAAAAAATCTCATCCATGACAATAATTTCTCCATTGCAGATCATATGATAGAATTATCAGCAAAAGTCCAAATTACACTTCACACGTGCAAGATCCTGCAAGACAATTGGGATAAACCTTGGTGATCATTCTAAAGGTACATTCAAATTTTCTATCTCATTTTTTGTTACTATGTAAATAAATAGAATACATCTTTGGCTTTAATGTCAAAAAGGGGGAAAAAAGATACATGTATGGAGAAAGTCATATGTTATGGGGGAGATGATGTAATAAGTTGGAAATTTAATGGGGGAGTAAGACATTTACAGAAAAATATGTTGAATATAGAAAGATGTATAGTATACTATATAAAGGAGCCTTACCATGTACAAATATATCCCTTACAAAATCAAATTTGAAAAATCTCAAAAATAGTATACTCTACCAAGCTAGTATTACAAGGTGATGGATAAAAGGTATTCAGGAAATTTTTTGAATTTAGTTGTGGATGATAAATGTTTTTTCCACTAATGCTAAAAGGGGAGATTTTTGTCATATCAGTCAAGTTTTCTATTAGTGACACACACTTATTTAGATTGTATATAGATACCAAGCTCATCATACAGTTCATAGTGTTTGCCAAGTATTTTAGTTGTCACCAAGTTCTACAGTTGCTACTGAGTCCTTTGGAAAAATCTCAATGGTTACTAAGTAGTCACAATTACAGTGAAGATGAATAGTATTAACCATGCATCTTAGTGTATTCTGAGTTTACTATTGTAAGCAAAGCTATGCAATGTTAATTGAGTTTGTAGTGTATGTGATGTGAGTCTAGTGTTAACTGAGCTTCTCAGTGTTAACCAAGTGACTCAGTTTATACTGAGCTCAAGGAAGGAATGTTTACCAAGTCATGTCATGGTAATCAAGAGACTCAGTTTATATGATGAGTTTCATAATATCTACCAAGTCACCAGGGTGAATCGAGTTCAAGACTACTTAAAAGTGATTAGTATGGACCAAGCTTCTATGCATACCAAGTGCATGACAATGCCCAGCATTGATAGATGATGCCAAGTATCAAAACCTCACTGAGTTAGTCTTTAGAACCTAAGTGTTTTCATGTGGTCTAACTTTTTAATATTTGTGTTAACTTGTATTGTGGCCAACTTTGTAATTTAGGTTCTTCAGGTGGTCTGACTTTGTAATATTTGTGTTAACTTGTATTGTGGCCAACTTTGTAATTTGTATAATTGGATTGATATATATTTAATTCATTATTTCATATCCAAGTCTGAGTAAGATGTGGATGTGAATGAAAATGAAATTAGAGAAAAGAAGAAGAAAATTACAAAGGCTATAGTAGTATAAGGAGTAGAAAAGTCATATCTATCACATCAAGGTGATTAGCTCTTAAAAGAATCTCATTCAACAAACCAAGTTGTAGATCAGAGATCATCTACTATTTCATCCTAATAGGTGGATCAATCAAATCCTTTCACAAGGTAGATCTAATAGTCTTTTGTAAATCTCTTTACTAAGTGCATACTTAACTATATGTTTGTAAATCTTTTCATAGGGTGGACCTAATAGTCCTTATTGCTCCTAATAGGGCAGATCATGAGAAATGATCAATCTAAGATTTAATAGGCCAACTTTATACTGCAGTACTAAAGTTGTGGGTATCATCCCCACCCCATTTTTACTTTCTATTTGGAAGGTTTTTGGGTCACCAAATTCTTGTGTCACAGTGCTATGAATGCTTTCATATTTTTAGTTTCTGATGCATGCAATTAGATCAGATATATGTGATGGATTATATGCTAATTGGATTATTGGATTAAGAGTTGAAATTGTTGAAGTTTTAGAAGTTACTGATTCACCCCTCCCCTCTGAGTAACTTAGCTTAGTCTTGAATATTTCCAATAGTATACATCTCAACTCTTGTATGGTAGAAACTCTAATGGTATAAATGGGCAAAAGTGTCCTCAACAGTTTTCTCAATACAATGTCATCATAAATCTTACCAGTAGATCCTCTTATAGGATTTACTGTTAGTGTAAATAATTAATTATTATATACACTTTACTTAAGTTTACTTAGGTTAAATGCATTATTATATTAGCTATCATGTAGACACCTAGGCGTATGTGTACTCATATGAGTTGTCTTGTTAAATACACAAAAGTTAACAACTCATTTTAGCACATAGTGTCTACAATAGAAGAGTTTTCATATTCAACTAAGTTGTCATGTAGAGAACATAGTTGTTTACACTCTAAATAAGAACATGATGTCTACAATTTTTTTAATGTGATACACCTATGTAAGCTTATCCTCTCATCATCGCACAAAATTTTGTGCTCAATGGAGGATAATCCACTCTTTGTGGTCATGTGCTTAGTTGTGAGGCTTATCACTTTGCTAACTCCTAGTCATTCTAGAGGCCTTTATATACAAGAACTTATAGTGTACATGTACATGAATTATTCATTCTCATATCAAATGTTATTATGATCATACATCATTTGGTCCATATTGTGCTTTATTCTTGAGCATCTTGATCTTGGTGTCATTTTCCCCTAAGGAAAATTCTCACATGGTATCATAGCCATAGGAGTGTCATTTCATAGTTATTGGAGACCATTTTTCTTCACCTCTTGGAGCACCTTGATTTAGATTTGGAGAATCTGTAGCCATTGGGAGCATCTCGAGCCAAAGTGGACCTCACTATTGCATCTAGAGCATTGATTTGGTGAATTTTGACTATAAATTTGCCTACCCTTGGCTATAGTCAAAATTAAGGCAATTTTTTTTTACAAAGCAAAACCCAAAGGCCCAATTTGTGAAATTGGTATGATATTTTTTTATTTGCATTTTTTTTCATTTCTGTCTCTGTAATTTTTTTTTCACAATATTCTACAAAAAAATTTTACCATCAGGCCTGTAGGAGAAATTTTTACTACAAGAAAAATTGGTGGTCAAATCTTGACACCCATAGAATATTCCAAAAAATATTCCTCACACCCTGTGAATCATATTACACCTCGCGTTCATCAAATAACCAATCGCTTACACATCACTGGCAATTGGCACTACATTTCACAATACCTGGTGAACATAAATCAGTGGCTTTAAGCTGATTTAAAAACATGCAGTGTTGAAGTTTTATACACTTTTGCATCTTCCAACATGGTGCATGTGGGACAAAAGTCCCACACCGCACCCACCAACTTCCCCCTTCTCTGGCATTTGACCTTCACTGGTGATTAGTCTCATTATTATTATTTACACATTACTTAATTTTACTTAGGTTAAATGCATTATTATATTAGCTATCATGTAGACACCTAGGAGTATGTGTACTCATATGAGTTGTCTTGTTGACAACACAAGAGTTAGCAACTCATTTTAGCACATGGTGTCTACAACACATGAGTTTTTATATTCAATTGAGTTGTCATGTAGAAAACATAGTTGTTCACACTCTAATTAAGCGCATGGTGTCTACAACATTTTTATGTGATACACCTATGTAAGCTTGTCCTCTCATCATCGCACAAAATTTTGTGCTTAATGGAAGATACTCGACTCTTGGTGGACATGTGCTTACTTGTGAGGTTTATCACTTCGTTAACTCCTAGTCATTCTAGAGGCCTTTGTATATAGGCACTTCTATTGTACATGTACATGAATTATTCATTCTCATATTGTTATTATGATCATACATCATTTGGTCCATATTGTGCTTTTTTCTTTAGCATCTTGATCTTGGTGTCATTTTGCCCTAAGGAAAATTCTTACATTTACAACTTCTTTTATTCTAAAACAATACTAAAGAACATTCTCACCTTCTTCCATTCTCATATCATAGAACTTGTCTCAGTGACTTTTAGATTTGCTTCTCAATTTTTTGTGTGTCCTCCATAGCTGGTCTGAAGAGCATCCCACATCTTCTTTGTAGTGTCACAACCCTTGATGTCATCAAACTCTGGGTAACTTAGGGAAAATACAATCTCCAACATTGCTTGATTGTGTTCTTTCTTCTTTTTAAGATCTTCAATAGTGAGGGTTCTAGTAGGGTCAGCACGTTCAACAATAATGGTAGTCAGTGCATGATCTCCAAGTCCTCCTAGGTATAACTTCATCAAAATTTACCATGCAGGAAATTTCTCCTTGTTAATCTTAGGTACCTCTCTCTTAGGTATTTTGATCTTTGACTTATAGTACCTTGAAAGTATCTCTCACAAGCAACCAATGATCTGATACCAATTGTTGGAATAATTTAGAATAACTGGGAGGGGTGGGTTTGAATTAGTTATCCAATGTCCAAAAATCCCAATTAAAATTTTTAGTGCTCAACATAGCTCATACATATAACTCCTTATCATGTATCTTGCATGCATCCATCATATTATTCAAAACTTAAAATTATAGACTACTATCCTAGGTCAAAATCAGTTTGCTGAAATGTAAACGTGAAACTTAACATAATGATTAACACATATGACAGAAGGATTTTATTATGAAACCCAATTTGGGAGAAACCACCAATACTAATTCTCACTCTTCTGAAGTGATGCCCTATGAAAGTTCAATCCTTTTAAAGGTTACAAAACACACTGTTAAATATGACCTGGTTAAAGGATTTCAATCACCCTGTTTAGAGTGAGCCTTGTCAGAGGACTTTAGGTCACTCCATAAGAATGCCACCAGGTTAAAGGATTTAAAAATGACTATTAGGTCAACTTAATCGAAATGAGTTTTACCTAAACTGATACAATTATTAGAGTATAACAATAAGGCTTGATCTAATAAAAAAATACAACTCACTTTGAAAATTACAAATCTCTATTAAGTCCTCCATTCTGCTTGGCTTCAATCACTTCAGCTCTGATAACTTGATCACCCTTGAAGAATTCATCCTCTTAAGCCTTCTTACTTTGCATGACAATTTGCAAACTCTATAGTTCAGCCTCCATACGAAGCAATACCCTATACTTCTCATCTTCCTTGAGTTTTTCACATATAGCCAACCATCTCCTCTAGCTAACCTTTGCTTCATGTCTTGTATCCCATTATGAAGATAATTTAGATCTTTTGCCACTATATCTTAATCGTCTATTCCAAGGTTAGGTAGGATTCATTGAATCTAACCATCTTTCTATTTTAGCTTCCTCTAGAAACCTTCTTCTCAATCCTCCTTGAATTTGACTCAAAATGGTTTACATTGAATTATGCGCCACCATCTCATCAAGCTTATCTTCCACATGGCTCACATAATCTAAGCAGTCAACATTTTTGGCTTAGAGTCATCCAATTCATGATCTTTCTCATAATGATGAAACTTGGTATTAACTTACTTCTAATGCTCAAGACATATTGTGCTACATGACATCTACTAACAATTCACTTGGCACACACTAAAGTTTATTGGTGCTTAGTACCAACTAAAATTTTCTTTGTTTACATAGTATCACTCAAGAAACATTGAAACTTTACTTTTCTTAGCTCCAACTAACTTTCTACTTAGCTTGCACTAAATTTTTTTGGCACCTGCTATACACTCGGTCAAGCTTAGTAAAATCAATTCTTCTTACTTTTTCTTCTAGAATAAATAAATGTATCCATCCTTTGTAGCCATAAGTAGATAATCAATATACTATATCATTATTGTCTCAACTAATCTTTGTACTCCTTTTACATATCATAATTTAACCTTTCCTCTAGGTGCTCTTGTTATCATAATTGATCAAATCCTCTTCATCAATCAAACAAATGATAGTACTCAAATTAATTAAGTAGCTGTCTTACCAATAGGTAGCAGGTTTGACATCAATGAAAAAAAAAAGATTGAAACACATTCTCATACTTGTATCAATCTTTTCTCAACAAATTTTTGGTCTTCCAAAATATGATTATAGATGGTATTAATTGGCTTTCCTTATTAGATCAAGTGAAATTAAGATTTTTTTGATGAGTAAAAATCTTCCTTCATTAGGAAAATTATAAGAATGGAGTTAAAATTGTGAGGCCTGTAAGAATAATGTTCATAAAATTATCCAATTTCTTATGTAATTTAAAGAATTAAAAAAACTCAGACCCAATCTAATTAAAAAACAACACTTTAAGCTAGTATTTTAATAATTTAATTTAAAATTTCTATTACTATAATATATTATAGTTTGTGGAGTTATAATCTAATTTAGAAAAATAGTTTTATTTAAGATATTTTTAATTTAAAGTTAAATTTCTATAATTTCTATTTTTCTAATAATAGATTGTAGTGAATGGGTCTTTGGTCCACTAATAAAGTTGGAAGGTTCTCAATGAACCCACCAGGGATCAAGTCTTCCTGAGAATAGGGCTCCTAAATCATAATCGATGAGGCTAGGATCACCCCTAGGAAATTTGTGTGATGTAGATGGCCCTCAATCATTAGCTCTAAGCCGAGGAGGTTTCATGCACAAGTGCACTCATATTGGGTTGCTAAAATGCCTTTGCGGTGGCCTTCATTGGTTGGTGCCTCTGTTTGGCTGACTCGAGGTGAGAATGCTCAAAAAAAAAATACTAATAAATAATAGATTGTAAATATGCTTCAAAATATCAATACAAAACTATAACACAATGAATCCAAAAGAAACATCTTATTTTGAATTTTCTTTCTTTCAATTTTATAATTCTTTATTATTCTAATTATTTTTTATGTTTCATGTTATTATTCTAAGTAATCACCATACTAAACACATTGATGGAAAATGACTAACATTCATAACAATCTCTATAGTTTGTGAACTTCCAAGCCTCCACATTCAATTGGAATTCACATTTGAAAGATAAGCATGCATGCAATGAAACCCATTTGTTTCTTGCTAGAGAGAAGTGGAGTTCTATTTGGAAACATTATCAAATTGTACTCCAATAAAACCAAATTAAATGTAAGCTCAATAATTAAACTTCTTTTATATTCTATTTCAAATTTAAAATGAAAATGAACAAATAAAGTATTAATTGTAAACTTTCATTCTTTCCAATGCTTATGATATTTTGTTTACAAATAGAAAATTGGCTCTCCATATGCAAATTTTAAATTTTCATTTCTACTCTACCGATCAGGAGCAACAATATTATTAAGTGACATAATCATGTAAATTCAAACTTGATGAAATAAGTACAAATATTATTTGTAAAATTTAATTCTATGAGGTCTCTATGATATTTGATTTGCACAACACAATCGATACAAATGTATATAATTGAGCATTCCCAACTCTACTCTTCTAATCAAGTACACAAATATAATTTAATGATATGATTGTAAAACCATCTCAACCACCAATACTTTAAAAATTAATAAATCAAATTTGTCTTCATAACATTATTAACATAGTGTACTACATAAAGAATACAAAATATTATTGATGGATTTATTAATCATCAATATTGATTGAACTAAAATGCAATTATCAAATAATGATAATAAAGGAAAAAATATTTTTTGAAAAACTATGACATACCCATTACATATCAAGGTGTTGTTGCTAGTTTTATTCAGTGAAATTTTTCATATGAAGAACCGTAAAAAATGGTAAACATCCAACATAAAATTGAAAATATGTTTTACTTGAAAAATCCAAATAAAATTTTTATTTTGTATCTATCAAATGGTTTATTAACATTGTATGTATATTATATGTTTTTTAGTGACCACAATTGGAAGCAAAAAAAATTTGTGGTCCTCAGCGATATTTGTGGAAAAGAAGAATGAAAATATTGGATTCCACTAGTAATTCTTGCTCAATGGTGGAAATAATTGGAATAAAATGTCATCCAAATCGCAATCTACTAAATCACGAGAGCTAGTACATTTTCATAATCTATCAAATATGTATGTAGTTTCTAGATTTGATTGTGTAATTTTTTTTGAATTGACATTTCAGATCACACACTGTGATCCATCATTAGGATGAAAGAACAAAAACCATACAAGAAAGAAAGATAAGCAACAAACTCTACAAACTAATAGAGGGGAAGTGGGGAGACAGGAGGGAGGAAGGATCAAGGTAGAAGTGCCAAGTGGCAAAAAAAAAGAAAAACAAGGAAATAAAAGGCAAAATAAAAATAAAAACAATAGTAATCAACTAAAAACCAACTCATAAAACACACTAAAAATTAACCCAAAAAATACAAATTCAAACAATTTAGACATATATAAAATCCAAACAAAAAGTTAAAAATAAAATAAAAATGAAAAACAAAATAAGTAAAATAAAAATTTATAATAGAACAAAATAAGATAAAAAATAAATAGAAATTAAACCAAAAACAAATTTAAAACAATTAAATAAAAGAAAAAAAAAACATAATAAAATAGTAGAGGACTCACTATAAAAAAAAAGACAAAAATGTACACAAAAATAAAAATAAAAAATGAAAATGAAATCAAAGTATCAAACATATAATTTCCCCAAAATCTACGATGTACCCGTTGCATATCAAGGTGCGATTGCTAGTTTTATTGGTTGGAATTTTTAATATGAAGAACCATAAATAAAAAATGGAAAACATCCAACATAAATTTTAAAATATATTTTACTTGACAAATCTAAGTCAAAAATTTAGTTTGTATGTATCCTATGGTTTAATGTATGTTGTATATCTTTTAGCGACCATAATTTGATGCAAAAACCTTTTGTGATCCATAGTGATATTTTTGGAAAAAAATGATTGAAAAGAGTTGAGTCCACTAGTAATTTTTGGTCAATGGTGGAAATAATTGGAATAAAATGTCATTAGAATTGGAATCTACTAACCCACAAGAGCTAGTACATTTTCACAATCCATAAAATCTGAATGTAGTTTCTAGATTTGATTGTGTAAGTTTTTTTGCATTGACTTTTCGGATCACACATTGTGATCTATCATTAGGCTAAAAGAATGAAAACCATAGGAGAAAGTAAAATAAGTAACAAACTCCACAGACTAAAAGAAAGGAAGGGAGTAGAGAGGAGGGACGAAGGATCAAGGTGGGAGTGCCCAGTGGCAACAAAAAAGAGAAAGAAGGAAATAAAAGGGAAAACAAAAACAAAAAAAGAAGTAATCAACTAAAACATAACTCATAAAAGGAACTAACAACTAACTCAATAAAATACAAATTCAAACAATTTAGACATATATAAAATCAAAACGAAAAGTTAAAAACAAAAAACAAAAAAAAATAAAAAATAAAAATTAAATAAATAAATAAAATTTAGAATAGAATAAAAGAAGAGAAATAATAAATATAAATTAAACCAAAACCAAATTAACAACAATTAAAAAAAATAAAATAAAAATAATAACAAAATAATAAATGACTCACTATAAAAGGAATGACAAAACCATACACAAAAGAAAAATTAAAAATTATAATCAAATCAAAGTATCAATAATAATATAAATCAGATGAAAACATAAACTAAAAAAAATACTAAAAATATGCAAACTAGAACCTCTCAAATGTTATGATTATTTATAATAGACAGATTTTTATCTAATATTCAATAATTGTTAGTTTTAGAATAAATAAATATTTTAATATAATATCATATATTTAATTTTTTATTATAGACATACTTATCATTGAGCAAATGGTGACTGCGTTTGTGCAAGAAAGTGGTGGTGTTCTGAATGTGCTTCATTGTCACATGTCAATCGTCTATGAGAACACCAACATACACAAAGCCAAATGTGTTATGGTTGCACTTCTAGGCATAGTGAATGTAACTTATGTCTCATTTCTCTAAAGAAATAAAAGTGACATTCACTCAGGATAGTACATCCAAAATCAACTGATTTATAACATTCTTCTTTGATAATTTATCTATATGCATGGCCATTCAACATTTAGTCTCCTTTGGTACTTAGCCCATATTACTAATATGAATCTTATTTGTATTGGTGATATCCCCTGGTTGTTGAGATTGGTAGCCACTTCAACCCTTCACCATATTATCAGCTTTAGCATTTCACATGTTGATTTAGATGGTTCTTCCATCTCTTCACTATGATGACTATCAGGTTTACTATTCTACGAAGGTACTATTCACCATTTTTATGCCTCCTTCCAAAATCTAGTTTTCAGAGGCAACCATGTTCACATCCTTTGGATTATTCATTATTTACCATGCAAACTAATGGGATATGAAAAAGTCCTTTGAGTTTCCTTTTGGTATTAAGTATCTTAAGAATGTTGTCAAAGGAGCATTTTAAACTACAATGATGTGATCATTCCTCTTTGCATGGTTTTAGGTAGTTAAGAAGTAACAATTAGTTAAGTTGCAACCACACAAAACAATCATCTCAAACCATTAGTTTAGCTTCATAGGTAAGCAAGCTAACTTTCATTTTTAGGGTGTGATGTCATGATCTCTAACTCCAATAGTTCATGATGGCAATTATCACATGGTCACAAGTAGTTAAGCCTAACCCATGGTTAGGGCTATGATGCAATGATTCCCTTTATCGCTCATTCACATGGTTGACATCTAGGTTAACAATTCAAGTTATGATGTTGTGAATGGGTTATGGATCATACATTTGCAAAGGGTTAATTGATAACCATAATTCACACTGTAAAGTTTCAAAAACCTTTGGTCTCCTCATTGCATGGTTAAAAGGCTAAACCCCAGTTTGGGCTACGATGTTGTGATTGCCTTGATTGCATGTTCATGGAGTTAGCATCAAGGTTAGAAGGTCAAGTCATGATACTATGATTACAATTAAGGAACAATCTTCATAGGGTCACATGTATCTAGGATATGATTCATATTTAAGTCTCAACTATGCAAAATATAGCACATGCAATAAACATAACATTGATTGCGAGATCGTTGGCATTTTATGCCATGTTCAGTATAGACTATGAAGGGGCGACAAATAAGATAGAACTATTTTTGTGCCATTGCATAATTAGAAGACTATTAAGTCTAAACTACCATGATGATGCAACGAGCTAATTACAAATTTCTCATAGGGTCACAATAGTTAAGAGAATATAGTGAAGGTAAGAAACGAAGCAAAAATAAACATGATGTGAAGTAGTTAACAATTTCACAAGATCAAACGACTAATGAAGGAAATAAGTCACAAAGCTACGAAACAAGGTGATGAGCATGGATCAATAGACAATTAAATATTTTGCAAGGTGGAAAATTCTTTAGTGTTATTGGGCCATGTGTTGGGTTTGATAGTCGAATTGATGAAAAATCTGATCTGGTGCAACAAAAACACTCTTAGAGGAAACTCTTTAATGGTGAACTAATCCCTTGGTCATCTACAACTACCCTTTGATGATCTTCATGTTTGTTTGATGCAAAGGAAACTCCATTGCCACTCTAAGTTAGATTTCTAGCTAGCTATGCAGTTATGACTACTATTTTTTTCTCTTTGAGGTCAGCATTAGTATGAAATACATGATTTTCTGCATATGGGCACACACTTGATCAAATCTTCTTTGTATTGCCAATGATTGTTCTCTGAGAATTTAATGATAGTTGTTAATCTTTGGCTTAATGTAGAAGTTTCTCAATTATACTTGATCTATAAGAGAAAGTTTTGTAAACTCTCCATAGTCAGTTTTTTCTTTAATTCTATAGTAGTTGTATTCTATGCTTTGCTACCATAATTTCCCTTTTCTTGTAAATGAATATGATTCTCAGTTGTATATCCTTCTTTCAGTAATATATTGTACAACACCTTTTTTCCTTATACCAATGTATTGCTTTCATTCTTTGGTCATATTTTGTGTCCATTTATCTTTGAATGATATAGATTGAAGTTCATTCCTTATATCATTTCATTGATTCCTAATCTATGTATGACTATGCAGTGAAAGTTAAGATAGAATCTGTGTATCAAAGGATTGTATTTATGAACTATGCTTCCTTGGGCAAGGATAAGATTGAACAATACTATTTGGTGTATTACCCCCTCTTACATTAGAATAGGTAGTTTTCTTTCATACATTTCTTCTCCCTTTTCCTATCAAGAATTATTTTGGTTCACCCTAATAGTAAGGAAGCCAACCTTCTTCAGAGACTCAATCTCTAATTGCAAAGTCCTATAGTTTCGAGATTTTTTCCATGTTATACGAGGTTGCCTTTAGGTAAAAACTTTAGGAAAGGGTGAAAAATTTTGTGTCAATAGTTTTTGGCACACCGAATGGGACTCTTAATAAATTTCTAAGTCTAGTAGTTCACTAGTGTCAAAGAGAAGAACTTCAAATCCATGCTATAGAGATAGTGTTATTCTCAGCATTCTAGGCCTTTAAGGGGTTCATATTCAAGCACTTGGTGACTTTACTCTACATTTATATCTTGGTTTCAGACTAAAGTTGTTGTGATTTGTCCCCAAAGCTCAAACAAGGGCATCTTTTAGAGGTAACTTTTAATATATTAAAATTTCATTTTCAAATCCTAGAAGAAAGAGAAATAGATTATCTCTATCACTAGTTAAGAGCATAAAGTAATACATACACCTGTAAGATCTCTCTCTACTCCTCATGTTGATAAGTCACAACCTAGCATACCATTTGGCCATTTCAATAGATCACTATTTTATATGGCCCTCTGTAAAGCCCATTCTTTTTCCACCTTCAATGGTGGGAGTCCTCTTAGTCTATCCCAAAGACATGATATCCTAGTAGTTGCACTTAAAAACTTATTGGACTTTACTAGTGAGACCTCCATTTCTCCTATAGAACACATTCAAGAAGTCTCAAATATCTATAGTATACATGATATTATACAAGATGATATTGCTATTAGACTCCTAGCTTCATCTTTAAAAGTAAAATCCTTACAATGGTATAGAGGATTTCCTCATAACTCCATTAATAACTGGAATGAGTTAGAGGAAAGATAGTATAAGGATTTTGAAGATAAAAGTGATCATCTATCACTCTTAGAGCATCTAACTACCATTAAAAGGGAACCCCATGAATATATCACAGACTTCAATCATAGATTTTAGAAGACATGAGATAGAATACCTACTACAATAAAGCCTACTCTAGCAATGCCTTCTTACATTATCTTAGAGTTCTTAATAGTGATATTGCTACCACAGTGCAAACTATGGGAGGAGACACCTTGCCTCCTGCCTATGAAATATCCATAAGGGTAGAGAATATCTTGATACAAGGAGGAAAATCAGTTCTAAGGCCTCCAATGCCTTTCTTCCCAGACGTGCCTAATCACCAGCCTACAATAGCCCTTCCCTACTAGCTCTATGAGTCAATCTCTTGCTGTAACACCAATAGATTCCACATCTTCTAATGGAATAGATAAGATTGAGGACATGATGCAAATGATGATGTAGAACATAGACAAGAAGTTGCAAGACTAGGAAAAGAAGATGGAGGACAACGTTTTAGTGGTGCACAAGACGAGCAATGAGTTGGTCAATCTTAAGAGACAACAAGCTCAAAAAAATAGGCCTCCTCAACCTCATTTCCAAAACACTACATTTAATAGACTTCCAAATCAAGGATAGGGTTATGCTTCATACAATTAGAATAGACCCATATGTAATACCCCTACTGCAAATTAAAGCAAAAATCCAAATAGGGAATTAGTTCCTCAAATCAACCTTGCTCAATAAAAAGATTTTTGTCCTTCTTGCAATTATTCCTATGGATTTTGTATGTGCCAAAGAGCAAACACATCTTAGCAATTAGTCAAATAGGATCAAGTAGTAGAACAAAAATGTAATGCTCATCAATCTACCAATTCTTCTTATACAATAGTAGGGTGATTATTCTTTTATGAATCATCAACCATAAGAGCATTTCCATATCAATCATGATGCCATAACTCATAATACCAAAAGAAAAAGAAGAGTTGTTGAGGATACCACACCTCCTACTTCAAATTAAGCTTCAACTTTAGGTATTGCTTCTTCTATTCCAATGATGAATGCACAACCAAATGTTTCCCCCCAACAAAAGCAAGACATGAGAAACAAGAGGCCTATTGTATCTCAGACTACTCTATGCCAATCATCAATCCTTATAGCTCTAAGTGCTCCAGTCGAAACAATTGACACTCCTCTTAACATTGTAGATAAAATGAAGGTTGGACATGTGGGATGTTGTTGCCACTATTGCATCATAGTTGGAGTTATTGCAAGAAGGGTTGGAGAGTATAAAGATGAAAAACCTTCCAACTAGAGAAGAAGATGTAACTAGCTCAATGCAACCAATAAAAGGAGGAGAATCAAGTAAGAAAAATAGGCCCCCTCCTTTTTATGTCTCTTTGGTCATAGGGGGCAACCTAGTACATAATTGCATTATTGATTTAGGGGCTATTAGTTCTACAATGCCTACGTGTATAGCTAAACTCCTTGGTGTTAAATATGAGCCAATGGTTAGGGATGTACTCCAGTTAGATGGTAGTTCTATCAAAATAGTTGGAGTCTTAAAAAATGTGGAGATAGAATTGCATGCTTGACCTAGTTGTACTATCACACAAGAAATATCAGTAGCCAAGATCAAACCACACTTTTCCATTTTCCTTTCTAGGAATTTTTCTACACAAATAGATGGTTAGATGGTTTTTAGAACAAGGTATGGAATAAAAGCTTCCATAAGGGAAAAGCCTTTGGTCCTCTATCATATAGAGAGATACATTCCTAGTCACATAAATATGAATTACAAAATTCATGAACTAAATGATAAGGACATAGCTCATGAGCCTACTACTTCTTTGGAAGAGGTGCCTAATTATCTTTTAGATGAGTGAGACACTGCTTATCAATTTGACCCAATCCAAGAAGCTAGGGAGATAGGTCTTGGAACCTATTGCATATTTGAGGAGAATGTTCCTATTTCCAATCTTATAAAAACAAAAGAAAATACAAGTGGATTTTGGAATATGTTCTCTGATGGCTCAAGAAATAAAAATGGCTTAGGGGATGGTGTTGTGTGCATTTCCATTGAATTGGAGAAATACTATTTTCCTTATAGACTCCAATTTAGCTGCACCAATAATGTGGTAGAGTATGAAACTCTAATCCAAGGTCTCCAACTTGCACAAAGAATAGGCATCAAACTCTTAAAGGTATTTGGAGGTAGTGAGTTTGTGGTTAATTAAATTAGAAATCAAAATATCACAAAGACCAACCTTCTCAAATCATACAAACATAGAGTGCCGGATCTACTTGAAGGCTTCAAGCTTTCATCATTCAAAGAATCCCTAGAAGTAAGAATAAATATGCTAATAGGCTTGCAGCCTTTGTTGATCATCATGATATAGGTTAGAGCATCTTTCTAATGAAAAGAGGCAATAAATTAGAATTTTTGTAAGGCCTATTGTCCCAGACAATTGCACAAATTGGAAAGTTTTTAATTTTACTATGCAAATTGTCAATTTCTTGCAAAATGAAGTAGCGTTTTCTACTAGAAATAAGTCCAAGCTTCAAAGTTAGTATAGGGACCAAATTATGAACCTGAGCTCCAACAAGTTACCCACAGGTCTAGTCACCTTGGAAGGGATATTCAACTTTGATGATCAAGCAAAAGCAAAAGGTTCAAATTTGACTACAAGGGAGGATGACTATACATCTATCACTATTGCTGATGGAAGGACTCTCAACTTGGGAAAGGTATGCACTAATATTGAAAAATAAGTCTTCATTAAATTATATCAAGAATTCAATGATGTTATTGCTTAGAAATATGAAGACTTGAAGGGTTTTGACCCAATCTTATTTTAGCATACCATAGATTTAAATGATAATGCTAAGCCTATTAGGGAGAAACAAAGGCCAATTAACCCCAAGGTTGAACTATTAATGAGAAAGGAAAATGTCAAAGCTCATAGAGGCTAACATTATTTTCCCTATCAATAACTCCTTATCAGTGTCTAACCTTGCTTCTGTTAGGAAGAAAAGTGGAGAAATTAGACTGTGTGTAGACTTTAGGGACCTTAATAAGGCTCCCCTTAAATATTACCATCACCTTTCTTCTATGGAATAGATCCTATCCAAGGTTAGTGGTTTGGAGAGATTTTATTTCTTAGATGGTTTTTTAGGCTACAATCAAGTGTTAGTCCAGAATCCAAACAGATATAAGACAACATTCACTACCAAATGAGGTACCTATGCTTATTGTAAGATTCCATTTGGACTAACCAATGTAGGTACCACATTTCAAAAGGAAATGGAGATGGCCTTCAAGGGTGTGCTAGAAATTTTTTTGCTAGTGTATATTGATGATACAACCATCTTCTCAAAACATGCATCATATCATTTTGATAAATTGAGATTGGTATTAACCAAATATGGAGAGTATGGTGTGTCCCTAAATTTGAAGAAATGTGTATTTGCTATCAACTAAGGAAAGCTCCTACAACACATTGTGTCAAGAAATGGATTAACACTTTCATGCTATCCAAGCCTAATGGTGATATTATGCCAATTCCACTCAATGGAATTCAGCTTAAGCCTTGCTTCTAAAAAAGGTTGATTTTTTTTGTACATATTCAAGTAGTTCCTTGTTTTCAATAAGTGCATGAGAATAAGCACTTTTTTTAGGAGATAGAGAAGTTTTGAAGTTTTGTAGTTGTAGAGAAGAGATAAAGTTGAGCAGATTCAGGCAGTGTAAATGTTTCATTTTGTGACCCCAACCCAATGGATTTCTTGAAGTCATTGATCTCATGCTTACTAGGTAAGCAACCCCTCTAAGTTTCCAGAAATGTTCACCATTTTTCCCCTCCTTCCAAAATCTAGTTTCTAGAGGTAGCCATGTTCATGTCCTTTGAAGTATTCATTATTTAACATGTAAACCAATGGGATATGAAAAATTATTTTGACTTTCTTTTTAGTTTGTCTCTAAAGAAGGTTGTTGAAGGAGCATTTCAATCTATGATGATGCAATCATTCCTCTTCACACGGTCACAAGTAGTTAAGAAGTAACAATCAGTCAAGTCGTGACCACATGAAACAACCATCTCTAGCTGTTAGTGTAGCTTCGTAGGTCAGAAGGATAAATTTCATTTTTAGGGTGCAATGTTGCAATCTCTAACTCCAAGAGTTCATTATGGAAATCATCACACGATCTTAGTTAGTTAATCCTAACCCATGGTTAGGGTTACGATGCAACAATTCACTTTATCGTTCATTCACATGTTTAACATTTGGGTTAACAATTCAAGTGGCAATGTTGTAAATGGGTTATGAATCACACAATTGCAAAGGGTTAATAGATAACCATAGTTTAGACTACAAAGTGGTCAAAACCTTTAGTCGCCTCATCGCATGGTTAAAAGGAAAAACCCTAGTTTGGGCTACAATGTTGTGATTTCCTTGATTGCATGTTTGGAGAGTTAGCTTCAAGGTTATAAGGTCAAGTCATGATAGAAAACTTATGATTAAGGGGAAGTTTTCGCAGGGTCACATGTATCTAGGTTGTGGTTCATATTTAAGTCATGACCATGTGAAAGGAAACATATGCACTAAAGATAACATTGATAAAGAGGTGCAGGCATTTTATGCCATGTTCAATATAGACTACGAAGGGATGACAAATAAGACAAAACTATTTTTGTGCCATCGTAGAATTAGAAGACTATTAAGTCTAAACTGTGATGATGATGCGAAGAGATGATTACACATTTCTCATAAGGTCACCATAGTTAAGGGAATGTAGTAAAGGTAAGTTGTGAAGTAGTGTTAAACATGATGTGAAGCAGTTTGTAGTTTCATAGAACTAGACAACTAATGAAGGAAATAAGTTGCGAAGCTATGAAACAAGGTGATAAGCATGGGTCAATAGATAGTTGAATATTTGGAAAGGGACAAAACGCTTTAGTATTATTGGGCCACATGGTGGGTTTGAGAATTGAATTGATGACAAATCTGACTTGGTGCATTGAAAACACTCTTATAGGTAGCTCTGTAATGGTGAACTAATCCCTTGGTCATCTACAACAACTTTTTGATGATCTCCATGCCTGTTTAATGCAAAGGAAACTCCATCACCTCTCTGAGTTAGATTTCTAGCTAGTTGTGTAGTCATGACCATCATTTTTGTCTCTTTGAGGTTAGAATTAGTATGAAAGACATGATTTTCTACATATGGGCATGCACTCGATCAAATCTTCTTTGGATCACCAATGATTGTTCTCTGGTAATTTAATGGTCGTAGTTGAGCTTTGGTTTAAGGTAGAAGATTCTTAGTTATTCTTAAACTATAAAAGAAAGTTTTGTAAACCCTCCAAGGGTCAATCTTTTCTTTGATTATATAGTAGTTGTATTCTATTCTCTTCTATTGTAATTTCCCTTTTCTTGTAAATGAATATGATTCTCATTTGTATCTCCTTCTTTCATTAATATATTGTGCAACACCATCTTGCCTTATATTAATGTATTGCTTTCATTCTTTGGTTATATGTTGTGTCTATTTATCTTTGAATTATATAGAGTGAAGTTCCTTCCTTATATCATTTCATTGATTCCTGATTTGTGTATAATTGTAGAGTAAAAATTAAGATAGAATCTATGTATCAAAGGATTGTATTGATGAATTGTGCTTCGTTGGGTAGGGATAAGATTGAACAATACTATTTGGTGTATCGCTCCCTCTTAGATTAAAATAGGTAGTTTTCTTTCATGCATTCCTTCTCCTTTTTCTTGTAAAGAATTAGTTAGGTGCACCTTGATAGTCAGGAAGTCGACCTTCTCCAGAGACTCTATCTCTAATTGCAAAGTCCCACACTTTTGAGATTGTTTCCATGTCACACAAGGTTTCCTTTAGGTAAAAAATTTAGGCAAGGGTGCAAAATTTTGTTTCAATAGGTACCCAATACATTATTGTGTCAAATGAGATCATCTCACAAAGTGAGAAGCCTCTGAATTCCTATTTTCTATAGTTCTCAAATGTGTGCATTTATATCCAATGGAATTTAGTATTATCGATCCTTCATGAACCCTAGGTCATTACCTTTAATGTTTTTCTTTACAAATTTGATCGAGTCCAATTCGGGGCTAACCATTTACTTATTTTATCACAATCACTTCAAGACTTCAGAACATACACATTTATAAGAAAAAGTCATGTCGTTTTGTATTTGTGATATCAACTTGGTTTATAAATACCAATCAAATCATAAGTACCTCCTTTTAGGGATGACAACATCCATAATATTCTTCCTACCAATAGATCCCTTTTGTTTCTTAAAAACTAGTTTATCTAGGATGGGTTTCATTCTATTCACCATAATAGGCTAATAGGAAAAAAGTGTTCCATGCAAGTGGGGTCACTTTTTTAGTAATAAGAACAATGTCTTGTTTGATTTGACTTATCTAACATTATTCTAGTTCAAAAAAAGTGGCATATCTCTTTAAAAATATCTTCACCCACAACATCCCAATACTCATGGAAGAAAGATGGGGGTCCCATCTGGACCAGGAGACTTGAATCCTTGGAAAGACAAAGAAACATGTTTCACTTCTTCCTTATTAACCCATTTAGATAGAGAAACATTTTCCTCATGAGATACTAGAAAAGTAATGCACCCTAACAGGTCAAATGGATCATCAATAGCTCCTATATCTTTAGGTCCTCTATGAAAAAGGTAGTTTATCCCTTCAGTATTAATATTACTTTCTTTAGTAACCACCATCTCATTTGAACATTTGAGAGATCTAATTCTATTTCTACTCTTATTCTTCAATCTAGTTTGATGGGAAATCCTAGTGTTTATGTCCTCTTCTTTCAACCATTTAAAACCTAATTTTTCCTTCCAAAATGTTTCTTCCTAAGCTGAGATATAAAGCCATTGCTCTCTATAAATCCTCTCAAATTTTTGAATATCCTTATCATCCATTTTTAATTCAAGGTCCTTTCGAGAGGTATCAAGTTTTTCTTCAAGTTTTTTTTCCTATAAAAAATGTTACCAAAGGAAATTTTGTTCCATTTCTTAACCTTTTTTATATCACTCCTAGCTTTAGGCTTAAATTAATCATAGGGGAGGACTTCAAAGGGGTTTTGAACCAATCATAGATTAAATCATTTAACTTACCATTGGATTGCCACATAATTTCAAATTTGAAAGAACCTGAGATTCTTTTTCTGACCTTCCATTCAAGTTGAATAACACTATGATCAAACCTAGTAGGGGACTTAGCTTCCAAGTAGAAGTCATCAACATTTATCCTGCTAGATGAGAGAATGATCTTGTACAATATAACCTAAATGAGACTCTTGTCTTGTCTTCTATTTGACCAATTAAACAGAGCTCCATTAAGATCTAAATCCATCAGACTAGTAGATTGAATAAACTCACCCAAATCTACCTTACTATTTAAGAAATCTTTAGAGCCCCCTGGTTTCTCTAATGGATGATAGTAGTGTTGAAATCCATAGCTAACATCCATTTAGTGTTCTATCTAGTACTCATTATATTCTCTTAGTAGTCCATTTTTTCTTGCTTTGTCCTCTAGAGTTTGAAGCATAGGCATTCACCACATTCCAATACCATCGAGTAACAACATCATGATAGGCTAAAATAATAGAGTTATTATTAGAGTGTAGCAGAGTACCTAAAATTCTATTCACATTCCACACTATGGCAAAACCTCTTGAAGCTCCTTGGGACTCCTTAGGAACCCAAGAAGACCCCAACCAAATGTGGTTCATCGCTTTGTCCAAATTTTCCTTACTCATCTTGGTTTCTTGAATGAGCACCAAATCAACCTTAGATTCTAGTAAAATATATTTTAGCATTTTCTACTTTAGAATACTATTGAGGCCTCTCATATTCCAAGAAAGGATTATAAAAATAATAAAAAGAGGGAAAAAACTCTAGTTTTAAGACCAAACACAATCCTATATAGGATAACAACATAGCTATTGCACTTGTAGGGCACTGATACCCACATAAAGCTTTTGAGGGCCCACCTTTCTCTTTGATCCTCTAAATATCCCTATGGAAATGCCCACTTTTTTTCCCTTTCTAATTTCTATGTTATTCTTCTTCTTGTTTTTCTTATCTACTATATTCCATTCAACCTCTTCAAATAAATCACTAACAAAATCACCCAGTTGGCCCAAAATAGGACCAGAGGAGACAAACCTCCTAGAGAACATATTTAGGGGTCTTGATCCTACAATGGATCCACTTATAGAAGAGATTCCCTATGAAAAACCATATAAATACAAGAGTTTTATTCAAGGACTAAAAGAGTGGATGAGGGGTTATTGAACCCTATACTTTTTGAAGCAGCATGACGAATACCACCGGCTGACATATCAAAAATATTTTTTTGTATTAGAGTCAATAAAAATCCACCTTCTACATATGAAGGATCTACAAACATCTTGGGATTTACCTCAATCACATTGACATTGGGATTAACACTAGAGATTCCTTGAAGCTTTTGGGGAGGAAGGACAAGAAATTAAATATTGGAACTTGGACCCTAGGGAATCCCAATCTCCCATTCCATCTCAAGACCCTCACACGGGATATCTTCCTTCTTTGAAGGAATAAGATGAGGGCTCACAACCTTATTTTTTGGAAACTTTTACAAAACCACCTTCTTATCCAAAGAGATAGTATACGACAGTTCCACATGCCCAAATCTTTTTCATCTCATAAAAAAAAGGTCTTCTTTTTCAAAGAATAAAAGGTTGAACATAGGATCCCAGTTTGGAATCAATGGTAACTTCTATACGAAGAACTTTATTCACTATCACACTGACACAAATCCTCACAAAAAAGAGGCAAGATTTTTGCTTGAGTAACCTTGTTAACTAAGAACAGAGAACCAAAGGAGTCAATAATGCCCCTAAACACCTCATTATTCAATAAATCCAAAGGCAACCTCGATATTCATACCCATGTAGGGGCTTGAGACCCCAAGTCAACAGTAGGATTCAACTTAGGTTTCCACTTGTGAATATTCAATACATTTCTTGAGTTTTGGCCTAGGGACCAAGGTCCATTAGTAAGAACAATAACGAGATCCTCATAGAAGACAAAGGAGAACAAAAACAACCTACTAACAAGAGCATTAATTTTAACACTTCCTTTTAAGGACCAAGTGGAGGCCACCAAAGTCCTTAACTACTCAACAGAAAGTCTAAACATGGGGCACCTTCCCACTAATATGAGGCCCAAATCATCAACATTTTCATCAATGATATCATTTGGAATAGAGATAGTATAACTTGAAATCATACAAAAACTTTTTACCTTAGCAGGATAGCACTTTGAAGTCCTGACGACTTTCTCAGCAAAGGACCTGCTAGGAATTTTAGTGTCCAGGGTCTCCACAAGTGCAATTTTATGAGTAGGAAGGTTACTCAAATCAAGAAAAACAACACCTAGTAGACCCACAACAAAAAAAGGGAGCTAGGGAAACCCCCATGGCCAACTAGGAGAAAAAAGTTTCAGTCCAAAAGAACAATATGTTAATAAAACTAGCATGTCATTTCCATTGGACAAATAAATTTAATATAAGTTCAATAATTACACTTATTTCATATTCCATTTCAAATTTGAAATGATGATGAAAATATAATTTATTAATTGTAAAGATTCATTCTTTGCAATGGTTATGCTATTTTATTTACATGCACAAACTTGACTCTCCATATGCAAGTTTTAAATTTTCATTTCTACTCTACCAATCAGCGGTGACAATATTATAAAGTGACAAAATCATGTAAATTCAATGTTGATGAAATGAATACAAATATTTTTTGTAAAATCTTATTCTATGAAGTCCCTATGATATTTTCTCTACAAAACAAATTTGGTACAAATGTATATAATTGAGCATTCCCAACTCTACTTTACTAATCAATTACACAAATATAATTTAACTACATGATTGCAAAACCATCTTAGTACATCAATTTTTTGTTTATGTTACAACCAATACTTAAAAAAGGAATACATCAAATTTGTCTTCATAATATACTTAAAGTGTACTACATAAAGAATAAAAAATAGTATTTATGCATTTATTAATTATCAATATCCTTTGAACTAACATGCAATTATAAAATAATGATAATAAAGAAAAACATATAATTTTCCCAAATTCTACAACGTACCCATTGCATATACTGGTACATTTCCCCTTTTTTTTTTACCTCAATTTTTTATCAAAGGCCATATAATTCTTCTTTTTTTGGTTTTTTTGCTCGATTTAGTGAAATTATTTGCCAAATTAGGGTTTCCTAATTTGGTCAAATTTTGACCAAATTAGATTCAATAGCAAAAAATAAAAAAAGTGACTTCACATTTTCTTTGTTGGCTGAAGGAGTTGGTTGGATGAGTTCTATGTGCACAAGAGCCATTTGAGGTAAGAAGTAGCATTTTCCATCCATCAATCCTCTTATATATCTATTTACATTTGCATTTTCAGCTACCACTAGAGATTTGGTGTCCATATTTGGAAGGAATTTATATTTATATGAAATTTATTTTATGGTTTGCAATTTGAGTTGCTATTGCAGACATTTGACAGGTTTGAGTTGCTTCATTGTTTGACCAAAAGACTTTCTTGGAATTACTTTGGCCCTTTCGAGTGATATCACTAATTGGTAGAAATCTATAACTTTTCTTATCGCATAATTTATTTGGCAAGGGTTTCATCAAATCAATAAGTGATTTTTTTTGTAAAACACATACAAAGGAGGAACTTGGGGGATATTTACAAGAAATGCAGCCAAGGAAAAAAATAAACATTCTTAGCTTCACCAGAAATAAAGTTATCTTTTACTCTTTTCTTTTAACTTTTCACTCTTTTTTGGTGGTGATGGGAACTTAAGTAGGTAGAAATAGCTTTTCTTGCATCCTTGCAGATGGCTGCAACATGACAAAATTATAGTAACTTGTAAAGCTCTCTGTTGTTTAAATCATCTTTGAACATCTTCATTAAAATCCCATTTTTTAGGCTGACATTGAAACATAATAGGATTATGGTCCACTAAAATGAAACCCATCAAACTAAAATTAGGAAAAGCTTTTGAAAGATCCTTTATAGGCATATAATGACAAGGTCTCCTACAAGAATCCATGAGAATCCATTGTTTTATATGAAGGTTTACATCAAGCTTGTCTAGGATCAAGTCTCCACAATATCTTTGGAAATTAGTAAAAATTATGATATTATAATCCTTATCCAATCGATCCAAAAAAACATGGAGACTTGGTCTTTGAAACACATGCAAAGGCACATCCTTTCCTAAGAATATTCTTCTGGGTTACAATCTTTTCAATAAACCAACACCTAAGTTGTAGATTTCTCATCATTTTCCTCTTATTTCTTTGATTTGTGAAGTCGAAGGGAATCTTTGCACTACTAATCTAATAATTTGTTCATTAAAAATAATAATATTTTTTTACAAAATTGGGGCTAATTGAATTGAAATATGGAAATTCATATGTATACCCTTATATCTCTGCTTCCAACAGGTTGTGTAAAGATAATTTACAATTATGGAGAGGGAACATATTTACGTATTGAAAATTTAAACATTTTATGAATGAGACCAACAACTTAGATGCATCACATGCTTTAAAGATTCTTCACAATCTGACTATTGTTTCTTCTTCTCTACTAATCCTTTTAGTCATCACTTTGAAATATAGTTTAGAGTCTTCACATTCAGCAAAATTTGATTTTTAGTTGGTTCATTTGAAATCATTCAATTTTGTGAGCACATAAAAAATCTATTAACATTTATTGAAAATTTTAATGCTATTCTATTTTGCACACATGCCTAAGGAAATATTTATGAAGATAACAAGTAAAAATATTTCATTTATCTACCTTGTAGTGGGGATCAAAGAAAAGTTAGCTACTGAAGAATTGGAATTCATCATCGAGAGTGCATGTGGAGGTATTTCTTTCACTTTCTTTTGTTTTCGGAATTTCCAAATTTTGTTTCTTGTAGCTCCCAATATCATGATCTTCTCTTGCACAATCTTTTCTTCATTTAATTATAGAAATGTTTGTAGCGAAAATGCTAACATAATATTGGAAAAAGTAAAATTTCATTCAAACAATTTTTTAGAAAGGATGTGGAATTTCAGTGTAAGTTTTATGGATTGAACTGTATATATATTTATAATCCATATGTTTAAAATAATGCCTAGTGAATTATCATTAAAATGAGAAAATAATTATCATTAAATAGTGAGGTTCATATCCACAATTCTATACTCATTATTTCCTCATTCTGATGATGAATATTAGATATAATTCAGAGCATAGATTTAAAATATATTTAATGATATGATTGATCTTCTTAGAAAATAAGAAAAAGTCATTTTAATTGGAACCATATTTTTAAGAAGATAAGAAAATGATCTATGTCTTATACTAAAAGAGTCCAAGTTGTGCGTTGTCAATGCCATGAAAAAATCTAATGACTTTTCAAGAATAGCATTTTATTAGCACTTGTTATTAAGAGCCATAACAAAATATACTCTTATCATATTGACTTCAAATATAAATAATCATTGTCCATGGTATCTTCTAGTAATGACATCTCATTATATTAGTGAAAACAAATTGACACTTAATAAGATTTTGTTAGCACTTGTTATTAAGAGCCATAAGCAAATATTCTCTTATCATACTGATTGCAAATATACTTAATCACTATCCATGGTATCTTCTAGTAATGACATCTCATTATATTAGTGAAAACAAACTGACACTTAATAAGGAAACTCTTTTATTATAAATATTGCATAGGAAAATATACTAGTCATGTTTATGAATATTATACTGTAGAGAAAAATAAAACAACCATTATTTAAAATGAAGGATAATTTTCATAGACTTGACGATGGTTTCATTTCTATTTGTAGTTTTGTAAAGTTTTCTAAATTCATGCTTAACAATGAGAATCACAGTTTCTTATTGACAAAATTAGCGTTATGTATGAAAAAATGTATTAATTTGTATTTGATCCTAGCTTGATTTCTAGCGTACTTAACCAGTTCATGGAAATACATGTCATTTTGTTTCATAGCAAATAATGTGTCAACATTGATTTTTTGGTTGTTCCTCCACTACAAATTGTTCTTCCTTAGGTTCTTAGCTTCCTAAAATAGAGCAAATTACCTTTCCTTAAATTTTTTACATAAAGTAATACAAAATATTTATATTCAAAAAAACACATAAATTATTACATAATTCTATAAACTTCTATGTCACACAAGCAATTGCATTCTCCATAGCTAGAATCTATTAGAGAATAATATTTTTTAGCATGGGAATTTTTAGTGTGAAAGAGGCCTTTCAAAATGTTCTGATCACATTTCTAGATGAGAAAAATAAAACACAATGTGCTTATGAATTGAATGTGAGATGAACAAGAGCTTTTCCTATATTTCCCCTAGTGAAAAGAGAATTGAATGATTCCTAGAAGTTTTATATTCCCTTTGTCACATCTTATCTGAATTTGAGTTTACCTTGTTTAATATATCCTCCCACCTCCAGAAAAAATTCCTCCATATGATGGAGATATTGAAGCACAAGAAAGCCTTGCATTTTCCCACATTTCCTTACCAAGTTAAAAAAAATTCTCACTCTATAACACTGTCAAAGATATTTTCAGAGATGTATTTGAAATTACAGATTTAAATAATCAACATTCAATTTTGAACCAGCTAGTATATGTGGTTGACAAAATTCAAATAGATGATATAGAGACAAATGAGAAGTTGTTACAATGGTCTGAAAGGAGAATGGAACATAAAGTGTTACAAAAAGTCTAGCTTGAGCTTGTACAAAGACAAGCCAAGCTTTCTACATCTATTTCAAGGTTGGAAATAATTTTGAAGATTATCATTTCTTTATATGTAAAATTGTGTGGTATAGATTTCTTTATAGGGGATACTACACACTCATTAGCATTGTTGTATGCAGGCATGAGAGCTAATGTTCTCATGTTGGGAAAGAATGCAAGGTCAAGCTCATTTTCTTACATTGAACTGACAATTGGTCAAGAGAGGTTAGCCAACCTCACAGCTAAAGATGCAGTGATAAGGCATAAGTTGGCATTGATTCAACTTCAACTATTGCCACATATAGAGATAATTTAGAAGGTAATTTCATGTAGGAGCATCTTGGGTGTAAGAGAAATCTTGTATCACTCACAAATATTTTCTTTTAAGTCTTTTCTATTTTAATAAGGACTAGTAGATAGGGTGGTTATTATTTATGGGAACTTGTTATTTTTAATAAGTTTTCCATACGAGCTTAGAATGTTCCCATTTTCTACATGAAGGTTAATTTTAGAATTTTAAGCCTACCATAAAAATCTAATTGCTCTATCTTATATATCAAAGAAGTTATTGCAGATTTTTGGTGGAAAATTTACAAGAAAAATGTTTAGGCTGGTTATTGGATACCTTAGAGTGCTTAGATGAGGTCCAAAAACTTGACAAAAGGGCTCTTTTGCAATTTTGATCTTGTAGATCAAGAGTTGGTGTTTCTTAAAAGTGGTTATAATAGACAATCTGACCAAGGGTTCAAGAGTTACAGCCTTCGAAAGTTGGGCTAACCAAAATTTCTAAAATAATTGACAAAGATATATTTGGCCAACTCTATATGTATTGTTAGGGTCTGTTAGTCCTAGATATTAAGTTTCAATGTCGAGAACCTTCCCAGACAACATAAAATTGCCTATTTAAGAAAGTCCCAAATATTGTCTAGGACAACTCTAGGTGATAGTTCATAGCTTGTCTTATAGATTACTGTAATGAAGGCGCCCATGTGGGTAAGCATATTGTAACTGTGAATTTTTTAATTTCACATTTGTGATGATAATAAGAAGTCAATATTTTGTTCTTGCATTTTTTCTTTTTTCTTTTTTTTTGTTATGATTTTATGGTATTAAGGGGAGCACCCTTCATCAAGTGGTATCAGAGATAGAGTTCTTGAGTGTGTGGACAAATCATTGACTATGAGGTAGTTTACATCAATACCATGATTTGGGCTGAGCATGTAGATAGATACTAATTCTGAGGTAGTTTGCATTAGGGTTTTAGTGGAAGTACAAAAATGCCTTCACAAAGAGAGCATTGAGGAAGAGTTGTAGGTATTACATCTAAGGGTTTTAGAGCCCTCCAAAGACAAATGCAAGAATTGGAAGAAAAAATGCATAGAGTAATAAATCTTCCTATAAGAGATGAAAGTGAGGATGAGGATGAAGTAGAATAAAATGTCAAAGAAGAGCTAGTTCTAAACCCAAAGGACAAGAGGATTTTTAAGGACCTAAATTTAAAGTTCCCACATTTTCAGGAAATCTTAACCCAAAAGAGTTGATCTATTGGATCAATGAACTAGAGGAGTACTTTGAGTATGAAGATATTTAAGATCTTGATAGGGTCAAGTTTGCGAAGGAAAAATTGAAGGGACATGCAAAGATCTGGTGGTAAGAGGTTCAGTTGGAGTAAAATAGAAAGGGAAAGGAAAAAATCACTAGATGGGATTGTATGATAGCTAAACTAAAGTTACACTTCATTCTCATGGATTATGAGCTTGATATATTAAATTAAATGAAAGGGTTGAAGCAAGTGCAAAAATTTGGTTTAAAGTATATTGAAGAGTTCTATCAAGTTCTCATTAGAACTGGCCATGTAGAAGCTGATAAAGAGAAAGTGGCCCATTATGTTCATGGGTTAAGGCCAAGTATTCAAGATAAGATGAGTCTAGTTTGAATGAGTAGTATTGAAAGGGTATACTAGTTTTCCCTAAGAGTTGAGGAGAAATTGAGCAAGAAGTTTGAGAACAAGAATAGTGGAAGAGGTCGTGGTGGAAGATCTGGCAGACAATCTCATAGAGGCCATAATGATGATCAGAAGAAAATGGATGTGGATCAAAGTAGTAGTTAGGACTAGTGACAAAAAATTCCAATCATTTTTGTGATTAGAAGAATAAAGATCTGAGAGGAAGAGGTAGAGGAAAAGGATCTAGAAGAGGAGGCTTTTGTGGAAAATGTTTTCACTATAGAGAAGAAGGACATAGAGCACTTGAATGTTCCCAATGCCAAGGAAGGATAGATCAAAGAACAGAAGGCCAAGATAGAGTCACACACATTTATGAACATGCTAGATCCTTACATTTTAGAGATGCCAAAAGAGAAGTCCTAGTTAATAGAAGAGTCCTACTAAGTGGTGAGAATGAACCTGATCAAAGAATGAGCTTGTTTTTCTCAAGGTACAGATGTGAAGATAAGCATTGTGATGTGACCATTGATGGTAGAAGTACTAACAATTTGGTGTCAAAAACAATGTCCACAAAGTTGAAGCTAAAGAGATAGAAACACCCATGTCCGTACCGTATTGCTTGGGTGCAAGATGAACACAAGGTCAGGGTCAATGAGAAATTCTTAGTGAAGTTCAAGATTGGAAGCTACCAGGATGAGGTAGTTTGTGATATCATACCTATGGACATATATCATATGTTGCTAGGTAGGCCATAGTAGTTTGACAGGCATGTTGTACATGATGGGCAAGCAAATACATACACTCTGCCTAAGGATGGAGTGAAACATAAGTTGAAGCCATTAAAGGAGAAAGAATAAAAGGAATATAGTGCTTCTAGAATATGTTTTGTTGATGGAAAAGATTTTTTCAAAGGTATGAAGTATGAGCATATCTATCTTTCTATAATTCCAAAACATAGTAAAGAAGAAGTAGAGGAGGTACCTACAAAAGTTGTAGATATGTTGGGAGAGTTTTCTGATATTGCATCAGATAATCTACCTAATGGATTACATGCAATGAGGAAGATCAGTCAATAGATGGGTTTAGTTCTAGAAGCCAGTTTTCTAAACAAAATAGTGCGTAGAGTTGAACAAAAAAGTTCATGAGTTGTTGTAGAAGAGGTTGATTTGAGAGAGTTTGAGTCCATGTGTTGCACCAATAGTATTAACATCAAAGAAGAATAGAGAATGGAGGATGTGGACAAATTCTCATGCTATCAACAAGATCACAATCAAGTATCAATTTCCAATGCCAAGCATGGTGATATTATGGATTATTTGGGTGGGGATAAGAATTTTAAAAAGATAGATCTAAAGAGTGGGTACTAATAGATTTGTATTAGAGAAGGTGATGAGTGGAATATTTCTTTCAAGACAAAAGAAGGATTGCACAAGTGGTTAGTCATACCTTTTGAGCTAACCAATGCACTGAGTACTTTCATGCAGCTCATGAATGAGGTACTAAAGGAGTTCCTAAGTCAGTTTGTAATTGCTTACCTAGATGATATTTTGATCTTTAGTAAGACATTGGAGGAATATTTGATTCATATTCAAAAGGTGTTTGATAAGTTGAGGGAAGAGAATTTTTTGATACACCTAAAGAAGTGCAATTTTGTAAAGGAGTAGGTGTACCTAGGATTTGTAGTATCAGGAGAAGGTTTGAAAATAGACCCAAAGAAAGTGAAGGCTATCCTTGAATGGTCTACTCCAAATATTATGATAGAGGTAAGATCTTTCAATGGACTACCTAGTTTTTACAAAAAGTTCATAAAAGGTTTTAGCAACATTTGTGCACCCTTGACTAAAATAATGAGAAGGGATAGGAAAGAATTTAAGTGGACTATAGGAGTAGATAAGAGTTTTAATCTATTGAAATAGAAAGTTGCTAAGTAACCTATGTAAGAACTTTCTAATTTTAACAAGGTGTTTTAAGTAGACTGTGATGCTAGTGGTACTAAAATAAGAGTTATTTTGAGCCAAGAAGGTAGACTTGTTTCTTATTTTAGTAAGAAGTTGAATGATACAAAACAAAAATATTATGTTTATGATCAAGAATTTTATGCTACAATTCAAGCATTGAAGAAGTAGAGACACTAGCTTCTTCCTAATGAATTTGTTTATTATATTGATCATCCAACTTTGTAATATTTAAATAGTTAAAGAAAATTGAACCAAAGGCATTTAAAGTGGGTTGAGTTTTTGCAAAGTTATACATTTTTTTTGAAAGATAGGAGTGGGAAGTCTAAAAAATTTGCAAATTCTCTTAGTAGAAGAAATTTTTTTTTGACAAAAATATAGATAGAGGTGGTTGGGTTCAAAGAACTCAATACTTTATATCTAGATGATCTTGATTTTGGTGAACCATAGAAGGTTTGCATAGAACCTATTATACTTGATAGGACATAGTGGTTGGATTTCATGATCTAGGATAGTATGTTGTTCAAAGGAAGAAAGTTGTGCATTCACAGAAGTTCAATGAGAGAGAATATCATCAAGGAGAAGCACAGTGGAGGATTGACTAGACATTTTGGTAGAGATAAGACCATTTCTTTAGTTGCTAAGAATTATTAATGGCCATAGTTGTAGCAAGATGTTAATAAGTTTGCATAGAGTTACATAGTATGTTAGATGGTGAAAAGAGTGAAGTAGAATATAGGATTGTATCAACCATTACATGTACTTGAGAAGCTGTGGGAGGATGTTAGCATGGATTTTGTTCTTGGATTACCGAGGACACAACATGGGCATAATTCTATTTTTGTGGTAGTTGACATGTTTTCAAAGATGACACATTTCATTTCTTGCAAAAAGACTAGTGATGTTGTTCATGTGGAAGATTTTTTTTCAAAGAAGTGGTAAGACTATGTATGGTCTGCCAAAGAGTATAGTTTTAGACCGAGATACCAATTTTTATGGGTATTTCTGGCATATATTGTAGAAGAAGTTTAAGACAACTTTGAAGTTAAATTCATTGAATCATCCACATACTGATGAACAAACAAAAGTGGTGAATAGGAGTTTGGGAAATTTATTGATATGTTTGGTTGGACACAAACTAAAATGATGTGATATAATTTTACCATAGACATAATTTGCATACAATAATTTTGTAGTTAGGAGTACTAGTAAATCACTATTTTAGATTGTCTATGGGAGTAGTCCCAAAAATGCTTCTATATTGGTAGTTGGGTAAATGAGAGATAAGTAGCATTGAAGTGGAAGAATTTGTTGAACATTTGAAGACCATCCATGAGGAGGTGAGGAACCACATCATAAAGATGAATACATAGTATAAGGTTAAGGAAGATGTGAAAAGGAGATATAAGAAATTTTAGATTGGATATGAAGTCATGGTTCATTTGAGAAATGAGCATTTTCTAGTGGATACATATAATAAGCTAAACATGGAGAAGTTTGGACCATGCAAAATAGTGAAAAAGCCCTGATTCTTGAAATGCTTATGAAGTGGAGTTTATTGCTGAATTGAATATTTCACTAGTATTTAATAGTTTATATTTAACCAAGTATTATGAAGGAGGAGATAGAGATAAAGTTGCAGAAGCATAGTGGAGTATTCCAGTAGCTAGTTCAACTACAAAGGAGATTGAGGAGATACTGGACAGTCATGTTGGCAAAAGTACAAGAAACAAAACTTGCTAGGAATACCTGGTCAAATGGAAAGGGAGGCCAATAGAGGATTCATCATGGCTAACAAGGGAGGAGGTTAACTGTCTTGGTTTTCCTTGAAACACCTACGATGTGACAAAGTCACTTCTCAAATTACCTTGGGTTTCTAATGCAGGAGCATCCTGGGTGTAAGAGTAATCTTGCATCACCCAAAAATATTTTCTTTTAAGTCTTTTCTATTTTAATAAGGACTAGTAGACAAGATAGTTACTATTTCTAGGAACTTGCTATTTTTAGTAAGTTTTTCATACGAGCTTAGAATGTTCTCATTCTCTACATGAAGGTTCATTTTGGAATTGTAATCCCACCATAAAAATCGCATTGCTCTAGCTTAAGTATTAGGGAAGTTATTATAGATTTTTGGTGAAAATTTTAGGAGGAAAATATTTAGGCTCACCATTGGAGGCCTTAGAGTGCCCAGATGAGGTCCAAAAATTCGACGAAAGGGTTCTTGCACAATTATGACCTATAGATCAGAAACGGGCATTTCTGAAAAGTGGTTATAATAGCCAATTAGAGCAATGGTTCTAGAGTTATGGCCTTCCAAAGTTGGGCTACTTGAAATTTTTAAAATAATTGTGAAAGATGTATTTGACCAAATCTTTATGTATTGTTAGGGTTTGCTGGCACTAGGTATTAAGTTTCAATGTCTAGAACCTTTTTAGTAGGCATAAAATTGCTGATTCAAGAAAGACCCGAACATTATTTAGGATAGCTTTGGGTGATAGTTCACAACTTGTTTTCTAAATTACTCTAATGAAGATTCCCATGTGGGTTAGCATATTGTAACTGTGAATTCTATAATTTTGCATTTGTGTAGATAATAAGAAGTCCATATTTTGTTCTCACATTTGTTGTTGTTTCTTTGTTTCTATTATGATTTTATGGTATTAAGGGGAACACCCTTCATCATAATCTCTATAGATAGAAATATTCTAAAGAAAGAGACACAATTTTCAAACATTGCAGGATTTATTGACCTAGTTGCCAAGCTAGAGATTTAATTTTAGATTTTGAATCAGGTAACAAAACAAGGGAATAATGGTTATGCTAATATTGTGGCAAGTCATAAAGAAATTTTTGAGAAGTATCAACTCACCCCAATAGCCCCAAGTTCCATCAGTTACAAAAATAAGGGCGAATGATGAGAAAGGATGAAAGAACAAAGAGGGAGATATCAAATAATGTGACAAGATATATTAGTTTGAACAAAATCAAATCTGTTGGTCTCAAAGTGTAGAATACATTTTTTTAACAAAATGATTTCATGACAAAGTATTTTTGCCACTAATGTCAAAGAGGGAGTTCATGTTGATCTCTAAGCCCATGTTGTCGATTAGTTTCCCAATACTTAGTCATTTTCAAGTCATTTACTAGGCAAGATTATAATGTCATCACTGCAACAAAGTTATCTAGTAAAGATTGAGCACACAACACTTATACTAAGCAAGATAGTGATTGTTAAGCATTTAGTAGAGACCAAGCACATATGGAAGCCGAGGAATGTAGCATGAGCCATGCAATATAATGGTGATTGAGCATCTTAAAAAGTTATCAAGAGTCAAGCAAACAGACATATATTAGTCTAGATTGATTGGTTCATTGTCACTAATTTTTGCATATAGGTTGTAATCAAATAACATGGTCATTACCATCTAGTATAGCATTGCCACATTATTTTCTCTCTCTAGATATCTACAATAGCAACTTAGAAGGCTCTCCTCCTATTTTTCCTGATGCTAATTGATGGGAACTTTTGATGAATCATTTTCTATGATTTTTTCTTTTTGAAATAAAAAACCTTTGTTAGCCCACATAATTTACTTCCTATTCCAACAATACAGATTTTGGTTATAGATGAATCTAATTCTACATACATTAGAGCTGTAAGTTCTAATTTAGTTAACCACACTTTGAAACCATAAAAATTAGTAAGTTATTGTGTCTCCAACTACTTATTAGCTCTATTTCATGTATAAATTCATAAGATTTGAAAGATAAAAATGGATATTTTCATTTTCAAATAAAAGGGAATAAACAAAATCTAAATGAAGATTGAAAGAGAGAATATACTTCGAAGAGAGGAAATGGGTAGGAATGTTTTCAATTACAAATTGGATTATGAGAAAATATTCATGTCATCTACAAATTATATCTAGGACTTCTTCTCATCCCTCATATTCTTGTCCTCTCATTTCTTGAAGTTCTATTTCTAGTCTTTTCACTTATAATATTTTTTGTATAGGATAGTTTAGCATCTAGTTTTAAATTTGAAATTAATGCATTAACTCGGCCAAACAAATCAGTTGCAAGGTATTAAAATAATCTTTCCTAATTCAATCATTTGGAAAAATGGGTATATCTTAATGGATGTGTCTTGAAACTCTACATAATCATACAATTTGGAATATTGCTAATAGTACAATAATTTCTTTAGAGAATCTCTACATGTCTCTTGTTTACATAATATAGAGACTACAATATGAAGTCTTCCCATACCTACCATGAATTGATTCCACAATTCTAGAATATTTGAATTTTGGCTACATGCATATGTTATCTTGATAAAATCATAGACCCCTGTGGTGATGAATTTTGAGGTTGTCATTGCTAGCAAATAAATATTAAAGAAAACAAGTATAAGTAAAAGGTTAAAGGAAAATGACTATGGTTACACTATTGGCTTAGTGAGCTCTATTGGATGCTAGAATATTACAAAAACCATAGATTGCTTAGCTTATTGAGGACGATAAGACTTATTAGCATAGAAAAGAATAGAAGTCAAAAATGGTTTACAAAAAGGTCCGAAAATGCTAATTAGGTCATGAAGCGAGGTAATATGATATTAGTATTTAAGGAAGAAGAAAAAGAAACAAAAAAAGGTAAGAGAACAGAGATAAGAGTTGGAAAAGTTAAGTTCAACATTAGCAAAATGATTATCAGAAGAGTGAATAATGCAGCAAGCTATCAAAAGGAGAACATATAGTGAATAGAAAAGTGTGCCTATCAAGTAAAAGGAAAGGCAAAGTACAAGATAATTTATTATTTTTCTATCTAACTAGTTCGTCAACAAGATTGTAAAATCCTTTGACAAGATGGTCTTTAATAGGACTTAGAATTTCTTAATTTTTAACTAATTGTAAATCCTTTAATAGAGTGAAGACTGTATTAGTGAAATTGGATCTCTAAATAGCGTAGTCTTTAATAGTACACTTGATATTCACAATAAATAATTCCAAACCATAACTCAACCTAACTTTGACGGCCCACCATATCATTTCATCATCTCAATACTTATAAAATTGTTGCAGACATATGTATTAGTGAATAGAATCCCACTTAGCTTACGATTGCGAGAGTAGGATGACTCCCCAAAGGTTAGAAACTATGCTCGGTGAGGTACTTATCCACCAAGCATGTTGTAAGACAAATTCAAGAATTCGAAATTACTCAAAAACTGAAGTGATAATGGAATGTTTCCATTTAACCTATTTAGTGAGAGGTAGAGAGACTCTAGCTGATCCCTATGCCCCAATTCTTTTGGGATTCTACCACTCGGATTATCCCCTAAAAGGTTCAGACCTATCAAGCCTTGAAGTGATCCTATTTTAGGAGGAATGCTGCCCGATAAGTTGCTATTTAAAAGATCGATGCATTTAAGAATGAAAAGAACTTCCACAAACTCCACAACAACACCTTTCCAGGAAATTGTGATCTCCTTTGTATACGTACCAAAGTCACGTTCTTGTTTGAGAGGGTTTGGATTACTCTTTAATGCATTGATCATTGCAAGTACATTTTCTACGTTGCTTGGAATAGGTCCTAAGAATCAGTTTCCTGAAAAGTATAGAATTGGAAGATTTTGAAGGTCAAATAACTCAGTTAGAATATTACCTTCAACTTTTTGGGACCTCGGCATTAAAACATACAGGTGTGATAGTAGTCCAATCCACTTGGGGATGGTGCCTTACAAGTTGTTATTTCCTAAATCCAATACTTGTAGAGACTGACAATTTACAATTGATGTGGGAACAACTCCTATCAGATGATTCCCATTCAGTTTAAATGTATGAAGCTCTTCAAGGTTTTCCCTTTCTTCTAGCATTCTACCATCTAGTTGATTTCCCGCCAAATCTAGAACATTTTTTACTTAAATAAGGACGAATCATGCCACTCAGGGCATTCTTTGGAATGGGTCTGTTGAGTTTATTGCTCGACAACGATAAGAATTCCATATGCTGAAAGTGTTGACCAATATCAATAGGAATAGAACCATTGAACTTATTCATCAACAAATCTAACGATATAGCACCCACAGTAGGGAGGGGAAGGGTGCCTTCTAAGGTATTATCACACATATCTACAAATGAGAGTGTCTTGGATGTTAGTCGAGATAACAGCATAATTATTAATTGATTACAACCTAAGTTCAAAAGATGAAGACTACGTAAGTTCCATATCGAAGATGGAATATTTGTTGTAATACTATTAACGTATATGTTTAGATGAGAATCGTCTTTCATGAATTGTGAGGATGAGTGTGCCCTATCCTAATAATTTAATGGTAAGAATGGGGAGATAATGTTCGGGTCTAATCCCAGCCATAGCCTAATTACTTGTCTTGAGAAGGAGGACATGCATTTGATTTCTCACCCCATTTAAACCCATGAGTTTATTTTTGCATGTGTTGTTTGATTTTGCTTTTGGTCAGTCATACTTCTACTGCTTTTATGTCGATTTTGGCTATATGATTTACTTGGTATATAATTTAATTATGAATTTTAGATTAATCTTATGATATTAGAAATATTAAATATTATTTGGTTAAAAAGAAAATATTAAAATATAATTCTTTTTAATTAATTTACAATAGTATATTATTTTATTTTATTGTATTGATCTTTTAAACAATATATGGAGTGTTCCTCTCAAAGTGGAATACCTTAAGGGTTTAACAATCATCAAACTTTCTAGGAACCATTTGAGTCTAGTGATACAAAAAAACATTGGGAGGCATGGAGTAAGTACAGTTTCTAGACATTTTGACAAACAAATTGAATGCAACAAAAGTTGCTATAACTTTAGTTGGTAAGTTTTTTGTAGATACAAATCTCTCTTACAACATGCTTGATGGAAAAGTTCCCCTTGGAGCGAAATTCCTAACTTTTTCAAAGTCATCCTACCTAGGAAACCCTAAGCTACATGGAATTCCATTTAGCAATGCAAGATTGTATAACTACTCTTTTGGATATAGGAATCGCATAAGTATTGAGACAAGTGGTTAAGAAAAGAGCTCAAAATGTTGAAATGATAGGATGCGCAATTGGACTCTGATTGAGTTAAGGCTCAAGATTTCTATATTATGATTGGAAGATTGACACTTAGTAATAGGGTGATGAAGAGAGGCTTAAATTTTTATATTGTAGTTATTTTAGTTGTGATCAATGTGTAAGAAGTAATAGATGAGAAGTAGATACCATTTAATGGAGAGTCTTGTTGGTAAATAATGACTATGAGACATTTACAAGAATATGACAAGCTAGAACTATTTGGTATTTTTTATGACACAAACATTTTTTTTGAAGGTCTTCTTTTTACCTTTGTTTTATTCACTAAAAAAATGTGTAAAATTTATATGTAAGGTATTTTATTATTATTAGTAAAGGTTAAATTTATGATTAATAACAAAATTATCTTGGCCCAAACTAGGGTTAGAAATAGTGAAGGAGCCACCTCCCCATAGATGATCATAATAAAAATGAATAAACATGTCTATAGCTATCCATATTGCATCTACTCTTAGTTTGAGATCAAAGAGTCACATCAAAGACACCACCCTACAACACTTTCTCCTCCCTTTTCTATTTCACAAGTTTCCATCCATCTTCTATCTTGGCTACCTCATTTTTTCATTCAACAAGATCCACATTTATATTCAGGTAATTTTCCCATGTTTCCTAGAAATCTTCATAGTTATCCTAGAAGCTAGAGGACCATTCTCCTTCCTCTATGTATCAACTCCTTCTAAAATAGTTGGCAAAGACCAATGTTCATTTACAATAAAATATGAAATATTTTTTTTATGAACTTAACTAAAAACCTAGTACATTAGAGGATATAATTTTTTGAGGGCCTTGTGATAGATCATCTAACTCCAAACCTTCATGATCTATTGGAACACAATCCATCACATTTTCTAGACATTCCCAGAGGGGACCTCAAAATTCTTCTCTTTTTCCTTCTCTACATTGTACATCTATGAGGAACAATACTTATACCAAGTAGCTAGGTTTTAGATTTCTTTGTCATACGCTAAGCTACAACCTATTTGGTATGCAAATCTATATCTTCTACACTAAATAAAAATCTCTCATAGTCCACCTCTTTCAGCCACTAATCTTTTTATAATTTTAAAGAAAGACCAGCTAGAAGGTCTTTTCATACGTTCATCTGATCTAGGATACAATTTTGACTTGCAGGTGAGAGATCTAATAAATCCTTCTCCACTTCAAAAAATAAACCAAAGATATTTTTGATAGTTTTAAAAAGGAAGAAAACTAAAACTCTAATTACATATTAGGAAGCCTTATCCATATTAGGTTTTTTTCAAAAGACTTAGAGTCCAAATTAAAAGATGGATATCAAGGCTCCAACAACATTACAAGATTTTTCTCCCAACAATAGATGGATTCTTGCAAGTTTCTCTTCCTATGCTATTTATTGTACAACATCGCTACAAAATAAACTCCACATGACATGGTAAATCTGCACCTCCTGATGTATTTAATGGGACTCCAATTTACTAAAACCCATCTATGAAGTTCATTGATGGTAGCTGAAAGTCCTTTAAATCTCTCAATCAATCCCATCTTCCTGAAAAACTTCTTACTTTCAAAAACCTTGCTCTTGATTGATTCATCTAAGTATATTTTTTATTTGTATGCATGGAATTCCATCCAAATTATCTGGGAAGCTCTAGTAACCCCCTTTTATTCATATTAGCAAATGTGATACTCCTCATGTTTGACTACATTCTTTCTTTTCCCTAGCCATAAGATCCTTTTCAAAACCTTTGATGGAGCAACAAAAACTAGCAAAATATGCCTAATTTCTCTCATAAAATAATGTCGAATAGAGACACCTCACCACCTCTCTTTAATCACTAGTAAATGATTCCAAAATTATTTTTGTCCAAAGATGGTGAGGGGGCAGCGGGCGCGCGCTAGCATTGCATCCTTCCACAACAAGGCCAAAGCACCTAAACCTTTGGCTTCTTCTAGGCCCACCATTGAAACCCCATCCATGGCCATTGCCTTAATTTTCTTATGGAAGCCTATGTTTTTTCTATTCATAGGAGCTATGAGAAGTCACCTCAGAATGACAAAAAACATTTTTACTTTGGAATTGTTAGAAAGGTTAATCTTTCCTTGGATATATTTTAATTAGGATATTCCAAGGGTCCCTACATGTATTTTGTCCACTTGTACACATGTGGAGGACATGTCATTGTTTGTCCTTTATTCCACATGTAAGGACAACTCTTGTTTATTTCTTTATTTAGTTTATCCTCCTTAAGAGGATTGTGACACTTTGTACACACCTATTATGAATGTGGCATTCATAGAAATGGGAGTTACAAATGCAACTCCTCTCTCATCTCTATATAAGAGATGCTCCTCCTTCCTTCTTGACAACTACACACCACTCTAAGCACTTGATGTTATTGTATTGAGCTACCCTTTCTCCAACACTCTCTCTCTCTCTTCTTTAGGAATTTGCCTTCATTCATAATAACTCACAAGGGGTTTTCTTTGCTTTCCCCTTATAAATCCTTGTCTCCATTGTTGAACCATCTTGGTGTATGCTCTTGGAGTTGCTTATCTTATGGTAACATTGTTTCACACTTAACTTACTTGGATTGTTTCTCGTTCCTTGCTCAACATTATCATTTCTTACATGGTATCAGAGCTTGGTTATCTAATCCTTGTTTTAAGTTTTGTGGTGAAGGTTGCCATTCATTGGAGCACACCTTATTTGGAGACGTTATTGAGAGAAGAAGATTGTGTTGTGATTTTAGCTCTTTTTAACTAATCTTGTGCATGCAAGCTTCATTTTTTACTAACCCTCTTTGGAAGGCTTACCGCCAAAGGGTTTTCTTGTAAAGCTTCATATTTTTCACTAACCCTCTTTGGAAGGCTTGCTGCCAAAGGGTTTTCTTAGTAAATTTTAATTTTTGTTTGTTTGTTTTGGATGGCATGCCGCCAAAACAAAACATATTACATTAGTAAAGCTTTCTATCTATCTACTTTTTCTTACTTCATTTATCAAAAAAAAAAAAAATTTCTTTAGAAAGAATAATATATTTTACTATATTGTGCCTTTTTTTAAAAACATAGTGCAAAGTTTTTTTATATATAAAATAAAAACATTCTTTTATTTTAGTTGGGCGGCCACGCCACCCGCGCGCCACCCCGTGCCTCAGTGCGCAACCGCCACCGACGGCACCGTTCCCATTTCTCTGCGTGCAAGCGCCGCCGGTCCCGACTCGCGCCGCCGCCCGCAAACACCGCCGTTGTAGACTCATGCCGCCACCACCGCCGGTACAGCTTTGCAACTCTGCGACCCTTGCCGCGCGCAACCGCCGTGCACTCTTACGCCGCTCCCCACTCTGTTTGCATTTTTAAACCCCAACCACTACTTCCGCCGCTCCCACCACGCGGCGACCACCGACCTCGGCCACTCCTGCCACACGGCAACCACCGACCGCGGACCGCCGCTCCCACCACGCGGTGACCACCGACCTCGGCCGCTCCCGCCACATGGCAACCACCGACCGCGGACCTCCGTTCGCCACGCGGCAGCCACCGACCGCTCCCCTCCCCTTTCAACTTTTTAAAAAAAGTTTCCCCCTCTTTGTTTTACAATTTTGTTTTAACTAAAACTAATCCCACTTCTATTATATTAATTTTTTAATTGTTTAATAAATTAATTTTTAATTTTCTCTATCACAATTAGTTAAAATTAAAATAAAATATTCTTAATTTTATTTAAAAAAATATAAAAATAAAAATAAAAATAAAAAACAAAAAAAACTAATTTTTTTTTTTCAATTAATAAAATTTAATTTTTTTTTCTCTCTCATTTAACAACATTTTTTTTCTAATCCATCTGATTTTCAAATTAAGGGCATTTATTTTTTATTTTTTTTTCCAAAAAGCGAAGAAATTTTTTTTCCTAATCATGTCAACTTTAATTCCAGAAATCAAACTTAATTATTCTAATTATCATTCTTGGAAAAATCATATCTCATTTATTTTTCATTTTAAACATCTCTTCGAAATAGCCACTGACCCTTCTCTTGAGCCCGGTTCAGCGGCTACTCAAGACGAGAAAGATACTTGGAAAGCTAAAAACGAAGAAGCTTTAGGGTTAATTGGTATTTCTATTATTCCAGATTTATATGTCTTAATTGCTCACTGTTCTAAAGCTCATGATGCATGGTCCATCTTGAAAACCAAGTATGACAGTGGCGATGAATACCGCAAAATACAATTGCAAGATCAACTCGAAGATCTCAGGTATGTAGATTTTAAAGGTATGGATGAATTCCTCTTAAAATTTGATTCTCTTAAAAATCAAATTATGGCTTTAGGTGTTCAATTAGAGGACATTCGTTTAATCCGTCTTATTCTTAAAAAATGTCTTCCTAGACAGTTTCAACAGTTTATAACCAATATTCATGCATAGCTTGCTATTCCTACTTTAACTTCTCAGTTAACTTATGTTATTTTTCAAACTTTATTAAGACAGGAAGAAGCTAAGCTAATTCAGTTTGGTACTCTCAAATCAACTGAACATGCATTTGTGTCTAGAAATTCAACTAATAATTTTCGTTCCAATAATCATAATTACAAATAATCTAATTCTAATTCACATAACACCAACAATAAATTTCATCCCAAATATAATAATACCCATCATCCTGATAATACTCGTAATACTAATAATCTAAGGAACCATTCCAATTCCAAACCTCATTGTTCTTATTGTGGCAAAGATGGTCACCTTGTTAATAACTGTTTTAAAAAAACAAAATGATAAAAAACCTATGAATCATAGTACCAATCATCAAACCTCAAACCATAGAAAAGGTAATTCAACTAGTTCTACTCCTCATCATGCTTTTACTTGTAGCTTTAATCTTTGTAAACCTTTAGAATGGATTGTTGATAGTGGTGCATCACAACATGTCACTTCTCATAAAGAAATTTTTGATTCCTTACAGCCTGATATTGCTAACATTCCTATTCAGTTAGCTAATAATCAGACTTGTAAAGTTGAAGGACTAGGTGATGTTACTATTCCTAATGGTAAATTGCATGATGTTTTATATGTACCTGACTTGAAAACTAATCTACTTTCTATTTCACAGCTATGTCAGAACTATAAAGTTGAATTCTACAAAGATACATATTATATTATAGATCCTCAAACTCTCAAAGTGATTGCTTATGCTAAAATGGACAATGACAATTTGTTTAAATTCCATGAATTTGCTAGTTCACGATATTCTTTACATACTTCTATTGATTTCAATATATGGCATGAAAGACTTGGTCATTTAAATTCTAATTATATTACTTTCATGCAAAAGCATAATATGGTTGATGGCTTACCTAACATTATCCCTTCCAAGATTGCCTGTAAAGGTTGTATGAGTGGTAAGATGCATAGGGAGCCCTTTCCAAGTGGAAAATCATGGCGAGCAACTCATAAGTTGCATCTTGTCCATAGTGATCTTTTAGGTCCCATGGAGAATACCTCCATCCAAAGTTCTCGGTATGCACTTACCTTTGTTGATGATTTTTCTAGACGAACTTGGATCTATTTTTTGCATAGCAAGGATCAAGTTCTTGATATATTTATTGAATTTCAGTTGTATGTTGAAAGGCAATCTGGGTATAAACTTAAAATTCTTAGAACTGATAATGGGAAGGAATATGTCAATAATGCTTTTCATTCTTATTTGAAATCGTGTGGAATTAAGCACGAGCTTACTATTCCTTATACACCACAACAAAATGGTGTAGCGAAAAGAAAGCATCGGACCATTGTTGAAATGGCTCCAAGCATGTTGCATGCTAAGAATTTGCATTATAAATTTTGGGCTGAAGCCATGTTTTGTGCAACTTATATTCTTAATCGGACTCCTACCAAAGCTCTCAAGGCTATCACTCCAGAAGAGGCTTGGTCTGGTAGGAAACTGAATTTACATCATTTACGGATATTTGGTTCTATTGCTTATGTCCATATGCCTAAACAGAAAAGACATAAATTAGATGCTAAGTCATCTCCTTATATGTTTGTTGGCTATGATGAACACACTAAGGGTTATCGTGTTTATGATTCCACTACTAACAAAGTTCAATTTGCTAGAGATGTTTGTATTGCAGAAAATGGAGTTCATGATTGCTCTACTACAACGGATGAAGAATTCAGTGGCACTAAAATTGTTCTAGTGGAGGACCAACCTCCTTCTCTTAACCCTACTCTTTCTCTTAATCAAGTACCACCAGTTATTTCTGCTCCTCCATCTCATGATACTCAAATAGATACTAATGATACTTTTCTTACTCATGATTCTTCCTCTAGTGATAATTCCATTACAACTAAACGTAAACCTAACTGGGCTCAAAACCTCATCAATGAAGCTGATGATTATATTTCCAAATCTGGTGGAATTAAACATAGAAGGATTAATTATTGTAATTATGCTTTGATGACTACTATTATGAATTCTAACGATCCTAAGTCTTTTGATCAAGCTAACTCTCAACCTCATTGGTAGAAAGCCATGCAAGAGGAATATGATTCGTTACTTGCTAATCACACTTGGGACTTAGTCACATTACCTCCTGGCAAAAATCTAATTTCATGTAAATGGTTATATAAAACAAAATTGAATACCAATAATGAAATTAGTAAGTTTAAAGCTAGACTAGTTGCTAGAGGTTTTTCCCAAATTGAAGGCTTAGACTATAATGAAACCTTTGCACCTGTTGCTAAAATGCCTACTATCAAATTAGTTCTTGCTTTAGCATCTAAAATGAATTGGCCCATTCATCAAATGGATGTTAAAAGTGCCTTCTTAAATGGTGAGTTACATGAAGAAATCTATATGGCTCAACCTCCTGGATTTGTTAAGAAAGGTAGTGAAAATCTCGTTTGCAAATTGAACAAATCTATTTTTGGTCTTAAACAATCACCTAGAGAATGGTATTCTCAAATTAATTCTTTCTTCATTTCTCAAGGTTTTACTAGAAGCAAAAATGATCCTAATCTATTTATTAAACATACTACCAATGATATTATCATTGTTATTGTTTATGTAGATGATTTAATTCTCACTTCTAGTTTAGACATTTTGATTTCTGATATTAAATTCCAACTTAAACAAAAATTTCAAATGACCGACTTAGGTATCTTACATTAATTCTTAGGTATGCAAATTTTTCAAACTCCTAATGGTATCTTTGTTTCTCAAAGCAAGTATGCTTATGATCTTTTAGAAAAATTTAAAATGAATGACTCTAACCATGTTTCAATTCCATGTGAATTAGGAACTAAATTAATGAATGATATGAATACTCCTTTTCTTGATGAAACTTTGTATAGACAGTTAGTAGGAAGTTTAAATTATTTAACTCTTACTATACCTGATATTGCTTATAGTGTTGGTTTAGTGTCTCGTTTTATGTCTAAACCTCAACAAACTCATTTTAAAGTTGCTAAACGCATCTTAAGGTATATTAAAGGAACTATTAATATAGGCTTATTTTATGATCCAAACTTTGAATTTATTTTACATGGCTATACTGATTCCGATCTAGGTGGAGATCCCAATGATGGGAAATCCACTTGTGGTTATTTTTTCTTTGTTGGTTCAGGTCCAATTTCTTGGAAAAGCAAAAAGGAACACTCTATTTCCCTATGCTCAACTGAAGCTGAATATAAAGGTTGTACCAATGCAGCTAAGGAAGCTTTGTGGATTCGAAGAATTCTTGATGATTTCGGTCTACCTCAACAATTACCTACACCTATACATTGTGACAATCAAAGTGCTATTGCCTTGGCAAAGAATCCAGTGTATCATGCCCGCACCAAACATATTTCACTTCAACATCACTTCATTCGAGAACAAGTTAAAGACAATCAAATTATTCTTCTTTATTGTAAAGGAGAAGATCAAGTGGCTGATATTTTAACCAAACCACTTTCTAAAGAGAGATTTCAGTTCCATTGTAAAAAGTTGTGTTTACAACCCGTTGAAGTAAACTCCCCAAGTAAAGATTAAGGGGGGGGTGTTAGAAAGGTTAATCTTTCCTTGGATATATTTTAATTGGGATATTCCAAGGGTCCCTACATGTATTTTGTCCACTTGTACACATGTGGAGGACATGTCATTGTTTGTCCTTTATTCCACATGTAAGGACAACTCTTGTTTATTTCTTTATTTAGTTTATCCTCCTTAAGAGGATTGTGACACTTTGCACACACCTATTATGAATGTGGCATTCATAGAAATGGGAGTTACAAATGCAACTCCTCTCTCATCTCTATATTAGAGATGCTCCTCCTTCCTTCTTCACAACTACACACCACTCTAAGCACTTGATGTTATTGTATTGAGCTACCTTTGCTCCAACACTCTCTCTCTCTCTTCTTTAGGCATTTGCCTTCATTCATAATAACTTACAAGGGGTTTTCTTTGCTTTCCCCTTATAAATCCTTGTCTCCATTGTTGAACCATCTTGGTGTATGCTCTTGGAGTTGCTTATCTTACGGTAACATTATTTCACACTTAACTTACTTGGATTGTTTCTTGTTCCTTGCTCAACATTATCATTTCTTACAGGAATGAGCTTGAAAAATTCTCTAAAACTTTGTAGAAGTATCTGATTGGAAAAACCTAACTGTCCTCTTTTTATGTATTCCTCTTGTTACAATGTTAGTAGTATGGTTCATATGTTAAGATGTCTAATGATATACATTGTAATTTTTTAAAAACTACCAATTATTTATTATAAATATGTAACTATAGTATATTATTTTATTTTCTAAATGTATTATTGGATTTTTCTTATTTACAATTGGCAGTCATTTTTTATGATAGATTATTTAAAATTTTGTCAATAATTAATTCGATCTAATTTGTCTATTTCAAAAGATAATTTTTTTTTTTGAAGTTTCTATAGTAATTTTTTTTAATGACGTAAATTTTTAATCAATTTAATAGTTAATAGAAACATTAGTTATGTTTTAAACTATGGTATTTACAAAACAAAATATCACCCATTCTAAAAATTCATTTTCAATAAAGACAAATGAAACCTCTTAAATATTATGATTCTTTATAATACGTTTAGATTGTTACATAATATTTAATAAATAATTTATTTTAAAATAAATCGACATCTTCCTATAATCTCACCTATATCATTTTCTATTATAAATATACTTTCATTTTTACATCACATATAATCTATATAATGTTTTATTAATATAAACTATATGATACCAATATTTAATAAAAAGCTTTTTATGTATAAAAGTTTAAATCTAAAATGTAAGAACTGAAGAATACAATATCAACCATCTAATGTGTTTTGTAAATTATGTGGAACTACTTTTGAGATTAACATTTTGTATAATAGATTATGATATTTTGTTAGGATAAGAATAATAGCTTCAAAGTTATTTTATACAAGTCTACATGGATGGTGATGTGGAGATCAAGGTTAAGGCTTTGTTGGCTTGAAGTGGGAAATAGTTTTTCTAAATTATTTTTTCTGGTTCTTTAGGCACATCATTCCTAACCTAAGATCAAGTGCATCAAGGATGACCTCAAGTGCTTTTTTGATGACTAGATATTTTATAGGCTTTTGTTTGTCATTATGAAAAGATATTAAATATACATGAAGAATTTCTAATAATTTGGCCATGATTTCTATCACATCTTAGCTATATAGTCATAGAGAGTCTACCCTTTATCTTTATCTTTGTGAAAATTCCTATTGCAGCCACTAATTATTAATCTCTTATCATAAACAATTATTAAACAGTTGAAAAAAAATTCACAACTCATATAAAAAAAATAACATAGTTGCAACTTCAACAATAAAATAGGGAAAGAAAAGGGACACACAAAGAACATAATATTTTTGGACAAATTATCCTTGGAAAAAGCCCTAAGGGAAAGCTAATTCTATAAATGAGGAAATTATATTAACTTTAGCAAATCAAAAGATACAAAATTCCTTTCCTCTCACCGAAAAAACTTAGACAACCTCTTAACTTCTCCTGCTTATATTCCTCTATTGTTATCCCCAATGATATCATTGCACCCTTGCTAATACTGCAATATAGTTTTCTATCACTAAAAACTCATTTTCTAAAACTACAAATGTTTCTACAAACTTGTTCTCCAAATGACCCCTTGACCCCCTTATATACTACTCCTATTGGAAAGCCAATGGCTGAGATTGATTCTAAATCAATGGTCAAGATTAAAACAGCTTAACAACCCTAACCAAGTTAGTTTCTAGTTGCTGCTAAAAGTGGTCAATTAATTAACAAATATTTTTCCCTATACTAACCAATTAGTTAGTAAAACAATTACTTGCTAAATAATGACATATGGATGAATAGCTATCCAAGATACCAAAATTAACATTCCCTCTTAGCCAGGAAGCTGTTCTACATGACACATAACTTATCTCCTAAGAAGATGGATTTCACCTTCCCTTATGCCTTTGTCATAATGTCTACTACCTTCCTCTGTAGGTATGTACCATAGCTAAACAACTCCCCATTGTATACAATATCTAGTGAAGTGATATATAATGTCTATATGTTTGAACCTATCATGAAACATTGGATTCTCATACAACTTGATGCAACTCTGATTATCATAGTGTATCATAGTAGTTTCAACCTTCTGACCAAACAAGGCTATTAATAACTTTTGAAGCCATTTAGCTTGACATGTTACCATGCTAGCTACTATGTATTCTACTTTTACTGAACTTAGAGCCACAAACTTCTACTTCCCGTTGAACCAAGATACACCTCCTAATTCCAAACTGAAACAACACCTTGAAGTGCTCCTTTTGTCCATTGTACTTCCTACCAAAATTGCATAAGGATAGCCTATAAATTAGATACCTTCACCTCAAACATATCTGATCCCATACTCAACTATACCATGTAATTAACACAACACATGCTTGGCTATTGTCCAATGCACTGTCTTTTGTTCAACCATGAACTGACTAAGTGAGTTCACTACAAATGTAATATATGACCTACTCTTGACCAAGTACATAAGAGAGCCAATCAACTACCTATATCTAGTGGGATATATACACTTCTCCTTACATGCATCTACCTTTGTCTAATTCATGATCATGGGCATAGACATGGCTTTTTAATCCTCCACCTTGAATTTCTTCAAGATCTCAATGCAATATTTCCCTTGACCAAGGAAAATCTCTCCATCTGTTTGCCACACCTCCATGTCTAGAAAGTAGTGCATAAGTCCCAAATCCTTCATCTCAAATTCTTCTACAAGGTCCCTCTTGCAATCCTCTATGATCCCTAGTGCACTTGTAAGAAATAAGTCATCCACATAAAGAACAAGATTGAGAACTTCACCCCCAACCACCAAGTAGTAGAGGTTAGCATTTGCTTCGCTCTTTATAAAGCCCATTTCTTGCAAGTATGTATCAATGTTCTCATACCATGCTCTAGGAGCCTGTTTGAGTCCATACAAGGCTTTCTTCAATTTGCACATGTGGGTATCTTTTTTGTGTTCTACAAAGCCTTCTAGTTGCTCTACATATACCTCCTCCTTCAACTCACTATTAAGGAACATTGTCTTGACAACCATTTGATGGATTTTCCATCCCATCTATGTAGTAAATAAGATCACAACTCATATAGAAGTATACCTAGCTGCAAGAGAAAATGTCTCCTAATAGTATATTCCCTCCTTCTAAGAGAACCCCTTGGCCACAAACCTTGCCCTTTATTTCTCGATGCTACCATTTGTACTATTCTTTACCCTATAGGTCCAACGTGATCCAACTATAGCTCTATCTGTTGATCTAGTTACTACCTCCCACACATCATTCTACATAATTTATACTCCTTAACCATAGCATCTTGCCATGCCTAAAGTCATCCAACCTCTTGATAGTAGGAAGGTTCACTACCTACCAACTAACTAACTAATGCCACATAGTTGTTGAACCTGGTTCATTGTTTTTACTCTCCAGTACTCCTTCTAGGAGCTCCCACAAACTCTTGAATATCCCTTTGTGTCTCTTGAACCTCACAGTTCCTGCTATCAATTATAGAGGATGAAATATCAGCCTCTAAGTCTCCTAGATATATTTCTTGATGCACCTATTACTCCATGCTTTGTGAAACTTCACAACTTGAGTCTATACTTGTTCTAGTAATTGTACTTGTGCTTTGCTGCCCTTGACTAGGCCTTGGAGCTTCTACTAGCTGCTCACTCTGATCATCTACTAGAAAATCTTGGGACCTTCTAAATGCCTTTTCCTCCATGACCTTGACATCATGTCTACCAATAACTCTTTTGGTCTTGGGGATAAAAATCCTATATACCTTTGAGGTTTCACTATACCCAAAAAAGTACCCTCTCTCTCTACAGTCTGATCAAACTCAGTACATGTATCATTAGGAAAATGATAATATAAAAAACTCCCAAATATTATGAAGTGATCAACATCTTACTTCTTTCCTGTGAAAGCTTCCTTTGGTGTCATCTTCCCTATTGCCTTGTGTGGAACCCTATTTTGAATGTAGACTATTGTGCTCTACACCTCTACCCATAAATAGCGAGGCATGTCTTGGTCATGTAGCATAGCTCTTATCGCATCCAATATAGAATAATACTTCCTCTTAGCAACTCCATTTTGCTGTAGATTGTAAGGAACAATCCAATCTTTCTTGATTCCCTCTTTGGTATAAAACTCCTGGAAGTTATATCCTTTGTACTCACCTCCATTTTTTGACCAAAGAACCTTTATCCTCCTTCCTGTTGAGTTCTCCACAAGAGCTTTGAACTCTTAAAACTGGCTAAAAACCTTATCCCTGGTATTCAAGGAGCATATCCAGGCCTTCCTTGAGAGATAATTGATAAAAGTAACATAGTAATCATATCCTTTCAGAGATTTTTTGACATTGGTCCATATACATATGAATGTACTAGATCAAGAACACCCTTAGATCTAGTGTCACTCCTTGGAAAAGATGCTTTTACAAACTTCCTCAACACACATCCCTTGCATACATCATCATTCTCTATGCTCACCTTTGGAACACTTGCCATCATCTTACAAAGAAATTTGAGTGCTCCCTGATGAATATGGTACATCCGCCTATGCCATAGCTTGACAAGATTCCTAGGATTACTACTAGTCATGAGTTCCTTAGGAGAATCAAATTGCAACCTATAAAGGAAACCACTTCTAACTCCTATAGTTATGGGTGATTTCCAATCCTTATGCTTAATCAACACATGTGTCCCTCTACATTATACCCCCTATCTTGAAAAATAGATAAAAAAATCAAATTCATATGTAAGCCTGGAACATGCAATATATCATGAACTAGAATTATCTATCCATTCTCTCTCTAAAACTAAATAGTCCCTTTCCCAACTAGGTTTAGTTTGGACAAGTTTCCCATAGAAATCTTGATATTAGCATTCTCCTCTACTAGAGAGTTCTTTTGCATTTGTTGAAGCTATCACCTACTTCTTTACCTTCTTCCTTTTAGGGAAATCACTAACATAGTGACCATGCTCATGACAACCAAAGAACTTGACCTTAGAAAGGTCCTTCTTCTTCTTCTCACTTTTTCAATTCAATCCTTTGCTAGATCCCTTATTTGCTTTCCCTTTCCCTACTAGGGAAATGTTTTCTTATTCAACCTCACTTTTCTAACTCATGTTGGCCCCATTGATAAGACTTAGTCTAAACTCCTCCTAAGGGAAATCAATCTATAGTCGATCCCAACTTGGTAAGGTATCTCATCCACTGAGAAGTTGAACAAAGACACTCCATTGTTTAGTAAATCCATTTAGGGCTATTCTCACTAGCTCATCATCACTAGGACTATCTCCAATAGCTGATAACTTGTCCTTCACAAGTATAATCCTAGTGAGGTAACTTGTGATATCTTTTCCTTGGTTCATCTAAGCATTCTTCAACTTATCTCTGAGAATCATCTTCCTATTGGTGGTAGTTTTGGTATAGATTCAAAATGACATCCCACATCTTGTCCACTGTATCTAGCTCCAAGATATGTGGAACACTATGATCCTTGATACCATCAATGATTATCCTTCGTGCCTTGGCATTGTCCATCTTGTATGCTCCAAGTTGTGTCGCATCTATAGGTATAGCTAGAACAATGGTAACATAATGCTTGATACCATTCTCTTCCAACAATAATGAAAGTTGGGCTTTCTAGACACCAAAATTTGAGGCACCATCTAATCTATCTTGATCTCTCAAATCAATTGAAGCCATCTCAAGGGATTAAAGAAAAATAAATCTAAAGAGATCTATCTAGGTTTTATAAACCCTTTATTTCTTTCCTAGGGAAAAACTCCTCTACTCTCAATACTGCTCTAATACCATGTGAAAATTCTTATTGCAGACACTGATTATTAATCTCCTATCATAAACAATTATTAAACTACTAAAAACAAATTCATAGCTAATATCAAAAATAACACAACTACAACTTCACCAATAAAATATGGAAAGAAATAAGCAACACAAAGAACACAATATTTTTAGACAAATTGTCCCTGAAAAAACCCCTAAGGGAAAACTAGTTCTACAAATGAAGGAATTATATTAACTTTAGTAAATCAAGAGATACAAAATTCCTTACCACTCACTGGTAGAACTTAGACAACCTAGTAACTTCTCACATTGATATTCCTCCACTGCTATCCCCAATGCTATGACTGCGCCCTTGCTAACATTGCAAGATAGTTTTTTATCATTCCAAACTCATTGGTTAACACTACAAATGCTTCTACAAACTTGCTCTCCGAATGCCCCCTGAGCCCCTTTTATACTACTCTTAGTGAAAATAATTGGTTGAGATTGATTCTCAATTGATGATCAAGATTAAAACAACTTAACAACCCTAACCAAGTTTGTTTATAGTTGCTTCAAAAAGTGGTCAATTAATTAACAAATATTTGTCCCTATACTAACCAATTAGTTAGTAAAATAATTACTTGCTAAATAATAGCATATGGATGAACAACTATCCAAGCTACCAAAACTAATAGTCTTTGTATGATGAATACAATGGAATGGGAAGATTGTCAATGAAAGCATTGATCCAAGTGGCTACGAAAGTGTTTTCACAACTCTTTATGAAAGATAATTGATCATAGCTATTAAAAATATTTTTCATCTAAATAAGTCAGTTGTTTATAAATATCATACACTAAGAAAGAAATTAAGATTGGAAAAAATAATAATTTGATTATTTAACACTTTGAATCTAGGAATCTAGTCCAAAATGTCATAGAAGAATTTGATACTAGTTTCTATCACAAGACTTATCATTCATCGAATGATACTTGAAAAATGACAATTGTTATTATTTGGAAGGATACTCTTACTTTGCATATATACCACTCCCATTCCTTTACAATATCACTCCATCCAACAATATCTAATCATAGAAAGCATTCAAAAATTGCATTTCCCCTGATTTCTTTGCACCTCTTCTCTTTGAAAGAGAATACAAATTTTAGTGCATGTACAAGACATGGGTAGTACATTTTTATATGGCAGAGTTGCATTGGAAATCATTGCAATATATTCTTGTTGCTTTTACTTCACCCTTCCCCTTGCAATTGCATGTCCCCTCCATGAAAAAAATCTTCTCTTGGATTTCAAAGTAGTAGTTGTAGATGAAGATAACACACTAAATTCTTGGTAGGGTTTCATTTACTGAACTTGGAGTGGATTTAGTTGTAACCTCCTCACTGACCATGTTTTTGTACTTGATTTGAGTGGATATTTATTGCAAGGTCACATTGGTTCATCATTGTTTGAACTTGCATAGTTGGAGCACCTTGATCTTAGTTACAATCTCTTCCATGACAATTTAACTCCTCATATTGGGAAATTGAAGAGACTCACTTTTCTTGAATTATCAGATCATTTTAATGGATTGTCTCTAAATTTGGGAAGTATATCACATTTGGTTAGCTTGGAATACCTTGCTCTTTGAAAAGTGGACATCTATGTATCCAAAGAGGGAGCTGAAGCTTTTGGAATTTTATATAACCTAGAACAACTACACATGTGTAGATGTGGGCTAAAAGGACCAATTCCCAAGTTTCTTCCCAACCTCGGTTCTCTCCTCCATTTTGATTTTTTAGTCAATTCTTTGTTAGCAAAAATATCAGTCTGGTTTGAAAATGTGACTTCTTGATTTCTCTCACTTGATCTCTCTTTGAAAAAAAATCATATAGTAGATATTTCATTTGTTATATGTAATATGTCATCCTTAGAGCATCTTGATCTATCAGATACTAGAATTAAAGGTGAGATTCCATTTGCTATAGGGAATTTGACGTCTTTGCAAAATCTTGATTTATCAAATACCTCTATACAAGGTGAGATTTCTCCCTCTATCTTCAATCTTCGTAAGCTCTTTCACTTTGATATGTACCACAACATGTTAATAGGGGTAATCCCACCTTCATTGGGCTCACTTTCTTCCCTAGTTTATCTTGATCTCAGCAAAAACCATATGAATGGTACAATTCTATCTAAAGTGTCAAAACTTGTTAGCTTAAAATACTTTTAGCTCAATTCTAACAATTTTAGCAGCTCCTTTTCATTTTCACTCTTCCAAAATCTCACTGTCTGACTTGGAAACATGTCTCTTTCCAATAATCAAGTGATTGTGAGCATTGGCTCAACATGGATTCCATAATTTAAAAATTTTGTGTTTCTAGATCTATGTTCTTGTAATTTAGATAGAATTCCATCATTTCTTGTGATCCAATATGACTTAGCTTATCTAGATTTATCTACTAACAACATTTCAACACATTTTCCATTATTGATATGGGACTTGCCCAATGTTTATCATTTGGACTTAAGTAGTAATCAATTAATAGGTTTCTTTCCATCTTGACTAAAACCCAAAACTCTCTTGTATCTGGATTTGCACAATAGCATCTTAGATGGTGCCCTTTCTCTCCCTATCATTGGTGTTAAGATACTAGACTTGTTGATCAATCAATTGAATGACTCTACTCCTACTCATATTAGTAAGCATCTTCATCATATATATTTCATATCATTATCAACCAATAAGATCTAATCTACATATTTTTCTTGAGAGATAAATATGCTATCATGCATTTGTTTTACTTCTATGCCTAGAAAATACTTCAAGAAACTCAAATTTGTCATTTAAACTCACTTTTAATGACCTTTTTGGAATCAAAAATGAGGAAAGTATCATTTATAGTAAAAATTAAATCATCTACATACTAGACAGCAATGAAAAATTTACCATCGGTTGTCTTGATGTAAAGAGTGGGCTCACCATCACTTTTGCTAAAAGCATTGCTCATCAAATATGAGTCAATCCTGCTAAGCCTTTCCCATGGAACTTGTTTCTACCCATAAAGAGCTCTTTTTAACCTATACACCTTGTGTTCTTGACCCAAAAATTCATAACCAAGTGACTACTCCACATACACCTCTTCTTTCAACACTTTATTCAAGAAGGTGGACTTCACATCTATTTGAAACACCTTCCATTTGTACCGGGCTGCAATTTCTATGACAGGATGCATTGTTTCCATTATTGCAAAAGGGGCATATGTCTCATCATAGTCTCTTCCATACTACTGATTGTACCCCTTGACCAACAAGTGTACCTTATGCCTATCTATTTTTCCTTCAGCATTGCACTTGGTCTTATAGACCCATTTGACTCCAATAACTTTCTTCTTGGGAGGCAAATTAGTTAGCTCACATGTCTCATTTTTTTCTATTGCATCTATTTCCTCATCCATGGCCTTACACCATTTATTTTCCTTCACAACCTCCTCAAAATAAATTGGATCACTATGAGAAAATAATGTAAAATTTATACTCTCATTGAACTTGTCATCATACCTTTCATCTTGGTATATCTTCCCTAGACTCTTAGTCTTTTTTGGAAATAGGGAGGCAAGAGTGGGATCTAAATTTTCACTAATACTACTACTATTCTATACATGTTGTACACCAATCTAGAGTTTTCTAGAGCTACCCAAAGTTGAATCTCCTACTATGATTTGCTGCTTACTTTTTTGCCTATTTCTATCAATAGCAATCTAGAGTTGTCCAAGGCTCTCTGTATTTTTTGTTCCTTCATCTTGCTGATCACCAACTTTATCTTCTTCATAAATAAATGGCACTTTAATTGAAGTTCTTGAATATTTATCCATTGAGTCATCCCATTACTCATTTTTAATGAACTCTACATCTCTTGAGATGATGATTTTCTTGGTAACAAGGTCATACAATCTGTATGCCTTTTAGTCTAAGCTATAACTAGTGAAGATGCACTTCACATCCTTGTCATCCAACTTTTTCCTTTACTCCTTTGGCACATGTTCATATGCTACACACCCAAACGCCCTTAAGTGTTCAACCCTACATCTATGTCTTGCCCATGCCTCAAGAGGAATCTTGTCAGGTTAGACTACCTTTGTTGGACACTCATTTATCAAATATATAGCTATTGCTACAAAGTCTCCTCAATATTTAGTTGGAAGTCCCTTTTATTTCATCATGCTCCTTTCCATCTCAATAATAGTCCTATTCTTCCTCTCAGCCACTCCATGTTTCTATGGAGTATAGCTAGCTGTAAGCTCCTTCTTGATGCCATTTTTCCTACAAAAATTCACAAAAGAACTGTAGGTATACCCCCCTTCCCCCCTTCCCCCTCCCCCCCCCCCCACCCCCTCATCTAACCTTAGAACCTTTACATATTGTCCACATTCTTTTCTAGCTTGCGCTTTCAACTCTACAAACTTATAAAATGCATTAGATTTATCTTTCAAAAAATATAGCCATGTCCTATGGCCGAAATCATCTATGAATGTCATAAAATAAGTGTTGAGAATAGATTGAAAAAATTGTTGAAAAAGGATACTGTGGAGAATAGATTGATATGACCAATATGTTTTAATCATTGTTTTCTCATTGATGTCAAACCTAATAATTGTTGGTAAGACAACTGCTTATATGATTTAAGTACTATCACTTATTTGGTTGATGAAGAGGATTTAATTAAAAGATGTAATAATAGCACCTAGAGGAAATGTTGAGTTATGATATGCAATAGAGTACAAGAATCAGCTAAGAAAATGATAAAATGATGTATTACTTAAGGTTATAAAGGTTGGCTACACTAAGAAAGTATAGAAGAACAAGTTAAACAAAGTTTGTCTGCAAAGCTTAATCGAGTGGATAGTAGGTGTTGAGAAAAGTTAGTGCAAGCTGAGCAAAAAATTAGTTGGAGCTAAGTAAAATTAAATTCTAGTAGATTCCAAGAAAAACAGTGGATCTTGAGTAAAGTTTAGTTGATGCTGAGCACCAATAAACTTTAGTTTGCGCTGAGTGATTTTTCAGAGGATGTCGAGCAATGTAGTGTGTGTTGAGCAATAGAAGCAAGTTAACGTTGAGCTACTATATTATTTGAAAGATTGCAAATTTGATGAATCTAAGCTGACAAGTTTTTTTTCTTGGATTGTGTGAACTAGGTGGAAGATAAGGTTGATGAGCCAGTGGCACAAAATTCAAAATAAACTATTTTGATGTGAATTCACAAAAGATTGAAGGAGAAGTTTCTAGAAGAGATATGGAATGAGGGGTAGATTCATTGTATCCTACCAAATCTATCCTAACCCTAAATTAGATGATGAAGAATGAATGATAAAAGATATTAATTTCCTATTTATAGGAATGGCTATTCATAGTGCAAAGGTTCTCATGTATAATAGCCTAAGGAAGAGAAGGAATCAAGGGTTTTGCTTCATCAAGTGACCTAAGAGAAGAGTCTACATTGACATGTTAAGAGAGAAGGCTTAAGGGTATGAATGCTTGGAGGGTAAACAAGCTATTAGAGATAAAATGTATGGAAGCCAAGTAGAATGGAGGACTGAAATAAAGATTTGTAATCTTCAAATGGAGTTGTAAGTTATTATCAGATCAAGCCTTACTATTACTATCTAATAATTCTATCATTCTAGGGTGAATCTTTTGGATTAAGGTTGACCTAATAGTCATTTGTAAATCCTTTAACCATGTGATATTCCAAGTGAATGGTCTAAAGTCCTCTAATAAGGCTCACTCCTAATAAGGTTGGTGTTTCATAGGGCATCACTTTAGAAGAGTGAAAAAGAGTAGCATGTTACTGGTGGTTTTTCCCTAATTGGGTTTACACATAAATCATTATGTCAAATGTATTATTGAATCTATTATGTTCCATGTTTACATTTTTACAAATTAATTTGACAATAACAAACAAAGCTTTAAGTGATTGCATAATCTTATGGATACATGCATGATGATAAATGTTTTATGGGTTCACTAAGCTGAGAAATTTTTTCATTTATACATCTCGAACTTGGATAACTGATTCAACCCCCCCTCTCAGTTATTCTAAAGAATTCCAACAATACGTACTCCCCCTAATGGATGTAGTTTGCATAGGGCTAACAAAATTAATATGCCCTAGCTCTAATGGTGTCCTTGCCCTTCTAGAATTACCAGAATTAAAAGGAATCCTATGTTTCTTACCCAAAATATAAGCCTCACACTTGTCATGTGACTCTAAAATATTAGGCAAACCATCTACTATTCTTTCTTTAGATAATAAATTTAAACCAGCATAACCAAAATGTCTGTACCTAAGATGCCATAGCTTGGAGGGGTCTTCAATCATGCTCTTTAGAGTTGATTTATGATGTAATGTTGTACATGCACACTTGGGAGGTGCAACAAAAAGTTGAGAAGACAAGCATGTCTCTATCTTCAAGGGGAACATTTAGTTCCTTATCATTTGGACTGCTACAAGAATCTTCTTATTCCCATCTTTCTCATGAATGACACACTTTTCATTTTCTATTAGCACTTTGTAACCATTTTGAATGAGTTGTCTAACACTCATCAAATTGTGCTTCATACCTGGGGAAAACTAAACATTTTGAATTTCCCTATTCTCACCTTGCTTGGTGGAGACCATAATAAATCCCTTTCCCAAAATAGGAATGGTTCCATTATTCCCCATTCTAATTTTAGATTTGAATTTCTTATCGATAAATGAAAATAAATTCTTATTGCCACTCATGTGGTTGCTACAAGCACTATCCAAATACCATACCTCAAGGCTTCCTTTTTCACCAATGTTCCACATGATGAAGGTTGTGGCATTATTTTCTTCACCCACATTCACATCGGCCACATTTGCATTTTTCCCTGAATAATCACCTTTCTTTCTCCATCATTCACTTAGATAATGCCCAAATTTGTGGTAGTAATAACATTCCACATTTCTCTTTTTAGAGCTCTAATTTTTCTTGTCTCCTTTAGAACTATTTTGAGAGTTTCTTGCTCCCTCTTGGTTGCCAACTCATCCTGAGCTTTTTCAAAGTTGTCATGATCTCTATCTCTAGAGCTTCTATCAGAGCCATTTCTTCATCTCCCCATGCCTCTTGCATTGTCTTGAGCTTTAAAATATTTCTTTTGAGAAGATGTTATCGATCTATTGATTTGTTGAAATGGTGCTCATAGGTTTAGAGAATATGCATCAACTCATCCATTATCAAAGTGGCAAGGTCCTTTACCTCTTCAATGGTCATCAAAAGATTGTCATACTTTGGAGGCAGACTTCTCAATATCTTTTCCACTATCCTTTGCTCCTCATAATCTTCTCCATTTGATTTTAGTAGGTTTATCAAACCAAAGATCCTTGAACTAAAGTCTACAATAGACTCATTATCCTTCATTTGAAGGTTCTCAAACTCCCTTTGAATCATTTGTAGCTTGACTACATAAACTTTATCAGTCTCTTTGAAATTTGTCTCAAGGATATCCCATGATTCCTTTGAATAGTTAGCTGTTGCTATCTTGGGAAATATCATCTATTTCATGGTTGCCTCAATCAAGCTTAAAGGTTTTGTATCCTTCCTTCTTGACTCCTTTAGCTTATTCTTTTGATTGTTGGTGAGGCAACATATTGTAATGGGTCTGTAACATCATTGAGCCCATTAACTACAAACTCGCCCAAGTCATTTGCAACCATTATGGTTCTCATCTCCTTTCCCCATGTGTCATAATTATGTCCATCAAAGGATGGTGGTTGCTACATAGTCTTTCCTTCATCTTTAGCCATGTCTCCTATACAATAAACTTAAATGCCCAGAAAAAATAAATGACCAAACTCATAAGGATGTGGAGCATAAAAGCTATGATACCATGTCAAGAAACCAAAAATAGGTGGGATAACCAACTTGTTAGCCCCAAGAAACTCAACAAAAGAAGGATTGAATCACTTAGTCAATACAAGAGCTACTAAAAAAAAACACCAACCAAGAGTAAACTGAGTAAATATTAACACTTGTTAAAGTAGCATGTTAACCCATGCAAACCTCACAAGCAGTGTTCTAGAACAAAAGAAAAAATAAGAATAGAGGTACTGCTCTGTTATGCCAAGCAACTTAAATACATAGTAGAATAAGAGATGGAGAAATTACAAATACAATAGGCTAGAAGTATGCAAGATTGATTGATTGCTTGCTTGCTATTAACTAGAAGTAATCTATTATAGATCTAGAATATAAAAACTACAAACCTAAAAATCAAAAATAAATAATTACAACTGTTGTTAAAAAAATAAACTTGCAGCAAGTATGGATGCATACAATAAACCTGAAGCAATCACTACTTCAATAGATTAAATAAAAAATAATGTTGCTGCACAAAATACCCAAAAAATATTCTCTACTATTGTTGCTTTGCAAGACTCTCTTATGCACTTTAGAATGTCTTTGCTTTATCGAATGAAAGAACATTCTCTCCTTTTGTCATTTTTCCCTTTAACAATTTTCCCTCTCATTTTCAAAATTTGAACTCACCTACTTACTTTAAATGTCTTTTGTTGGAGTTGCAAGTAGGGGATGCTAGTTTGGTAGATGTGCTCACATGAGGCTAATTATACAAATAAAATTCCTTTAGAATTTCAACAAGTAAGATAAAGAACACCATTTCTTTTAATATTATCAATTTTCTATAATCTATTTATAATGCAAGTTGCTTACATACTACAATTGAAAAACAAACTTGCACTACAATACTTATTAAACTAGTTAGTTGGAGATCTAAATCACTACAAAAGTGTATAAATATTAATGTTGATGAATCCATAGAAAATTGTAAAAACTCTTATTACAATAAAGATTTTTTCCAATCCTTAGAATACAAAAGCACCCAATTTCATGACCCCCCTCCATATTCTAGAGAACATCTAAATCATTACAAAAGAACCTAATACCATACCCAAATTTAGGGACCAAAAATAAATTTAACATGCATAAAATTTGCAAATTATTCACAAAGAGAATAATTCTTATTTGAGGTATGTAGCATCATTGTGATCTGCTAGTTTTGGGCCAATTATAAATGGACTTGATTGATAATAAATGGATTGCAATCCCTGTGAAGATTTTTGGAAATATAAGAGGAGTAACTAAGAGGGGAGGGGTGAATTAGTTTCTACTAAAATAAATCCCAGATCCCTTACATGTCAATACAAAAATGTAAACTGAAAACTGTATACTCCTGAAGCTCGGTAAACACATACAAAATGTTGTAACTCCATAATAACTAAATGAGCTTGGTAAATTCTTAACATACAAACTTTAGATGTTATCTATGATTATCATTACTTTAACTTAGTTTCAAACATATAAAATAAAATAGCATGAACACATTTGACACAAGGATTTAACATGGAAACCCAATTTGGAAAAAACCACCAATTGTAACTAGTTACTATTTTCACTCTTCTGAAGTGAGCTCTATTAGGAGCCAAACCTATTAAAGGTTACAAAACACACTATTAGATGTGATCCTATTAAAGGATTTAATCACCCTATTAGAAGTGGCCTTGTTAGAGGTCTTTCAGTCAATTCAATAGAACTGCCACCTTGTTAGAGGATTTACAAATAGTTGTTAAGCCAACTCTATTAGGAGGTTTAGTTCAGTGCTACAATGGTTAGAAAGTAACAATGAGATGATCCAATTTGAATGCAACTGAATTCTTGATTATAGATCTCTATTCTGGCTTATACTTGATCCTTCCTAATTGAATATAGCTTTTCTGCTACACAAGCATATTCTTCTTATCCTTCAAATTCACTTCCTCTCTTCATCCCTTATAAGTCATTCATAATAGCTTACACCCTTTGAAACCAAAACTTGACCTTATACTTATATATTTCATATTGTCAAGCTAGCTCAAATACAACTTAGAATAATTAATATTCATCCTTTTAGTTGGCTAGAATCAATAGATAAACTAATTGAGCTTAATATGCCAAAATGAGAAAATCCTTCAATAGTCGACCCAACTTGGTAGAAACTAACTCTAAAGAAATTTCCTATGTTAACCAATAGAAGCTTGGTTAACACTGAAGACTTGCAAAGATCCTTTGGAAATTGAGTGAGCTTGGTTAGCACTGGTTTGATCCAATTTCATTAACTGAGTGAACTTGGTTAACACTCATCTTTTGCATTTTTTCCTTCGACACCTGAGTGAACTTGGTAGACACTATTTTCTAAATAGGAACACTTAGTAGACACACAAAACTATCTTTACTGCCTGAGTGAGCTTGGTATGCACTAATTGATATTGATATGACACTTGTGTAACATCAAAGACAACACACAATTGATCAATTGTATCTAACAATCTCCCTCTTTTGCATTCATGGAAACACAACATGTCATAACACAACAAAATTTTGAGAACAAGCCTCCCTTTGTTAGTGTAAGATTTTTAGCTTTCTTCCTCTATAAGAAAACTTCTATTTGCAATAATCTTATGCCAATTTTATTCTTCCTCTTGATGTTTTTCATAGAACTTCTCCTCTTTGTAAGCTTCTCTCCCTCTATGTAATAACAATTTTTTTTGAGAGATATGATAATAAACTTCTCCCTCTTTGACAACACATGCCAAAGACAACAATTCCAATAATATCAATGTACCTTAAGTATCGATCCATTTGCAATAAGCCCTTTCATCAACTAATTGATCTTCAACTTACTCTAGTTGATGCATCACTAAACTTCATTTAGTGAGCTTCAGATAGGGGAATGACCCCTAGCTCACCTCTTAGATAAAAAAATGCATCCTTAGGTAATAGCTTGGTGAATATGTTTTCAATATGTTCTTTTGTATTTACATATTCCAATTTGAATTCTTTATCCTACACCAATTCTCTTAAGAACTAATATTTTATATCAATGTGCTTTGTTTTGGAATGCATCACTTGATTCTTTGATATATTGATTGCACTAGTGTTATCACAATATATGACTACTAGATCTTTGATTTCTACCTTCATTCCTTCCAACAGTTGTTTGAACCAAACAATGTTAGAACAATTGACTGTTGTACCACATATTCGACCTCTGCTATGGATTGAGACATATAATTTTGTTTCTCACTCATTGAACATACCAATATTTTACCAAGGAAGAATGCTCCTCCACTAGTTATTTTTCTATCATCAAGACTTCTTGCCCAATCAGCATCAGTAAACACCTTTAAGTCTAGACTACCTCCACGTTTGTACCATAAACCATAGTCTTTAGTACCTTTCAGATATCTCATAATTCTTTTGATTGCCATCATATAGTTTTCTTTGGGATTTTCTGACAATCTTACCACTATCCCAACTGCAAAGGCAATGTCAGACCTTGTATGTACTACACACTATAATTTCCCAATCATTAATCTGTATGTGGTCTGATCTACTTCTTTGGTGTCATCATTTTTGGAAATTTTATGTCCAGTAGACATGGGAGTTACAAATGGTCTTGAATCTTCCATTCCAAACTTTTCTAGTATTTGCTTGATATACTTAGATTGAGTGATGTAGATAAAATTTTTGTTCTATTGTATCTACAATCCAACAAAGCATTTTATCTCACCAAACAAAGACATCTCAAATTCTTTACTCATTTCTTCTAAAAATGCTTTGCATAAATCATCATTTCCTGTAAATAGGGTATCATCAACAAATATTTCTACCAACAAAATCTTCTTATCTGGTCCTTCCTTGATATACAAACTACTATTATCATTTGTTCTTTGAAAACCAATCTGTACTAAATAGTTATGTAGTCTTTCATACCAAGCTCTTGGAGCTTTCTTGAGACCATATAGTGCTTTGTGTAATTTGTAGACCATGTCCCTTTTGTTAGGATCTACAAAACCTTCTGGTTGTTCCATGTAGACTTCCTCATCAAGAATTCCATTCAAGAATCTAGATTTAACATCCATCTGATATACTTTAAATCCTCTATGTCCTGCATATGCAAGTAGAGTTCTAACACCTTCTAATCTTGCAACAAGTGCAAAAGTTTCACCACAATCAATACCACCTTCTTGAGAATAACCTTCACATATTAATCTTTCCTTATTTTTGGATACTTTTCCATATTCATTCAACTTATTTTTGAATACCTATTTTGTACCAATTACATTTTTATCCTTAGGCCTACGAACAAGACTATATGTTTTGTTCTTCTCTATCTATTCTAGTAAACATGTACTTTTTAATTTTTTTCTTGTCATTGTTCCATCAGATTTGTCTCCAATGATATGATCAGGTGCATGATGTCTTCTAATGTATCTTTCTAACATAGACTCTTTATGATTTAGTTTCAAGCTCAGGTCCTTTCTTTTGTGACTCAGGTCCATTAGGCTTGGTTTGAACTAACTTGGTAGCTTCTAACTATGATTGGGTCCTTCAGATTGTGACCTAGGTTGCACGGTAACTATTGGAGATTTAGAGAACTTGGGAGATGAAGTCTCTTTTCTTTCAAATAGATTTGGCAAGGCATTAGGTTCATAATAGATGAATCTTTTGTAATCCTCTGGCTCCTTTTTGCTTTCTTCTTCACTCTTTTTTGCAAACTCATCAATTCTTAGATGTGCACTTTCTATGATCTTATGAGTAGACAAATTTAAACATTTGTATGCTTTACTTCTACAAAAATATTCTAGAAATATGCCTTCATCACCTTTTACATCAAATTTTCCTTTCCTAGATTCTTTAAAGATATAACATTGGCTACTAAATAATTTCAATTAACTTACATTGGGTTTTTGGCCATACCATAGTTCAAAAGGAGTTTGGTTTGAGTCTTTCTTTAGCTGAACTCAATTCAAAGTATGAACTATAGTGCTAATAGCTTCCTTCCAGTATTTGATAGCAACACTCTTTTCTATCATTAGTATCCTTGCACAATCCATGATGGATCTATTTCTTCTTTCAGCTATACCATTCTACTAAGGTGTACCAGGAGCTAATACTTGTCTTTTGATTCCTCTTTCAATACATAAATATTGAATTCATTGGAGATGAATTGACCACCTTTGTCTGATCTTGAACATTTCAATCTCTTTCCAATTTCTTTTTTCTACTCTTGCCAAATACCATTTGAATTTCTCAAAAGCTTCTAATTTTTCTTTTTGATACATTTTGGTCACCATTCTAGAATAATCATTAAAAAAAAGAATATTTTTTTTTCTCCATTGTAACTCTCTATTCCAATGGGTCCACATAAGTTAGTATTTATAATTTTTAAGACTTCTTCTGATTGATAGATTTTTCTTTTAAAACTAGTCTTTCCTATCATACCAATTTGGCAATTTTTCCACAAACCAACATTAAGTTTCTTCAAATTAGGAATACCTCTTACTCTTTTATGTTTTCTTATCTTGACCAGATTATCAAAGTTTACATGACATAGTCTTCTATGCCATAACCAACTCTCTTCTACTTGAGCAATATAACATGAACATTTACCAAGATCAAGATAAAATACATTTGCTTTTGTTTGCTTGCTTGATCCAACAAAATTTCCTTTCTCATCCAATATTTTTTTCCTTGCCATTCATGAATTCTATTTTGAATCCAATGTTGTTCAACTATGACACACTTAGTAGACTATACTTTAGCCCTTCAACCCAGTAGGCATTATTACAAATAAGTTCGTTGGTTAATGAGATACAACCTTTTCCATTTATGCAATAGGATTCATTTTTTCCAAACCTTACACTACCTCCATCATAGTATTCAAATTGTTCAATTTTTTTTTAATCTCTAGTCATGTGGTGTGAACATCCACTATCTATAATCCATGCATCATTTTTGCTAATATGAGAGATAAGTTCCATCTTATTTTCTTCATCATTAGATTCATCTTTTATAGCAATATATACCATTTTATTTTCACTATCATCAGAATCTTTAGCCACAAAACAAGTTTTCTTACCTTTTCCCTTGTAGTTCTTGTGACTTTTGAATTCCTTCTTGCCTTTGTGCTTGTGACTTTTCTTCTCATCCTTTCTTCCTTTGTTTGGAAACCTAGTAGCAATATTGTTGTCACAAAGGCTTGCACCCTTGTCCAAATTTTTTAACTAAGGATAACCTTGTGAAACATGGAAACAACCTCCAAGCTGTGGGACTTGAACTATGAGGTTGAGTCTTCGAAGAAGGCCGACTTCCTTTACTATCAGTGTGCACCTAACTACTCTTGGAGAGGAAAAGGGAGAAGGAAATCATGAAAAGCAAATCTACCTATTCTAATCTAAGGGGGTGATGCACCAAAATAGTGTGTTCAACCAATCTTTTCCCATACATGCACTATTGAACCATCATGACACCAAGAGATATACACATTCAGACTTGCTTTAATCTAACAATCACATGCAGATAAGAAAACCCAAATGAATGACACAAGGAAAGAGGAGATTCACTTATATATCATTCACAGTCCAAAAGAGATACAGACTTGCAGATTACAGATCTCTACAAAACACCAATGAGAGGAAAATAGTTCTTGTACTTTTACATTAATAGCTGAAAGAGATAAGACAGAATGTCATATAGTCAAAGGCAAAGGGAATTTACATATGAAATTGTAGAGCAATATCAAAGAAATCAGAGAAGATTCAACCTTAACAAAATCTATAAAATTTGCCTTTATAGCTCACCCATAACTGAGATGTCCTCTAACTGAAGTTACTCTACAACCATTGCCATTAAGTCCTACAGAGAATAATCATGGAGAATTTTTTGAGAGAATCCAATTTGAGTACAGATCCAGATGTAATGATATCTGATCTTTATTGGAATAGGGCCTTGAGAAGATAGAAATGGTGCCATTAAATCATCTTGACCAAGGTAGATAGATTGGATCAGAGGTGATGGAGTGTTTCTCACATTCACTGAGTTCAGCATTCATTCAAGGGTGGTTGGGATTGATCACAATGATTAGATCATGCAAGAAAACCTTGATTTCCCCTATTTCTAGCTTGTGAATTTGCAAGGGCAGCAAGTCAACCAAACTTTGCCACTAGGATGAGCCACATGGGCAAGTAGTCTTATTTCATTTTGCCACCTCACAAAGTCTTCCCAAGTTTGACCATGTCTTCTTTACTATATGCGCCACCTCCTTAGAACCCTAACCATAATGTTACATAACTACCAGCCTCTAACTATCAATTCCTAGCCACAACGTATCTCCCTAAGCTCGTAAGGACATGTGTTCTTTGATCGCTATCTCTCTATACATAACTTTTGAGCTCCTTTCCATAGCGAGATAGAGATGGCCATTGATTTTGCTTCTATCATCTCCTTCACTATTGACATTTTTTGAACCAGACCCATAGAACTCTGAGGACACATGGAAAATTCTTGCTATGTCACTATAGCTAAAGATTGAGATTTTTTTCATAATGACATAGTGAGAAACATCGATCTTCCGCCATTTGACGGCCCTAAAGATACACCCTTCCAGTCAGTGCACTGACCAATAGAAACTTAGTCTTTTTCCAACTTATCCAATAAGTTCTTGCTTTTGCAGCCCACCAAGGGAAATAGGACCTACCACTCCATGTATGACAAAGGGGCTTCCCTGCATTGTTTAATTTCTGTGCAGCTTCAAAATGTGGGAAAGCCCTTATTGTTGATCTCTACGAGATCAATGATCATGAAAGATCCTTCAAAATTGCGCTTGCCCCTTTAAAACATCTAGGCCCACAAAACACTCAGCATCTAACCTAGCACCAACTAGCATTGCCTTGGCAACCTACACAAGAAGTTGGTGCCACAGAGAAACATGGTAGTGAGATGCTTGCCCACATTGTTTAATTTCCTTGCATCTTAAGAATGTGGGGAAGCACCGACCATAGATTTGTTTGCATTATACCATGGATCTTGCTTTGGGAAGAATAGATGCATGATGTCACTATTAGCTACATGTTGGAAAGGGGGCTTGCCCACATTGCTTAAGAATCATGCACTTTCATATTATAGGCAAGTGCCAACCCTTGATGCTTGAAGATCTGACGGTGAGTAAGATGCACTGAAGGGTTTTGCCCACATTTTGTACCATCATAACCCTAGACAATGATAAATCAACCAACTACCAACATGTCATTAATCTATACACTAATTCTTGATGCATCACTAGTTCAAGATCCACCCTGTGGCTTATGGAAGAAACCTGGACCCAGAAAGACACACAACAGTGAATCGGTATCCCGCTATACATATCTTCAAGAAACTTCCCATAGTGAGATAGTGACCATCATTGATTCGAGATTGATTGCGTGGAAGACATTTGATGCATCACTAAAGAGAGATATGATGGGTCACCCATAACACTCAGCATCTGACATCAACACCTGGCACATGTACATATATTTTTCCCAATCAAGAACTTACCACGTGGTATAGCTGATCCCCCTACTCGCCTTAATTCCCTTTCATGATCTTATGAAAAAAAATTGTTATGCCATCGTAGCCCAACTACTTTCTCCCTCCAATCTTATGAAAGAGCACCCTATCATAAGATTGAACCCTTTTCTTTTCTGCCTCTATGATTTGATGACCACCTTTACATCGTAACATCGCGGGGCCTCAGAAATTCTTTCACAACCCTTCGACAAAGGGGGATGTTGTAACATTGGGGGCCTCCTACACCCAATCATAATATTGCGAGCATTTGAATTTCCCATTTCGATCATACAACACAAGACTTATCGTAAAATCACATACCCAAATCTTTCATTTTGCTATATTACGACTGGCCAACGAAAACATAACTTAGAAAAAGGGCTATATGATAAGGTTTTTTTCATTTATTTTTTGTATCTGTAGGGCATTAAAATAATAGAAAAGATTGGGAAGTGGCCATTGGGTGCTAGATATTCAAATTTGAATTTTTTTGGCAAGAGACAAAAATAGACAACATTTTTGCAAACTCAGAGGGAACGCAAGGCAGATATGCATATGACCAGTGACCTTATGCATCCATTAGGCTATAGAGTCACAAAAAATTGGATCAGGGCACTCTAAAAACCTAACCCTACCTTTGTGGCAGAAAAATACTAAAAATCCCTTTCTCTGCAACTCTGCAAACTCAACAAAACACATGTTCTTGTGCACTTCCTGGAAAGTAGGAAACTACAGGAAACAAAACTAAGCTACATATGTACAAGAAATTTCTAACCCTAGCAAAAATATGGTTTGAGATAGATCCCATTGACTAGGATAGGAAAAATTTCACCACCAGACCTACCTAACTGAAAAGCATTGGCCTGCTTGAAACTGACAATTAGATAGGGACCACTCCACAGTGCATCAAATTTTGAGTGTCTCCCTAGTTTTTCCCTATCTGCATCCCATTTCAAAACTAAATCACCCTCTCTAAAGGTTCTGACCCTAGCCTTCTTTTCAAAGCTCCTTTTAACCTGCTATTGATGTGTTTCTAGGGTTTGCATGGCCTAACTTCTTTTCTCTTCCAACTCCATCAGCTCTGCCATTCTTACTATCATGGCATCATCTTCAATTAGCTCCACCTGATGACCTAGTTCTAGGGATGGGAATTCTAATGAAATTGAAAGCCTTGCTTCTCTACCATATACCAATATAAATGGTGAATTTTCTATTGACCTCTTAGGTGTTATTTTTTCAGCCCATAGTGTAGTCCTTAACTTTTGATACCAACACCTCTGGTTATCCTCTATAGTTCTTTTCATAATCCTAATTAGGTTTTTTTTGCATGACTTAGCCAAACCATTATCCTGAGGATAGTAGTTTAAGGATGTGCTCAAATAGATATTATGGTCAACTGCCCATGCACAAATTTGAGCTCCTACAAAAGATTTTGCATTATTTGAAATAATGGTTGAAGTGGCACCAAATCTAGTCACAATTTTGTCAAGGAACTCAACAACTTAAGATCCTATGGCATCCTTCAATGCAACTACCTTTTTCCATCTTTGAAGTAATCTATAGCAGCTAAAATCCATTTGTGAGCAAAACTAGAAGGAGGATTGATAGGGCCTATGAAATCCAATCCCCATTGAGCAAAATGCTGGTCCACCTGAATGAGATTGAGAGGAAGAGCTGTAAGCTTTTGCTTGCCAATGAAGAAGGCACATTTTTACACTTCCTCACATACCTATGACAATCATAGAATAGGAATGGCCAGTAGTAACCAGCCCTCATGACCTTCATTGTAGTTGTCCTTGCTGAGAAGTGACCACCATCAGGACCATCACGAATCTCTTTGATCATTCTTTTAGCTTGGTCTATGTCAATGCATCTTAATAGGGCTCCATTAAAATCTTTCCTGAAAAGGATACCATCAACTATAACATAAGGAATTGACTACAATATATACTATCTCATTTTAGTTCTATCTAACCCTGGAGGATATGTATTGCTTGATAAGAAATTCTTCATATCATCCATCCAATTTCTTGGGTCATTATTTCTTGTCTCTTGTTGCCCTATTAGTATCATAGCAACCTCCTCATCTAATTCTTGACATGATATCATCTGTTTACACAACCCCTTCCCCCTTACCAGCTCGGTGATCTGAATGTCAACATCATATTCCATTACTTTAGTAATCCAACCAGCTCTTTTCTCACTAATATCTTTGCTCAAAAGCGAATCCTTCACACTAACATGGGGTACTGACAAATGAATTTTGTTATGAGATAGGAGGTGTCTAAATTTATTTAAGGCTTTGATGACTGCAAGGGCTTGCTTCTCCACATAGTTGTATTTTTCTTAATATTCTTTTAGCCCTTCACTAAAGAAGGCTATGGGCTGCTCTTCACTTTTTTCATTTGTTTGAGTCAAGATAACGAAAATACTTTATTCACCACCTAGGGTATAAACGATGAAATCTTTTTCAAAATTTGGATTGATGAGAGTATGGGCTAAGGCTATGGCTACCTTAATCTCTTCAAAGCTTTCCTTCCCTTCCTTGGTCCATGCAAAGACCATACTTTTCTTGAGCATATTTGTAAGGGGTTTTACCATGGTAGCAAGATAAATCTTCTCACAAAATTTATCCTACCAAAGAAACTTTGCAACCCTTTCTTATGCTTAGGAAGAGGGAGAGCAAGTATTGCTTTTTTTCTTTATGGATCAATGGTTAAACCATCCTCAGATACAATGCGTCCTAATAATTTTTCTTGATTGGTAGCAAAGACACACTTGCTTGGGTTAAGGGATACCTGAAACTCTCTACACCTTGATAACACCTATCTTAAATGGTCAAAATGATCTTATAGACTCTTTGATTACACTATGATATCATCAAGGTAAACTAATACAAACTTTTCAATCATGTTTTTGAAGGCCATCTCCATTGCCTTCTAAAATGTGGCACCTGCATTGGTTAGCCCAAATGGAATCTTACAATAAGCATAGGTACCCCATTTGGTGGTGAATGCAGTCTTGTATCTATCAAACTCTTTGACCAATACTTGATTGTAGCCAAAAAATCCATCAAGAAATGAAAATCTCTTGGAACCATTGACCCTGGACAAAATCTGCTCCATGGAAGGGAAAGGACGGTGATCTTTAAGGGAAGCTTGGTTAAGGTCCCTAAAGTCCACACACAATCTAATTTCTCCATTCTTCTTCCTAACAGGGACAAGGTTTGCTACCCATGATGAGTGCTTGATGGGAAAAATTATATTGCCCTCAATAAATTTGGATAGCTCCTTTCTCATTAAGGGTTCAATATTGGGATTCATTGGCCTCTATTTTTATCTTACTAGTTTGACACTATCAATTAAATCAATGGTATGCTGAAACAAACTTGGGTCAAAACCCTTTAAATCATCATATGTCCAGGAAAATATATTATTAAATTCTTGACATAGATGAATAAAATTTTCTTTCTCAATCTTAGAACATACCTTCCCCATGTTTAAGGATTTTCCATCAGCAACCGTGGCTGGGGTGTGATCATCTTCATCAATAGCTAAGTTCACGACTCTACCTCTTGCTTGGTCATTTGAATTAAAAACACTCTCTAAGGTAATGATACCCTTAGGTAATTTTTTGGAATTGAGATTAATGATTTGATCACCATACCGATCCTACAATCTTGATTGGTTTCTATCTAAAAATTTTGCTTCATTCTACAAGAAGCTCACAATTTGTTCATTAGATTCAAACACTTGCCAATGGATGTTATTGTTAGGGATGGCAGGCCTTACTACCATCTTGATTTGTTGCTTCTTGTTCTCCTCAAGATTCCCTGGCACATCATAAGATGCATCTATTATTGCAAGCCTATCAGCATGCCTATTTTCTTTTCTAGGGATGCTTTGAATATTAAATGCATTGAAACCCTCAAGAAAATCCCATACCCTATGTTTATAAGACTTGAGCAAACCATTCTTGGTGGTATTCTAATTTCTCACTTGATTAACCACCAAATCACTATCTCCATATACACTTAAGACTTGAATTCCCTTTTTCTGAGAAAGTAGGAGACCCTAAATCAAAGATTCATACTCGGCCACATTATTAGTGCAATTGAACTAGAGCCTAAAGGATAATTAGTACCTTACTTGTGTGGGGGAAATTAACATCACACCAGCCCTTGATCCATTCTTATTCCTTGAGCCATCAAAGTACATACCCCATATCCCACTCATATCTTCTTTAATCTCCACAAGATTGGGAACCAGGGCATCCTTCTCTAATATACAATATGTACTAAGGCCTGTCTCAAGGGTTTTTGGCATAGGATCAAATTGATATGCATTAGCCCATTCATCTAAGAGAAAATCAGGTATCTCTACTAGAGAAGTAGTAGGCTCATTTATGATGTCATTCTCATCCATTTCTAGGATAGTGCAGTTCATGTTGATGAGATTAGGGGTGTAGGGTTTAGTATGATGGAGGGCTAGAGACTTTGCTCTAATTGAAGCTTTGGCCACATATCTTGTTTTAAAAAAATATATGACCAATTAGAAGATATGTAGCCACCTATTTGAGCAATGAAGTCTCTTGACAGGTAGATGGCAAAATGTGGCTTGACTTCAGCAATGGATATATCTTGAGTTACAGTACAACCAGGGCATGCATGGAGGGCCATTTCAACATTCCTAAGAACCATATAGTCTTGAGAGTACTACCACCCAACTGTAACACATCCCTAACAATGGGTTCATATTTCATTCCCAAAGCATCATCAACACACCTAGGCATCATTGAACTACTAGCCCCTGAATCAATCATGCAATTGTGGACTAGTTTATCCCCTATAATTAAAGAAATATAAAATGGAAGGGGTCTAACATTTTTATTTTTTTATTCCTCCCTTGATGGTTGTACTAGGTTGTTTTCACTTTCCATGCTAGGTGGCTGATCCTTTGGTTCAATACTTTCCAATTCTTACTGCAACAACCTCTTTTTTATGGGTATAGTAGCAATAGCATCCCACATGGAAATATTCACATTTGTTTTCTTCATTTGTTCTAACACATTGAATGCCATAGTAGGTACTCTGGTAGAAGCCTTGGGAGCTACACTTGTAGGAGGTTGAGATGGAAGAACCTGAGGATCACTTACATCCCTTTTGCCATTATTTTGCCTCTTTTGCTGAAAGGTATTTGATTGATCATTTGCTAATTGATCATGAGGTATTACATTTGAAGTTGAGGCCTGATTGGGAAGAGGGGTAGTATCTTCAATAGCTCTTCTCTTAATCCTAGTGTCGTGAGCAATGGAATCCTAGTTTACATTACAATGCTCCTCCACCCGATGATTCATAAAAGAGAAATCACCTTGTCCTTGCATATATGAGGCATCTTTAAATTGGTCCTCCTTGTATGATTGTCCTACTACAAGCTCTTGGATGGTCATAGCCAAATAGGATTCAGCCTTTTGACACATACCACTTGGATAATAGTAGTTACAGGAGGGACAAAAATTCAGATCTTGGACCATGTTGTTTTGAGGAACAATGGCCTTGCTTTGGTTTACATTTGAGGTTGAAGCATGGCTATTCTACCTATTCTGATCAAAAGAATTGTTCCCATAATTCTGATTTGGAGGCCTGCCACTATTCAGAGTTTGATGTTGCAATTGATGAGCCTTACTATCTTGAGCTTGCTATCTCTCTAAAGTCACCACCTTGTTGCTCACTTTTTGAAAGATAGAGAAGCTATCCTCAAAATTCTTCTCTTGGCCCTACAATCTTTTATCTATGTTTCCTATGTTCAGCATCATAGATTGCATCATTTCCTTGATTTCATCTATTCCATTTGAAGATGTGGAAGTTGTGGGAAGAGGAGCCATTACTGGTTGGTGATTTGGAACATCAAGGAAAAAAGGCATATGAGGCCTTGGAGCTAGCTTACCTCCCTATATTAGGATGTTTTCTAACTTTATCACTATATCATAAGCATTAGGAAAGGTATCTCCTCCATAGTTTGGATTGTAGTGGCAATGTCACTATTAAGAGCTTTGAGGTAATGCAAGAAGGCATTACCAGGGCTAGGTTTTCCTGAAGTAGGTGTTCTATCCCATGTCTTTTGTACTCTATAGTTGAAATCAATCATATATTCGTGGGGGGCTCTTTTTATAGTAGTCAATTGTTCTAAAAGTGACAAATGGTCACTTTTGTCCTCAAAGTGTTTACATAGTCTTGCTTCTGATCCATCCTAATTTGTGATAGAACCATAAGCCAAACCTCTATACCATTCTAATGCTTTTCCTTTCAAGGATGAGGCTAGAAGCCTAACGACAACATCATCCTCTATAATACCATGGATATTATAGAAATTTGCAACCTCTTGAATGTGTTATGAGGGAGACATAGAAGTTTCACCAGTAAACTCTGGTACACTTTTGAGTGTAGCTATTGGTATGTCATGTCTTTGGGCCAATAAAAGAGGACTCCCACCATTAAAGTTGGCAAAAGTATGAGCTCTAGGCTGTGCCATATAGACAAGTGATCTATTTATATCTGCTGATGAAAATCTAGGTTGAGATCTAATAGTAGGAGGAGTAGAAATAGATCTTGCAGGTGTATTTTTTACTATTGCACTCCTAACTAGTGATAAAGATACTCTAGTCTTCCTTCTTCTAGGATTTGAAAATGAAAGCTCTTGGTTCCGAAATTTACCTCTAGAAGATGCCCTTGTTTTAGCTTTGGGCATGAATTATTGACACTTTGGTCTAGAACCAAATGTATTTGAAGCTCAGAGTCAACAAGTACTTGAAGAATGAGCCTCTTGAAAGCTTAAACACTGAAGCTAGTACTATCTCCTCAGTATTAATCTTGAAATCTTTCTATTGACACTAGTAGACTTGAAATTTTCTAAATAGAGTCCCACCAAGTGTGCCAAAAACTATTGTCACATAGCTTTGCACCCTTGTCCAAAGTTTTTACCTTAGGACAACCTTGTGAAACATGGAAACAACCTCCAAGTTGTGGGACTTGAACTATGAGGTTGAGTCTCCGAAGAAGGCTAGCTTCCTTTACTATTGGGGTGCACCTAACTACTCTTGGAGAGGAAAAGGGAGAAGGAAAGCATGAAAATAAAATCTACCTATTCTAATCTAAGGGGGTGATGCACCAAAATAGTGTGTTCAACCAATCTCTACCTATACATGCACTATTGAACCATCATGACACCAAGAGATATACACATTTAGACTTGCTTTAATCTAACAATCACATGTAGATAAAAAAAACCCAAATGAATGACACAAGGAGAGAGGAGATTCACTTACATATCATTCACAGGCCAAAAGAGATATAGTCATGCAGATTGAAATCTCTACAAAACACCAATGAGAGGCAAATAGTTATTGCACTTTCACATTAAGGGCTGAAAGAGATAAGGTAGAATGTCATACAGTTTAGAGGCAAAGGGAATTTACACATGAAATTGTAGAGCAATATCAAAGAAATTAGAGAAGAGTCAACCCTAATAAAATCTACAAAAGTTGCTTTTATAGCTCAGGCATAACTAAGATGTCCTCTAAATGAAGTTACTCTACAACCACTGCCATTAAGTCCTATAGAGAATAATCATGGAGAAATCTGATGAAAATCTAATCTGAGTATAGATCCAGATGCAATGATATCTGATCATCATTGGAATAGGGCCTTGATAAGACATAAATGATGCCATTAAATCATCTTGACCAAGGTAGATAGATTAGATCAGAGGTGATGGAGTGTTTTCCCACATTCATTGAGTTCAAAATTCATTCAAGGGTGGTTGGGATTGATCACAAGGATTAGATCACGCAACAAAACCTTGATTTCCCCTATTTTCTAGGTCATGAATCAGAAAGGGTAGGAAGTCAACCAAACTTTTCCACCAAGTTGAGCCATGTGGGCTAGTAGTCTTATTTTATTTTGCTACCTTGCAAAGTCTTCCCGAGTTTGACCATGTCTTCTTTACTATCCATGCCACCTCCTTAGAACCTTGACAATGATGTTACATAACTTCTAGCCTCTAATTGTCAATGCCTAGCCACAACGTATCTCCCTTGGCCCTCAAGGACATGTGTCACTGAATCGCTATCTCTCTATACATGACTTTTGAGCTCCTTTCCATAGCGAGATAGCGATGGCTGTTGATTTTTCTTTGATCCTCTCCTTCACTGTTGACATTTTTTGAACTAGACCCACAGAACTCTAAGGACACATGGAAAATTCTCACTATGTTGCTATAGCTAAAGATAGAGCATTTTTTCATAATGAAATAGTGAGAAACATCAATCTTCCACCATCTGACGGCCCTGAAGATACACCCAATCTGTTAGTGCACTAACCAATAGAAATTTTTCCTTTTTCCAACTTGTCCAGTAAGTTCTTGCTTTTGTGGCCTACCAAGGGCAATAGGACCCACCGCTCCACGTGTTGCAAAGGGGCTTCCCTGCAGTGTTTAATTTTTGTGTAGCTTCAAAATGCGGGAAAGCCCTGATCATTGATCTTTATGAGATCAATGATCATGAAAAATCCTTCAAAAATACGCTTTCCCCTTTAAAATATTTGGGCCCACAAAACACTCGACATCTAACCTAGCATCAACTATCATTTCCCTGGAAACCTACATAAGAAGTTGGTCCCACAGAGACACATGGCAGTGAGGCACTTTCTCGCATTGTTTAACTTCCTTGGAGATTCAGAATGTGGGGAAGTGCCGACCATAGATTTGTTTGCATCAGACGGTGGATCTTGCTTTGGGAAGAATATATGCATGATGTCACTATTAGCTACATGTCGTGAAGGGGGCTTGCCCATATGTCTTAAGAATCATGCACTTTCATATTACGGGCAAGTGCTAGCCCTTGATCCTTTAAGATCTAACAGTGAGTAAGATACACTAAAGGGACTGGCCCACATTTTGCACCATCATCACCCTAGCCAATGAGAAATCAACCAACAACCAATGTGTCATTAATCTATACACTCATTCTTGATGCATCACTGGTTCAGGGTCCACCCTGTGGCTTATGGAATAAACCTAGCCCCACAAAGACACACGACGATGAATCATTATGTCGCTATACATATCCTTCAAGAAACTTCCCATAGTGAGATAGCAACCATCATTGATTTGAGATCGATCATGTGGAAGACATTTGATACATCACTGAAGAGAGATATGATGGGTCCCCCATAACACTTAGCATCAAACATCAACACTTGGCACATGTACATATATTCTGCCCAATCAGGAACTTACCATGTGGCATAGCTCATCCCCCTACTTGCCTTAATGCCCTTTCATGATCTTATGACAAATCATTGTCGTGCCATCATAGCCCAACTTCTTTCTCCCTATCGAAAGATAATCTTACGAAAAACCACCCTATCGTAAGATCGAACCCTTCTCTTTTCTACCCCTACGACCTGACGACCACATTTACATCGTAACATCGTGAGGCCTCAAAAATTATTTGACAACCCTTCGATAAAGGGGGTTGTCATAACATCAGGGGCCTCCCTCTTCATCTCCTATGATGTTATGCCCAAACATAAGATCATGAGCCTTTGAATTTCCCATCTCAATCATATGACACAAGACTTATTGTATGATTTCACACCCAAATCTTTCCTTTTGTGATATTATGACTAGCTAGTGGAAAAATAACTTAGGAAAAGGGCTATATGATAAGGTTTTTGTCATTTATTTTTTGTATCTCTAGGGAATTAAAATAATAGAAAAGATTGGGAAGTAGCCATTGGGTGCTAGATATTCAAATTTGAATTTTTTTGGTGGGAGACAAAAATAGGCAACAAATATGACAAACTTCTTCATAAGAGAAACATATTAGAGGAATTTTACCTTTGTATTTTCCTCTGCCTTTGGAATATTTCTTCGCAAGTAGGGCTTCAACAATTTCAAGATCACTGTCAGAACTTTCTTCAATTTCTTCCTTCATTGTCAGAACCTTCTTTAGTTTCTTCCTCACTTCCTAATGGATTGGCTTTTGATTTCTTTCTCTTTTCATTGAGTGAGAGTTTGGCTTCAAATGTAGATTCAATATTCTTTGAAGTAGGAATATAGTTGTCATAGTTATCTAATTCAAAAGCTATCAGTCTTATTTCTTGAATAAAAGACCCTCTAATTGCATAAATAGGAAGAAGAGTTTTGAGTACCTTACTTACAATAGTTTCCTCCTTAATGTCTCCTCCAAATGCTTTGATTACACTTACACTAGCCTTGATTCTTTCCACATATTTTGTAATGTTTTCATCTTTTCTCATTCTCATTTGGTCAAATTGTCCTCTAAGAATTTCTTCTTTGGCTCTACTTACATTGTCATCTCCTACATAGATATCTTTCAGTTTGGTCCACATTTCATAAGCAATTTTACAATCTTTTACCTCATCAAATTCAACATAACTGAAGTGGATGCAATATCAATCATCATGATGTTATGGTTCTTCTTCTCAGCAATATCTTCAACTGATAATGTTTTACTGGGAGTTTTGTATTTAGTATCAAGATACTTGCAAATTGAATCATTGATAGTAGCTAGATGTAGCCTCATAAGTCCTTGTCATGCTGCAAAATTCTCTTTGTTGAGTTTTGGGATCTCCCTTCTATAAGACATCTTGTTCTTTAGCTTAGGTCCTTGAAACCTTCTCTGCAAGCACCAAAAGCTTTGATACCAATTGTTGGAAATATAAGAGGAGTAATCAAGAGGGGAGGAGTGAATTAGTTACTACTAAAATAAATCCCAGATCACTTAGATGTCAATACAAAAATGTAAACTGAAAACTATGTATTGTTGAAGCTCGATAAACACATACAAAATGTTGTAACTCAATTATAAGTGAATGAGCTTAGTAAATGCTTAACATACAAACTTTAGATGTTATCTATGATTATCATTACTTTAACTTAGTCAAAAAAACATAAAAAAAGATGGCTTTTGAATAAAGCTTTAAACTTTTGAGACTTTATTACAATCCATTTCCAAGCTAGCAACTTTCTCTTTGTCATATTCTTTAATGGAGAGTGTATTTTCAATGGTATTTCTTTGGTTTACTAGATACAGAGCCCAATCAAAATCTATGGAGCTTATGTTTGCAATGAACCTATCCCCTTTCAAGTACAAATCAACAATGGTTTGAACACCAAGAAAAAAAAAACTAAGATGTATTGCATTTCTATTAGGAACAAAAGGGAAATATAGTAGGAACATTTTTTATTGGAGTTGGAAATTTCTTTCATAGAGGACAAGTGATCTTTAACCTTCTAGAAATAGTTCTAATTCTTGGTGTTTGAGGTGACACAAAAACCGTCTTCATTGTATTGAATTGAAATTAACCCTATAATCTATAACACCAAAACAAAACACAAAACAAAGAAATCAAAAACACACGTAAAAAAAAACTAAAAATAAATTACAATATACAACTAGTCAATATGATATCAGTTTGATGTATGTTAATGAGGAAATGGAAGAACAATAGAATGGAGGCTAGCAACCTTAGTTTAGTAGAAACCTGCAACCCACAAATTTTAAATTAGTTGGCATGTTTGTCAGTGGGAATATGAGTGGAATATGCATAAGTAAATTCTTAATATTTTGAATTCTTTGTTTGGGTGCACCAAATAGGAATTGTGAATAGGAATACATTTTCCAATTTTGGCCCAAAAATGAGCTTTTGTAATTCTAACTAAATAGGTGAAATTGGAATATGTATTCCTATTCCAATTTTATTTATTTTAGAAAACATAAATTATTGGGTTTGTGAATTCCCCATCAAATTTTGACTGAAGCAAAATAGAATAGGAATATGTATCCCAATTTTCTATTCCAGAATAAGTATTCCAATTCCCATATTTCTATTCCCATAGCGAAAAGAACACTCATTTCAAAGATTAGAGAGTAGATTGGAGCTTTTGATAATTGAATCCCTAGGGTTATTTATATAGAAAATATTTTAAAATTTTAATGGTCGATAGAAACTTTCTAGTGTAATTAAGTATTTAATTATTACACTTTACTTAAGTTTACCTAGGTTAATGCATTATTTTATTATTTATTAGTTACACACCTAGGAGTATGTGTACTCATATGAGTTGTCTTGTTGACAACACAAGAGTTAGCAACTCTTTTATACACATGGTGTCTACAACATAGGAGTTAGCATCTAATTTAAGCACATGGTGTCTACAACATCTCTATACAAGATATAACTTGCCATACTTATCCTCTCATGCACAATGGAGGATAATCCACTTCTGGTGGATGTGTTCTTAGTCATCATGATGATCTCCTAGCTCATTCTAGAAGCATTCTAGATGCATCTTAGAGGCCTTTATATATAGGCACTCCTAGTGCGTATGTAGATAACATAACATAAGATCAATTCAATTTGATATTCTTATTTTGATCATACTTTATTGGTCCATTTTGTGCTTGTGCTTGAGTTCGTTGATCTTGGGTGATTTTTCCCTAAGGAAAATTCTTACATGATATTAAAGCTGAGGGAATTTCTTTTCACATAGCCATTGAAGACCATTTTTTTGCTTCTCCTCTTGGAGGACCTTGACTTAGATCTAGAGTATTGCACTCATTGGGAGTGTCTAGAGCCAAAGAAAACCTCACCATTACATTTGGAGCATTGATATAGTGAAATTTGACTATAAATTCACCTACCCTAAGACATAGTCAAACTTGAAGAATTTTTTTTTTTTGCAAATCAAAACCCAAAGGCCCGATTTGTGAAATTGGCCAGTAGGAGAGATTTTTTGTAGGTGAAGATTGGAGCTTGCTTACATTCAGAAGGTCAAAAAATCCCCATATTGATTTTTGTTTCATTAAAATTGGACAACTGAGGTGAGATCTAGAGTCATTTGATTTTTGGAGGTACGATGATGGCGATTTAGGAAAAATAATAACAGAGGTGATTTTCAAACAATGATATCTCCCTTATACGGACTCCTTTTTTTGAGCAATTTTTGTTTGGGTGTAGAATTTCATGATCTACACATTGGTGCAAGTTGTTTGAGATCTCTCTTCCTGAATTTTTTTTGCAAATTACAAATTCCAATTTTTGCAACTTCAAAGGCTTAGTATGGGCTCATCTGGACACATTTTTGGGTTCCATTTTTTTCAAAGTGCTTAATTTTTTGTGTACTTTCCAGATCTACAATCAAATTATAGGGTTGTGTGGATAGAAATACCACATTCAAAATTAGGTCCATTTTTGCATTGTATTGCTTTGATTGCACTTCAAAATTGTTGTAGATTTGAGCTACATTGTAAAGTACTAGATTTAAACCTCAAAAGGCAATTGTAGACAAAAAAAAAATCAAAAGCCCACTTTTTTCCATTTTGAAAAGTGGCCTATTGTAAATGCACTACATATAAAGTGCCAAAAGCATCATTTTTTGTTTTTTTTTGTGTTGGGGGGGAGGGGGGGGGGGGGGGGGGGGGGGGGGGGGGGGGGTTGTGTTCTTTTATTGAGTGAACAAGGGGGGAGGGGGGGTGGTGGTGTGTGTCTTGTTTCTCTCTTTCTCTCTTGTGCTCTTTCTTTTGCATCATGGGTTTGCCTAAAACTCCAGTTCTAACTTCACACAATTATACCACATGCAAAGATATTGTATGGAGTAGACTAATGGAAAATGGTTTAAATCTATATTTTGATGGTATAATTACAAAACCCACTGATTCTATTGCACAAGTTGATTGGAAAATTAAAGACAATCAGGCTTTAGGAATTACTTCGAGTTGTGTTCATAGAGATCCCTTCTTCCAAATTTCCACCTTCAAGGATGCCAAGGGTGCTTGGAAAAAACTTTAAGGGTTGTATGTTAAGGTGGATGAGGAAAAGGGATTCCAAATTGAGGATGATCTACTTTTCTTGGATCCTAAGAATTTTGACACAATTCAAGGCTATGTCAGGAATGTTGATCAAATAAGTAAGATTGACAAATGAGTGTCAACACACTTAACCATCTTTACTATACATGCTAAGTATATAGTGGAAGCCAAGCCAAAACTCTAACACATGCCGAGTTATAGATAGTGCCAAGTAGATCAGAAGATAGTATGTGCGAAATAGAACAAAAGTCCCATAGGTGCCAAGCAACATAGGAAGTTAATAGGTACCAAGTAACATAGGAATTCTATAGGAGCTGAGTAACTAGGAAACATAGTGGATGCAAGAAATCCAGAATAGATAATGCCAAGCATCAGTAATACTTCATGTGCTAAGCAATGTAGGATTAGCATGAAATTTTGTGCAATCACAAACCATGATGCAAAACAATTATGCATGACTCATGACAGGATAAAAGGATAAGATCAAATCCTCCCGACCACCTATGCAATCCTCATGTAGCCAATCAAAAAAATTGAGATTGCATGCAGCCGATGGGTGAATTTCAAGGGTTTGAGCAAGAACATTTGAATCAAGGATGCATAACAAACCAATAATCTTTATAAGGGTGTCTTGACACCATTGAAGAAGAGAGATGAGAGAAGTCATGAGAAGAAGAAAAAGTAGATCCTATTATTAAGGTCATTGCAGAACATTGGTGTCAAAGATTTAGTGGAAAGGATGACATTTACACATCTAGTTGATTATAATAGAATAAGGAACACAATCAATAGATCAGATCTAGCAGAGATCAGTGACAGAAGAATAGATCAAGTACCTGAGATCAGCATCAAAGATTGCATTAGATCAGGTGTCTTATTCTAATACTCTCTCACAATTGTATTAGTAATTTGGAAATCCTATTGAGTTAGGTGAGCTTAACAGCTCTATGTAAATCCTTTAACAAGGTGGCATTCTAAGTTGAATGTTCTTAAGTCCTCTAACAAGTCACACTCCTAACAGGGTGTAGAAATTCTTTAATAGGGTCACATTTAATATGTGTTGTAGCCTTTAACAGGGCAAACAATCAGGAGTGGTTGAAATCAATTTCTGTAGTAATTTTGTGGGTGTCATCCCCACCCCAGTTTTACCTTCTTATTCCTAGAGGGTTTCTAGGTCACCAAAATCTCAAGTGTTATGTGGTGATGCATGTTTGCTTCTCATGATTGTTTAATGTTTATATGCATGCATGTTAATTTTAATTATATGTTATTAAGGATTTAAAATAAGAGAAAAGGTCAGTACTTCTGATTCACTCCACACCCCACCCCCAAAGAAGCACTCTTTACATTAAGACATTCCAACAATTGGTATCAAAGCCAAGTTCTCTCAAGCAAAAGCCTAACAACTTGGAGGAAAAGATCTAAAGATGGAAGTCTTCAAACTTGGGAAGATCATTGAGAACCAAGTGATAGATCGGCATCTTTCTCTACACAAGGTAGAGGAAGTTAGAGAGGAATAAAGAAAATCCTTTAAAAGAAGGAATGAAATAGCTATAGCCAAAAATGATATTCACTATAAGGAGATTGACACCACACAAGTGTTTTCCAAAGGAGATTCTAAAGAATTTGATGTAGCAATGGCAAAACTAATGGAGAAAAATAGAGTTCAAGAAGAAGAGATAAGATCTCTCAAGATGGAACATGAATCATAGGCCATAATGTTATGTGAAATCACTAAGAAAAAGAAAAGAGAAGTTGAGGATAGAGTCATGCTGGAAGAAGACAAAAGAAATCTTGCAAACAAACTTGAAGAAAATGTACTAAATTATCAAGGATCTCAAACATTGAGATGGATACACTTGGCCAACTGATGAATCTTCATCATGAACTCAATATGAAAGACATTGAGATCTTTACTTTGAGGATGTAGAATGAACAATTGTAGAATGAATTGAAGAGGGAAAAAGAAATAGCAGAGAATCTCAACAAGTCAAGTGAAGCTATCAAGTACTTTGAACAGTTGTTGAAATCCCCAAGATAAACCCATGATACATCAGGACTTAGATACACTAGCACTGAAGTTGGTGAATCATCAAAGAGCACTAAGTAAAGAAGTGACAAAGGTAAGGATTCTAAACCCACTTGTCATTACTGTAATAAAAAGGGACATACTGCTAATGTTTGTAGGAGTAGAATGATCAATCACCCAAATATACCCAAAAGTAAGGGTTATTGTCACAAGTGCAATATGCAAGGTCACATGAAATAAGACCATAGATCTAATGTCACAAGGACACAAAGATTTGATGGACACTGCCATAATTGTAAGAAGTATGGTCATAGAGCCTTTGAGTGTGGATCAAAGCCTATGTGGACACCAAATCAACATGTAAGAAGGGACAACTATGTACACCACTACAATTGGGACTACAACACAAGAAAAAGTTGTCATTATCGTCAAGAGTATAGTCACATACCCCAATATTACATTAGAACACATTTTAAGGGGAACTCTAAAAGATGGTTGAACCAAACTACTTGCTTCAGTTGCTTGAAAATTGGACATGTTAGCAGAAATTATCAACAAAGGCCAAGGCACCCAAGACTGAAGTAAATAAGGGCAAAGAAAAGGTTGATGAGGAACACATCAGAACAGACATGAAGAAGACATGGCAAAAAAAGGATGGACCAAGTACATCCAATGCAAGGGTCACTTCACCCAAGAGGTCAAGTGATCATATGTCATCCAACTAATCAAAAGATGAGCCTATGGGGCTGATATATATAAAGAAGTATCATACATTAGCCCTATAAAGTGAAGAAGCTTTACAAAGTATAAATCTACATGAGATAAGATGCCAAGACAAAATTTGAATGATGATGCCAAGCCATCTTTGGTTGTTGAGTGAAACTACTTTGGATGCCGAGTCAAGAAGTTTAGTGGAAGTTAAGCAAAAACTACAGTGGTTGCCAAGTTATCAACAAAGTCAGAAGATACTGAGTGATAATAGTTGCCAAGTGAAATAGTATAGATGCCAAGTTAAAAACCTTTGGAAACTGAGTGACAGGTGAAGGTACAAGAATGCATTAAATGCAAGTTTTTTGAGCTGCTTAAAGGTGAAAATTAATTCATTTTGAGCCATTCAAATGAAGAGTGATTACTAGGAGCATGATTGAGCAATTTTCAAGCATTCAACCAATGATTTGCAGTGATTTAGCATCAACCCAAGTGATTTCAAGCATTTAACCAAGTATTTCCTTTAGGTGTTGAGCTATATAGTTTGTGAAGTTTATTTTAAACGTTAAACCCTAGTTTAGTTAAAATGGCATCTGGTTCAAAGTTGACCCAAAGGAAGGAAAGCCACGAGATTCAGCTGGTTAGTAGTGAGGTTAAACAACTCAAGTTTAGGCCCATATGAGAGGTAGCATACCAAAATGATCCTGTAGGTGTATTGTCTATGATTCCAAAAAAAGTCATTATGATCGAAGATGTGTGTAAGTGTTACAACTGTAAGATTGGAGCCATAGGAGACCTAGAAATCCTCAATGCCTATGGTAAAATTTGTGATAATGGTATATTGAAGGATGAGTTTTCAATCATAGAGAAAAAAGGGTTTAACCAAGCCCTAGTTTTTCCAATCGTATTCAAAATTGAGTGGATATGCATAGTGCTTAGTAGTATTCGTGATGGATCATTCTGGTTAGAGAAAGGACTAGTCAAGATTACCAAGAAGATGGTTCATAGGGTCATAGGTTTTCCAACCCTAGATCAGCCAGAGACACTCAGAAGTGACAAGAGGGAAAACATTGAGAAGAACACAAGAGCAAAGTGGAACAATAGAGGCTTGACCATAGACACCATAATTGATCCCCTTCTATATTTTTCTATGAGAATCATATAACATAAATTTTATCAGTCCAATCGATTAAATAGTGATCCTTGTATAGCTGCTGATGTTGCATACAAACTAATAAAGAAGGATCATACATACGACCTTACAGAGCTCATATTGCAGTGGATAAATGAAAATCTTGGAGCAATAAGAAAAACCAAGGGAGCACAATGCAAATTTGGGTTAGTGTTAGTTTGTATGTTCTTTTATGTGATGAAGGAATTCCCTTCATTTGAAAAAGTCAACTGGAGTCAGAATAAAATAATTGTTGACCAAATAAATTATTTTATTTCACAAATGGGAGACAATTTTGATGATCAAATGACTATATATTTTGATGATTTCAAGAATGCAATGAAGAAAAGAATGAGGATACCATTCTCATTGGTGAACAAACATGTAAATTCCATATGCTTTCTTGTTGACATTGATTATACTTACATCCAAGTAGTCCTTCCAAGAGTAAGATGACTTAGACCATTGGGATATGAGCTTGATGTTGATCAAGCTTCTGCAAGCATCACAAAACTACTTGTAGAGGAGATGGAAAAAAATACCAAGGCATTTGGAACCTATGACACTATTAGATCAAGAGTTGTTATAGAACTCCAAACAGCCATAGTAGTGAAAAAGAAGGAGAAGCTAGTGAAGAAGATAAAGAAGAAATTTGGTGTTAAAGAAATAAGTGTAGTAGGAGGAGAAGAAGAAATTAGTAAAGATGAAGAGGAAGATGATGATGAGAAAGATAAAGATGAGAGTGCCAAGGAATAAGAAGCCAAGGAAGCACCCATCAAAGGAAAAGTCATCAAAAGGAAGGCAAAAAAACCTCCTGCTCCTTTGTCTAAACCAAAGAAAGTTGCCATACCAACACCAAAGAAGCCAACAACCAGGGCTACAACAAGGGCCTCTAGAAAAAAAGCCAAAGAGGATGCTACAAAGAAAAAGAAACCAACCAAGAAGGCACAGGAAGAACCAAGGAAAAGGAAAAGATATGTGGCTCAACCTGATACTGATGAGGAAGATTAGACTGAAAAGGTAAGTCATTCTCCTAAGTCTTTATCTAATACATTATGTGAAAAGATTAGGAATGGAGACTTGAGTGATATGAAAAAGGTTGATTTCAATAAATTCAATAAAGAGGAACAAAATAGAATAGAAGAATCCTTCTATGCAATGATGACATAGTTCAAGTATACACCTCTTGAACTAGATGGACAACTGCCAAAAGAACTGTCTAAAATTGTAGAAGACAGATGGCATATTTGTTTGAAAATGGAGAAGGAGATGAGAGAATCAACCCTAGCAAGCATACTACCTAATTCGACAAGGGAAAAAATAACTAAAGTGGTCCAAAGGAATAACACTAGGTTTACACCTAAGTATAAGGAATTCTCCATTCTCTAAAACAAAATTGAAGAAGTTGTACAAAGAACCACAAGATCATGGAAAAATTTATACAAAAGGGTTGAAGATGTCTTTGAAGAAGAGTACAAAGAAGAAGCTACTGCTAAACTAGAAGAAAGAAGAAAGAGGAGAGAAGAGAAGATAGAAGTAGAGAAAAAGGTTGAAGAGGAGGAAGACAAGGGTACTAATGAGCAGCAAAGTGTGCAAGACACACAACTACCACCTCCTAGCCCTCTGCACTCTTCCATCACACCTATAGACATCATAAAGATTAAGGATGTTACTAACACCACAAGTGAAAACATCAACCCATTAACTATAGAGGATCTCACTAAGATGCTTGACTAAACAACTCTTCAAGCACAATTGTGTGCAAGTCCCATATTGGTCAGTGTAGATGAGCTCCAAAAGTCAGTAGAAAAAATCAAGAAAGGTGAGGTGCCACCACAAGAACCACCTCAAATCACTCAAATTGTTGGACTTTCATCTCTACCACCTCTATCACCACCAAGAATAGCCATGCAAGCTCATCAGGAGCTGAGTGCAATAGCAGGGGAAGTCATAGGTACATTAGTGCAGATAACAAGTACACCCCTAGTCGTCGTGGCACAAGAAGATAATGTAGAAACATAGGATAAGGAGGAGTCTACAATACAAATATTGATTGAACTACCTCAAATAGGTACTCCTAACAAATTTTTTCAGAAATCGAGTACTGATATGATGACCTTACAAGTGAGTACACCAAGCTCAAGTTCTACTAGGGTAGCCAAGGCCATTCATTATGGTATTCCTAAGCTTGATGAAGAAATTCAAATACTCTATTATGATTCGAGCACTTTGATTGAAGAAAAGATGAATGAAATACAAAGTGCATTGGACAAGAGAAGGAGGCAAGAGGCATTGAGGAAAGAATTCAAATATAAGCAGGCAATGAATGAGATCAAAGATATATTCATGGATGCCTTCAGCCTCCAACCTCCAGATGCAAGCAGGCCAATCCTTGAGCAACTATCTAATATAGTTGACCAAGTGAATAATGAAGACCATTATACAAATGTAAAACTCATGGAATGGTCAGAGAAGAAGTTTCTAGGCAAGGTCAACCAAAAGATACCTAATAACATTATTTTGGGATAGGTTGACCTAGCCAAGAAATTGGATGAGGTAAAGATTGTATTGGGGAACATATTTTCCCTTTATAGAAAATTTTGTGATTTTTCCAAATTCACACAAGAAATAAATTAGAAAATTTTGAACCTTGAGAGAAAACTTAAGCTCTCCAGTATGCAACTACCCTCAAATCCTGCATAGAGTGAGAAGCATTTTACTCAAACACTTCACATTCAGAGGGAATTAGCTACATTATCAACATAAGAGGTCACTATTAAAGAAAAGTTGATGCAAATACAAGCCTCTATCACTCCCCATTTGGAAGTCTTACACAAGGAGCAAATGTATGCAGAAATAGTCCTCAAGAAGGATCCATATATTTCTACAGATGAAGGACTTGTTGATCTAGCAATAGAGCTTGCAATCCAAAACAAGTTATTGGATATTGCATTGAATAACTAGGATGCAACTCTCAAAATACTCCTTGAGGTAAACAAGACATTTATGGCCAAGCATGGCATTACCATTTAGAACTTTACGACATAAGTGTCAAAAAAAGGGGAGATAATATTCTAAGGGGGAGATAATGTAGGAGATAATATTCTAAGGGGGAGATATATTAAAGGAGGAGAAATGCATATAACAAGAAGATAAGGAGGTAACAGGGCCATTAAACAATATCAAAAGGCAAGAGTAGGTTAGAAACAAAGAACAATAGGCACAATGGCACAAGACATCAGAATTCATGACATGATCAACTTAGGGGGAGTCATAAGGTATATTGTTGTTCACAATATCTTTTTGAAATTTTGTAAGTGAAGAATGGACACAAAAGGATTATGTAATGACCCTTTTTAGGTCATTCATTTATTTATGGCTTTTTCTTAAATAATTACTTCAATAATTGCTTTGGGAAAATATGCTTTTGATTAAAAGCTCAAAGCTATTGAAATATGTTAGAATCTACTAATTGATGAATAAACCAATATTGATAACATAAACCATCACTATTTGGTTAAATAAATAGTTTGTAAAGATTTTCATAATAATCACCTAGGCAATGCAAGTTATAGGGCTGCCTTCAAGAACATTGATCCTATGAGTTGAAATACTAGTAGTAATACTCAAGATTCCAATGAAAATGGATGCTGCACATATTCCAAACCTACATCACATCCCTCATTGTTCCTCCTATGTGGCTGCATTACTTACCCCCCTCTTCATTCTTATTCCCTCCATGAAAGTTTCATGCCACTTTCACTTTTACATGATCCCTCTCTAAGCAGTTAATAGATTCTTTTTCCATCATCACACAAATATTTGTTTTGGGTCTATAATCATCCAATATAGTTTGTGAAGAGTAAGAGCAATTCAAAGGCAGCATCTATAAGATTGTGTATACACTACAAGTTTCTTCTTCAATATGTAGACAACTGCAAATAAATAATCTCCAACATTAATTGTTGTTTGACTGTAAGTAATTATGTGTGTGTATACCCCCTTCTCCCTAATTCTTCATAGTTGTTGCTTCCCTTCTTTGCTTCTTAGTCATTGTATATTATTCTCTAACCTAGTTTTCTATTGTTCCTATTAGTATGATGCAGGAGCATCCAGAGGTATAAGGGCAATCCTGTGTCACCCAAAAAAATGTACTTAGACTTAGTTTCTATTTTATGTCTTTACATTTTTGGATACCCATTTGGCTCAAATAAAGGTTCCAACTCTCATAGTTCAACTATCAGTGCATTTAAAAATCTCGAAAAAATAGGAGCATGCAATTTGACCATCATTTTGGTGACCTAGAAGGTGTGACTTGGCCAGATGAATGTAATCAAGATTTAGAGCATTCCAGAAAAAGAATCAGGTCAAAAGGCCCCACGGTTTGAAAGTTATTGCAGTTTTTCAGGTTTTGGAGACCCCCTAAGAATGCTTCAAAGTCAGGTTTGGGGCATCAAATGACCTCGAAAAGGGTCAAAAAATGGGGGACGAGCAAAGCTTGTCCATAGGGCTATAGAGCGCTTCGAGAGCTTTCCGAAAATGTAAACGGTTCGTCAATCGGAGTTACGGTTCAAAAGTTATGCCTCTCGGAAGTTCTGCTACCGTTTCTGGATTCTTCTAGAATTGCACCGACTTCTAACGCAGCTTCCGGAACCTTCTATTTTGTCGGTGGATGCCTACTAGCACTTTCTAGAATGTACTCCTAGTCCTTAACCCTCCGAGGTCTATTTAAGGAGATTTCTGGCATTGTAAAAGGCAGTTCGGATTGGAGCTTGAGAGGAGGTGCTAAAAGGAGAAATATTCTCCAGATTTATGCTATTGTAAGCCCGCAGGGCATGTTTTGAGTTTATTTTCTCTACACTATTTTTACCAGCTTATTTTCTCAGTTAATATAATTTCCCCTTTCTATTGTGTCTATTCTGGTTGTTGGGTTGTGCCCCCATCAAGTGGTATCAGAGCGGGTTTTCCTGAGTGTGTAGACAGAGCGCCGACTGTGAGGCAGTTTGCACCAGGACTGTGTGGTTGTGGGTTCGAGTTAGAAGATGCCTCCACGAAGAGAGCGTGGTGGAAGGGCCAGAGCTGTTGATCCTGAGGAGGTTAGAGCCCTCCAGAGACAGGTACAAGCATTGCAAGAGGAGCTTCGTAGAGGAGCAAATATTGCCGCAGATGACAATAGTGAGGATGACAATGAAGAGGAAGTAATGGAAGTTGACGGGGAAGTTATGAATCCTGTAGAGGAAAGGCTTTTTAGGGCCATTTCTAGGTTTGGGAAAAGACCTACAATTGAAGTGGGTATATTTTCGAGAAATTTGAAACCAGATGAGTTGATCGATTGGATCAATGAACTGGATGAATACTTTGAGTATGAGGATATAAGGGACCCAGATAGGGTTAAGTTTGCAAAGGCCAAACTAAAAGGCCATGCCAAAATCTGGTGGCAAGAGGTTCAACTGGAAAGACTTAGAAGAGGAAAGGAGAAGATCACAAGATGGGATCGAATGGTGGACAAATTGAAGAAGCAGTTCATTCCTGTGGACTACGAGCTTGATCTATTTAAGAAGATGCATGGATTAAAGCAAGCAGGAAGATCAGTCCAAGAATATACAGAGGAGTTTTACCGACTCCTGATTAGAGCGGGGCATGCAGAAGCAAATAAGGAGAAGGTTGCTCGTTATATCAGTGGGTTACGACCTAGCATCCAGGAGGAACTAAGTCTGGTAAGAATGACCAGTGTTGAAGAAGCATACCAGTTTGCCCTACGAGTTGAAGAGAAGCTGAGTAAAAGGTTTGAAGGAAGACAAAGAGGGCGCGGTCAAGGAGGAAGGGGAAGCGGTAGATCATCTGGAGGCCGCAATGAAACTCAAAAGAAAAATGAAGATGAGGGTACTAGCAGGAACCAGAGGAATGAGGGTTTCAACCGCTCCCGTGATCAAGACTTTGGAAATCAAAGAGGAAGAGGTAGAGGACGTGGACAAGGAAGAGGAGGCTTCCGTGGTACCTATTTCCATTGCAATGAAGAAGGTCATCGTGCCTTTGAATGCCCTCAACGACAAGGAAGGACAGATAGGAGAGCTGAGGGCCAAGCTAGGGTTGCTCATGTGGATGAGGATGCACAATCATCACATTTAGAGGATGCAGAAAGAGGAGAGACCTTGGTAAATGAAAGAGTCCTACTAAGTGGTGAAAATGAACCAGGACAACGAAGGAGTTTGTTCCATACCAGATGCAAGTGTGAGGATAAATGTTGTGATGTGATCATTGATGGTGGTAGCACTGATAACTTGGTATCCGAAGAGATGGTCTCTAAGCTGAAGCTCAAGAGGGAGAAACATCCCCAGCCCTATCGGATTTCTTGGGTAAAAGATGATCATAAGGTCCTGGTAAGTGAACAATGTTTAGTAAAATTCAAAATTGGTAGTTACCATGATGAAGTCCTCTGTGATGTTATTTCGATGGATGTTTGCCATCTATTGTTGGGTAGACCATGGCAGTTTGATAGACATGCAATACATGATGGACATGTAAACACATACTCTCTGACAAAGGATGGAGTTCGCCACAAATTGAAGCCCATGAAAAGGGAAGGTGAAAAGGTATGTAGCAGTGCTAGGATTTGTCTTGTTGATGGAAGGAAGTTTTTAGATGGCATGAAACATCAGCGTATGTGCTATGCTTTGATTCCTAGGAAAGATAAAGAAGGTAGTAGTGAAATACCATTTGAAGTTTCAGATTTACTAGGAGAATTTGGAGATATTATCTCTGATAATGTTCCAGATGGATTGCCACCAGTAAGGCAAATCAGTCATTAGATAGATCTGATTCCAGGAGCTAGTTTGCCTAACAAGGCTGCTCACAGGATGACTCCTACTGAAACAGAGGAGCTAAATAGACAGGTTCAGGAGCTATTGAGGAAGGGCTTGATTCGAGAGAGCCTGAGTCCATGTGCAGTACCTGCAGTACTTGCACCAAAGAAGGATGGAGAGTGGAGGATGTGTACAGATTCTCGAGCTATAAATAGGATAACCATCAAGTACCGGTTTCCTTTACCAAGGATGGATGATCTTATGGACTGCTTGAGTGGAGCCCAGTACTTCACAAAGATAGATCTGAAGAGTGGCTATCATCAGATACAGATTCGAGAAGGAGATGAGTGGAAAACAGCCTTCAAGACCAAGGAGGGTCTTTATGAGTGGTTATTCATGCCCTTTGGATTGACGAACGCCCCAAGCACCTTCATGCGGCTCATGAATGAGGTACTTAAGAAGTTCTTGGGAAAATTTGTTATTGTCTATTTGGATGATATTTTAATTTTTAGCAAGACTCTGGAAGAACATTTGCTGCATATTCGTAGTGTCTTTGAAAGGCTGAGGGAAGAGAAACTATTAATTAATCTAAAGAAGTGTGTCTTTGCAAAAAGGGAGTTAGTCTATTTGGGATTTGTTATATCACCTGAAGGACTCAAAATGGATCCAGAGAAGGTTAAAGCTATCTTGGAATGGCCTACTCCAAGGTCTGCTACTGAGGTAAGATCATTTCATGGTCTGGTTAGTTTTTACAGGAAGTTTATTAAGAATTTCAGTGGCATATGTGCACCCCTAACTGATACAATAAGATGGGATAGAAAAGAGTTCAAATGGACTGTAGCAGCCGCGAGAAGTTTTGAATTGTTGAAGAAGAAGGTGACTGAACAGCCTGTGTTGGCACTTCCAGATTTTAGAAAAGTATTCCAGGTGGACTGTGATGCTAGTGGTAGCGCTATTGGGGCTGTATTAAGCCAAGAAGGTAAGCCTATTGCATATTTTAGTGAAAAATTGAATGATGCAAAGAAGAAGTATTCTGTTTATGATCAAGAGTTCTATGCAATAGTTCAGGCCTTAAAGAAATGGAGGCATTATTTGTTGCCAAAGGAATTTGTTTTGTATACTGATCATCAGGCATTACAGTACCTAAATAGCCAAGGTAAATTGAATCAGAGGCATATGAAGTGGGTAGAATTATTGAAGAGTTATACATTTGTGTTAAAGCATAGAAGTGGAAAATCTAACAGGGTTGCAGATGCATTAAGCAGGAGACAATTGTTGCTTACAACAATGCAGGTTGAAGTAGTTGGGTTTGATGAACTCAAGAATTTGTACCCTGAGGATCCTGATTTTGCTGAAGCATGGAAAGCTTGTAAAGAACCTGTTGCTATAGATAGAACCAAGTGGTTAGACTATTTGATTCAGGATGGCATGTTGTTCAAAGGTAGTCAATTGTGCATTCCAAGGAGTTCCATGAGGGAAAATCTGATTAAGGAGAAACACAGTGGAGGGATGGCAGGACATTTTGGTCAGGATAAGACCATTGCCATTCTTAAAGAACATTATTTTTGGCCTCAAATTACACAGGATGTGAAGAAGTTTGTACAGAGTTGCCAGGTTTGTCAAGTTGCCAAGGGGTTTAGTCAAAATACTGGCCTATATCAGCCATTGCCTGTTCCATCAAGGCCATGGGAGGACATAAGTATGGATTTTGTTCTTGGATTGCCAAGGACCCAAAGGGGTAATGACTCAGTATTTGTGGTGGTTGATAGGTTCTCCAAAATGGCACATTTCATTCCATGCCACAAAACTCATGATGCTGTCCATATTGCAGACTTGTTTTTTAAAGAGGTGGTAAGACTACATGGTCTTCCAAGGAGTATAGTTTCTGACCGAGATACTAAATTTGTGGGGTATTTCTGGAGGACATTATGGAAGAAGTTGAGAACAGACTTGAAATTCAGTTCCACGCATCACCCACAGACTGATGGCCAAACAGAAGTGGTAAATAGAAGCTTGGGCAATTTGCTGAGATGTTTAGTTGGGGATAAGCCTAAGGGATGGGATTTGATTCTACCACAGGTAGAGTTTGCTTATAATAACTCTATAAATAGGAGTACTGGAAAATCACCATTTCAAATTGTATATGGGAATAGCCCAAGGACTGCACCAGAATTGAGGAAGATAGAACAAGGGGAGAGAACAAGTGCTGAAGCTGAGGAATTTGCTGAACACATCAAGCGTCTACATGAGGAGGTTCAAGCACACATTATCAAGATGAATCAAGAATATAAAGCTAAGACTGATGCAAGGAGAAGACATAAGGAATTCCAAGAAGGGGATCTAGTCATGGTGCACTTACGAAAAGAAAGATTTCCAGTTGGTACTTACAACAAGCTGAAAATGAAGAAATTTGGTCCCTGCAAAATTTTGAAGAAACATAACTCAGGAAATGCATATGAGGTGGAGCTGCCAGATGGTATTCACATTTCTCCCATTTTCAAAATTGCAGATTTGATAGAGTATCATGATGATGGTACTGATGAGGAGCTGGTTTTAGAGCCATGTCCAATTCCTGCTTCTAAGAAGGAGGAGATAGAAGACATTCTAGATCATCATGTGGGTAGGAGTACCAGAAACAGGCAGTATGAAGAGTATTTGGTCAAATGGAAAGGACGACCGATCGAAGACTCAACTTGGATTTCAGCAGCTAAGGTTTCCCATTTGGGATTTCCTCTACCATCCATAAAGTGACAGGGTCACTTTTCAATCTACCCTGGGTGTCTGATGCAGGAGCATCCAGAGGTATAAGGGCAATCTTGTGTCACCCAAAAAAATGTACTTAGACTTAGTTTCTATTTTATGTCTTTACATTTTTGGATACCCATTTGGCTCAAATAAAGGTTCCAACTCTCATAGTTCAACTATCAGTGCATTTAAAAATCCCGAAAAAATAGGAGCATGCAATTTGACCATCATTTTGGTGACCTAGAAGGTGTGACTTGGCCAGATGAATGTAATCGAGATTTAGAGCATTCCAAAAAAAGAATCAGGTCAAAAGGCCCCACGGTTTGAAAGTTATTGCAGTTTTTCAGGTTTTGGAGACCCCCTAAGAATGCTTCAAAGTCAGGTTTGGGGCATTAAATGACCTCGAAAAGGGTCGAAAAATGGGGGACGAGCAAAGCTTGTCCATAGGGCTATAGAGCGCTTCGAGAGCTTTTCGAAAATGTAAACGGTTCATCAACCGGAGTTACGGTTCAAAAGTTATGCCTCCCGGAAGTTCGGCTACCGTTTCTGGATTCTTCTAGAATTGCACCGACTTCTAACGCAGCTTCCGGAACCTTCTATTTTGTCGGTGGATGCCTACTAGCAATTTCTAGAATGTACTCCTAGTCCTTAACCCTCCGGGGTCTATTTAAGGAGATTTCTGGCATTGTAAAAGGCAGTTCGGATTGGAGCTTGAGAGGAGGTGCTAAAAGGAGAAATATTCTCCAGATTTATGCTATTCTAAGCCCGCAGGGCATGTTTTGAGTTTATTTTCTCTGCACTGTTTGTACCAGCTTATTTTCTTAGTTAATATAATTTCCCCTTTCTATTGTGTCTATTCTGGTTGTTGGGTTGTGTCCCCATCATAGTATATTTGTGGTGGTAACCTTCATACATATATATCCAATGGCATCCCCTCCTTAGATGCAATCAATTTCCAATTTATATTGTACTGACTAGATGGTGTATTTGAAAGGTGTGTCTATATAGTGTACATGCCCCTTCATGAGAGGTCATTCTCTATCATAAAGGTTTTCTATTTATTAATTATCATTGACTTTAATCACTAGTGGGAGTATAACCAATTTTTAAAATAATATATAATATAGTAATTTTTATATTATATTTCCATTATATGCTTCCTTGGTTTGAAAGGTATTATTATATAGAGAATCATATTATGTTGTTATTTTATTATAACATTGTATAATTATTTATTTAATGAGATATATGTGGTTGTATTATTATTTTAGTAAATATAATAAAATATTTTATTATTATAGTTAATATTTTTTATTATAATAATAATACATTTACTATTATTATTGGTCTATTTAATATTTGACTTCTATTTAATCTATTGAGATAAACTATTTTAATCTTATAATTACTATCAAGAGGGGTCATGCTAAAGTGACTATTTTGCATGTGTTTTTAATTCATTTTTAAAAATTCTTTAGTTATTATCATTGTATAATATGTTATTTTATCCTTTAATTTGGGCTCATGACAGATTAGATCATGAATGATCAGTTAAGTGTTTTTGACACTCATGTCAAAGGGGGAGATTGCTGATCAAATAAGTAAGATTGACAAATGAGTGTCAACACACTTAACCATCTTCACTATACATGCCAAGTATACAATGGAAGTCAAGCCAAAACTCTAACACATGCTGAGTTACATATAGTCCTGAGTAGATCAGAAGACAGTATGTGCTGAGCAAAGCAGAAGTCCAATAGGTGCCAAGAAACACAGGAAGTTAATAGGTGCTAAGTAACACAGGAATTCTATAGGTACTGAGTAACATAGGAATTCTATAGGAGTCAAGTAACCAGGAAATGCAGTGGATGCTGAGCAATCCAGAATAGATGGTGCCAAGCATTAGTATTACTTCATATGCCTAGCAATGCAAGATCAACATGAAAGTTTGTGCAATCACAAACCATGATGTGAAATGGTTATGCATGACTCATGATAGGATAAAAGGATAAGATCAAATCCTCCTAACCACCTATGCAATCCTCATGTAGCCAATCAAAAAAATTGAGACTACATGCAGCCAATGGGTGAATTTCAAGGGTTTGAGTGAGAATATTTGAATCAAGGATGCATAATGAACCACTAATATTTATAAGGGAATATTGATTCCATTGAACAAGAGAGATGAGAGGAGTCATGAGAAGAAGAAAAAGTAGAGCCTATTATTAAGGTCATTGTAGAACATTGGTGTCAAATATTTGGTGGAAAGGATGACATTTACACATCTAGTTGATCACAATAGAACAAGGAACACAATAAATAGATTAGATCTAGCAAAGATCAGTGATAGAAGAGCAGATCAAGTACCTAAGATCAACATCAGAGATTACATTAAATCGGGTGTCTTATTCTAATATTCTCTCACAATTGTATTAGGAATTTGGAAATCCTATTGAGTTAGGTGGGCTTAACAACTCTATGTAAATCCTTTAATAGGGTTGCATTCTAAGTTATGTTCTTAAGTCCTCTAACAAGGCACACTCCTAACAGGGTGTAGAAATCCTTTAACAAGGTCACATTTAATAGTGTGTTGTAGCCTTTAACAAGGTAGACCTTTAACATGGAAAACCATTAGAAATGGTTGAAATCAATTGCTACAGTAATTTCATGGGTATCATCCCCACCCCAGTTTTACCTTATTATTCCTGGAGGGTTTTTGGGTCACCAAAATCTCAAGCATTATGTGGTGATGCATGTTTTCTTCTCATGATTGTTTAATGTTTATATGTATGCATGTTAATTTCAGTTATATGTTATTAAAGATTTAAAATGAGAGAAAAGGTTAGTACTTTTGATCCCCCCCCTCCCACCTAGAAGCACTCTTCATATTAAGACATTCCAACAAGAAAAGCCTATGAATTGAGAGCACTACTTAAAGATTGTGGTAATCCCATGAAAGATGATAGATTGATTCATCACATGTTGAAGAGGCTACCTTCATAGTATGCATCTTTTGTTTTGAGTTACAACACTCATAGGTTGACCATGGGGAGTGCCTTCACTAAGCCTACATTTAATATATTTGCAGAAATGTTGATGTTGGAACAATCCAAGTTGATAGATATGGGAATTCTCACATCATCAAAGACCAAGGCATTGGTGGCTAGAAATGATAACGAAATAAATTAAAGTGGAAAAAGTTCTACCAATAGTAAGAAAATTTAGTGGAAGCCAAAATGACAATTAGGGACACAACAATCTTCCTCGTCACGACAAGGAAATTGTTCTTCCAATGAGAAGGGAAACAACAAGAAGAAGGATAAACTATTCTATGAATATTGCAAGAAAAAGAATCATGATGAGCATCATTGCAAGACTAAAATAATAGATGACTTGGAAAACTTACTTAGGAAGAACAAAACAATGTGCCAAATGCTTCCAAGGATTCAAATCCATCCACTTCAAAGGAAAAAGGGCAAGCATTTATGGAAATGTAAAGTTCTTTAGGGGAATGGATTCTTGAATTAGGTGCCTCATATCATATGGGTTCTTTAAAAGGACACTTTTCTACATTGAAGTAGTCTAAGGTACCTCACATCTTTGTAGGGGATGATACAAAAGTGGAAGTTGAAGGGAAAAGACAAGTGAAGATGGAAAATGGAGTGTTCAAAGATGTCCTCTATGTTCCTACCCTTACCTCTAATCTCCTTTTAATTTACCAAACCACTCACTATGGAGGTGGAAATAAAGTTGAGTTCTTTCTTATTTTAGTAATGGTGCACAATCTTAAATATGATTCATTGGTTGTAGTGGGTAAAGTCAATCATGACACAAGGCTTTATTATTTCTCCCACTTCGTGCCTAAGTCTCCTTCACTTTCCTTGTTGACACAATCTCAATCACAAAGAAAATTATGGCATGAGTGGTATGTACATCTTTCCTTCTGCTATCTTCATCAACTTAGATAAAAAAATATGGTCAAAGGTCTACCAACAATCAAATTTTCAAAGGGCGAATGTTCAACTTGTTCAATGGATATGCATCTAGAAGAGAAGTTTGATAAAGGGAAGTCTTTGAGAGCATTAGTTGTTCTTGAGTTGGTTCACATAGTTCTAGTAGGTCCTTTTGGAATGACATCACTCAACAAGGGTTGCTATGTTCTCACTTTCATTGATGAATTTTTGCACTACACATGGGTCTACTTTATTGATCACAAGAATGAAGTGTTTGATAAGTTTGTAGCCTTCAAGAGTCATGTTGAGAAGCAATCAAGGAAAGCCATCAAAGTTATTCATATGGAAAATGAGAGTAGATATGTGAACTCAAGACTTAGAGACTTTTGTGAACTTGAGGGTATTCATCTCTAGAATCTAGTAGCATTCAATCCACAAAGGAAAAATGTTGCAGCAATGAGGATTAGAACTCTTAAGTCAATGGCGAGTTGCATGATTCAAGCTAAGTCTCTCGATCCATCACCTAAAGTCAAATCTATAAGAAGTACCAATCACATACTTAATAGATCTCCTCATAATATCTTAGATGGAATGACTCCTTTGGAGGCATGGTGTTGCGGAAAAATGGTTGTGAAACACTTTAGAGTTTTTGGTTGTCTAGCATGGGCACACATATCTTCAAGGGAATGCAAAGCACCACCACCAATGCCTTGTGCTTTCATTGGATATGAATAAAGTGTTAAGGCATATAGACTTATGGATCTTAAGACTCATGCAATATTCATAGAGAGGAATGTTCAATTTGAGAAAAGTTCACCTAGCTTATCCTCTAATCCTCTCCATACTTCATACATTGTAGGAACTCATAGTGAAAATAGAAATAGTGATTCAATAGATTTAGATATGTGGGATCTTGTTGACAGATGTAGAACAAGGTCACATCATTAGCAAATTCCACATGCATACATTGCTATAATGGTAGGTCCATTTAATTTAACACAATTGGGTACACCTTGTCTTCCAACTCCAACATCAAGGGATGACTACATGAAAGATATTTTAGGCTTGTTTGTGGAGTCATACATAGTAGATTTGGGAGACATTCTTCATGATATACATCTTCCCTTTGATGATGAAGATCATTATTCAGTTGCTAGGAGGGCACACTTTGACTCTCTTGTCCATTCTATGCATGATCAGTCTTCCAAGGTCAATATGATTGTGGATCCTTATGTATAGTAGTTGTAGGAGTTCTCTTTATCATTCAAGGAGATAGTCAGTTCTTTGGGATATGTTCTACATCCATCCTTGCTAGATCTACACTTGTTGTTTTTAGCAATTTTGGAAGGGGTGATGTCGCCATCCATACAAGGACAATTGAGCAAGTTTCAGAGACACCATTCATCTTTGAGATTCTTTCTACACATTGGGAAAGCATCTCATATGTACCCATGACATTATTTCTTCCCAAAGGGAGGAACATTATTCAGCTATCATGGATCAGCTTCTACATTTGATTTGCTATCACTGATCGACATTCTACATCGGGGGGGAACTAACTTGTCTCCTTTCTTCTTCTTCTTCTCTTTTATGGGGGGGACTTTTTCCTCTTATGGGGTTTTGTTCTTCTCATACTTTACTACTATATATACATGATGTATGTCATAATGGGGGTCTTGATTACTCCATCCATCCATGCATCCTTTCTTTCATATCTCTTTTTGGGGGAGGGTTTTTCCCATGAGGTTTTCCCTCTTTCTCCTCTTTATGAGATATTTCATTGCATTCATACATGGGTACCTAACATGGCCTAGTAGATGGGACCCATCATGCATTTTCATCCTAGCTTTTGTGAGCTTAAGTGCATTCCCCTATGTTGCACTTAAGGGGGGTGTTGGTGTAACTAAGTATTTACTTATTACACTTTACTTAAGTTTACTTAAGTTAATGCATTATTTTATTATTTATTAGTTAGACACCAAGGAGTATGCGTACTAATATGACTTGTCTTGTTGACAACACACGAGTTAGAAACTCTTTTGTGCATATGGTGTCTACAACACAAGAGTTACCATTTAATTTAAGCACATGGGGTCTACAACATCTCTGTATGAGATACACCTTTTCATACTTATCCTCTCACATACAATGGATGATAATCCACTTCTAGTGGAGATGTGCTTAGTTGTCATGCTTATCTCCTAGCTCATTCTAGAATAATTTTGGATGCATCTTAGAGGCCTTTATGTACAGGCACTCCTAGTGTATATGTACATAACATAACATAACATCAATTAAATTTGATATTGTTATTTTTATCATACTTTATTGGTCCATTTTGTGCTTGTGCTTGAGTTCCTTGATATTGGGTGATTTCGCCCTAAGGCAAATTCTTACAAAACCAGTGTCCATTCATAATTGTTTATAAGAAAATGTAAAATAAATGTGTTTCTTATTGTTTGATGTTTTACTTATTTAGTTGAATTATTCTATACCCAAATTTCATTTGCAAAAATTTGAATCATATTTTTAAATTTTTTATTGTTTATTTTAACTTTGGGGTATTCTTGTAGATGTAAAAGGCTAAAAGTTTGAAAACTGTCCATCATTAATAATGATACAAGTAAGATATCTACCAAAACATTTGAATAAAAGATAATTAGAGGGCCAAACCCTAAAGCTTTAAGCATACGTGAAATAAAAGGCCATTGAAAAGAGCATTCTACTAACAATGAGAGCCCACTCCATGCCCTCCAACCTTTTTATTTTTAAATTTATTGTACTGATCTTTTTAGTACTTGTCGTAGTACTATTGCAATCAATTTTCCCTAACTAGAGGTTAAAATTTCCTATTTCTACCAATCATAACAAGTTATTTTTTAATATTATTATATAACTAATATTTTCCATAGTAAACATGCAGATTTCTTACATTTATATATTAAGAAAACCAATAAGCTATCTCACTAGGAAAAATAATTGGGGTCTTATACACGAATTTTCTGCAACCACCCAACTTTCAAGTACATGTTGCCCAACATTTACTCAAGGTAGGATATATAATAATATTTAAGTGGGGTGAATAAATTTATTTATTTGAATAAATTATCCACAAAAAATCTAAAACTATTCTTATTTGAACATACATTGTTAGAAACTAATACCAACCCTTTTAAATTTTTTAAAAATTATAGAATTTAATTTTTTTTATCTTTTAAATTCTTTTCAATTTTTTTTTCATATCCAAAATGAATTTTAACATACTATCATTAATTTATTTTAACTTTATATATATATTTTTCTACTTAAATTCATTTACGTTTGTCCAATTTTTTTTGCACATTTACACACATTGTGCTGATTTCACTATTATAATACCATTTTTCTTATTAATCAAATTTATTCAATATATTTTAATATCATTAGTTATTTTTTCAATAGTCAAACTTTTGTAGTTGACTATAGCTCTTATAGATGAATAATGAATTGTTATATATTGAAAACTATCTAAATCAATTTGAAAACTATATAAAATAAATGAATATTAGAAAATAATATTAAATTTTTTTTTCTAATTTAAAAAAAAAAAGTTCTTTAAAGCTTGTATAAGAAAAATTAATATCAAGAAATTGTCTTCCTATTATTAAAAACTATAAAAAACATATAATTAGATCTTCAAATTAATATAAATATTTAAAAATTATTTGTATAAAATATATGATCTTTTAAATTTAAAACTCTTAATCTAAAATTGATATTAGTAATATTAACTTTTTATTATTATTTTTATACTGGGAATGCATAGCTTCCACAATGACCTACATAACTCCACTTATAAATAAAAAGTAATTAAGGTCAATCACTTCTTGTTTGTTTTCTTTTATTGGCTTTCACAAAGGTTTTTGTCATTGTAGATTTAAAATAGTTTTATTAACATTTAACTATGCTCTTTTTTTTTCATCACCTCTATGTTAATAAAAATAATATTAAAAATTATTATTATGTCTCTAACAGGCAAGTACTAGCCACTACATGACACTTGTTAATTAATGATAAGCCAATTTCTTCAAAATTATTCTATATATATTTTGAATTTCACTTATTATTTTAGAACACAATTTTTCTTTAAATATGCTTAACTATGGTTTTCTCACAATTCATTTAACTTGCTATTTTTTTCTCCACATAAGAGAATATCTCAATTTAGTCTAGACAAATATAGTTATAATTAATTTTTGAATAAAATATTTTATATGTATTTAGTTATTGGGATGTCAAAATTAGGAAAAGCTAATAAATTCAAATTATTATTTTTAGATATTTTATCATATTTTTTTATTAAATTTAGTTCTTTGCCTGTCTTACATTGAAATAATAAAATTGTGTTTTATTGTTAAATTTTTAATATATGAAATATTGTAAAAGAATGCATCATTCCCTCCTATTCATTTAGATTGAATGAGATTACTCAACTTAAATTAAATCACTAAAAAATTAGTGGGCAATAAAGAATTAGACATAGATGTAAATAAAGTGCATGAAATTGTGAATTTTCATTTCAAGGAGGGCCCCCTCTTGCTGATCTAGCATAGATATACTTGAATATCCTGTGTATCTTGCCTCTACTATTAACACATGCAACTAACATGCTTCCCTCTAACCTTGTGGGCCTACCAACATCTTCTAGGTCCAATGCCATTCTAATGATTTGGAATTCCTAGGCATCACCTCTACTAGAGAGGATTGGGAGAACATAGTACTAGAGAATGTTGGAATCCCTAAATCCATTAGAAAAAAGATTGTATTCTTTATTATACAAAGGCTATCTCTTCTAGAAACTTTCCACAAGTCTTACTTGAAAAGGAGGGCCCGAAGATCATTTTTCCAAACTCTATGGTGGAGAAAATCTCTACAAGTTTGTCTTTCTACTTGGTAGGTCACTTTCTATATTTTAGACCAATAGTCAAGATGGTCAAGAAATTGTGCACCTTGAAGTGGCTTAAAGGATTGGTTGGTGTCTATTCAATGTTGGGTAACCTTTTTTTGTCTAAATTTGTGATGGAAGAAGACAAAATTTGTATTTTAGAAAGCTTTTAGAGCTTTGGTAAACACTACCTAGCTTTGGCTAAATAAAAATCATTATTTGATCCTACAGTACAATTGAATCATATTGCTCTTTTTTGGGTAAAGCTCCCTAGTCTTTGTTTAGAATTTTCGTATGAGAAGATTTTTTTGTGGATAGGGGATTCCTTTGGCCATTATATCATAGAAGATAGTATCATTTTAAATAAATCTAGACTAATTTTCGTTAGGTTTTTTGTCAATGTTGCAATCAATGTGGTCCTACCTAACCTTTTCACTTGCAAGTCTAAGTAGGGATCATGGACTTAGGCTATCAACTATGAGAATGCAACACTATATTGCTAGAAATTTTCAAAATATGAAAATTTTATATCTGATTGTAAACCCATATCTCAGGTGGTTGAGAAGTCTAAAGAGAAGGTCCTCTACTAGAGTGGTTGATTCTTGTTGCTCCTCTAGAAAGTAACTAATTATTTTGGACCCTAAGGTGAAATACCTTACACTTGAGGAATTGATTCAGATGATTGTGGGTTATCCTTTTGTCGACACTATTATGAAGCTTGTTTCTATGCTTGAGAAACCAAGAAAAATGGGAGAAGCCAAGGATGGATTGGATGAAGGAGAGATATCTACAAATGGGGAGAAGGAAATAGTAGAACCAAGAAGGTCTCATATTGGGGATCCCATGTAGTAAGAATCCATAGTAATGTAGTTTTCTATCAGGATGATGGGGGTTGGTGGAGATGGTGATGATTAGAATGACATTGTGGTGGTAATCCCAAATGTTTTAGAGTGCCTCAAGTTGGATGAAGCCATGGAGATGGGTTTTCTTGTGATGTCAATTTCTATTGGGATTTTGGAACTTTGTGGGAATGGGGTTTTTTTGACATGATGTGGTTACTTGAGTATGTACACTCTATCATTGTTTCCTTTGTGTTATATCTAGCTAGTTTTTGACACCGACTTCTCCTATGAGAGTAAATATTGAGGATTAAAAAATCCCTAAGAGGAAAACAAGAGGTCAATGTGGGATTGGAATCTAAGAAAGAGTGGCCACCAAGGAGAATGACCATGATTAAAGTGGCAATGAGAGAGATTATATAATGGAGACAACTCACCTTGGAAGATACTTAGAAAGAACATAGATGAAAATTATCTCTGTAATGCCCCGCCAAGGGATACAAAGAATTTCACTAAGTTTACCCAACAATTTTTTTCTTTTTAAACATGAAAGTAAAACCATTCATAATATTCGCGGAAGCAATAGTAACAATACAATTGAAAGTAAACATAACATAACAGATTACATTCTTTAAAGACCCCTTAACATTGAATTACATCTAAATTATCTATTCATCTAACATCACATCCTTAGCAATGATACATCCAATGTTTAACAATATACAAGTGTCCTTTTAGAATTTACATTTTAGATTGCTCAATCATCCACGGTACATGTCACAGGGTATGAAAAAGCTTGAAAGAATAAACATCCATGTAAATAAAGTACATCATCATCCAATATTAATTCATGATGCAATTAAAGTGTATGAAATCACATGTCAAACATGACACATCATCATCATAAAGATATAAACATCCATTATAAAAGATAACCATACATCACAAACATAAATAACTAAGTGCACGGTTCCTCCCAACCGTTAATAGCATCATTAGACCATTGTGGATCCTAGCCATCCCTTCATGCATAACATTCCAAAGCACTGAAGAGATTATTGGTATTAACATAGTAAGAATGTCACTCCTAAAACATCCTACTAACATGCAAAGTAAAGCATAAGATAACATCATCTAACATATGCAAATCATCAATGTAAGAACATACCGGTAAATACATCCATCATAAGGTATATCATCTATCATAATGCTCCAAGATCATAATGAAGATAAATACCAACCAAGAATACTTCAGCCATGGTGTCTCAGACGGATCTCAAATGATAAGAGTGGAAAAACACTACCACTCGACCGCGTGGAACCTAAGTGGTCCACTCCCACTGTGCTGAGGAGATAATCTCAAGTCCGAAAAAGGCTATCCAAAATCACATAGTATAAATCTCCATAAGTCCAGGAATCCTAAAAGTATACTAACTCAAAGGATCCAATACCCACAAAATAAACATCTAATTCCCAGAGGCACAACAATGACATGTAGGAAACTTACTATGCAAGCAGGAAAGTGTCATCGCAATTATCACGTACAAGTTACCCTGGCAGTTAGCTAAACTCCACGGGTCCATACTGATCTCATGCGGCTACTAGTATCCTCTCATGCTGATGAGGCATACTACGGAATGCAAGGTCGCAACCATGCGTTCTCACTACTTCCATCCTAGCCTGTACAAGCACTCAAGGCATGGGTGAGAACATCAAAAAAATTATCTTTTTAGGTTCATTTAATCCCCATTTAGTGTGTAAATGTTATCACTTATTAACCAAACTTACAATGAGTTACCCTGGCAGCCACTTAGGGCCCCGACCCCCATTGCAAGCCACTTCCCAACACTACAAATAGATGACCTACCCTAAGCTCATGGAATCATAAAATCACCACAGTCCTGTACAAGCGACTTTAAAGAAAATCCATAAAAAGAATCATCAAATATCCATAATAAGAATCATCACATCTCTAAGATAAAAATCATCAAATCTCCATGAGCATCTGGAAAAGCATCCATACACAATCATGACCACAACAGTTCTCTATTGGCAACTGAAGGCATCACTGATAATCATAAGTATCTATTGGTTCTCAAAAAGAAACAAAGAATATCTCAAAATCAAACCGATCGAAGACTCCAAAATGGTTGAGTCAAACATGTCACAACATGACATTATACAAAAATAAATCAACATTTCAGTCCCATCATGGTGACTAGAAAGTAATCCAAGGATAACTGATCGATGACCCAAAAATGATTAGCTCAAGTGTCTAATTCATAAGAATCTCAACTATAACAATCAGTAATTATAAACATTTCATAAAGCATATGATCACATAACCATGGTTGGGCTTATAAAGATCGAGACCAAATAAGATCAACATGCTATCACATCTCATAACCCCTGAGCCTCTGGTAACAACCTAAGACTGGTCAACACTAGTCAACCCAAAACCAAAAACAAGAAGCATATAGAATACATGATGCAAACACATGTTTTGGTTTACTAAATTCACATAGTTGAATAATGTGTAGGGGTTTCCAATTTTTGTTTTCAAGTATACTTCAAGTGTATAGGTTTACCATTTAACCTACACGTCAACCCATTTGTTCCCCGATAGCATTATCCTTCCATTATTTTAGAAACAATATTCTAAGAATAACTTAAAGATAAATATTCACTAAACTGATCATCATTGACCTTTGATTAAATTGTCATGTATATTTAACCATGATCCATATTCTAATTGATTAACTCTTCTTTAATGTTACTTCAACTTTTCAACATAATCAAGGATCATTATTCCTTTAGGTTATAAGAAAGCCAATTACTAGTCTTCAAATAAGAAGATTATAACTTTATTAAAATGATCAATTAAATCAATCAATTAACCTAGATACACAATTCCATGACTTCTAACATCCTAATAGTTTTCAATTTAATATTACTAAGTCTCACCATCTAAGGTCATTATTCAAGTCATCAGAATAAGACCTATCAATACATTTTTTTTATAATCTCGTTTCAAGAATTATATCAATTGAATCTCTATTACATAACTTAATTATTAATTAAATCTAATTAACTCTCATTAATTGATTTAATTAATAATTGCATAACCATAGCAACGTTCTAATTAATATCAGTTGACTAATAACTAACTAGAATTCTGTAAGATTAAGGTCAACTATAATTCAATACTCCAAATGATCATATTAATAATTCAATAATAATATCTTGAATATATTTAAATACAAGCTATATTGAGAATCCTAATAATAATTTTGTGTGATCACATTCGTCATCCTCAAAGAATACCAACATTCCCTTGACAAATTCGTATTATAATTAATCATTTCAAATAAAATTCTATCGCACAACTTAATTATTAATTTCATAGTTATAATATCAACTAAATGAATATCAATTGACTAAAATCAATTATAATCCAAATCCAAAAATTAATATCTTTTACCAAACTTTAATCATCAAATAATCTCCTCTAGATTAACTCTAATCGAATTTATTGATAATTATTTAAACCATTATTTAGTAATAGTTTTTTAGACCCAAAAAACATTAATAAATAATAAACTCATCAAACTATTATTTCCATAAATCTCATTAGTTAATATTTGACTAACTCTTAACACTATTAAGGTATTCAAACGTATTAACCAATAACATAATAATTCAATCTTAATCCAATATCATTTAGAGTTTCTAAATTTAAATCAACATAATATAAATTATCATCTCACAATTATTTAATCAATATTAAAATCAACCATTAGACTCCATTTTCTAATTGTTCTAATAATATTTTGTCTATATAAACGTTGTTTGAAAAAGATCCCTATCACAAACCAACAAGACTCATTGTAGATTTTAACATGAATAATCTCTAAATTCTTAACATTATCATCTTCATTAAACAACTCTATATATTAAATAGTATTCAATATACATTATAAAAAGTCCACTATATAAACTATATTAAAATATCTTTTTAATTTTCTCTCATTTAAAAATCCATTTACTTAGATTGACTAATAATTAATTACACTTCTTCTACTATTAACTAATCTTAATTAAATTTGATTTAATTAGATTAGATAATAAATCATATAAAACTAATGCATATTAATAAGATTCTAATAAGGGAAGATTGCAATAATATCTTTAATTCATTCCATGCTTTGATATATTATTTTTTGTGAAGTTTAAGCATAAAGAACTCTTAATTATGGGAAATGGAGAAATATCTGTCCTTGAATAAAATAGTCTCAGTACGATGGCCATATCTCCCTAATGAACTGTTGGATCGGTCTAAAATTGAAATATGTTGGAGAGGGCCAAGTTGCGCCAATTTTGACTGGAGCGATTGAATAAATTCGATCACAATAATAAGTTATAAATGACTGAGTTCGGGTCTATCCAAGGGGTAGTGACAGGGCAGTTTGTGATGAATTAAGAATTTCTTCTTAAAATAATTGTTCTCTAAATTTATCCAATTCTTCTAACAGGTCTGGCTTATAGTTTGGAAACTATTTTTTTAAGTCCATTAATCAATTTGATTCCAAATCAAACCCAAACCCATTTTAGATCTAATTTCTTTCTCATTTAGAACTAGGGTTTTCTATTATTTTCTTCTCAACCAAATAAAATATCTAGATTCCAATTGATATCATAGATTCAATCATAGAGAAGATTCAAACACATGAAGACAGGAAGAGAAAGAGTGCAAAGAGAATATGTGAATATCATGAGTGCACCTAGACACTGATGCTAATCTGCCATGCCTCAGAAGTCCATAGAAAATCCCTTCCTTCTCCATCATTCACAATTCCTCCAACATCCAAGCCAACCAAAATTCTCATGTGACTAGAAGTGCTAGAAGAAGCATAAGAATATGTAGAAACATATGAGCATGTAGAAGCATATGAGCTTCTCAAATTCATGTAAGATTTGAAGCTTCCATTTTAACTTGAAGCTTGTAGCTTCCATTAAGCTTGTCCAAACACACTAGGAGAGCCTCTATTTAAAGGCCTCTAAGATGCATCTAGAGTGTCTCTAGAACCAACTAGAAGATAAGCATGACAACCAAGCATGAGTCTTCTCCAACCTTCTAGATGAATCTTAAAGTTGTCGACACCATGTGCTCAAATAAAATGCTAACTCCTAAGTGTAGACAACTTATACATTCTTAGAGTGCAAACCCTTGTGTTTTCTACATGACAACTCTCAAGAATTTTCCAACTCCTATGTGATCAAACATTAAAATAATGCACAATAATTAATATAATATTTAATTTATTCTTTTCAATTTAATTAATTTATTTATTAAATCTCATGCACAAACCTTAATAATTCCACTTTTCAATCTTAGTATATTTATACTTTAATCATATGAGATTTAGAATCTTTTAATAATTTTAAATATATTTCTCACTTTTAAATTTCATTTTTCAAAACTTAATTGCTAAAATATTTGTTAGCTTTAATAATAATATTATTTAGTCATTTATTTAAAAATGAGCTCCAAATATATTATTATTAAAATAAATATTGTCACATTCCAAATTTAAACTTTTAACTTTTATTTTCAAATTTAATTATTTTATTTAATCAATTTCTCAATTAATTAAATAAAATAAATATTAAAATACCATATTAATTTTCTATTTAATCAAACCATTAATTAAATATTTTAATTAGGATTAATTAATAGAAAATACATCAAAGACTCACAAGGTAAAAATATGAAAACCCATCATAGCCAAAATACATACAAAATCAAACCAAGGGTTAATATCATGAATTACATCATCCAACATATTTGGAGGGTACTCAACTTGGATACTTGTCCTAATTTTCCAATTAGAAAAAATGGCTTAAAGGGTTGGGATTTGGACTTGAGAATTTATCTCCCCTCTCTTATCATTGAGATGATATGATAGGGTACGCTCATCCTGGCAATTCAGGGAAGTCGATACTCGGTACCTGCAATCTACATAAAAACTATGCATGTACAAGCACAATATATACTAAACTAAACAGAAAATGGCAGTAAGTGGTGCATCATGTAGATCTCGACTAGCAGGTGACTACGACTCCCTTCCTTAACCACATCAGACACGCCATACAAAAGAAAACATGCAAAGCAAACATGCACACCATACACATGCAAGTATGGGGTAAGTATCCATAAGAAAACACATATGATAATAAATCATCTTACTAATCATCATTAACAACTGAAAGCAATGTAATAATCATCATCAATAATTGCGAACACTAAAAATAATCATCATACATACATGAAATGTAGAGTCTAAGTAATCTCATCACATAATAAACTGAATCCATAGCACAATATCTCATAGTCTCAAAACAATACTTCTAATTATCAACATGAAACTAGCCCTTCAAAGAGTTCAACAATGTTAGCAAAATACGAACTAGGGGTAGGCACTACAATCTCATAGAAAGTGAGGGGATTCAATAGCCCTAGGAAATGATTTTCTTTGAAGCAAAATAATTTCGAAAATAAAGAGGAGTGTAATTATCCATGAGCTTAAGATGACTAGAAAGAATTTTGATTTTCTTTTTACTATGTTTGGTTTGGTTCCAAGCTCTTGTATAGCAAGGCTAATGGTGCCTCTTAGGAAATTACTATAATTTGGAATCTAGGAAAAGTCACTAGTGAGGAAAAAATACTTAACCCCTATTTTTTGGATTGTGGCTTTTGGTAATAATGAGTGTAATTATCTCCTATTCATTTTTTATGCACCCAATACATAGCTTAGGAGACTCCATGTGTGAGAGGATGCATCCCATTCTATTGGTGCCCACAAAAGTTGTAACATCCATTTGTGTAGGGCATGTTAATACCCCCTTATACATAGAAAAATAAACTTGGAGGATTAGATGATTATTTTGAAAGCATGAGTGACTTAGTTAATTTTTGGAGAAGAAATGATATCTTGAATATTGATCTTTGGGTTGTTCCTTTTATTTGGTCCAATAACTAGTTAAGCCCTAACCTCATTTCTAGGTTAGAATCTAAATAGGGTGCTAATTTTGGCTACTTGGGAAATCCTCCTCTTCACCTCCCTTTAGGAATTTTGTAGGATAATTTCAAATCATTTCATGCTCCTTTTTTATTGGACCTTGAAAGAAAATTTGGGTAGAGACCCTTCAAATATGAGATAGTGTGACACTCTCACCCCTAATTTAGAGATTACATCAATCAATGGTGGAGTATTTGGGTTTAAGGGGATACCATGTTTTTAATGGTGAGGAAGTTGGACAATATTAAAAAGGAGATTTTGGGATGGAGAAAATCATCCTTTGGGGATGTCTTCAAATGGAATATGAAGATATTGAGGTTAGGCTTGATGGGATTCAAAACATTATGGTGGACGAGGAATTTTTGGAGGCTATCAATGAAGATAGAAAGAAATGGAAGAATAAATGGAGGATGATAATTGGGAGGAAACAAACTTATTGGAAGAAAATATCATGTAATTAGTGGTTCACTGAAAAAGATTAAAATACAACACTTTTCTATAAATTTTCTTCTAAACTTAAGAAGATGAATACTATAATTAATTTTCTGAATGACAATAATAGGGAAATGATAGAGGGAGGTGATAAGAGAGATTGGGCATCCAAATACTTCAAGGATATCTACAATTCTTAGATACATATTCTCAATCCTAATACTAGCGAGGCATCACTATTGGTCATCAACCTAGTGACTAACCATAATAAGAGTCAAGAATTGATTATGAAGATTAGTGAGGAGGAGGTCAGAAATGCATTCTTGTTTATAGGGGCTTACAAATCATCATAGCATGATTGATTTCCTTTCACTTTCTTCTAGAATTTTTGGGTGGTCATTAAATATAATCTAGTACATGCAGTCATAGATTTCATAAGGAATAGGATAATTCTAAAGAAACAAAACCAAACAATATGTTTATCATCTTCAAGGTTTACAAACCCACTAGGATGGAAAATCTTAGATAGTAGATGTTTTTATTGTAGTGCCTACCCTCGTTCACATCTTTTTTGGACATATTATTGCTATTATTATCAAACTATGATGGACTAGTTTTATGTTGATGGATTAGTGGTATTGTTTTGACACTATCAGACATTATGTTATGGATTCAGTGGTTATGTGATGAGATCATTTAGACTTTACATTTCATGCACACATGATGATCATTATATTGTTTTCAGTTATTGTTGATGAATAGTTGGATGGTTTATTATCTCATGTGTTTTATTATGGATACTTACCCCATACTTGCATGTGTATGGTGTGCATGTTTTCTTATTGTATGGTGTTTCTAATGTGGTTAAGGAAGGGAGTCGTAGTCACTTGCTTAGTCGAGATCTACATGATGCACCACTTCCTGCCATTATCTGTTTAGCTTAGCATTATATATATTGTATGTACATGCATGGTTTTTCTATAGGTTGCAAGTACTGGTTATCGACTTTCTTGAATTGCCAAGATGAGCGTACCCTATTATACTATCTCAATGATAAGAGAAGGGAGATAAATTCTCAAGTCCAAAACCCAAACCTTTAAGCCAATTGTCCTAGTGAGGTAGGACAAGTATCTGGATATTCTACCCACCAAATGTGTCAGATGACATAATTCGTGATTTATTACCCTTTAGACTGATTTTGTGTGATTTTCTCTATGATGGGTTTTCATATTTTATCTTGGAGGTCTATGGTGAATTTTCTATTATATAAGTTTTAAAAAATAGATTTAATTAATTAATTAATTAAGGGAAAAAGAATTAAATAAAAGAAAATTAGAAATTAAAATTAATAATAATAATAAAATAATAATAAAGTAATAAATAAATAAAAATAATAAAAGTTATAAAAATTAAAATGAAAGTTATAAATATTTAAATAGAAATTATATAAAAAGTAAATTGGAGTTATAAGCTTACATGGGAATTAACGTACTTTTCTATTCCTCATGTGTCAAAAACACGAGGGTTAGTGCATCAATTAAGCACATAGTGTCTACAACCCTATGGCTCATCTAGAAGGTTGGAAAAGACCCATGCTTAGTTGGTGACACCTTCTAGCTATTTCTAGAAGCATTCTAGATGTTTCCTGAGAGCTCTTTATATTCAGGCATTCCTAGAGGCTTAGATATAGCATTTGGAGTGCAATTGGAACGTTGGAGGATTTGAGAACTCTGAAGAAGGGAGCTTGCTCTGCGAGTTTTCTGAGGAAGAGCAATTTAGCATCAGAATCCAGGTAGATTCTTGTGATTTTACTTATGCTATTTCTGCATCATGCATTCCCTGTCTTCTTCGTGTCTTCCATATGTCTTCTGAGGAACTTCATATTTTTATTATCTGCATTCTCTATATGGGTAGTTTAATTTATTTGAGAATTCTATATGCATAGATCTGAAAAGAACATAGGGCTAGGGTTGAGATTCATAGTCAAACCCATTAGATTAATTATTGGAAATTTTGGAGATCAAAGGTCTATGGAGAAATTCTAAAAATTGAAGTTTATATTTATATAATGTCAATTTGCTTATATAGACACACACACACACACACACACACACACACACACACACATATGCAATTATGTATATATGTTCATATACTATGATGTTTTTTTATTTTTGCATATATATATATATATATATATCTACCTTCGCACGTGAATAGACTGTATATACGGAAGATATAATGTAAAAGATGTCTATTTATTGACAGTACTTGATTACTTACTATTACATAGTTATTACTATCATTCATATCATATTGTAAAAAAAAAAAAAAATTTGTACCAAATACAAATATCTGTTTGCAGATAGTCGTAAACTACGGGTGTAGTATATATATATATATATACACCTTCATATATATATATATATATATATATATATATATATACATACTATATATAATATATATTTGTTAAAAAAATAACATACCCATGGGCGAAAATGTTTTAACAAACGTTTTAAACCAAATCGCAAATGAGAATCGCGTAAGAAATTTTTTAAAAAAAAATTATAAACATTTTATACATTAAGTCGGGGGGGGGACAAGACCTGTGCCCTCACTACGGTCGCAGTGTACCACTGTTGCAAGTACTGCGACAGTAGTGGTACGTAGTACCACTAATGTCGTAGGCCCTGTGACTGCAGGGTCCTGCGTACCAGCGGTTATGTTATATATATGTGTTTTTAAAAAATTTCCATATGTATGAAGTCAATGTTAATTGTTATTAAAATTTTTGGTATTAATTGAATTTGTTAATTCAATTTTTTTTAATGTTAAAATAATTTATATATTCATATATGTATATATATATATATATATATATATATATATATATATATATATATATATATATATATATATATATATATATATATATATATATATATATATATATATATATATATATATATATTTAAATATAAATATATATATAAGTATGTATATAGTATGTAAATATGAGTATGAATAATTTGTTTTATAATTGATTTATATCAAAGGTTCATGGTTTAAATTAATTGTTTTATTAAGTGTATGAAATTTGATTGTTAGTTTGGTGGGGGACGTTTTGAATTAAAATTATAATTGAAGAATGGATTTTAAAGAATATTTGTATTCATTCAAAACGTATAAATTTTCCTCCAATTCTTTCTCTAAACTTGGAAACATAAACTGAGACTTTTGCATTTAAATTTAAGTTGTAAACTTAGCAAAACCAAAACATGTGTTTGCATTGTGTATTCTTTATACTATTGTTTTGGGTTTTGGGTTGACTAGTGTTGACTAGTTATAGGACATCTACCGGAGGCTTGGGAGTTATGTGATTGTGATGACATGATGATGTTTTAATCTCGATCTTTATAAACTCAAACATGGTTATGTGATGGAATGCTCTATGGATTGGATGTGTTTACTGATTGTTATAGTTGAAATTCTTATGTATGAGACGCTTGACTTAACCATTATTTTTGATCATCGATAAGTTATCCTTGGTTATTTTCTAGTCGCCATGATGGGACTGAAATGTGGATTTATTCTTGATGATGTCATGTTGTGACATGTTTGACTCAACCATTTTTGAAGTCTTCGATCAGTATGATTGAGATATATTTTGGTTGTTGAGAACCATTGGATACTTTGATTATCGGTGATACTTCAGTTGCCAATAGAGAGCTGTTGTGTTCATGATTTTCTATGGATGTTTGCTCATGGAGATTTGATGCTTTTATGCATATTTGATGATTTTATTATGGATTATCTTTTGTGATTTTGAGATTTATGATTCCATGAGGTTAGGGTAGGATATCTGCATGTAGTGAAGGGAAGTGGCTTGCAATGGGGGTCGGGGCCCTAAGAGGCTACCAGGGTAACTCATTGTAAGTTGGATTAATAAGTGATAACATTCACACCTAATACTAACTGAATGAACCTAAAATATAAGTTTTTTGTTCTTGCCCATGCCTTGAGTGCTTGTATAGGCTAGGATGGGAGTAGTGAGAATGCATGGTTGCAACCTTACATTCCATAGTATGCCTCGTCAGTATGAGAGGATACTAGTGGCCACATGAGATCAGTATGGACCCGTGGATTTTAGCTAACTGCTAGGGTAACTTGTATGTGATAAATTTGATGACACTTTCCTACTTGCATAGTAGGTTCCTACATGTCATTGTGTGCCTCTGCGATTAGATGTTGATTTTGTGTTTGGAACCTTTGAGTTAGTATACTTTTAGGATTCCTGAACTTATAGAGATTTGTGCTATGTGATTTTGGATAGGCTATTTGGGACTTGAGATTATCTCCTCAGCATGATGGGAGTGGACCACTTAGGTACCACGCGATCGGGTGGTAGTTTATTTTGCACTCTTATCATTTGAGATTCATTGAGACATCGTGGCTGATGCGTCCTTCGTGATGGTGGATATGTATCCTTTCATCGATGATTAGCATATGTTAGATGATGTTATCTTATGCTTCTATTTGCATGTTAGATTACTTTCTGCATATGATGTTGTATATATTAGGAGTGACATTCCTACTATGTTAATACCAATGATCTCTTTGGTGATTTGGAATGTTACGCACGGAGGGATGGCTAGGATCCACGATGGTCTAATGATGCTATTAACGGTTGGGAGGAATTGTGCACTTAGTTTATTATGTTGATATTTATGATGGAAGTATATGTCTTCTATGATGATGCATCATGTATATCATGTGATTATCTTTACTTTGATGTATCATGGATTAGAATAGGATGATGTACCATAATTCACGTATGTATATTCTTTTGAGCTTGTCATACCCTGTGACATGTACAGAGGATGAATAAGCATTTGAAATGTAATGTATAAACATATGACTTATCATTATTATTTCATGTGGATGTTGTACCAGATGGATTCATGTATGTTAGATGTTTCTAGATGTAATCCAATGTTAAGGGATCTTAAAGAATGTAATCTATTATGTATGTTATGTTTACTTTTAGATGGACATTGCTATTGCTTCCGTATGGGGCATGAGTTATCTATGGTATTTACTTTCATGTTTTTAAAAAAAAAAAATGCTACCAAACTTAGTAAAATTCTAGGTTAATTCTTTGGATCCCTTGGCAGGGCATTACATTTATAAGATCCTTTCTAAGATGGTGGTGAAACATCTTAAGCCTCTACTAGATAAGTTCATCATCCATTCCTAGAATGGTTTTATGCACTATTTTTAGATACTAGATTTTTTTTATTACATAACATGAAGTTTTTCAATCCATGGAGAAAAAAAGAAACCCTAGCATTGATGCAGGAGCATCCTGGGTTTCCCTTCTATCTTGGCCATCTTTGTTCATTATGTCCATTATTGTTGAGTTGCCATTGTTGTCAAGTTATAGTATTGGCCAAGTTGTAGTTGTTGTTGACTTATAGTATTGGCCAAGTTGTAGTGATTTTTAAGTTCCAGTGATGACCAAGTGGAAGTATTGGCCAAGTTTTGTGGTTGTCGAGTTCCTTTGTCTATCAAGTGAGCTTGATAGTTTGCTGATGCTCGATTCTATATTTGACTGAGTTTTTCTATTATTCTTTCTTAGTGAGAGATAGCTTTTTTATTTAATTTAAGTAATGAATTTAATGTAAGGATCTTGCATTGGCATGTCTGTAGACCATTATGAGGTTTCCCTTCTCTTATATAAAGATAATTAATATTTTGTAAGTCATTTTGGAAAGTATAAGTAGAGGTGTCTAGGCTCAGGTTAAGTAAGTTTTAGGAGAGTGAGGAGCTAGAAGGATTAATAGAGGATCTAATGATCAAATAAGGAGTTTGATTATAAAAATTTAATCATTAATCTCATATTGTATATTTGTAATATTTCTTGGTTGCAACCCAAAAGGCCTCACAACTAGGCATGCTTTCAAGTTATTTGATGAATCAATAAAAATTTTTTTTTTTTCTCTCCTTGGTTATGTTCTCTATGTGGTTTCTTTTGTTATGTTTACCTAGCAAGATGGTTGGATAGTTAGGGGTCCCTTTGACCCTACCATCCAATACTTCCTTGTGTCAAGTGGTATCAGAGCTTGAGGTTTTTCCTTCTAGAGATTAGATCATGTGGAACCATAATTAGATTTGGTTGTAGGGTGGAAGATCTATAGGTTTGACTTATAACTTGCAGAGGGTTATGATCTTGCAGGAACCTATTTATCAAAATGGTCGAAGGAAGAGGGAATTCTAACAATGCCATAATGGACATGTTGAGACATGTTGTAACCAAATTAGATACTATGGATAAAGCCCATAGGAGAGGAGTGCATCTTGATCATGTGAGTGATGATGAGTATGTGGAACCAAACCCTAATCTTGAGCCTAAAGAGGTTCAAGATGAGGAAATATTATTGAGAGTATTGATAGGGGGACATTCAAAGCCTATTGTGGAATTTATGCTTATGCTAGAAAGTTAGATATTAATGATGTGTTGGATTAAATATATAATATAGAGAATTTCTTTAAGTTTGAAAGTAGTCATAATAATATGAAACTGAAAATTAAAGTCATTAGGCTCAAAGATTATGCCTCATTATGGCAGGAGAATTTGCAAACTGATAGACAAAGAAGAGGAAAAGAAAAAATTAAGACATGGGTTAATATGGTGAACAAGGTTAAGAATAAGTTCCTTTCTTATGACTACCAAGTTAGTTTGTTAAGGAAGATGCAAAATTTGAGATAAAAGGGCATGACTATGTAGGAGTATACTGAGGAATTCTATAGATTCAACATTAGATTTGGAGATGTGGATGATGAGGTTGAGAATGTTGTAAGGTACCTAAATGATATGAGATCTAGAATTTAGGATGAGATAAGCTTTGTAAAATTAGACAGTGAGGTAGAAGCATACTAATATGCCCTAAAATTTAGGGAGATCTTGACAAAGAAACATGGGAAAAGACATAGAGATAGAGGTGGTTCATTTGAGAGAGGTAGAGGTAGATCTTATGGAAAAATGAGTATATTTGACAATTTTATTTAAGATAAAGTAAAATTGAATGAGGAATGAAGATAAAGACAAGATTGAGTGGAAAGGTGATAATTCTCATTGAGGTGGTACTAGTTATTATTGGGGAAGATATAATTCTTATTCTAGAGGGGGGTTTCATGATAATTGATTCATATGTGGTGAAGAAAGGCCTAGATCCTTTTAGTTTAAATACTATGGTAGATCTGATTGTAGTAACATCAATGTTGTAGTTCATGCTAAATCTATGAATCCTTCAAGTAATCCTAAGGCTGGAGAGAAATTGATGGTGAGAAGAACTTTATGTAGTGATAAAATTGATGAAGAACCTATTCTAAGGACAAGTCTTCTCAAAACAAGATGTAAGATGTAAGGAAACCATTGCAAAGTGATAATTGATAGTGCAAGTTTGGAAAATTTGGCATCAAAGGAGCTAGTTACAATGTTGTAGTTGTAGACATTGGGACACCCTAGGGCCTAAACCCTCTTATATTTCATGGATCAATGATGAGCTTAAGTTATTGGTAAGAGAGAAATGTGTTGAGAAGTTCAATATTGGAAAATACTTTGATGAAGTTTTGTGTGATATTATCCCTATGGATTGTTGTCATATTATGTTGGGTAGACCTTTGGAGTATGATAGATATGTTATGCATGATGGTAGATTGAATGAAAATAAACTTTAGGTGAATGGACTAAAAAAAATATTGATGTCTTTGATTGAGTCTCCTGATGAGATAAATTGTACTATTGTTAGAGTCTACATGGCTAATAGGAAACAATTTCAGAAGAAATAAAGAATAACCAAATTTTCTTTGTTGCGATTGCTAGAGGGTTGAGTTGTGACAATAGTGAGAAAATGAAAAGAATAGTAATGACTGAGTGATAGAAGATGGTATATGTCGAGTAAAAAGAAAGGAAGATGGTGTTAGCTGAGTGCAAACAAAAATTTGAAAAATTGTTGAATGAGTATTAGGAGATTGTTGACGAAGATATACCTGATGGTTTACCACTAGTTAGAAGCATAAGTAAATACATGGATCTAAATCATGGAGCTAGCTTACCAAATAATGAACTATATACACTAACAGCTATAGAAAATGAAAAACTTAATAAAAAAGTGCAAGAATTGTTGTAGAACATTTTGATCAGAGAAAGCTTGAGTCAATTGTTGTACCTACTATATTGGCAGTTGAGAAGAATGGAGAATGTTTAGTGATTCTAGAGTTATTAACAAGATAAGATTAAAATATAGGTTTACTATGCCGATAATGGATGATATAATGGATTGTTTGAGTGGAGAAAGCTACTTTATCAAGAATGATACTTTACTTATTGGAAGGAAAGATCTCATATTCATTAGCTGAATGAAGAAGATTAGAATACAATATCTTCCCACATATCAACTTCTAAACTTAAGAAGAGGAATACACTAATGAATTTATTGAAAAAAAATAATAGGGAAATGATAGAGGGAGGTGATAAGGGAGATTGGGCATCCAAATACTTTAAGGAAATCTACAATACCTAGTCTCAGATTCCTGATCCTAATACTAGAGAGGCATTTCTATGGGTCATCAACCTAGTGATTAACAAAAATCTATCATGCAAGATTCCTCAAAAAGTAGGTCTTTTGAAGAATCTTGATGCTTTAAAAATTTCAACAAATAATTTGAGTGGTCTCATTCTAATATCTATGGGAGAAGTGGGTAAAACTAAGTTCTCAGATCTTTGAATAAACAAATTCTCTCGATAGATTCCCTAAAAAATAGTAAAGCTCATAATTTTAGAATGTTTTAGACATCATGATCACTGGTTTGAATCACACAAGGGAAATAAATTTCAACCTTGAAACTTCTAAATGGACCTCAACTGTAAAATAAAACCCTTGGTGTGAAAGATAGTCAAGAAGAATTGGATATAAAAGAGAAAAGGGAGGAGACAAATGAGGAATATAATTTACATTAAGATATGGTGGGAAATGTCACCAGGGTTGAGTTCTATGATTTGATTTTCCATCATAATTGCAGTGTTGTACTTCCAAATAAGATTGAGATAAGAATATTTCATGTTTCTAGATAGTCTTATGCCACATCACTTTATGTCATATTATAACCTCTCTTATAAATAAATTCTCAACATTTTAAATAAATTTTTGCATTCAATGTAATATTTTTAGTAGAAGAGTGTTAATATTGGTGTCTATATGTATTTTTCATATACTTTAAATTAAAATAAAGAAAATAAACTATTATGCATGCATGCATTTGTACATCAAGTTGCCACTATTCTCACATTAGCTTCACCTAGAGATATTTGGTAGGTAAGAATTTAAATTCGATGAAACATGTGACTATCTCTATTAGAATTTTCTATGAAAATGAAGAAAATGGTTAGTTAAATGGAGTATTAATTATTGTAATGTTTTGGAAAGGTTAGAACATTGGAAGAATTTAATATGAAAATTATGGATGCTAGTTACCCTAATATCAGTGGATGTGGTGAAAATTTGTAAAGGTAGGTCATTTGTAAAATGCATTCCTAATATGAGAATAAGGAAATTGTAAGTTTTGGAGACTCCATTCCTTTGAGGTTGCGAATTGAAACACTGACTTGCATCTTCTCATCCTCAAATAATTTTGAATTCAACAATATCAAAGCTACAACATCTAGTTTCACTGAGCATTTTAATGTTTGGGAAAGAGCCTCCACTACCTTTCTTATATTTATCCTCTATCCTCTGTATATAAGTTTGTGTGTGTAAAGCTTATCATATTGTGTTGTCATTATCGGGTTAGATTAGCATATGCGGTGTAGGTTCTGAATTATATGGTCATTTCATGGCTTTTCGCATGCTAGTTTATCCATATTACTAAAAAATAAATGAACTAAAAATAAATGTTGGGAATGACCCTTTTATAGATACCCAAACTACACTAAATCAGTATGGAAAAATGGGGATGATTGGGATCTTTCTCCCTCTTTGCTATAACAATTCTCATTGGTGACTTCATTTTTGTTTCTTTAGTCTTTTCACTAGACTTTACCATGCATCACATTTTTATAAAAAAAAAATTATTCCCATTTTTAAATTCAAATTAATCTAAAGAAAAATTGTTTCCATAATGAAGTATTTTTCAATTAGAAATTTTAGATTAAAAAAATTCTCATAAATTTCAAAATTATTCAAAATATAGCAGTCCTTTAGATTATTGGTGAACTTTTAATTTTACCTCCCATGAAATAATTGATTAGAATTTTATAATAAGAATGTCAGCACTATAGCATTAAAAATCCTTAAAATAGCTTTATCTTTAAAAATATTGTTGAAGTTTTATGACATTAAATAGATACAAAATTGTGGCACTTTCAAAAATTGTGTACCTTTCTTCTTATTTCATCTTTTATGATTATAATTAAAATATCATTTCTTCATATTAATAGAATTCGTTGAAATAGCTTTATCTAATAATAACTTTTGAAAAAAAAAAATTTAATTTTAATTTTTTGTAAAAGTGGGCAAGCCACTAAATATATTTATTAAATAAAACTAATAAAAAAGCTCAATTAGGAAAAAAATAGTAAGAAAACCTAGAATCATTGCTAAATACAAAAATATTTAAACATTGATATTTACAAAATTATCATATCGATGGAAAAAAGATACCCTATTTACAATTTGGAGACAATACTTCCACAAATTACATAATCAAGCTTTAAATGAGAAATTATCAAAATTTCAAAAACTAATTAACTTTTAGAAGATAAGATGTCTCACTCCTCCATTTCTCCACATTTGGGCCTATCACATGAAACTGAAGCATTCGAAGCTTGAACATCACTACCCCAATTAGAGTCAGGTAGGAGCTGAGGTGAAGAATCTCATCCTGACCCATGAATCACACTCCATGTGGAATTTGGCATGATAGTAGTTACCATGTTCCATCCATACTCATGAGCACCATATAATGATTGCGGCCTTTCCAAACACTGAACATTATTGGGAGAACTTCCAACATGCACACCTGAGGTCTCAATGTGTTGGCACTGCAAAGCTATTGTACCCATAACCAAAGAACCATTTGACCCATCTATGAATTATAGACCAACAGAATTGAAAGCTAGTAACTGGGCTATAATAATAAATGTTTATTTGGAAGCCCTAGAAGGTCTAGTAATGCAAACCATGTATGCTCTACAAGTTGAAAACTCAAATCCCTCGTAGTAACTTGTAGGGTGAACTTCATGAATCACAAAATCTTTTTTCAAATTTTTTTTGGAGAGCATCATAAGTTGCCATGAATTCATGTTTTTATAGAAGTTGAGATCGCAAGAACAAACCTCCCACCAAAGCGTGACCCACCCAAAAATCATACTATTGCATTGCAATTTTTAGCTTTCTTTTACTCAAAAATTTTTGGAGGATGATTTTAACTATGGGAATCTCCAAAAGTGTAATTGACTGTAATAAATCCATTGTGTTGGACATGAAAATTGACACACAACTAGATGGAAAAAGAAAATACCTAGAGGAAGGGGAGAGAATATCATCCCCAATAATGTGCTTGATATCCTGCCTAATAGAAGGAGAATCTACACAAAACATTACATCCATGGTAGAGTCATCAATGTGTAATGGAAGAACATTCTCATACATAGTCAGTTGGAGCCAAATAATATAATTTTTGGGTAGAATTGTCCTATGGAATTGAGAACAAGAGTCACATTTAACATAAACCATAGAGGTCAAATTCCTCAAGCAAGAAACTTTGTAATGCACTGTATCCACAAAATTGAGAGGTATAAATAAATTAGACAATGATAGTTAAAAGCACAATCCTGTGAGAATAAATTCCCATTAGTTGGCAACACATGCAGAAGATTTGAAGGACAAATGACCATGTGAATCTAGTACTTGAGTTGATGCCAAAGTAACCTCACAGCATGTGACCTAAATGTAGATGATATTAGATATAATTTTTTTTTAAAGTTAAATTTGATTTTAACAAAAAAATTAAACTAGTTCTTGTTGTTTCAGTTAACTTAATTTTAGGAAAGACTTTGTGTTGGCTTTTATTTTTTGTTGAAAACCATATTTCACTATTTTTTTTCAAATAACATTGATTGAAGATAGAAGATATTCAATAGATCAATTTTTTTCTTGTTTTAGTTAGTTTGGTTCAACAAATTCTTGGATTGGTTCTTGTGATGTCAACAATCCATAGTTGTAACAACATTGGGGCATAGGTTATTGAAGCCGAATTGTAGAGTTCTCTATCCTCCCCAAAATTTTATAAATGTGTATCTTGGAATTTTGTGTAGTTTTTGTCCCCTACTTTTCCTTTTATTGTATTGAGTAGTTTTCCAAAGACTCTCTATGGTAGAGTTTAGAGGGTAATTCTTAGAGATAAAATCCAAGCTAAGCCCTAAATGATTGAGAATTTTTAACATTAGTTTATTGTAATATTTTGACCAGATGATTTCTTCATATCTATTTTTGTGCCTTTAAATTTAGTTTCTCCAAAAAAGTACACCTCTTATGAAAAGTAGGCCTCCACTGGAACTCCTAGATATGAAAACTAGAAAGAAAAATGTTGAAATGGTTTATTGGATTATAGATATAATATCTTCCATCTTATTGAATGTGTTGGTAGTCTCCTAATGGGTATTGCCCTCTCCACAATGAGATATATTTCAATTTCCATTTAATTACCTCTACTAATTATTATTATAGGGTCTAGTTTCTTCTTCTATATTATCTTATTCACATTTGGATGACTTTTCCTCACCTTAACATTACCTCTTCTATGTTGGTTTGATGGCTTAAAACTTTTTTCTCCCTAGATATTGCCTCTTATAAAAAAATATAATTTCCCCCTATTGAGCTTTCTATTGCAATTACTCATGGTGTGCTTGGAAACTCAAAATTTTCTTGTTAGACTAATATAATTTTTTATTTGTTAAATCAATATACAATTTCTGGGTGTGTGTAGGATCATGATCAACCAAACTATGGCCTTAAGTGGTAGTGAAAAATTAACAAATCAGGGTTATGTCAACTTGACATATAATTTTAAAGTGGTTCTAGACCTTATATCAAAAAGTTGTAAGAAAATAATTTATAGGAAATTGAATTTTGTTTCTAAACTACTAGGCCTTATTTGGAGAAAAGAATATTTGATTGGTCAAAAGTTTGGATTTGAATGCAGTACTATGAAAATTTTAGGGAAAAAATAAAAAGTAGGTGTATGTCTTACCACCTTAATCAAAATCAAATGATAATATTTTTTAATATAACTATAGATATAAAAAGTATACTCATGCTCGGATGTGACACATATTTTTGGGTATTTTTATTCCAAATAAATAATTAAATTTGAATTTTCTACTAATTTTTTTTCAGAATAAAAAAGCTCTTGTGTTTGACCACCTAAACTAATTGAAAACTTTACCAAATAATTTTTTTTTCCCTTATACTAGGTGAAGCATAGAATTTGATGCAACTTTTGGATTTAAAAAATGTTATACCATTTGAAAGTTATAGATTATTTTCAATTAGTATGTCAATCAACACTTTATAATAATATTTATTGAAAATTAACTAATAAATACTAACCGAACTTAGAATTTGACAGCAATTATATCAATGGAATCTTGAGAGTGTTATAAAAAAAACCTTTTTGTTTCATTCAATTTTGATGAAAATAACATTGTCAAATGGCTACTCGAAGTCTGTGTAATGTCCCTCCTCTTATACAATATATAACATCATGATGTTCAAATCCAAAAAATATTTATAGTAACAATGATCTCACATTGCCACTAGAGTAATTTGAAAACCCCAATGTGGTAACCTATTAACAAGAATTAAGATTGTGCATGAAATTAGTCAAGCAACATATGCTAAAGTATTTTAATGATAAGTGGAAATGAATGATGGTTGAGGTTACTTCTTGTATGATAGAATGGATGATTAATGTATTGATAGGAAAAAACTAGAGTAAATAGACATGAAGATAGTTAGATGTTGTAATAGTGAATTATAGATGGGTAATTCGTAAAAGGGTACATTACATTCAATAGACATCAAGATCTTGATCAATCTGACTAAGTGAGGAATACATAAAATGTTATTTAGGAAAGATTATCCATTCTAGGTTTTTGATTATTACAAAGCTAATTTGATGCATTCTTAGTGCTACTTATCTTATCATATTGTGGTTTCTATTTGATGTTGATCAATCATGTTTAACAATTGAGTATTGAAATATGATTCACGAGTCCTAATGGTAAGGGAATGGAATTTCTACATCTATGTTGGTGATCTTATACTGATATGTATTGATTTATGCTATAATTGAAAATATATAGGAATGATCATACTGAATGGTGTTTTATATAGTATAGATTGGAGAAACTCCTTAAATGCAAGTGTGAAATGATAGTTATGTTATTGTAAATGAAGAGTACATATGGATAGCTCATTATGCTGATTTTCATTTTTGATACCATGGATAATAGTATTTATGGATTAATGTTACATATTTTGTATCTCATTTTATATTCTTATACCTCATATTGGGCTACTGATATTTTCATGAGTGTGCAGGTAGTAAGCCCATGGACACATTAAGAACCTTGCTACGTGCATTGTTAAGCCAAGGTTGACCCTAAGGAGGGGATAACCTAATTACCAATGTATTTTATTTTTGAAAATAGTTATTTGTTTAATATGGATTGTTAAATATATTTTTGTGTAATTATATTGGCATGTCAAATGTGTATTGTGAGTGTTTTAAAAGTAGTGTCAATTGACACGTGTTGTGATGTGACATGCCAATTGTGTTGAGTGAGTAGTCAAGTGACCCTTAGATAACCATGGAGTGACCCAATGTGAGTTTCCTTGTTTAGGAAGCCAAGCGAGTTGTCCCCCACTTAGATTTTCGAATGCCAACTTGGAGCAAATTTCTAGGAGAGTAAAATCATCCCTAGGGTTAGTTTAGGACTTTCTTTAAAGGCCCATATGGTACACCTTGGGGTTAGGGTCATATTTAAGTATATAAATCTTCCCTAGGCACCTAGGATACCACCCAAAAGTTAGGGTCTTCTATATGGTCGGAATTAGAGAAGGAGGCATGTGAATGTTTGGAGGGAAAAGAAGAAGATAAGGGAATATGTGGGGAAGAGTGGAGAAGGGATTGAGAAATAGGGAGAGACTAAGAAACAATGGGGGGAGATAGACAACAATGGAGAAAATATTTTCAGCTAAGGAATGGAGAAAAGCTAAGGAGGGAAGGAAGGGAAAAGGAGAAAGGACTTGAAACCCAAGTTTGGAAGTGAGATGTGTAGTCTTTCCCTTCGTTAATGCCATGTGAACTTTATGTTTTGGATAGAACTTCTAGTTTTCAGCTTGTTATGTGTAGTTCATGTATTGTAAATGTCAATTTATGAGCATGCATTCCTTGGGCTTAAAGTTGTGTGTGTGAACTTTATGTTGTGGTAAGATTTTCAGATTTAGTTTTGTGTGTTGTCAACCCTATAATGTGTTTTGTGGATTATGGATGTCATGTTTATGAGTTTTCTTGCAAACTTGAAGTTTTATTTTGGACATATTGGTTTACATTGTGCTTTTGTTTTGTTGTGGTGGATTGAATGTTGTGTTGGGTGTGAAGGCTTTACTCACCCTTGGGAGGGAAGAGAAGCCTTGGGGTGAAGGGCTTAGTTGGGCTCAACATTGAAGTTGAGAAATCCTCCTCTTGGAGAGGGGATAGTTTTCATGGAGCATGGGCTCCATTGAAGCCATATACCTTTCTATTGTTATGTGGTAGGTATAAGTGAGGATATGTGAAGAAGAGTAAGTGATAGCCTTGTTGAGGCATGTGATTATTGATAGCCTTGTTGTGGCATGATTTTTGAAAGCCTAATTGGCATATTGCAATTGCAAGATTTTTTGTTCATAATGATATGGCATTCTCCTCCTTGGAGAGCCCACCTTCACCCAATGTTTATGATTCCACTTGTGAATCATTGTGCAAGATTTGGTGGGGAGTATTGTGTTGTAGTTTGATGATTGTATGTGATCAAACTTGTTGTTTAAGTTGTTGTGTAATGTTGTGTGTAAGATATTGGTTTTCAAAAAAAAATGTGTTACCACATAGCATTGTTTCTCCTAGCATTTGGGTCGTCTTGAAGGGCCTATGGTTGGAAGGAAAGCATTCCATGGGTATTATTGTGTGTTTCATTGCAGGTGATAGTTGAAGCTAAAGCTTGGAAGAAAATATTTGTAGCTGTCCTTCTATGTGTAAAGAGATAGTCCTTGAATGTTAAAGTGTAAAGAGAGAGTCTCCCATTATGTACGGTCCCCATTAAGATTATTGAGTCTACTTATATCTCTTATTTTAAAAAGGGCCGCTGTATTTATATTTGTGAAGTTCACTAGTTGTCTCATGTGTACTCCCACTTGTGTTTAGCCATGGGAAAGTATGTAACAATTTTGGTGTGAAGGATAAATGTTTAGCAAAGTTGTATTTGTTGCAAAAAGTATTCTGCATTGGATGTTCTTTTGAAGTGCAGATATTACAATAAGATGTAATTATATCATTAAAAAAAATATTAGTATAAGTTCTTTACTTGATTTGTAAAAAGGTTATTATTATTTTGTGTAATAGAGTTATTAGTGATGCATTGACTAAAGCATACTTACCTTTAATGGTAGATTGAGATAGATACTAAACAAAATAATAATAATAGTAATAATAAGTAAACCTTATGCTCTAAAAAGAAAAGAAAATCAAAGTGTAGAAATTTTACTGCTAGCTTAGTAGTGACATATTATTAAAGAAACAAATTTAAAAAAAATAAAAAAATTAGAGGAAGGTTTGGACTGAAAATTTGGGGCATGACAGTTTGAGTGTCAGTGAAACCCTTCTCAAACACATTTTTTGGGATGACCAAATAGGTTTGGTAAATACTAAGCCTAGTCAGATACCCGAATTCAAAAAAGGTATCTAATTGCTCTGAATTTTCCAATTGGGAGGGAAACCACCCACATTCAAAATTTTAGAGGGAAATTTTAGAGGAAACATTTAGAGGGAAACTTTATAAGGAAATTTTAGAGGGAAACTTTATAAGGAAATTTTAGAGGGAAATTTATTTTGAGGAAGTGTGGACATTAATATTATTATTACATATGATTATGATTATTATTATATATAGTAATATGTTTGATTATTATGATTATTATTATTAAATATAATATAGTTATAAATATAATTATTATTATAACTAAATATAATATAGTAATATATATGATAAATATTATTATTAAATATATATAGTAATATTATATGATTATTATTATATATAATAATATATGTAGTTATTATTATTATTAAATATATAAACTAGTAATATATATGATTATTATTGTTCTATAATTTAATAATATATTATTATTATATTAAAATATAGAGTATTATATTATTATTAAATATAATATTTTCATGAAATGCATACTTGATGCATTTCATGGTAACATATGTGCCTAGGGCCCCTAGCGACCCCTTTTGACGCATTCCCAATGGATCCCTAGGGGTCCTAGGGCCCCTAGGGACACATGTTGTCATGAAATGTGTCAAGAGGGGTCATAGGTTAACCTATGATGCCTCTCAATGTGTTTGAACCAACCAATGTGTCCCCAGGGGTCGTAGGGCCCCTAGGGACATATGTTGTCCTTAAATGCATCAAAAGGGGTCATAGACTAACCTATGACCCCTCTCGATGCATTAGAACCAACCAAATGGGTTCCTAGGGTTCTAGGGGCCCTAGGGACATACATTGTCATGAAATGCATAGAGAGGAGTCATAGGTTAGACTATGATGCCTCTCAATGTATTCAAATTAACCAAATGGGTCCCTAGAGGCCCTAGGGCCCTCAGGGCCCCAAGGAACATATGTTGTCATGAAATGTTCTGAGAGGGGTCATATGTTAACCTATGACCACTCTCGATGCATTCAAACCAACCAAATGGGTCCCTAGGGCCCCTAGGGACATACATTGTAATAAAATGCATTTAGAGGGGTCATAGGTTAACCTATGACCCCTTTTGATGCATTAGAACCAACCAAATGCATCCCTAGGGGCCCTAGGGCCCCTAGGGACATAGGACCCCAAGGGACATATGTTGTTATGAAATGCATCCATAGGGGTCATAGGTTAACCTATGACACTTCTCAACACATTAGAACCAACCAAATGCATCCCTAGGGGTCCTAGGACCCCTAGCGACATATGTTGTCATGAAATGAGTTGAGAGGGGTCATAGGTTAACCTATGATCCCTCTCGATGCATTGCAACCAACCAAATGTGAAATGCATTAAGAGGGGTCATAGGTTAACCTATTACCCCTCTCGATGCATTGGAACCAACCAAATGGGTCCCTAGTAGTCTTAGGGCCCCTATGAACCTACATTATCATGAAATGTGTCGATAAGGGTCATAGGTTAACCTATGACTCCTCTTGACACATTAGAACCAACCAAATGTGTCGCTAGGGGTCGTAGGGCCCCTATGGACATACATTGTCATGAAATGCATCAAGATGGGTCATAGTTTAACCTATGACCCCTCTTGACACATTGGAACCAACCAAATGGGTCCCTAGGGGCCCTAGGGCCCCTAGGTACATATGTTGCCACGAAATGCATCGATAGGGGTCATAGATTAACCTATGACCCCTCTCGATGCATTTGAACTAACCAAATGGGTCCCTAGGGGTCCTAGGGCCCCTAGGGACATATGTTGTCTTGAAATGCATTGCGAGGGCTTGTAGGTTAACCTATGACCCCTCTCGATGCATTAGAACCAACCAAATGTGTCCCTAGGTGTCTTAGGGCCTCTAGGGACATATGTTGTCATGAAATGTGTTGAGAGGGGTCATAGGTTATAACCACTGACAATACATTAGAACCAACCAAATTCATCCTTGGGGTTCCTAGGGCCCCTAAGGACATATGTTGTCATGAAATGCATCGATAGGGGTCATAGGTTAACCTATGACACGTTTTGACACTTTGGAACCAACCAAATATGTCCCTAGGGGCCTTAAGGGCCCTATAGGGACATACATTTTCATGAAATGCATCACCTATGACACCTCTCAATGCATAGGAACAAACCAAATGGATCCCTAGGGGTCCTAGGGCCCCTAGGGACACATGTTGTCATGAAATGGATTGATAGGGGTCATATATTAACCTATGACCCCTTTTGATGCATAAAAACCAACCAAATAGGTCCCTAGGGGTCCTAGGGCCCCTAGGGACATATGTTGTAATAAAATGTGTTGAGAGGGGTCATAGGTTAACCTATTACTCCTCTCAATGCATTAGAACCAACCAAATGTGTTGCTAGGGGTCTTAAGTCCACTAGGCACATATGTTGTTATGAAATGCATCAAGAGGGGTAATAGGTTAATTGATGACCCCTCTCGATGCATTCGAAACAGCCAAATGTGTCCCTAAGGGGGGTAAAAACACAAACCTATGTCACTGTTTATAAAGAAACGTGATATCAAAATGTGACAGTTCAACATCAATGACAAAAAAAATAGTATTTGTGTTTAAAATATGAAGATGATGTAAACTAATGAAATGTGTAGAATTATATGAATTTTATGCCTATAATTTTTATAATTTTTTTGACTAAGAATTTATTCATTTTATTTTATTTTGAAGTCCCTTTTTTAACTATAAAAAATATAGGATGTAGTTCCTGTCAAACAAGTATGTGCAAATCATCTTTTTCTGTTCTAATTTGAAAATATTTTGTAGATAACATGTATAGCTAGTGAACAAAAAAAGAAATAATTATTTTTGATATATATTTTCTTTGTGATAAGTACTCAAGTTCGACTTTGTCAGAATCCAACAGTTTTTTCCTCTCATCAAAACTTCCCTATCAAATCTATACCTTCTTTTAAAAAAATAACATATTTGTGAAGACGATTCTCTCCTCTAGTGATAAATATTATTTTTTTATTTTTTTGATATGATTTACTATTTTTTTTCATTTTTTGAGAGAGCATCTTCTAAAATGTTGAAATATCGACTTATAATATTTTGATATTATAACATATTATAACTAATCAAAACAGTCAAAAATTTATATAATGATGATATTGAATCTGAGATCTATAAAAGGGTATTTTTAGTTTTTGAAAAAAAATGAGTTTTGATAGAGAAATGAGATTTGACCAAAATAGGTTTTTGTATCACAAACGGTGACATAGATCTATGCTTTTACCTGGGGTCCTAGGGTCACTGGGGACATATTTTGTCATGAAATGCATCGATAGGGGTCATAGGTTAACCAATGACCCATCTTGACATATTGGAACCAGCCAAATGCATTCCTCTAGGGCCCCTAAGGACATACATTGTCATGAAATGCATTGAGAGGGGTCATATGTTAACTTATGACCACTCTCGATGCATTAGAACCAACCAAATGGGTCCCTAGGGGTCCTATGGCCCTTAGGGACATATGTTGTCATGAAATGCATCGAGAGGGGTCATAGGTTAACCTATCATCCCTCTTGATGCATTAGAACCAACCAAATGGGTCCCTATGGAGCCTAGGGCCCCTAGGGACATACGTTGTCATGAAATGCATTGAGAGGGGTCATAGGTTAACCTATGACCCCTCTTGATGCATTAAAAATAACCAAATGCATTCCTAGGGCCCCTAAGGACATTTGTTGTCATGAAATGCATTGAGAGGGGTCATAGGTTAACCTATGACCCATTTCAATGCATTAGAATCAAAAAAATGTGTCCCTAGGGGTCTTAGGGCCCTTAGGGACATATGTTGTTATGAAATGCATTGAAAGGGGTCATAGGTTAATCTATGACCCCTCTCAATGCATTAGAACCAACCAAATGCATCCCTAGGGATCTTAGGGCCCCTAGACACATATATGTTGTCCTAAAATGTGTTGATATGTATCATAGGTTATGCTATGACCCTCTCAATGCATTGTAACAAACCAAATGAGTCCCTACGGGCCCTAGGGGCCCTAAGGACATACTTTGTCATCAAATGTGTTAACAGGGGTCATAGGTTAACCTATGACCCCTCTTGACCCATTGGAACTCATCAAATCCATCCCTAGGGGGCCTACGAACATTTTATGTCTTTAAATGCATCAAGAGGGATCACAGGTTAACTTATAACCACTCTCAATGCATTAGAAGCAACCAAATGCATCCCTAGGGGTCCTAGGGTCCCCAAAGACATATGTTTCCATTAAATGTATTGAGAGGGGTCATAGGTTAACCTATGACCCCAACACATTCAAACCAACCAAATGTGTTCCTAGGGGCCCTAGGGATATATGTTGTCATGAAATAGATCGATAGGGGTCATAGATTAACCTATGACTACTCTCAATGCATTGGAACCAACCAAATTGGTCCCTAGGGGTCTTAGGTCCCCTAGGGACATATGTTGTCATCAAATGCATCGAAAAAGCGATGCATTAGAACCAACTAAATGCGTCTCTAGGGGTCCTAAGGCCCGTAGGGACATATGTTGTCATGAAATGTGTTGAGAGGGGTTATAGGTTATCCTTTGACCCCTCTGGACACATTTCATGACAACATATGTCCCTAGGGGCCCATTTGGTTGGTTTGAATGCATCAAGAGGGGTCAAAGGTTAACCTATGACCCCTATCAATGCATTAGAACCAACCAAATGTGTCCTTAAGGGTCCTAGGGTCCCTAGAAACATATTTTGTCATGAAATGTGTCAAGAGGGGTCATAGGTTAACCTATGATCCCTATCTATGCATTAAAACCAACCAAATGTGTCTGTAGGGGATCTAGGGCCCCTACTAACATATGATGTCATGAAATGCATTAATACAGGTCATAGATTAACCAATGACCCCTCTCGATGCATTGGAACCAACCAAATGGGTCCCTAGGGGTCCTAGGGCCTCTAAGGACATATGTTGTCATGAAATTCTTTGAGAACCTATGACCCCTCTAAATGGATTAGAACCAACCAAATGTGTCCCTAGGGGTCCTAGGGCCCCTAGGGACATATGTTGTCATGAAATGTGTTGAGAGGGGTTATAGGTTAACCTATGACCCCTCTCGATGTATATGAACCAACCAAATTCATCCCTATGGGTGCTAGGGCCCCTAGGAACATTTGTTATTATGAAATGCATCGAGAGGGGTCATAGGTTAACCTATGACTTCTCTTGATGCATTTTGACCAACCAAATGCATCCCTAGGTGTCCTAGGTACCATAGGGACATATTTTGTCATGAAATGTGTCGATAGGGATCATAGATTAACCTACGACCCCTCTCGACACATTTAAACCTACCAAATGTGTCCCTAGGGGTCCTAGGGCCTCTAGGGACATATATTGTCATGAAATGCATCAAGAGGGGGCCCTAGGGCCACTAAGGATGAATTTGCTTGGTTCTAATGCATTGAGAGGGGCCATAGGTTAACCTATAACCCCTCTCAATGTATTTTATGACAACATATATCCCTAGGAGCCCTATGAGCCCTAGGGACGCATTTGGTTTGCTCTAATGCATCAAGAGGGGTCATAGATTAATTTATGACCCCTCTTGATGCATTAGAGCAAACCAAATGCGTCCCTAGGGGTCATAGGGCTCCTAGGGATATATGTTGTCATAAACTGCATTAAGAGTGGTTATAGGTTAACCTATGACCCCTCTCGATGCATTTGGACCAACCAAATGCATCTCTAGGGGTTCTTGGTCCCCTAAGGACATATGTTGTCATGAAATGCATTGATAGGGATCATAGATAACCTATGACCCCTCTTGATGCATTAGAACCAACCAAATAGGGCCCTAGGGGTCCTAGGGACCCTAGGGACATTTGTTGTCATGAAATGTGTCGAGAGGGGTGAGAGGTTAAGCTATGACCCCTCTCGACACATTGGAACCAACCAAATGTGTCCCTAGGGGCCCTAGGGCCCCAAGGGACATACATTGTCATGAAATGCATCGAGACCTATGACCCCTTTCGACCCATTGGAACCAACCAAATGGATTATACGGCATAATAACAATAATAATATATGTTGTCTATACTATATTTAATAATTATAGTAAAAATCATAATACTATAATATAATAATCACACACACACACACACACACACACACACATATATATATATATATTTATATAATATTTATAGGTCATAATAATAATAACAATAATAACATATATTATGTTATTATAGTTAATAATAATAGTAAAAATCATAATGGATTAGTAAAAAAATTGCATACAGGCAGAAATGGAGGCTGTTGCGGTAGAAATCAAGCATTGGTAATGACAGTTTCATGGTGCCTTGGCTTCGTAGGGATAGTAGAAGGATAAGGAAATCGTCTTCCCAATGGTGGGCACAAGGATGGACTGGTTTTATTGGTAGAAGGTTTGGAAGTAAGGGCAACAAGGTCTCAAGATGATCCTTTACTATTCCCCAAGCAACACAAAATAGTGACAGAGTGCCTCCATGATGAAATGGTAAAAACTGGGTTCTGGATGGTCCTATTTCTTAGAGACCTAGGAGGAAGGGGAATGTGGCTTTTTTGCACTTCAATGGCAATCTATCGATCCCTTAACCCTTCAATTTCAAGAATATCAAGTGAATGTTTTGGCGACCAAAGCAAGCTCACTAGGAGAACATGGCGGCAGTGAGTATGTTATACGAGGCCTATAACCAAAATATTTGTAGGGTTTCCACTCTGTTGGTGCAAAATCCATGTTGGAGTGAGTCTATAAAATGTTTTCAATGTAGGACTTTGTTTCTAAAATGGCTAGGACCCTGGCCCTCTGTAGGGAACATTTAGGAGTGGTTGAATGCAAACTGGGGAGATAATATTGTGCTAAAACCCTTAGCTAATGATTTTTTTTGGCATTTTCCCAACACCAGATGATAAGAGGGGCATTTTAAATGGTGGCTCTTATATTCTAGATGGGAAATTTTTTTATTTGTGTGATTGGAGGCCAAACATTAATCTAGAAACCAAAAAGGTGAAAGAAGTCTTGATCTGGGTTAATTTAAAAAACCTACCATGGGAATATAAGGATGAGAAAACCCTAAAGATGATTGGGGATAGTTTAGGAGTTTTTATTAAATCAAAAGAATCTTTAGAAAAGAATCACATGTATTAGTATTCCTGAATCTTAGTTAAAATGCAGGAATGTTACTTAGTTTCGGATCACATTGCTATTCGTACTCTAAAAGGGGAATTTGCAGTAAGTGTAGCTAATTATGCTAACCATGTTACACTCTAGGAGGATATTAGGAAAGAGGAAGGATAGGTAGAAAATTATTGCCTGGATTTGATGAAGCATTTCAAGAAATAGAGGGAAATCATTCCCCCATGGTCCCTTTCCTTTGAGGAGGAAATGATATGCAGAGAAAAAACTCTGGTAGATTCAATCAAGTAATTAGAGAAGGATCCTAGTGATGGTAGTTGTGGTTTACATGTAGATGAGTTTTGCGGGAATGTTTCCTAGTCAGTACAAGTGGTGACTAAAACCCCTGTCTCTCAGTTATGTAATATCTAAGGGATTGGGCATGTTTCCACTCCTTAGGGTTAGGCTTTGTATGCCCTAGATACTAGCGATAAGTATATGGGTGAAGGAAAATTACAAGACATGGCTAAGAGAGAACTGAAGCCACAGGAGGAGGAGTCTAGCAATCAAGTGGTGGGGGAGAATTTAACTCTTGGACACAAGGAATGGGTGGAGGAGGAAACTTTCAAAGATATCCAAATTTCTCTAATTAGAACTCTGGATTCTTTTTTGAATAGTGAGAAGGCTCGAAGTAGAGATACTTTGGCTTCTGAGTTAGAATTTTTGGTGATGAGGATTTTTGAGTTTATGAGTGTGGTATTATGGATTCATTGGTTTTGGAAGAGGAAAAATCAATAAGTATGATATCATTAGTTATTAGTAAACTGAAGGTCTCTGAGCTAAAAAAAAGGGGCCCTAAATTAGTGAGGGTCAAACTCGCCATGGCTAGTAATGCAGTAGACCAAGACAAATTGTTGAGATTGGGAAGGTGATATACCTCTTCCCAGAAACCATGAAGCTCCTTTCATGGAATGTTAGGGGCTACAATGCCCCTGAAAAATTACACTTGATCAAATGTGTGGTTGATTAGGCAAATGCTGATGTGGTTTTTTAAAAAGAAACAAAGTTAAGTGGTGATGGTGGTGTTTTTCTCTCTAAGAAAATCTCTTCTTGGCAATGTTTTCTAGTGGATGCTGATGGTGCATCTAAAGGCTTAGGGGTTTTTTGGAAAGAGGCTTCAGTTAGTGTTTCTCTAGTTGAATCTGGCCTTTGCTGGCCATTAGTGAATATCTCTTCTTTTTAGCTTCATTTGAATTTTCTAGCTTTTGATATATATGGGCTGTGTCAACAGACCATGAAATCATAGCTGTGGTCTCTTTTGATGAATAAATTGATTCAGTGGAATCATAGGCTAGTGGTCCTTGGTGGATATTTCAATGAAATTTTATCTCCAAGTGAGAAACTGGTAGGTTGGTTAAATTGAATAGAAGCCATCACAAGTTTGTTGATTTTGTTTTAAGAAATAATCTACATGATTTACCATTTTTGAATGGAGATTTCACATGGACTAACTAGAGGAAAGGTTTCACTAATATTGCATAGAATATTGATCATTTTTTGGTGGGTGGGGATTGAAGCAACATGGAATGGTTGTGCCAAGCTGATATCTTGCCCCTTATAGGTTCTGATCACTTTCCTATTTGTCTAAATGTTAGGAATGATTCAACTTTGGAGCGTGCTCCTTTTAGATTTGAAAAGATGTGGATGTAGAAAGAATGTTTTTTGATTTGGTTAAAGGATGGTGGAATACGGTTCCTAAATCCAAGGGATACTTTGTGTTTAAGTTTTTCAAGAAATTGCAGCATGTGAAGGAACAGTTGAAGCTATGGAACAAGGTAGTTTTTGAAAATATATTTGATGAGAAGTTTAAGTTGGAGAAATAGTTAAAGGAAGAAAATGAGGTGGTGATGGTAGGGGGTATGGATAGGACTTTATATCAAAAAGAACTATAGTTGAAGAAAGAATATGAGACAATTTTACATAAGGATGAAATTTTTTGGCAACAAAAGTCTTGAAAATTGTGGCTCAAAGAGGGTGATCGTAATACTAAATATTTTCATAATTCAGTTAAGGAAAGGAGAATAGTCAATAAGATTTTCTCTATTAAGAATGTGGATGGGGTTACTCTTATAGATCAAGCTCAGATTAATGGGGAAGTAGTTAGGTTTTTTAAGAATCTAATAGGAACTCCACATAATAATGCCTTGGAGGAGGACTATCTAAGATTGCTGGATGGTGTTCCTAAGCTGATTTTAGATGCCTAGAATAACATGTTAACTCACTCAGTCTCTTTGGAGGAAGTGAAATTTTATTTTCTAGTTTTGGAAGGGATAAGTCACCTGGCCTAGATGGGTTTCCAGCTATTTTCTTTTAGGAAGCATGGGATTTTGTTGGGTAGGAACTCTGGGAGGTGGTGGAGGAATCTAGAAGGAAGAAATTTATGTTTAAAGACTTGAATAATACCTTTATTACACTCATACTCAAAAAAGGGGATAGGGAGACTTTCAATGATTTTAGGCCTATTTCCTTGTGTAATATTATATACAAGGTGATTTCAAAGTTAATTGCTAATAGGCTTAAGCTGGTTTTACCTACAATCATATCCTCAGAATAGAGTGGTTTTGGTCCTAGGAAGTCTATCTTTGAAGGTGTCATTATAGCCCATGAAGCCATACATTCATTGATAATGTATAAGGATGTAGGATGATGATTAAATTGGACATTCATAAGGCTTATGACAATGTAAATAGGCTATTTTTGATGAAAGTTCTGGATAAGTTTGGTTTTAGTAGTTGCTGGTGTAAGTGCATTTTTTCTTGCATTGATTCTCCCGTATTTTTGTTTTAGTAAATGGTAGTCCCCAAGGTTTTTTTAATATCGAAAAGGGTATACATCAAGGTGACCCCTTATCTTCCTTTCTTTTTATTATTCTAGTAGAAGTACTAGGTAGAGAAATTTCTAAAGCAAGAAGGAATGGAAGGTGGAATGGACTGTAGGTTGCTAGAGGTGTTGATTTGGTGACATACTTACAGTTTGTGGATCATAACTTTCTTATGGGAGAGGCTAGTATTAGGGAGGCTCAATAGATTAAAAATGTGCTAGAGGAATATGTTAAAGTGTTTGGGAAGTGTATTAATTGGAGAAAACCAATTTAAAAAAAAAAAAAAAAAAAAGTACTACAAGTAAGATTCAAGCCAAGATATGCAAAATTCTGTGGGTAAGGTAGGGATTGCTACCTAATAAGTACTTAGGTATACCTTTGTTTCAAGGTAGGAATAATGCTAATCTACGAAAATAATTGATTGATAGTTGCATCAAGCATTTGGATGGTTGGAGAGGGGGGCGGTTGTCCTTTGTGGAAAGAATCTTTCTCCTTCAAACAATTATTTCAGCTATTCCAACCTTCTCTGTGAGTTGTTTGAAGATACTAGTGGAGGTATTAAGGTATATTGAATAGCAGATGAGAAAATTCTTGTGGAATGGGACCCAAAATGAAGAAAAAATTCATTTGTTAGCATGGGAGTCCTTGTGCAAGTTGAAGAAATAGGGGGGAGTGGGCCTTAGGAGGTGGTAAGTTTTAAATGAGGCTTTGGGAGCCAAGTTGATATGAGAGATGTATGAGCATCTAGATCAACTATGGGTTAAAATACTACAAGTTAAATATTTAGATTCAAGAGATCCACTGTAGATTTTGATAGTTAGGAATCCTCCGAAAGGTTCAGCTATATGGAATTTCATGTTGGAGTGTAGACCTATTATAACTAAACATATCTCTTGGCACATTAGAAATGGGGAAAAAGCCTCCTTCTGGAATGATTCCTAGAACAAGATGGGCAGATTGGCTGAGTTAGAAGGTATGAAGAATCTTATTTCTTTGCTAGAGGTTGCTTGGGGTACCATAGTGGACTACTATGTGGAGGAAAAACATATAGAGTTGGGCCCATGTTGGGCTTGGAGGGACCTTTCTAATTTGCATCTACTAGATGATCAGAAATCAAGGTTGGAAGGCATTTTAAAGGAAAGGTAGATTTTTTTGAGTAATAAGGAGGATAGGATTACTTGGTGTGCATCCAAGAGTGGATGTTATTCTGTTGAGTTGGGATATCAACTCAGTAGAAATGTGACAACTCCTGAGGGGTAGTCACATAAGCCGTGTTGGAATAAATTATACATGCCCAAGGTAGGAGCTTTTGCTTGGCTTGCTTTGCAGGATAGGATTCTAATAGATGATAGAAGGTATAAGTATGGGTTTTTAGGCCTATCTCATCGTGCTCTTTGTATGAGGGTAATGGAGTTTATGAATCACCTTTTAGCCCATTGCGACTTCACTCAACAGTGTTGGATGTGGTTGAACATACATTTATGCTAGACTACTCCTCTACCATATTTGGTTAAAGGAATCTTTCAATGTTGACCAGTGGATTTCAAAAAATACTTCTACTTAAATATTTGGGTTGTAAGTCCAACTTTAGTTATGTGGGATATATGGAAGGAGAGGAATCGATATCTTTTTTAGGATAAAGTGGAGAGTGTGGATGGTGTTTGGGATAGAATCCATTGAGCTATTGCAGAATGTATGAATGCCAAAGGAGTACTTCAACACCCTAAGAGATATTTCAATTACGAGGATATTTGAGTACAAAAATTTTGGACAAGGATTAGAATCAAATGGACAAATGATGGAGATTTGGAAGGGAAGCTAAATATTGATAGGAAAGAAATTAGGTGGCACTTGCCAAAAAAGGAATGGATTAAAATCAACTTTGACGACACGTCAAAAGGGAATAAAAGGGTATCAGGCATGGGGCTAGTGGCTAGAAATGATAAAGGGGAAATCATTGGGTTTGTGGCTAAAAGGTTGGTGGATGGCACCAATAATGCAGCCAAGATTGAGGGTGCATTGTTGGTAGTATTATTAGCTAAAAAATTAGATGTTATGCATCTTCACTTGGAAGGGGATTCAAAAGTGGTGGTTAATGGCATTGTCAGAGGCTTGATGCAAACATGGTTATTTAAGAACCTAATTCAAATGATTAGAGAGTCGTTAGATACATGTATAGACTTTATTCCAAATTAATTTGTTGAAGTTAATGATTTTCATATGATACAAATGAACTCTTGAGGTAGCGATGGTGTTGGGTTTTATCACAAGTGTCAATCATTTATTGTCAGTTGCTGGCATCTTGTGGGAGTTGATAGAGGGGCATGCATGATGAGTGGCTAGAAGATGGCTTTGGATTAGCAAAGATGGCTTCTTAATTTCCTATTAGTGGTTGTATCCTATAAGTGGTGGTAGTTGATAAGTATTGATTTCATTTGGATGATTTTGCATGTGAGGCATGTGTTTATATAGGTTGGCATGCAGGTTAGCCCATTTATGAAACATAGTGTTGGTTGAAATAGGGCTCTATTTTTTTGTAGTGCAAGGAAACACTGGATGTAATGGAGGCCTCCTTTGCTATGGATTCAAACAAGAACATGAAGACTTTTAAAGGGTTGATTAGTTAGGAAAGGATGAAAGACCTTTTAAAGAATAAGATTGATGTAGTGATAGAAGCGATGTTGGGTGTGGTGGGTACTCAGTTCTAGGAACAAGAGGTTAAGAGGTACTCCAACTTGGAAGTCATTGCAATGGTGGTAGTGTGGGGATTGGAGTTAAACAATCCCACAGAGGAGGTTGGATGTGTGGTTAGAACTTTGTTTGTAGAGGATATGCTAGGGGGTTTAGACTCCATCCTTGAGTGGTTTGTACCAAGCATTGGCTCAGACCATTCTGAGTGTTTTGAGGATGAGGATGGAGGTAGATGCTATAGCTACATTCCCTTCTTGTGGTGGAGAGTGAAGGAAAACAAGCCTTCTTTATATAAGGTAGCAAAAGATGCATGAGAAAAGCTATGTGAGGAGCTTAATAGGGTGGATGTTAGGGATGCTCAGCTGGCAAATGAAAGGGCTACCTTCTCATGTCAAAGGCATAGTCCTCAAGGTTGCCATGCTACCTCAGAGATGCAGGGATAGTTTTTTCACATGGATATGATATGGGCTAGGTTATGCTAGATAAGCTGACCATGTATAAATTTATTGTGTAGGTGTATGCTATGTTTTTAGTTGGCTGATATGATAGTGGTAGGGAGCTAAGCCTTGTAATGGGTTGGTGATTTTTTGTATATGTATGGCTGTGGAATGTATTGAAACTAGGATTGGTAGTTAGGTTGGGTGCTAAAGCCTTTAAGGCTTTTTTGTTAATGATGTTTTGTTGATATTCAAATGACTTGTATGTAACTGCTTTATCTTTTATCTAATATATTAGACCATTACTGATAAAAGAAAATAGTAAAAATCATAATAATATAATATAATAATCATATATAATAATAATTGTAAATAAATCATACATAATATATATATATATATATATATATATATATATATATATACATATACATATACATACACACACATAAATTAATGAAATTTGTTTACATTGCCCATAATTCCCTCCAAAATTTGGGAATCAATATTAGATATCTGATTTGATATTGGATATTTGATTTAATATCGAGTATCCAATTTGAGAACGAATACCTAATTAAACTGGCATGATTTTCCCAACATATTCCCTGTCACTACAAACTTGACAATATCGCTTTTTGTGGGCCATTTTCACAGGTTTTGGAAAAACTAACTTTTTGGGGCCCAAATGAACAAAAAAGGTTTGATAATATATCATTAGGTGTTTGATATTGTCATCTAAATGGGGAGCAGTAGTTGTCAAAAGGCTAAACACAAAAGGAAGGTATCAAATGAAGACATTGTGACATATAGAGAAAGGGACAAGGTAAATCATGGAAGGAAAAGACAAGGTATGTTAAATGTGAGTCAAGTTGATGATGTATTGGTTGAAGGTGAAATCATAGAGTTAGATAATGAATATGTGCAGTTGGGGAATAAAAATATACCAATTGATAATCATAATTTCGAGATTGAAAATTTAGAGAATGAAAATTTGGAGAATGAAATGCTACCAAGTCATAATGTAAATTGCATGATTGAACATGTCGAACATGGCAATGCATAGGAACCTTACATATCTCCTAATTATAATTGACATAAAGGTTCTAGAACATCAAATTAGATAATTGAAATTGATGAAATGATTATTAGCAATTTGGAACGGAAAAAATTAGAAAGAACGATTTGGTAATGGGCTTCAAGACTATATAAGATGTTTTTTGGCAACAAGATAGTGGTGGAGCAATGCTAGCTTTTTATGTACTTATTAAAGATACAAAAGATGAGACCTACGCTTTTCAAATTGAAGATATGTGTCAATAAAAAATTGGAAAGAAATGCCATTATTGTAAATAATCTTTTCAATGCTCTCAATAGCATTGGGAATAATAGCATAGAGAAGGATATCAGAGCTGCTCAAAGGGTTATTAAAACCTCTTTGGCAAGTCATCATTTGAGAAAGGGTAGATATATGAGACAAACTTATATTGACTTGAACCTAAATCATACTACTTTGAGAAGAGCACTTACTAGATGAGAGATAATTGATGATCCTCTACAAAATGAAACATAGACTTTTGGTGGGAGACTTCCATATTTTGATAAGAAGCTATCCAATAATGTGAAGGAAAAAATTACACAATTTTGGCACTCTAGCTCAAGAGTATCACCCAATGCTAAAGACGTGTTAAAGTTGAGAATTAGCATCAGAGACCACATGCCACATCCTAAACATTATTTGTAAGTAAGTCAAACTATGTTGTTCAAAAAATTTAGAGAGTCATCCAAGTCTTCATATATCACAAAGGGCTTTTGAATCTTTGAAGCCATTTTATTGTATGCTACTTAAAATTTGAAATACATGTTGCAAATATCATGTCAAGTTTTTTATGCACCATGAACTATTACACTCCATCTATTCTCCTTTACATAGTAAATAAATGTTGGAGAATTGTGTTACTAGTTGTCTTCCAAAATCGTCAAGAGACTTCCTAGCTTATGTCGTAGAGTTGATGGTTATTTCTTTTATAGAAATGCTTGCTTAAATGAGAAGTGTTCAAAATGTGGTAGCTTATCCAAGTTTGACACATGTTTCCATGAGGGGTGCAAACAAGATCTTGGGAAAACAATAGTAAAAAAAAAGGTATATTAAATGGTGAAATACACATTGAGGAGTGGGGGTGAGGGCTCTAGATGTGAATTTGTTGCAAAAAAAATCAGTGTGGTTAGTTTTATTTCAAATTTCAAGACAAATATTTTCTACAAGTATGCAAGACATAGTCACGGGTCTTAGTGGTTGGATCAAAAATTTAGAATGTGTAAGGAAACTTTTTCCATTGGCACTATTATATTAGTTGTTGACTTTGCTGAGAACTACACATTGCAACCTCAAAATGAGACACAATCTCAGTATTACAACTCCATTCAGATTGCTATTTTCATCCACATAACATATAGACATGCCCTTGATAGTGCGGAAGATAATCAAAAGATTATTAGAGAGTATCATTTTTATATGAGTGATGATAGATCTCACTCTCATGAGTTTGTGCAACATTTTTTCGAGAATTATTTTGATTTCTTGTAGGAGCATGCAATTGCTATGGATAGACATATCATTTGGTTATATAACTGTACAGGTCAATTCAAGAATGTTCAATATTTTAGTGGTTGTGTAGAATGCACGTAGAGAGGGGGGTGCCTCATATTTTTAGTTTTTTTGAGTCCATCCATGGGAGAGGGGAATATGATGGAGTAAGAGCATGTGTGAAGAAAGCTCTAGTTAAGGAGTAATGTAAGATTTTAAGAGTAGAGCTTCTTGATGCTCATAGCATTGTTGATTGGTATAGTTTAGCATTATCACAGGGGGGACTCTTGATTCAATAGTACATAGGTTCTTTTGGTTGGTTGAGGAAGGGTCCATAGGTGATAGATCAAATTGTTCTATAGTAAGAGACTCATAAAAAATGCATTCATTTCGTAGCTCTAATTCTAGTACATGGACCATTTGGACATGACAACTAGTTTTCTTTTGTCCTAGTTCTTTTCAGTGTGATTGAAATCACTATGAGTTGAGTGAGTAGGTGGACACATGGGCTCCAAATTATCTTACACCATTTTCTATTATACCCTCTATTAGAAATGATATTATGGAAAGTTTACTTTAGCATAACCATCTATCAGATCTTCTTCAGCCAAGACATGTCTTTGCATTGGCTACACCATAGAGGAATGATGAGAAATCAAATTATTGATTAGTACGTTGTGTAAGAGGTAAAAAAAAGCTTTCAAAAATAATTAGAGATGATGATGGATTCACATATCCTACTAGTTTAGTGGTTTTCATTAGAACATGGCTGTGGACATACATGCTTAGAAGGAATGAAATTCCTACATTCGAAGACTATCAGAAGAACAACACAATTCTCATGTATTCGCATCTTATTATAGCAACAAATGTAAAGTTGTTGAAGCATCGAGCAAGATAAAAAGTAAAAGAACTTTTTACTATTACTAATGCTGACCATGAAGCCCTATTGAAGACCCTAAAATAGAGAGAGGACCCTATTGTCCAACACTTGACTAGGTATATTTACTTCTTATGTTATTTTGTTCATAATGATTTAGTGAATCGATGATTATCTTGTTTAATACAATAAGTTACTAATATTTTTTATGATATTAGAATGTAGGTACATCATGAAGAGTAGCCATGCATGAAGATAAAAATCTAAATAAGGAATAGAATGAAAAAAAATCTCTTCTATTTTTGACACTACAATTTTTGACAGTACTTTTATTGACAGTGCAATTTGTGACACTACTATTTTTGGTAGTTTTGTATTGATGTAATAATGATGAAACTCTTGAGAAATTGTAAATGTAAACTTTTTGATTTAATATAAGAAACAAAGATGATTTTACTTAATGCAATTTTTGTGGAGGGACCTAAAAATGATGATTTTAATACATACTAACACAAAACTTGCACTGTGCCCAATGCCAAGAATTTGAGAGAGGTAAAACATAACATTTTTTCTTTTAAAACTAACCCTAGTGACACCCTTTTTCTAGCCATGGAGAGCCTTCGTTGTCTGCAACCACCCCATACTGGGGAGTCTCCAAGGTGCTCTAAGTGTGTGTCAAGGTCAATCTTTCGAGGGTCGTAACTTAGAGCTTGTGAAGGCTATCAATGAAATATCAAATGCTACAAGATGGTTATGTCGAGGCCTAAAATAACCTATCTCATTTTTGAGAGATCACATTCTATTTGTATTCGACACAACAATCTTGCTCAATGCCAAAACTCATAGTGTGCCTTAATTCATAGGTGCACCACAATGTAACTTTAAAACCACTAATCCACAATGTAACTTTAAAACCACTAATCTTGGCATCAAATAATTAGTTCCATTAGCTCTAGCTAGGTGGGTGAACCCTCATGACACCCTTTTTCTGGCCACAAAGAGCATCCATTGTCCCTGGCCATCCCATACTGAAGAGTCTCCAAGGTGCTCTAAGTGCATATCAGGGTCAATCTTCTGAGGGTCATAAATTGGAGCTTGTGAGGGATATTGATGAAATATTGAATGCTATAGGAGATTCATGCCGAGGCCTAAAATAAACTATCTCATTTTTAGGAGATCACATTCCATTTGGATTCGGCATAGTGATCTTGCTCAATGCCAAAACTCACATAGGTACACCACAATGTAACTTTGAAATCGCTGATCTTGGAATCAAATAGTTAGTGCCATTAGCTCTAGATGGGTAGATGAACCCTAGTGACACCTTTTTTTTAGTTTTGGAGAGACTCCATCATTTGTGGCCACCTCGTACTGAAGATTCTCCAAGGTGCTCCAAGTGCGTATTGAGGTTGATCTTCCAAGGGTCATAACTCAGAGCTCATGAGGGCTATCAATGAAACATAAAATAGTATAGGATATTCATGCCAAGGGTTAAAATAACCTATCTAATTTTCAAGAGATCACATTCTATTTGGATTCAGCTAAACGATCTCGCTTGATGCCAAAACTCGTAGTGTGCATCAGTTCATAGGTGCACCACAACATAACTTTGAAACCACTAATCTTGGAATTGAATTATTAGTGCCATTAGATCTAGATGGGTGGTTGCACCCTAGTGATACCCTTGTTCTATCTACGGAGATCCTCCATCATTTGCAGCCACCCTGTATCAAACAGTCTCCAAGGTGCTCTAAGTGTGTGTCAAGGTCAATCTATTGAGGCTCGTAATGCAGAGCTCGTGAGGGCTATTGATGAAATGTCAAATGATACAAGATAGTTCTTTTGAGGCCTAAAATAACCTATCTCATTTTTTAGAGATCACATTCTATTTGGATTTGGCACAATGATCTCACTCGATGCCAAAACTTGCAGTGTGCCTAAATTCATAGGTGCACCATAGCATAACTTTGAAACTGCTGATCTTGTATCAAATTGTTAGTGTCATTATCTTTAGATGGGTAGGTAAACCCTAGTGATACCATTTTTTTGGCTACAGAGAGCCTCCATTGTCCGCGACCACCATGTACCAAATAGTCTCCAAGGTGGTCTAAGTGTGTATCGATGTCAATCTTTTGAGGGTCGTAACTTAGAGTTTGTGAGGGCTATTGATAACCCCTTATCAATTTTGGTGAACTTGTCTAATTAAGAATTTAATGTTATAGAAAAAATTACTCAAAATTGTAGAAGTTGCAAAATTACAAAAGTTGCAAAATTGTAAAAGTTGCAAAAATGCAAAAGTTGCAAAATTGCAATTTTGCAACTTTTTCTTGGAAATTGAAAATGAGTGAAAAGAGTTAGTTAGGAGTTTGACCATGACCATACAAGGTTGGAAACATCTATATAAGGTGTGAAATGATAGAATGCATTAATGAAGCCAACTTACATAAAAGTCACATTATATGCAAAATATGGCTCGTAAGGTTAATCATGGAGATGTAAGGGATTAAAGGGTTTGTATTACTATATAGGGTGGAAAATGTCTTATTAGGGCCTTTAGATGTTGATTTGATTAGATCAATAATATGCAAACAATGTAATGACAATTTAAATTAAAATTAAAACTTGACAATAAGTTGTTATCAATCGATTCAAGGGGAGTAGAAGTCAGTTAGTGGAGAAAGTTGGTTAATTTATAACTCTTAGAGAGTATCTTTAAGGTATATTGTTAAAATACAAAAAACATGTATGGTTTATGATTAATAAGAAGTAATAAAAAAAAGTTTCTTTCTGCAATTTTTATCATTTTCCATTGTTAAACTTTGTTGGTAACATGTTCCTAATGAGATTGTCAAAGGAAGATTATTTTGTCATAGAATTTTTAGTGCTTTTGTGGGGGCCATATCTCAATTTTCCACCATTGGATTGGCCTGATTTTTGGATATGTTATGGAGGGTCAAGTGATCTAATTACTGAATGTTTTGATTGAAGAAATGAAGTATGCTTAAAAATTTATGAATGATTTTGTTTGGGTCTATACAAAGGACAACAAGAAGGTATGTTTTGGATGATTTGGTTCCTAAGTTTTGTTAAGTAGATCAGTATGGGTAATCTGGTCAATGTGAGAAATGTATATATGTTATTCATATGGATATGGTATTGGAGAACCAAGTTAAAAAGGTCTGATCCAATCAAGTCTCTTAAGTTGGGATATTTTGAGGTTATGTTGAAATTCAAAAGTTGTAATACAAGGATAGTAACAAAGTGAAGGGCTAGTTATCAGAGATTATGAGTCTAGGAATGAGTTCATGGCTGGGAATAGAATCCATGGTTGAGGAGTCAATTTCGTAAGTGTGTTGAGATTAGATTTGAAGCCAAGAGTTAGTTTCAAGGTTGAAGGTAGAGTTTAAAATCAGATTTGGGGTTATGTGAACCTTGTGTAGGAGGCTAAATAGTGTGTTGATGTTATTGTCTAAAATGTCATAGATCTTTGTTGAAGCCTTTGAATTCATCCCAATTTCTTGATAGATTACCATCCTTTTGTGAAACCCCCTTACTTAAATTACTATTTTTTATAGAGGTGTACCAAAGGGTTCTGCATCATTCTACCAAGATAAGGAATAAATCCAATCTAAAACTAAAACAACAAGGAAAACAATAGTTTTCCATCTATCACTCATTTCTATGGTTTCTCTCTATAAATAAGGTTTCCCTATTTTGCTTACCCTGAATCACATTATAGAAAGTGAACTCTCATATATTAACTATAGAAATTTTGATAGAAAAAAGATATAATTCATGATAGCATTTCAAATTAAATATTGCATCCAAATTTGATAATAAAGTTTGTTAATGTTTTATTCACAAATTATTGCATTTGAATCAAATATAACAAACATGATCAAAATTAATGATATTCCATAAACATGAACAATACACATGATCCACGATAAATTGAACAATACTAGATACTAAATTAATATGTATATCATTGTGCACATAAATGACAAAAATATATATCAAAATACATGTATCTAGAGACAAATTACACAAATATATATCAAAGTTCATGTATCCATAGACAAATTACACAAATATATATCAAAATACATAGATCCTTATACAAAATGTGGTTGATCATGTCATCAAAATGTGTATAATATCAACATTTTTGTAAAAAATGTGGCATATGCCATCTCAAAATATCTCATGATGCATCCTATGACAACTATAGTATCCTAGGCTATTGGTGGATGATCAAAATGTAGCCTCTTCATTGCACTAGGTGGATTGGATGCCTCCTACATAAACAAAAAAGGAAAGCCCAAAGTTAGACTACTAAATTTGTATGATTATTTGTATCTAACATTGAATTACTCAAATGCATAATGATATTTTTTTTAATAAAGATTTATACTATTAAAATTTCATCATAAGTACCTCTCTCATTGACCTCCTACACTGGTTAGGAGTCCTCTCATATGTCCTTGGTAATGCTTGTACCTCATTGATTGTGTCTTGTGAATGTTCAAATATGTTTGTCAAATGAATCTACAACTTAAAATATAACATTATAATTCATAGCATGCTAAATTTATAACATATAATCAAGACTTCAAACTACAACTTACTTGTGTCAGCTCCTCCTCAGGATATAGTGGCTATGTTAAGAAAGATACAAAACTCTGATGTTCAACCTTGTGTGCACTAGGAGTTTCCTATGAGATACAAAATGCTAGTTGTTAATATCACATAAACTAGTTTTGAATTTATTTATGAAAATAAGGGGGAAAAAAATGATACCTATACACACAATGGGGCTTTCAGTGTGAATGGAAATGCCAGATTGTCTACGATGCAAAATTTGCATGATGGAAATATTCAAGACTATGCTAATTTACTAAGAGGGGAGGGGTGAATTAGTAATTTTAAAAAATTTACACAATTTTGATCTTAATTGCAATAATCCAATAACCATTTAATTCAATAAATCATATCTAACTATATGCATGAGAAACTGCAAACATAAACTTTCATGGCACATGAACACAAAATTTGGTGACACAGAAACTTTCCAAATAGAAAGTAAAACTAGGGTGGGGATGATAACCACAAAACCTCAATACTGCAACATAAAGTTGGCCTGTTAAGGCTTACAATGAGCACTTCTAATGATCTACCCTATTAAGAGCAATTAGGACTACTAGTCACCTTGTTAGAGGTTTTACAAACATACAATGAAGTATGCACTCAGTAAAGAGATTTGACAAAAGATTATTAAGTCTACCTTGTTAGAGTATTTGGACTGGTTCACCTATTAGAATGAAATAGTATATCTCTAACTTACAATTGATTTTCTAATAGAGATTCTTTGAAGTATTGATCACCTTTATGTGATAGATATGACTCTACTGCTCCTTTGCTAATATGGTGTTACAATATACTTTGCTGCTAATTCACATTTGTATGCTTCTCTCACTTTTCATTTTTCTATGTGTATATGTTTGGATATGATACAATACATTATATAAATATATATCAATCAAATTTACAAAATTACAAAGTCAACCAATATACAAGTTAACACCAATATTACAAAGTTGGCTCAAATGAAGACACTCGGGTTTTGAAGACTAACTTGGTGAAGTTCTAATACATGACATCCACTATCATTACTTGACATCATCATGCATTTGGTAGAAGTAGAAGCTTAGTCCATACTAATCATCTTAGAGTAGTCTCAAACTCGGTCTACACTAGTGATTCGGTAAATACTGTATAACTTGGTAAAAATTGGATTACTGATTATCATTTAGCTCAGTTAACACTAATTATCATATAGCTCAGTTTGAACTATGAAGCTTGGTAACCACTGGACTACTTAGGTTGAATTGTTGGACTTCACACAAACTAAATTTACTTGGTGATCACTGGGATGCTTACTAGGAATTGTAAAGTTTGGTGGCTATTGAATTACATGGAAAAAACTTAGACTATTCAATGAGCTTGGTAGCCATACATGATCTGAATAAGTGTTATCACTAATAAAAAACTTGCCTTAGTTTCAACACTACATGGGCTCATCACCAGTAACCATGCCCTATACAATAAAGAATGTCATTAAATTTCATTACCACAAACATTTTACAAGAATGCATCAATATTTAATCAAATAGAAAGCACCTAATTACCCTTCCCTTTTCAATGGGTCCTAGCTCATCCCTTGCACTTTGTCCCACAAGGACAAGGGATACCTACAAGAAAAAAGAAAGATTAGAAACCATATATGCTACAATATCAAATAGAAAAAACAATGAGAACCCAACATTATGTACTGTAGATGTCTCAAGGCCAAATGAAATAGCTAAGAGCATGCCATCATCAACCTATCGCAGCTCCTCCTTAGTCATCAAATAAACTTGAATAAAGATCACATACATGTATAAGTTTGTATGGCTTAAAAATTAAAATTACTCTATTATAAAGATTAACTTTAAGTTATATATGTCATAACAAAAAAATGTATACATGTATTGACACAAAAGGAGTTCATGCCTTTGCATGCCCCTCCTCTCTCGCATCAGGGTCTATAGCCTTTGCACATGCATTTGGTGTATCCTCATCAAATACAAACTATTACTCAAGAAGATCACCTATGGGACCCAGACAAATATTCTTGCACATTATGCAAGTATGGGGCCCACAAACATGTGATAAGCTCACCGATGATGAACTTGTGCTAGCATCATCAATATGGGGAGGCAACACTAACCTAGCATGGGATATCAGTAGGCTACTCAATCTATGGATGGCTCTAATAGTCTAAGAACTAGCTTCTACAATGATATTAAGATGCTGCACTTGAGGAGGGGGGAGACATTAGTAGGGGGGACAAAAGTGCCAACTTTCTTTCGCTGGGCAAAAGGTACACCCATGTTGGGCCCAACACAAATTTTGCATACAATTTTATAAGGAAATAAAATGGTACCTCTAAATTTTTGTGTGGAGGGATGTCAAAAACCATCTACCAACGATCCCAAAAGTTCACATGTATGGTGTCATTTGTACATCATTTAATCGATAGTTTGGGCATTTTGTAGTTGACTTGTAAACCCATTTTTGGGTTTACAGAAAGGGCAACCAAATCATCTTTACTTATATTGAGGGTCACAACCTCATCATATTCCAACCCATCATCAAACATCTCATGCATTTCATCACGCCAATAAAGAGTGGCATTTTGTTTGTTGGTAAGTGTTTCAATGTTATCCATTATGGTATTTAACATGGATAACATAGGTGCCAATGTAGGTATAGTATTATATGTTGTTTGCAAAGCCCTCAATTCGGTGATATTTTTAAAATATCAAATCCTCAATTTAGGAGAGTTTTGAGGGGGTATGGCATCATTTGGTGGATGATTTTGAGGGGGCACAAGATCATTCAGTGGGGGTTACGAGGAATAGTATTTCTTGCCTCAATATCATCATTTTGGTTAGCCATACCTATTAATTCACAAAACATAATTTCTATTTAAAAAAACCTAAATTTTAATAATTTCTATAAAAAAACCTAAAATTTAGCAAATTCAATTAAAACTAACAAATTTATAATAAAATTTAACAAATTTATAATAAAATTGATTGAAAACATAAAATAAAATAAAATCACTAACCTATATTGTGTATTCATTCCTAGATAAGATATTGGAGCTCAAAACCAAAGCGCAGTATGAAAAAATAGCCCTTGGGTTTTGCTTTAAAAAAAAAATCACAATACAGGTATCAAGTATCTAATTTCATATTGGATACCCAATATTATTGAATATTCGATAATATCAGGTATCAGATATGAAATTGAATACCCAATAAGGCTTGGGCCTAACTTTTTAGCTTTGGTATCAAGATGAGTGGAACAAAGTCAAAGCAAATTTTGAAATGCTTTTAGATGTTTTCAAACTCTATTTTTTTCACATTGCCACTTTTTGGCACACCATGATCCTACACATACCCTTCTATGGAACATGGGTCAATGATCTATATATTACACAATCAAAATTTAATTTGCATTGAAAAAACTTCTTTTTAAAAATCGTTAAACCATTTGAATCAAAGACTTGTTTTTGTTAATGTAACAATTAATACTTAAAAAATATATATGTTGAAATCAATTGAAAAATTGTATATTGTCTTTAATGTTACACAAAATGTCATGTCTTTACCAGTCAGTGTATTTCAAGCTCACTCAAGTGATGAAAATAGTTTCCTATGTCTGTGGGCATTCTAGTGTTTGCCAAGTTTAGAAGACAGTGATACTGAGTTCACTTGGGCATCAAAGAGAAGTTTGCAGAAGTTGAGTGTTAAGGAGGCTCACTTCGATAACAAAGGAAAGTTGGATGGAACTAGTGCTAATTGAGCTTAGTCAATTACCAAAAGAAGTTTGTGAAAATACAGTGTTAACTAAGTTCACTTGGTTAACATAGGAAAATCTTTTAGTGTTAGTGTCTATTGAGCAGGGTGGGCTAACAAATGATTTTCTTGTTTTGACATATTGAGTTTAATGGATTTGTTTGTTGGTTCTAGCCAATTGAAGAGATGAATATTAATTATTCTAATGTTATGTTCAAGCCAACTTGACAATGTTAATGATATAAGTTCAAGTTGAGGATTGAATGTGTGAGAATGTGTGTAAGATAAGAAGATTTTTAGAGGAAGAAAATTGAAAGGATAAGAAGAATATCCTTGAGGAGCTGCAAAGATACATTCCATCAAGAAGGATCAAGACTTCAAGCTAGAATTGAGATTTGAAATCAGCAATACAGTTGCATCCAAAATCAAGCCATATCATTGTTGCTCTCTAACAATTATAGTAGTCTATCAAATCTCTTAACCGAGTTGGCTTAACAACTATTTGCCAAATCCTCTAATAAGGTAGAATTTCTAGATTGAAGAGTCTAAAGACCTCTAAAAAGGCCACTCCTAATAGGGTGATTAAATCCTCTAATAGGGTCACACCTAACTATGTGTTTTGTAACCTTTAATAGGGTTGGCTCCTAATAGGGTTCACTTCAGAAGAGTGAAAATTAGTAACTAGTTGCAATTGGTGATTTCTCAAATTGGATTTCCATGTTATATCTTTGTGTCACTTGTGTTCATTCTATTTCTTTTATGTGTATGTAACTAAGTTAATTAAGGTTAATCACATATTATATCTTAAGTTCTGCATGTTCAGTATTTGCTGAGTAACAGTTCTTATTATAGTGCTTATCAAGTTACAACATATTGCTAGTGTTAACTGAGTACCTATAAAACTGAGAAACAATAGTTTCAACAGAGTTTATGTTTTTTATTGACATCTAAGGGATTTAGATTTTTTTTTGTTAATTGATTCACCCCTCCCCTATTAGTTACTCCTCTTATATTTCCAATAATTGATATAAGAGATTTTGGTGCTTACAGAGAAGGTTTCAAGTACCTAATCTAAAGATTAGGATCTCTTACAGGAAAGAGATTCCCAAGTTGAATAAAGATAACTTTGAGTCATGGCAAGAACTTATTTAGCTACATCTAGAAACTATTAGTGATTAAGGTCTGAAATATTTGAATGCTAAGTACAAGGCTCATACTAGAACATTGATTGTTGAGGAGATTGCTAAAAAGAAAAATCATAATATCATGACAAATGACATTGCATCAACTATTAACTATGCTGAATTTAATGAGGTCAAAGGATTTGCTACTTTTCATAAGATGTGGAAAAACTTGAAGGATATGCATGGAGGCCATGATAATGAGAGAACCAAGGAAGAAATCCTAAGAGGTAAGTTTGATTAGATGAATATGAGAGAGGATGAAAATATTGCAAAATATGTTCACAAATTCAAAGCTAGTGTTATTGCAATCAAAGCCTCTAGATGAACAATTGAAGATGTGACAATGGTAATCAAGGTATTTAGAACCCTTCTTCCTATCTATTTTATCAGAGTATCTTCTATTCAAGAGATGATATGTGATCTGAATAATAAGACAACCTTGGATGCTCTAGTGGCAAGATTAATAGTATTTGAGCTAGATAACTATGATAATTATGTTCTCAATTCTAGCAATCTTGAGTTTTCATTTGAAGCCAAATTATCAATCAAGAAGAAAGATGCAAAGTCTAAAAGAAAATAATATGAAAGTGAAGAGAAGACATTTCTAATAGTGATCTTGAAGCCATTGAAGAATTTCTTGCAAGGAGGTATCCCAAAGGCAAAGGAAAATACAAAGGTAAAATTCCTCCAATCCACTTTTCTTGTGAAGAAGTTTGTCACATTGTTGCAAGGTGTCCAAACAAAGAAGATAATGATTAAAAAAAGAAGATCAAGTATAAAGGCAAGAAGGATTTCAAAAGATACAAGGACTAAAAGGAAAAAGGTAAGAAGTCTTGTTTTATAGCTAAAAATTCAAATACTAGTGATGATGATGAAATGGTCTATATTATTATGAAAGATGAATTTGATAATGAAGAAGATAAAATGGCACTTGTCTCTCATGTTAACAAAAATGGTACATGGATTATTGATAGTGGCTATTCTCATCATATGATTGGTGATAAGAAAAAATTTGAACATATGGAACACTATGATGGTGGAAGTGTAATATTTGGAAACAACGAACCATGTTGCATAAAAGAAAAAGGCTATATTTCTCTAACCAATGGACTTAGATCTGATAATGATTATTGGGTTGAAGGATTGAAACATAATCTATTGAGTGTGGAACAAGTGAATAACATTAGATTCAAAGTAGAATTCATGAATGGGAAGGCCAAGCTGCTAGATGGAAAAGGAAATGCAATTAGGTGGGGTAACGAAACAAAAGGTAACTTGTTCTACCTAGATCTTAGTGAAAGTTCACGTTTCATTACCCAAGTAGAAGAAATCTGGTTATGGCATAAAAGGTTATGTCATGTGAACTTTGATAACTTGATTAAGATAAGATAAAACAAAAGAGTAAGAGATATTCCTAGTTTAAGAAAACCTGACATGGGCCTATGCAAAAATTATCAAATTGGTAAGATAGGCAAGGAAATTTTCAAGAGCAAGAACTATCATTCTAAAGAAGTCTTGGAGTTGGTTCACATAGACATTTGTCGACCTTTTGGTGTTGAGAGATATAGTGGAGATAAGTAATTTATTTAATTTGTTGATGATTACTTTAGAATGATGACAATAATTTATCTGAAAGATAAATCTGAAGCTTTTCAAAAGTTTAAGTGGTATCTGGCAAGAGTAGAAAAGGAAATAGGAAAGAAGCTAAAATGTTTGAGATTAGATAGAGGAGGTGAATTCATTTCTAATGAACTCAATGAATTTTACACTGAAAGAGGAATCAAAAGACAAGTATCAACCCTTGGTACACCCCAAAAAAATGGTATAACAGATAGAAGGAACAAATCAATCATGGATTGTACAAGAACCTTGATGATAGAAGAGAATGTTGGAATCAAATACTAGAAGGAAGTAATTAGTATAGTAGTTCATACCTTGAATAGAGTAAAATTGAAGAAATACTCAAATAAAACTCATGAACTATGGTATGACTAGAAACCTAATGTAAGTTACTTGAAAGTATTTGGTAGAAAATGTTATATTTTGAAGGAGACTAGTAAAAGGTAAATTTGATGTCAAAAGTGATGAAGGCATATTCCTAGGATACTCCAATAGAAGTAAAGCATACAAAATTTTAAAACTAACCACTCATAAGATCATAGAAAGTGCACATGTGAAGATTGATGAGTTTGTAGAAAAGAGTGAAGTGGAGAGCAACAAGGAACTTAAAGATTATAGAAAGTTTATTTACTTTGAACTTGATACAATGCCTAATCCAATTGGAAGTTAGTAGACTTCACATCCTGAGTTCTCAAAATATCTAGAAACACCTGAGTTATAGCCAATGCAACCCAAGTCACAATCTAAAGGATCCAAGTCACAATCAGAGACTACTAAGTTGCAACCAGTGAAAACTAAGTTAGAATTTGAAGGACACAAGTCATAGACAGTGGGACCTGAACATGATGCAGATGATCATGGTGAGGCAAGTAGAACAAGTTCTAAATCCAAATTACCTATATTAGCAAGATATGCCAAAAGGCACCATGCACTTGAGTAGATCATTGGAGACAAGTCAGATGGTACAATGACAAGGAAAAAATTGAAAGGTACATGTTTACTTATTGAATTTGAACCTAGAATAGTTAAAGATGCTTTGGATAATGAAATTTGGATTGAAGTGATGAATGAAGAGATAGATAAGATAGAAAGGAATAAGACCTGGACACTTGTTCCTAGACCTAAGGATAAGAATGTAATTGGCACAAAGTGGGTTTCAAAAATAAGTTGAATGAAGATGGAGAAGTTTCAAGAAACAAAGCAAGGTTAGTATGCAAAGCTTATTCTCAAGAAGAAGGTACTAACTATGGTGAAACTTTTTCTCCAGTTGCAAGATTAGAAGGTGTTAGGAATTTAGTTGGTTATGCTAGATTTAAAAAATTTAAAGTATATCAGATGAATTTAAAATCTACTTTCTTAAATGGAATTCTAGAAGAAGAAGTTTACATAAAGCAACTTGAAGGTTTTATAGTTCCTAGAAAAAAGGATATGGTTTCTAAACTGCACAAAGCATTGTATGGTCTCAAGCAAGCTCTGAGAGCTTGGTATGAAAGACTTCATAATTACTTGATGAAGATTGGTTTTTAAAGAACAAATGATACAAGCAACATTTACATCAAAGGACCAAACAAGAAGATTGTGATTGGTAGAAATATTTGTGAAAGACACAGTTTTTATTGGAAATGATGATTTATGCAAATCTTTTTTAGAGGAAATGAGAAAGGAATGTGTGATGTCAATTTTTGGAGAAATCAAATTCTTTTTTTGGCTTGTATATTCAATAGAAGAAAGATGGTATCTACATTACTCAATCTAAGTATATCAAGGAGATACTGAAGAAATTTGGAATGGACGATTCAAGACCAGTTGGATCACCTATTTTCACTGGACATAAGATTTCCAAAAATGGTGATTCTAAGGAGGTAGATCAGACCACATATAGACCAATGATTGGAAAATTGCAATATGTTGTACATACTAGGCATGATATTGGTCTAGCAGTTGGTATGGTGCAAGAATTTTTCGCTAATCCTAAA